>CAMZMU010000097.1:29288299-29911934 GCA_947311845.1 Poa pratensis | reverse complement strand
CCCCGACATAAGGAATAAAAACACCCAATTCTTCGGCCATTGCAAGAAGCACCTCATCTTCATCATCATTGTTTTCGTGGAGGAAAGGTATCAGTTTCCTTCCTGGTTCTTCTTCCCAAGTGCCCTTGCAATTGTGGAAAGTCTTCTGATAGGTGACGCAACTGAATATCTTCATTTTTAAGCTCATCTATCAGCACAGCAATTGGATAAAGAGGCTCATCGACCATAGCCATCAGGCTAGTCAATTGTTTCTACAACTGCAAAAAAGACAGACATTAGGACAGACATCAAGAGGGGTGTATTTGTGAACCCATTGTTACTTGGTAGTTCCAAAATTAACATATTAGTTTAAAGAGGTCAAACATTAAAACTAACATACGCAGGACTCAACTAAGAGAGACAAAATGTTTGTTGCCTATATAGTTACTTTTGATTTTCTAAGAATGTCAAGCAAAGATGCCATTTATGTGTACAACTGGTTTCAGGGGCAAAGAATCATACTCCTATCAGGTTCACAAGGCTATAAAAATTAACTTACTTTCCCATCGAAGATCTACACAAAGGCTGAGAATATATAGTTTCCGCTGGTTGCGCCAGTGGATGAAGAGCAACCATAAAACCAATATAACCAAAGAACAACTCAAAAAAATATAACCAAAGACACTATAGCATTTGCCTTCCAAGTACTCTTACTTCAGTTTTCCACCTTTCTAACAAAATATTAAACACCAGATGCTAGGGAAATTAAAAACTGCGTGCACTCTCGAACCTCCTGACCGAGTACAGGATCGTGTAATTAAAACAACTCCTTATAGCAATAAAAAAGAAGAGAGCGAGTACATCTGCACAATCTGGGAAACCAATCGAACCGAAAGAGTATCTCTACTATAATATAGCTAAGCGACATGGTACGCGTACGTCGCGCCGTTTTCCACTTTAGTCCCTCGAAAAGTAGGAAATCAACCCGCAGTCCAAAAACTCAGGTACTTTTGCATTGTAGCCCCTCAACCCTATCCAGACGACTGCGTGCGACGAGCCGACGAGTGGCTGCCGACCATGGCGGCGGAGCATGGTGTGCTTCGAGTTGGGCGCCGGAGGCTGCAGTTGGAGAGGAGCTGGACGACGGGGAGCGGCGCTTCGGGGACGTCCGTTAGGAGGCGAGGTAGCTGGGACGCCGGATGTGGAGCTCCCTGGTGATGGCGATGCCGCATCTCCGCCCGATCCCCTCCCTTTCTCTCTCCCATCTCCGCCTGCTGCCTTGTGGCTGACGAGCTCGCGCTTGAGACCTCGGCGCAGCATAGCTGATCAATAGGCAATTCCTTTGATGACCGCGTGTGGCACAGTCGGCCAAGCAAAGCTGGAACACGGTCAGGTGTGTCACCGCTCGGCCAAGCGGACTATGACCCTTTCTTAATTTTCATTCTCTCTTTGTTTGTCTGAAATTTCTCTGCTAATCCATTCTGGAGGTGATTTTTGTACGCTGTTGCAGGCCAGGTGTTTGACTAATTAACTGTTTGGCATCAGGTAACGATGTATGGTCTGAAATTCTCTTGATCTAAGTGGATAAACTGATGAATTTCACATATCTTCTATTATGCTTACTGGGTTACATTTTCTTTAAACCGAAACTTTTGGTTGATGAAGACAGAATGGCAAAGTCTTGCGATGGAAGTTCATGTACTGCTGCCTCTGTGGCAATGTGTTCCCTCTCTTTAGGTTGTGTAGAAGATCTCAGGTCAAATGCTTAGCTTTGTAACTGCATGTATGCTCCAATGCACCTGTACTGAGAAAGCAATTCCTCTTCACCTTTCAAATCGATAAAGAGCATTAACTTCCTATAATGTGCTTATACCTTTGGTGTACTAGCAGCAGGTGATCCTCCGTAGAAAAAGAACATGTGACCCACATCGATGTACCTCCTCATATGCAAGAGATGAGCATAGAATTACTTCCTTCAATCCTTGTTGACATGTGCAAAAATTTATGAAGGGTTGTCTGGACATTATATATGTCACGGTTTGCTGACCAAAATGAACAACGCAAATTATGCAAATTAATTTAGGTCTATTTGGTAGTATAGTCTGATCATCAAATATAGGCTTAAATGTCCACTTTTCGTGAAATTTTAAGTTGCGATCCAGCTCCATATTCTGTCCACGAATTGAATTGGTTGTCACTAGGAGATTAAAAAAAACCTGCGAGACTTCATTCTCTACATGCCAGATCATGAATTAGTAACTGCATCCAATCTCCGAAAAGTCCATAAAATTCTATAAAAAATGGAGAAAGTTTCAAAAACAAATAAAAAGTGAATGAATTTTAGTAGGGGGAGGGAAACATCTTCTATTTCCATAATTTTGTTTAGAATTGAACAAAAACGAAAGCGACGTGTCACTGATTAGCAAGAAAATTGAATACTAACAAAGTGACCGTCTTTCATGAAAAACATTTATCATCTGTTCACCGTTGCAAACGAATTTTCTACTCCCTCCGGTCCACTTTAAGTGTCGTGAAAAATAAAAAATATGCTAAACACGTACAACTCCTAACGTAACTAGCAATAGTTATTTAGGATCGGAGGAAGTATTTAAGTTATTTTTCGTAAGAATATTTATCATTTATTGACCCGTTGCAACGCACGGGTATTTTTCTAGTCACTATAAAAGAACTACCAATCCGGGAGCCACTGGCTTTCCAAATCATCCCAAAACCAGACTCCCCAAAGGGCACCCCAAATCCGTCCTCAACCCCCACCTTGTCAGGGCAGTGGAACAACGGATAAACCGAATATGCATCGTGTAGCGCCGGAACGCGGAAGCCTAAATCCTAATTTCCCGGCACCCGCGCCGGGATCGTGGGGCGGATGCGCCTGGCCGCGGCGAACCACGACTCGGACCACAGATCTAGTAGCGGGGCGGGGAAGAGGCGGAGCAGACGGGGGCGAGGGACGTCACCTGACCGGATCAGATCGGGCTTCTGCGGGGCGCCGGCGCCGAGGAGGGAGGAGGTCGCGAGGCGTCGCCGGTCAGATTGTCTGGACGCTGTAGAATGGGACGTTGAGGACGGGAGAATGAAGAGGGCTCCACACTGGGCTGGGCCTGGGCCGGGCGGGGGGGAACCGGCCTTTTCTCGGTAAGATGGGAGCCTGGGAGGTTAAGAAAATCCTTCATCGAAACGAAAAAAAAAAAAAAAAAGGAAGCACGGAGGAGTAGGTTAGAAGAAGATCCGTTTTCTTGAGAACAAGATGGTTAGGAGGGTGGTTGTACATCCAGCCCACCAGAGTTCAAACCCCAGGTTTGACGCTGGTGTTTCTCATTTAAGACGGAATATTCTTCAGTGGGAGGCGACGTTCCCGTCGACAGCGAGGCGCCCGTGGTGACTTCGTCAATCTCAAGACTCGACCCGCCGACTCGGTCTCTCGGAGGTGCTCATAGGGGTAGGGTGTGCGTGCGTGCGTTGTATATGAGCGCTTGCGTTGTACTGTGTTTAGCAAAAAAAAAAAAAATCCGTTTCCCAGAGCCGCCGGAGCTCCGCCGCCGCCCCCGCGCCCCAGTCTCCGGTAACCCGCGATTTCCTCTTGGGGTTTGAAGCATGACGAAAACCAAGAGAAGAGATGTTCCGAGCACAACAAGGAGCAGGAAACTGCGTCTGGACGAGGCATCCAGGAGATTTGTTCATGGCGATCTACTCAGCCAAGAACTCGCTGCAGAGCTGTCCCCGAGCATAGTATCGCTCGTCTCGTTCGATGGTGAAGAGATCCACTCTGTATGCACGGGCATAGTCGTCCGGAACGATCAGCAGGGCGTATCTCTGGTGACATCCAAGGATTTGGTCGCACCTAGAGGCTTGGTGGTTAAAGGCAATCATTTAGGTTTTATCCGGACGTTGAAGATCAAAGCGCATCTACCAAACGGGGAAGTGGTGCGTGCGTCTGTGCAGGACTACACTGAAGCTCGCAATGTGCTCTTTGTATACACCAAGTCCAGCCCTGATCTTCGCCCAGCATGTCTTGGAAAACAAATGCAGGTTGAGCCTTCCACTCGGTTATTAGCTGCAAGTTTACGCGCGATGCCCATGTCGGACAATTTTTTGGTTTCAGCTGGGGTGCTGACTGAAGGTCCAGTTGGAGTTGAGAGCCATGGAATCATGTGGTCCACCTGCATGATCACTGAGTTTGGAAGCGGTGGACCTCTTGTTGATTTATGTGGGAATCTTGTCGGGATGAACCTCTGTATGAAAGAGGGAATAACCCCATTTGTACCAGCAAAGTTGATTATTGAATATATGGACAATCTTGGGCTCTGGAACTTTTTGAAGGATATTCCCACACCAGTGAACTTCAGTTCAGAAGGTACTTCAAGTCTGGGAAGTGGAAATAAGAACCAGGAGCCTTATGCATTTCCTAACCATGGGGCTGATGACGAATGGTGTGACCTCGACCAAGAACTTGCGTCAGAGTTGTCTCCCAGAATTGTCTCCCTTGCTTCATTTGATGGAGAGACATTGCATTCTGAATGCACAGGCACTGTTATTGACAGACAAATGTCTTCTGCCTCTTTTCTGACGACGGGAAATTTGTTTAGATCATTACAACAAGATTTCTGGCACGATTTGACAATCAAAGTACGCCTTCCAAATGGCCAAGTGGTCCATGGGCAGTTGCTGTATTATTCGGGTCCTTACAGTTTATCTGTTGTGATCACGCATTCCTTGCCGCCCTCCCTTGATCTTTGTGTATCATTTCGTGGCGACGACACGCAAGTTGAGTCATCTGGAGAGTTATTAGCTGTAATGCGGTGCTTTGACTCAGGCAAATTAATGTCCACGAGAGGGTCACTGACAGCTGGAATTCATGAGGAAGGGCGTAAACTGTCCACCTGTAAAATCACTGAGGCTGCCAGTGGAGGACCACTTGTTGATTGTGATGGGAATATTGTTGGCATCAACTACTATGATGGGGAAATAAATCCATTCCTACCAAGTAATCTTATTTTAAAATGCTTGGGGCCTGATCTATACTGGGCTGCAAGTGAACGGAATACAAATGAGATAAAAGAATCTTCCACGCCTCATAGCGACGGTCCAAAAGTACTCACTGATGATGAACTTAGGCTTATACTTGCTCCCTGGCGACCTGATGCATTTAAAAATAAAGTAAATGCGATCTTGGAAGGTTTTGGTTATCCCTTGCCAAGTTTCGCTGAGAATGACATGTACTTGAAGTGGCATTTTGAAGAGGAATTTGGCGGAGATATTTGTTGTGAACCCACTAAGAGAGTCACTTCAAAGATGTCTCGAAGTGTTGTGGCACTTGCCTCCTTCCTTCGTGTAGAAAAAACTGATAGTTCTGGGGAATTCATAAAGGGTGGAAGAAAGTTTGCTTGCACAGGTGTATTTATTGGATGCGATGGATCCACTACAAGGATCCTGACCTCAGCAAGTTTGATTAGAAGTTCCGGTGATGAAAATAACATTCATCCTGAATGGATGATTGAAGTGTGCCTTCCAAGTAAGCGACGTGTCCATGGGACATTGCAACATTATAGTTTACAGGATAATGTGGCTATTGTTAGCATCAAGGGTGCCCGCAGTTGTCGTGCAGTAGAACTCGATGTAACATCTCAATCTGAGGTTGGAGCTCAGGTAGTAGCTCTAGGCCGTGGCTTTAAATCAGGCAAGTTAATGGCCACAAATGGGGCTGTGACCGGCAAACGTAGAAAATTTGGTCGCAGAGTGCTTCAGATATCCACCTGTAAAATCACCAAGGCTGGGATTGGAGGCCCCCTTGTTGATTTTGATGGGAACTTTGTCGGCATGAACTTTTATGGCATGGAGCAAACTCCTTACGTACCAAGGGTTAGAATCCTGGATATCATGAAGCGTTTTAATGCATAGTGGGATGTTCCTGTCGAGACTCCAGACAAGTTTCCTAGCTGGCCCGTTCCTGACCCAGAATGGTTTTATCCGTCTCGTTACCCCGGCGAACCTCGTTATGCAGAATTTGTGTTAGAGTAAAAATCTGAGTAGAAGTCTTGTTCTTGTATTTTATTTTAACAGAATCAGAGTAATAGTGTCGTGCTTTTTTATTTTTACATCCATGTACTGGAAAAAGGAGGGGGGTTTCCAGACGCGGACGAATAGCGCTCTGGCACGTTTGGTCCGTTTACCATAATTGAATGCAAATTTTCTGATAATGTTGATAACATGACAGCCACGTTGGTAAATTTGCTGGTTTGATTCGACTGAATAGAACAAACAACTCTGCGATATTATTGTAAATTACGGAGGGAAACTTGCTGCAAAGTCCATACATTTAAAAGAAAAAAGCATTGAATAAAAATCCCCATATGTCTTATCTTTATGATAGTTTTAAAAAAAAAAAATCTGCCAATTTACCCTGTCATAAGTGGCCATAGTGGAGATTACTCCTTACGTACCAAGGGTTAGAATCCTGGAACGCATGAAGCGTTTTAATGCAGAGTGGGATGTTCCTGTCGAGACTCCAGACAAGTTTCCTAGCTGGCCCGTTCCTGACCCAGAATGGTTTTATCCGTCTCGTTACCCCGGCGAACCTCGTTATGCAGAATTTGTGTTAGAGTAAAAGTGTTCGCTTGTACTCCCTCCGTTCCACAATATAAGATGTTTTAGCCATTTGTCACGTGCACATGTATAGATATGTATCTAGACACATTTTAGTGTACACATGCACTCTTTTTAGTCTGAATCTAGAAAACATGTGTGCTAGCTAAAACATCTTATATTGTGGAACGGAGGGAGTATAATATATGAACAGAATGTGAGTACAAGTCTTGTTCTTATATTTATTTTAACAGAATCAGAGTAATAGTGTCGTGCTTTTTTATTTTACTCCATGTACTGGAAAAAAGGAGGGGTTTCCGGACGCGGACGAATAGCGATCTGGCACGTTTGGTCCGTTTACCATAATTGAATGCAAATTTGCTGATAATGTTGATAACATGACAGCCGCGTTGGTAAATTTGCTGGTTCGATTCGACTGAATAGAACAAACAACTCTGCGATATTATTGTCAATTACGGAGGGAAACTTGCTACAAAATCCATACATACAATTTTGCTCCTGTTAGGTATACTTGTAATTTGTAATTGTGGTCCTGTTCCCCTTTCTTTAATGAAAAAAGCAGAACTCCTGCTGGTTCGGGTCAAAAAAAAGTCTTGTTTCCTTTTTATTGGTTAGCAGACTAATTTTGCTCGTCTAATTTTCAGTAAATATGAGGAGATATGTGCACCCCAAGTAGTTCAAGTAGAAGACTTCTGCTACATCACTGACAATACATAGTTCAAAGGATGAGGCCAGCGCTATGTTGCATCATTTCGTTCAGTGTTTGTCACTTTCACACTGTCTCCACCATTCTCTAATACATATATAAACAGGTTTTGGACAGGGAAGCTTCTGTCCTAATTACCTGAAGTTTGAAACGCTCAGAGACAATAAAGTGTTTTTTGCGTTTTGCTCCTTTTCATGAATAAATAAATTTCATGAGATCATACCAACTGAATTGCACTAACTATGTTTCTTGCCTACAATAGGAGAATTGTTAGGGCTACGCAAGTCTGCAATGATGTATAAATCTCTTGAACAGCTTCTGCTTGCTTACCACAGTTCCATAGGTCATATATTTCGAGCATTGCATTAATTACTTCTCTTTGTACAGGATCCAGCTTTGCATCTTGAGTTCCTAATCCTAGCCAATTATGTAGGTGAGCTATCACTGCTTGACTACAGTCTACTTGTATACCCTCCTTCATGAGTAGCGGCCTCCACTATTTTCTTGTCAAAGTTCATACTGCAGCCAACAAAGCATCCATGGGTAGGTGCCGTTTCCCTTCATAATTATAGTATTCGCCAAGTCAGATTCTTGCTTGAGCTAATATATCCCTCTGACTGTAAACTGGAAGCAGAATTCCACCCTTGCCCACTACACGCAGTACAAGCCGTCCGTCGTCGGAGTTATGTGATTGATTGAAGGCGCTGCACCGCCTATTCAGTGTTGGCCCTGGTAGTAACCTTCCCGTAATCAGAGAAAAAATGCAGTCAACATAAGGTAACCGAATAGTCTGGACTCGCCACCCATATTCATCAGATAACTACAATGTTGCTATTTGCTGTCCTACTACCATCCTTCTTTCAGTGTAAGTTTGCCTCGAAGAAGCAGTGTCCACCTTCATTGCCCGCAGAAATCTTCGGACAGTCGACGTGCTAGAGATTAGATGCCCAAGGCTAGTTGCAGTTGCTTACTGAATTCTTCATCTTGTGGCAGCTCATATTTGGAGTTGCGTAGATGATCCTTCCAGGCATTATAGCTCGTCACCGGGAGATATTCTGGTGCCTCCTGTTTTTTTCGGGTGATCGACGCGGAGTGTAGATTCTAGAGTGATGCTGATATATTCGTGGTAGTGATTCTAGAGTGTATCTTCGGGTGGTGGCATTATTTGTCTGATATCTTAATTAAAGCACCTCATTTTAACAGTGCCAATCCTGAATAAAATTTTGCTTTATTGAACAAATTACAATATTTATACGGCACAGATAACGGGATTACTCGACCTCCTAAAATTTGAACATAGGGTCCATAAATCACTACCACACCGCCTAAAATTTGAACATAATGGCAGTCCGGGTCTCCACGTGAGTCAAGTGTGGCAAACCCTATTTGCCTCATAGGTCGGAGGTTAATCCCTCAACAAACATTGACGCATAATCTCTAATTGGTATCTGATACTGTATCATTTCAATTTTACATCATTCGTATCTTGTGTTTCAATAATACATATTTGAGTCATCATGGGGAAACATCAGTCTGGTTTCTAGAAGTGCAATAGAAAAGATAAAGAACATAATTTAATTAAATATCAAAAAGGTGCTATGGATGGGTTTATTAGAAACTAAATATCACAAGTGTCATCTGGTAATCAGTATGTCGAATCCTTCTACCTTGCACTTGCAATTGTTCCTTATAATGATTCCAGAGGGTTAGACAGAGATAGATAATATTGAGGTATAGGAAGATCATCTTGATGTTAATTTGAATAATTCACCCGTGGTGCGGATGTTGATGATTCTTTTCAGTATGATATATTTGATCCAAGAAACTGGGATTCTCTTGATTCTAAACAGATTGATATTTTAGGACAAGAAGGTTCAAATACCAATCATAGGTATATGGCGATTTTCGTGGCCCATTTTTACGGCCAATTTTTGGCTGCTCTTCAAATAATAAGGGTCAGTCGGTTTTAAGGGATCTACATGGGTCAGTTTTTCTTTTTGTCAAAACCATGAACTAGTGGCTGTACGGGCCAGACCGTTTGAAGGGATCTGCTAGTGATGTTCTAAGGTGGCCCAACAAGCCACAGAAACACTGCACACGCACTCTGACAGGATTGGCATTCGCACGGACCCTCCTCCTCTTTCCCCATCTACAGTGCAAGAGGCGATTTTTGGGCCCTCCCGTGCGACCAGCTCGCCGCCGGCGGATCCGCTCGATTCCTCGCCCTCCGCGGCCGCTCCGGCGGCGGGAGGACGGGGAATCGACGGATCCCGGTGTGTACATAGCCTAGGTGTGCGTGGGGTGCTTGCCGGCGGCGCTGTGGAGGTGGCGGCGCAGCCGGAGAAGCTTTTGTCGGCGACGGTCCCCTCCTCTGCTCTGGGTGCTCCGGTGGAGGCCCTTGGCGGAGCCGCCGCCTTCTGCGCGTCTGCTGCTCCTCGGAGCCGCGGATCGCGTCCCCTCGAGCCACCGTCCGTGATGGCGGTGGTGGCTCTGGTTTGGGGGGTCCTTCGTCCTCCGCTGCGGCGGATGGAGGTGCTTTTGGTTAAGATCCTTGGGAGTTTGCAGGGGAGAAGCGCGTCGGCGACGGCGTACTCGGTGGGTGATGCGGAAGATGGATGGCGTCCTCGTGCTCGTCTCTGGCGTGAGACGGCGAGGGCGAGCTGGCGGCTCGGAGCCGATTTCCGTTCAACGTCAAGATGCTGGCGCCTGCGTCAGCTGGATTTTGCGGCGACTCAACATGGTTGTTCGAGCTGGCGGCTTCGGTGCGAGGTGAGCCTGCCTCCTTCCTTCCCGGCGGCGTGCCGGCGGTGCTGGATGGTGGTGTGCTGCTTGGTGGCTCCGAGTTTGGCGTGCGTTGTGTGCGTTTCGCCTCTCTTCGTGCGTGTGTGTGCTTGTTCTTGATGATCTTGTACACGAGCTCCTTTCAAAAAAAAAGGATTGGCATACACTTGACGTCTTGACCTCTCACACGTTACAGGGCATGTTGATGCCTGTGTGGTTCCCCATAACTCGAACACATGGACGTCATAACAAATCTCTATAAATGCAGTCCCTTTTCAATCATTTTCAGTTGAGGTACAACCAACACTTGCAACATGGCACCCAGTGAATTTTGTTGAGGTACAACCAACACTTGCAACATGGCACCCAGTGAATTTTGTTCTGTATGTATTCACTCCATAGTTCCAAGTTAGTCCACTGGCACTGGCTTCATAGCCTCGGCTTCCTTCCTCAACCCTCGAACAACGCCGATGATAAGTATCGCTCCCCCGCGCTTGGATGAATAGTCTGAAACCACAATGCACTGGTCAGTCAGCCTTCTGAAACTCCTCCATGTTAACATTTATGATATATTTCACAAAGATGGGTATGTATGTATATGGCATACCACGATGAGCTTCCCTTTGTTTTCCGGCCTCTTAGCGAGTTCGATGGCTGCTACTGTGTTTGCTCCTGATGATATCCCCACCTGGCAAAATTTGTAACCAGTTCAGCAACAGTTTGATGTAACCATATTCATTTTCACATGAACCAACAATCTAATCAGGTGAGATCGCCTTCAGTTATTTTCCTCTCCAAGAGAGCATCCCTGATGTTAATACATTGATTGAAGATAGCAGCGGAAAATATGTTTTTTGTGACTTACCAGAAGACCTTCTTTCAGTGCCAACTGTTGCGCCATCTTAACAGCATCCTCACCTTTCACCTATTGCATGCACATATTCAGTAAGATTTGTTGATTTATATAACATAACATTTGTCTCAAATTGATTCCTTACCTCAAGAACCTTATCCATTATATCCATGTCTAAAATATCTGGCTTGAATCCCACTCCATTTCCAGTTATGAGGTGAGGCCCTGCAATTAGGTTCAGTTAACAATGTGAGCAGAAACTAAGAATACAGTATATAGTATGAAAAATAAGACGAGTATATCGTCTACAGAAATTGATAGCCTACCTGGCTTGCCACCATTCAGAACATTTGCTTCAGCAGGTTCAACTCCATAGATCTACACACAAACATATACAGGCCTTGAATTTCACGATGTCCTGGAATAAAAGGTTAAGGAATTCATGAGGAATACCTTCACATTGGGGTTCTTCTCTTTGAGGTACTTGCCGACACCAGTGACGGTGCCGCCACTCCCGATCCCCATGACGAAGATGTCAACCTGCCCAAGCGTGTCCGCCCATATTTCCGGACCAGTCGTCTCGTAATGTACCTGCAAATTTTGATGAACAACATAATTAAGAACACAACACGCAAGATGAAGTCCTAACATTCTAGAAGATGAATTGCCGTTCCTGGTTCCAAAAAAGAGAGAGAGGAATTGTCTTTGGTCGTTTGACCGGGGACTAGTTTTGTGGATCCCAATGGAAGCTTTATCCAAATAAACTGGACAAACATACATTTTGAAATTTACAGTAAAGAAATAGTCTAGTATTGGACTATTCTAATCACAAGAAAAGTGAACAGTTCAATATTGTACACGCATATGACAGAATAAAGAAAAGGTACACTAACCTTGACGTTGGCAGGATTCTCAAACTGTTGGAGCATGAAGGCGCTAGGATGGTCCTCGTAGAGCTGGGTCGCCTTCCTCACCGTCCCTCCCATCCCTTTCGCGGGGTCGGTGAGCACGAGCTGCGCACCGAATGCCTTCATGACTACCCTCCTCTCGAGGCTCGTGTAGGACGGCATGGTGAGCACGAGCTCGTACCCTTTGAGCGCGGCCATGAAGGCCAAGCCGATGCCCATGTTCCCGGATGTGGGCTCGATCAACGTCGTCTGTTTCAGAAGCGACTTACCGTTAGTTACAGATCCATACAGAGAAACAAAAGCTGCCTGGTTTGTTTTACGACAAAACTCTGATTTTTTTGTAAAAGCAGGCACATTGAAGGACTGCTTTGTAGTTTTAGTGTCATTTCCATGTGAAGCTCAATGCGGCTGTGTAGTAACTCATAAGATTACTGACCTTCCCTGGGGTTATCAGCCCCTTCTTCTCCGCGTCTTCAATCATGGAAATTGCAGGCCTGAATAGATGATGCCGCAGAATATTAATCACACTAGATAACATAGGCGTAATATATAATTTTTACCTCAAACAGTACTGATCAACATAAAAAGGTTGGTGATTTTCTTATCTCCTTTTTCCAGGCTAGTTTCGGCGCATGTATATATACTTTGTCTGCAACTGAGCAGAAGACTCTTACTGTATGAATTAAGGATCTTAGATCTAGACAAAAACAATTTGTCCCGATGGAATGGGGTGAAGCCAGGTTGCCAGCTTCACTAGGATAAGTTCAGGTGTGGAATGTAAATACTTAATAGAGAGATCTAAACCAGGATGGAGCATCGTACTAGATTGCAAAACCAGACTTCAATTAATTAACTATCGCCCAATCAGAGTGCATCTCTATCTAATTCCTTGGATCCCAGTGCATATCACATTCAGTCACATTCAGGCAGACAAGAGTACATGGATCCGGAGCCCCACTTGTCCCTTTTCATATTTTTTTTTCCTCGAGAAAGCGACCGGGTCGAGGATATTTCTATAATTTCTAGCTGGTAGATCAGAACAACAGTTTGGTCTATGTTCTCCAACCAGGGCATGTATATTATCATCAGTGTTAGTATGACTGTATGACAGATTTATTCCGGCCACTAGAAAATGAAACCGATCCCTGTCAGCCACATGATACTCCAACTATCGCATATATGTCGTCCACGGCATTAGATTAGCTTGAAGGAATGATCATGTGTGACCACGTGAGCAGGAGATTAATCATCGTAACCATGCAGTATTACGCGGAGACAAGTTAACATGCAGCTTAATGAATGAGTGGGAGTACTGGCCTGTCTTTGACGCTGAATGATGGCTGGAGGAACTCGAGCTTAGCGGCGATCCGGGCGCCACACCCCTCCGTGACCTTGTTCAGGTACACCATCGGCGTCCGGCCAATCAGCTGCGCGCCAAAGATCAAGATTAGCAGAGACGAAGCCAGAACAACAACCAGCTGGCAACTAAGGAAGAAGAAGGGTGTAGGTACGTGGGCGGCAGTGTCCCTGATGTTGAGCACGGGATCCTCCTGCTGCTGCTGCTGCGGCTGGGTGGAGAAGAAACTAGACCACGAGCCGCCGGCGCCGGAGCTGGAGATGATGCTGACTGATCCTCCCCCTGCTCGGAAGAGAGACTTGTTCCTCCTCGCCAGCCTCATCACCATCCTCTCCATCTCTCACTCACAGGGCCGGTCCCGAGAATTCGGAGGGCCGGGGCGAAACTAGAAATCGGGGCCCCTAAAAATATCAAAATAACAATTTATATATATACGTATGAAATGGAGTGAGTTCTTTTGACTCCGGAGTTCTAGTGATCATGGTATTTTACAAAAATAATCAAAAAATAGTATTTCTAAAGTTTCAAAAAATCCCAACAAATTGAAAAATACATACAAATGTTACTTACATATCTGCAGAGTTTTAATAGATAATATGTTCTATTGTAGGCTAAAAAAATCATAAAATGATGGATTTGAAAACGCAAAAAAAACTTATTTTTTCTATTTGACATGTAGGGAGCTTCGAGCAAGTGCATGTATGCTGTTTTTTTGAGGTACCACGTGTTTCTTTAAATTTAGCTCTCGCATCTCTTTTGTGTCCCCATTCAGCTTTTGTGCATACAGGGTCAACTACAAGCACCGGCCACACTCCACTGTAATCTCTTGATAAGCTAACTAGAGAAAAGGGCCCAACTTAACCAAGAAAACAATGAAGCCCACTATACGCCACTATAGCCAAGGAAAAAAGGCCCAAGTTACAGTCCACTATATGTGGGAACATAACGCTACGCTGGTCTTCATCGAGGAAGAGCTCACGACCTTACTCTAATGGCGCCGCCGGACGCCCCTACGTCACGGCAGCACATGCTTTAGCTACCTGGGACTTGGGGGCCCCTTGATTTTGGGGGCCCGGGGCGGCCGCCCCTCCTGACCCCCCTCAGGGCCGGGCCTGCTCACTCACTCGGTAATACTTCCTGCTACTAGGAATGTTGTGTTTGTAGCTAGCACAAAAGAAGAGCTAGCTGATATAAGTAGCCGAGTGGAGTGGTGTGAAGTGAGGAGATGCTCGCGGTTGGTGAATGGTGAGCCGCTGGGCGTCAGTGCGCGCTAGGTGCATAGTGGAGGCCGGCGGCTTGCAATACCACGTGCATCGTCCATGCCAATTCAATTCAAACAACAAAACGAGGAATCTAACGGGAACCACATGCGTAGGGGTGTGTTGTGTGGCTGCTCGATTTTGAGGAGCCAGGTCAAGTGCCCCTTCCCTGCCGGCCCATGGCGGCCGGCCGGTTGGGTGCACGCGAGCCAAATGTCAATTAGCTTCCTTGTTCTTTGTTCTACGGCTTTTGCGAGCACTTTCGTCCTCCTCTCTAGCACGAGGGATTTCGGGAGAGGAGAGGAAGGCAAAATCAATGAGCAATGGTTGCCTCCTCTAAAATCACATAAGGCTCGTTATCTTAATGACAGAAACCAAGTTCAAACTACCATGTAAAAACTTACTTAGGGCACGTACATTGCAGGGCGCCTGGGTAGACGCTTATGAATAAAAATAATAATGATTTAATACTAAGCGTTTGTATGAATAAAAAAATAATGATTTAATACTAAGCGTTTGTATAAGAGTCTTTGTCGGACGGCAAGTGCAAGGCTGGAGAATTTTGGACTCCCTCCAGAATGGACTCCGTCTTCCACGGAGCGCCATTGGAGGCGACCGGAGGGCGATTCTGGGCGCTGGCCGAGGAGTTCGACGGTAAGAAGAGCTCCTGTGACGGGATCGACGACGGGAACGACGACGGGGCCGATGGAACCAGGGGTAGCGGGATCGACGGAGGGGCGGATCTACGCTACCTATGCCGAACCCCGTCACCTTGTTCGCAGCGGACCTTGGAGGAACGCAGATCAAGAGAAGAAAAAAGGTTAGTCAAGCGATCGGCTCAAAGGTACGCGGCTTTCTCCCTGGAGGTGATATCGCCGGAGAGATCGAAGTCGGAGGACGGGATCCGCGGGCGGCAGGGCTCTGTTGGTTGGCTCCCGCTGGGGAGGTCGGCTCAATTAAAATTGCCAGTCTTGTCGCCGACGGTCACATCTGAGGATGATGGCTCGGGCGTTTGGGAGGTTGTGCAGCGCCGCCGATGTCGTGCTGGCGATGCGTCGCCGGAGTTGATGACGTGGCGCGGCGCTTCAAGGCAGCGGGTTGTACATTCGAATTGTCCCGCTAGAGGCCATGCGGGCCGTCTTGCGTGGACAAGAGTACAATGCCATGGCTGCGATCGCCGATTCGGCCAGCTATCGCCGGAGCTGGTGAAGAAGAGCGCGTTTTCCGGATCGAATTATTCAAATTCAAAAAATCTCGATAACGGCTATGCAGGCCGTCTGCAGCTTACTAGGCCGAATTCCACACCGACTACTGCGGTAACGGGCCAGGAGGGGGGAGTGCGATCTCGGCTTCGTGGCCAAATCAATCTCAAAAACTTTCCTATTCGATCGCAGTTAGGGTTTTCGCTCGAAAAGCAATTCTGTTCGGTTCCAAGATTGGACGCCGCCACCATGAGCAACAGCGGTGGTCGTGGCTTCGGCGATGGTCGGGGTTATGCTCCCGGTAGGGGCAATGGTGGGCGTCCTCTTCATCGCTTCGGTGGAGGGGCTCCTCCTCTTCGAGGCGGTGCGGCAGGCCGAGGAAACCTCGCTGGAGGGCAGAACCATCCAGGGGCTGGGTCAAGCGGGACGGCGGGACAGCCGGACTATTGGCAACAAGGTTTTGAGACGGCGAACGGCGCCGGGTTCGGGAACTTCAATGCGGGTTCTGGCTTTGGCAATGGCGGGCAATCACGATAGTATAATAGATCGTTTCAAGCGCAGAGGGGAGGCAGGTTTGAGGGAGGAAACAGCAACTACCCTAGATATCCTCCTGAAGGTTATGCGAACCAAAGACCCAACAACAATATGATGAATCTCACGGAGGACATGTTAGCAAAAGTTGTCAAACAGGTGACAGAAGCGCTTCGTCAGCCGGGTGTGTTACCAGCCGGGACGACAGATGCAAATCGAGTGGCTTCATCTCTTCGCTATGTACCCATACCCAAACCAGCGGCTGCGGCCAAAGGTGGGAGCTCGGAGGGGGCAGTGGCGACCTCGCAAGTTGATGCGCAACGAGATTATCCTGCTAACGTGGGTGGCGAGGGTGCAGCGGCGAAGAAGGCAAAGAGGAATGATAAGGATCGTTGCTACCGATGTGACGAACCCGGGCACCATGGTAAGGAGTGTACTGTTGCTGTTTGTGATATATGTGAGAGCAAGGAGCACGAACCTGAGGTGTGTCCCTTGTTAACTGCGCCGAAGCCGCAGGTCATCGTGCATGTGTTGATTAGTGAGGGTCTTATGTTTTTCGAGCAGCCAATAACTGAGACGTATAAGCCCAAGATAGATAATGTGCGTATGGCTATGCTCACGGTAACAGGAGGAGAGCTCAGTATTCCTCAAGTTGTTGCACAGCTGCAACGATTGGTTTCTTCGGAGTTTCATTGGGAAGTTGTTCAAGTTGGAAATAACATCTACAAGGTGCATTTCCCATCTAGGAGCGAACTAGACAGATTGGCTATCTTTGGTTCTTGCAAGGTCCCTAATACTAAGTGTGAGATCACTGTGGTGCCTTGGATCACTAATATGGAGCCTATAAAACTTCTGCCAAAGAAGTGGATTAGAATCTATGGCATTCCACCTAAACACATAGGTGATTTTTATCTCTTTGGAGCTTGGGGTCCTTGTTTGGTAAAACTATAAAAGTGGATATGAAGTTCACTCGGAGACACGGGGTCTTGCGCATCCTTGTGGGCTGTGTGGACTACACATTGATTCCAAAGGGTTGGACCATCTTTATTAAAGATGGATTTTATCGGCTGAAGTTTAAGGTGGAGAACCCGGTGGATGAAGCTGATAAGGAGGGTGATGCTCCTAGGTCACCACCGCCGGATGATGATGCAGATGATGGGGATGACGAGGGTTCATCTAAACAGGAAAACGTTGAGAAGGAGAACAAAGGTAGTGCGTCAGATGATATGGCTACGGATGCAGAAACAAAAAATTCAGAACTAAAAGAAAATGTGGGAGATGGATTTCCTGATGCTATGCAAGAGATGAAGACGGGCGTGATCTTCTCTCCTAGTGTGCAGAAGCAGTTTCGGCTAGCACATGAGGAGGTGCAACGTATGATCAGCAAGAGGGTGCAAGGCATACAGGAGAAGGTCGCTCCAAGGGCTGGGGTTGAAGCACCAAAAATCGATGTTTATGTTGACAAGCAAGGCGGGGGTAGTGGCCACGTTTCTGCGGGCGACCGGGAGGTGCATGCGGCACCAATGGCCGCGGGGGGCACTGTGAGCAAGCCGCCGACATCCGTGACTGAGGAATCGTATGAGGTGGTCTACGGCGGCCATGGTCTGACTGGAAAGCACTTTGGGAACACTGCGGAGGAGGGGCTTATCACCGGCATCAGCTCACCAAGCGATGGAGAGCTGGGGGGCGTTGAACACAGTACACCTGCTCGACTGTCCTCTCCCTGCTTTACACCCGAACCTGCGTTGGGTCTTGATGGAGGAGTGTACATGGATCGTTTTGGGAATCCTACTGTGTCTCAATCCCAGCTATGCGAGATGGGAGTCACTGATGCTGCACATGGGATCATGGCGACAAGACCTACAGAACAGGAGATCATGGCATTTGGGGGTATGCAAGAAGTGGAAGTGAGATCAAGTGATCGGTTGAGGAAGCAGGATAATGCGGACACTCCTCAATTAGAGCGTGCGATGGATCTTGCTTCGCGGAAAAATTACGGCACACCCCAAGGTACACCATGCAAGTCATATTTATCATTAAGTTCTCTTTCTAGTTCTGATATTATAGCTAGAGCGGATAGATTAGGTATTTCACTAGGCGCAAACACAGAACAAAAAGACCAATCTATTTCGGTAATCATGGAATTAGAAAAAGAGAGAGAGGTCATTTTTCTTAAGAATTCTTTACCTCCTGCAAATGATGATTCGGAGGCTAGTTTAGTGTTAAGAAGGGCAAATAATCTGAGTGAAGATTTAGATGACGATGAATTTGATGTCTCGGAAGATCATGCGGATCTTAATGAGACGTTGGCAACAATCAAAAAAAACGTAAAAATACTTCCTTCTCAAAGCGTGCGGCTAGGAGAAGTTTGAGGCTACAAATTTTGAAAAAAAGTTAAAATGAAAGGGGTAGTTTGGAACTCGGATGGGTTTGGTGACTCAGCCAAACATTTAAATGTTAGTGAATTGGTGAAGGAAAATAAACTTGATTTTATGGCCATAATTGAGACAGGGAGGTTGTGAGGACCCCGGATTAAGTACCCGAGATACTCGTTATGTTTCCTGCAACAATCCCGTGATCAGTCTGTTGCTGCACATAACTCGAATTGGTATCACAGAACATCCATAAATACCGAATAGAAATACTTACGTGATTGAAGTCATAAGCTTCAACAGGTACTTGCAGCGGAAAACCACCAAACAACGTGGAGCCCAAGTCATTCGCCTTAACCCTACAGGCAGCTGACTGGGAAGTGCCCTAGTTCGCAAAGACGCCAGTGAACTCCTCTTCTTCGAACTGCTTCTTCTTCCAAAATCTGGCTAAGACAATAGCCAGGGACGAAACCAATATGAGTACATTTGATTGTACTCGCAAACTACCCCAACTTGAGCATGCACTAGTTTTGATAATCTTTCAATAATACCTTTATTTTTAGAACAAAACATCTCTATATCGTTATTGAAAAGGGAAGAGTAGATCTTTTAATCTTGTTGAAGACAAAACATTTTGGAAAGTAATTTCTCAATACCGGGGTTGGAAACAACCCTTTTTGGAAAGTAGTTTTCTCACTATTTTTGGTTGAAAAAGGTAAGAATTCTCTTTTAAAACTTTTCCTCGAAAATCACCGTCTTGTCCACAGCCCCATCCTGGTCACTTATTTTCCAGCAACATCATACCACCCCCTCGGTATAGTTGCCTAAAACAATCTTCACTTCATTTTCCTTTCAAACTCAAAACTTTGTAAAACTTGCACATGGCCTTAGTAGTTCTTCCCAACTGTCCATATCCGAGGACTCGGCTATTCGAATAGTTTTACCCTCTGCAGAGGTAGCACGCTTTTCCCACACCCATCCGGTCACTCATCGTGTCAGCCACGTCCCGCCATACCAGAGGTAGGCGAAGTTGAGTTCCCGGCCATAGCCTGTCCTTTGCTCATACTAGTATAGGACCCTGCCGCTACGACACTTTCCACCGACACTCAAATCCTCAGAAACTAAGTGTGGGGACTCGTAGTTCTGCCCGGCGGACCCAAGGGAGCCCTTCAATCCTCTTCCTCCGACACGCTCATACCGGCTTCCGGTAGACTACAATGAAGAGGACCCAGGTCAGGGGGTAGGTCCTCAGACCATCCCCTCATGGAACGAGGTTCTCCTCGTTATTGAGGCATCCAGTACTAACACGAGCAAATTATATGACTACGCCCTTGCCCATATGTGGGTAAATGTGGTCGCACAGGTTATTGGTTGTTCGGTAAGTACCAGGACACAATGTGCATTTTTCAGAAACATCACCATTCACCACTTCTCAATTTCATCACCGACATCTCGGCATACCATAATTCATCCAAGGATTTTCAAAGGAGTTTTGAATAAACAATGTTTTTCCCATCCTATAGTTTTATTTAAACAAACTGATATTTCTACATAGAGTGGCAAAATAGTTTTTCATAAACTTTTGAAAAGGTTTTCACAATCATTTCCAATTCTCATAGCAAAATACTTTTAGTCAAACTTGGGTGGTTCGTAATCCCACCAAAAGATTTTCATAGAAGGCTTTGGAGTAAAACAAATTCATTTCGAAATCGTTGTAGACCATTGACACCTCTATATCGGGTGTCTCAAGAATCTACTTGTATTTTGGAAAAGGGTTTTCAAAGTCATAGCTTTCGTGGCAAACACCACATAAATCATTTATGCTAGTTATAGTAAAACAGGTAAATCAAAATAGATGTATATAGGTGCAAGCTCAGTGAAGTAGCTTGCCTGGTTTTCAGCATAATGTCCTTGGCCTTCTTCTCACTGATTAAGAAATAAACTCCGAGTCTTCTCAAATAAATCCTTTCCAAAGACCACTCCGGTACCGGCATTATCTAGCGTCGCAAACAGGGAATAACAACACTCAATACATCAAACAAAACCACAAGTGGTGCACAAACAAATAACAACCACAAGCATCAAACTAATTATTCAAGCAACAAACTAGGATCTACACCATAAGGGTCTTTTACAAATCAGGGTTTAACACTTCTACACAAGTGAGGGCCAAATAATAGGTAGCAAGGGCTGGCATGCTACCATATCAGTAGCTAAGAAATGCTACTGATGTTCAAACATCATTTCTAAAATCATGCACACAAATGATTTTATTTGCAAACAATTCCTAAAAGTTAGGAAATTCGAGGAACTATCCATACTAGGGATATTATTCCCTAATAAACACTAGCAACACTAAACTCTTCCTAACATGTTATCAAACCAGTAGCAATATGACATGCTACTGGTGATCTAGCAATACTAACTAAACAACCGTCACACTAAAGATTTTCTACTAAAACAAGCCCTATTAACTAGGAGAATCTAGGAAAATACTACCCTAGTAATATTAACACTAGATAACTAAATGCAACACTAAACCTTTTTCCAAAATGCTATAATACAGAGCTAACACACTCCTAGTAGATAGTATCACATCTATAGAGGCTAGGAAACACATTTACAACCATAACATTACAATACAACAATTAATAAAGGTCTTATACAAATAGGCAGAAAGGCCTAAAACTTATAATTAGCACCACAGTCAATCAGTGACTCCTAAATTCAAACCAAGCTAGGGATATGTTTCCCTACACACATAGGAGACAATCCAATTGGATTTACTCCAAAAATCAATTCACAAAAATCTACAAAAATCATAAAAGTGCTACTGGTGTGTTTACAAGAATCAATAGAACTTTTGTTTTAAGCATCCAAAACACATGAGACCAATTCCTACTGAATGGTAATGTGAAGAGCTTTCTAAAACATTTTGATTCACAAATTTTTGAGTAACCAAACTCAAGTTATTAAGAAAACAGTGTTTCAGATCAGTGATAAGAAAACATTTATCAAACCTACAATAATTCATATTTTTCAGATCTGCAAGTTGCACACGTCTCTAAACTTATAACATTACTACTGTGATTTTTGGTTTGGCCGGATTTGCACTTAAACTATTTTAAACTTTTAAACTAAGGTCCAGAAACAAATCTAGAAGTAAAAGAATAAACAACCTTAAAAAAAAGGCAGTGGGCTGGATCTGGCTGGAGTTGGGCTGTGCCGTGAGGGAGGAAGCCCAGCTCGCGGCCCACGAGCTTGAGCGAAGCGGTACGGGCTGGCTTCTCCTTCCTCGACACGAGCAGGGCACGGACGCGGCGCTGCCGGAGCGCGGCGAGGATGGCGACGGCGGCTCCGACGTCCTGAAAAGAAATGGGGTGCCTATGAGAGAGAACACGGCAAGGGGAGCACGTGTGCACAAAAATGGCGGAGAAAGGTGGCCTGTGCCCACCGCGAGCTTGCTCGCACGTCCGCGGCCGGAGGAGAAGAGGATCGGACGGCGACGGCGATCCCGGGCTTCCCTCTTCGATTCCTCGCGCAGAGAGGGGGAGTAGGGCACGGCGAAGATGCTGGTGGTCAGGGATTTGGAGGGGGAGCTCTCTATCGCCGGCGAGGCGCGTCGGCGACTTCGGCCATGGTTCGGGTTCAATGGAAGAAAGTGAGAGAGGAAGTGAGGGGAGGAAATGAGTGAGGGGGTGAGGGAGCAGAGGGGTGCGCGGCTTCTTATCATCTCCTCCTCAGCAAGGAGGAACGGGGCCACGGCGTTGACGAAGAGGAGAGCACGGCATCGACGGGTGCGCAACACGGCGGCCGTGCCGTGCCGCGTTGCCGCAGCAGAGGGGAAGTGACAAGGGGAGCAGAGGAGGCAGCGTGCGGTGCTTCTTCGTTTCCTTCAGGGCGTGGCGTGCGTCAGGCGAGAGCCACGGGTGAGCACGGCGAGCGGCGACCACGGCATCGCCGGCGTGGGAAGCACGGCGTCGTGCCGGGCACAGAGGTCAACGGAGTTTTTGCAAAACGCCCCCTAAACTCTTTTTCCTCTCACGGATAGGTCCTCGGCTAAAATCCTTTATTTCCTTTTTGAAATCAGTAGGGTTTCCAGAATTTATTTGAGGGGTTTAAACACTTTACAAAAATTAGAGAAAATTCATGTAGCCTCCCCTATATATGAGGAAGCTCCACAAAAATTGGTTTTACAAAATAAAATGTTTTGCTCCATTTTTGTTCATAGGATTTAAATAAACCATTTTTGGAAATTAATAATTTGAGACTCCTTTAATATTTAAAACCAGTGGTAAAATAGTTTGTAGAACCTTTGGAGCTTTCTTGACAAATATGATATCTTCAAATAAGTTTTATTTTCATAGAGAAAACATTTGTTTTGAGGAAATAGAGAAAATGGGAGGGAATTTATTTATGAAGATCATTTTAACTCATGACCTTCATTTCTTTAAAAGAAGGGAGGGGTTTGTTTTTAAATCAACAAGTAGGTTTACTAGAGGAGGGAGTGATATGAAATGGAGAGAAGTATCATTTCATCTCCCTTTCTAGAATTTTGATAAAGAAAGTATATTGGTTTTCATAAAAATAGAGGAATAGGTAAAGAGGGAGTTTTATTGAAATCATCTCCCTAGGTTTTAGGAGTTTAACTTGGGGTGCATAATTGTAGAGGATGTGTTCCTCTTCAAGTCACACTCCAAATTTGGTGGCCAAGGGTGTCCTAATTTAGTAATAACACCACTGAGGAATTATCCTCACAGCAATAACACAACAATAGTATCAGCACAACAATATCAGCAACACAACAATATCCACATCTCAAACAAGACCACACACTTCAAACCACCAGAATAAATCACACACCTTTTTCCATAACTAACAATGCTACTTTGTAAAAATGGTCACACTCAATTATGACAAGATGTTGTTTAAGGGATAAACCACCCATAACTTAATAGTTTTCAAAATGGTTTGATCAGGAGAAATATGTGAGGTAATATATTTCCCACTAGTATTTCTTTTAAAACTGAGCTGAAACATAGGAGTTTTAAAAATAGGAATTTGGAATTGTCAAGGTGGAAGAAAGGATAGGAGATCACAGATAGCTCTCCATACTTTATAAGCATGAAATTTTTGGGAAATACTTTTACTGTCTCAATTTAAAGGATATTTTATTTGTTGCTAAAACCAAATCATTGTGGAAATAAACTTTTGGCCAACATAAGAATGGAAAAGATATATGGAATATATTCTTGTCATAACATGGTCACCAGTGTTGTAAATATATTTTTACTTAGGTTGATTTCTTGAGTTGACATTTACTAGTCAACCAATCACAACCAACAAGTTACACAAGGTTAACAGAACAAGATAAGGGAAAACACAATCATTTGTGAAGCAATTCAAAAAGTTTTTGTTGGTTCTGAATTTGGGTCGTGTTTACCCGTGTTATAAATTTGGGATGTTACAAATCCTTCCCCCCTTAAAAATAAATCTCGTCCTCGAGATTTGCCCAGGGGTACAGGGGAGATACGAGGGCAAAATTTTTATTTTAGAAAAGCTGTATATTCACTTTCGTGTATACACAGGTTTTGAAAAACAATAGGGTTTTTCTTTAAAATACCCAGAGCTGTGCCACCAATAATTGGCTTATGGACACAGTGGGTTTGGTTTATCCGAAGAATTAATTTTGCAGGGGTTTTTACTGGAAAAGCGAGGGATAAAGGATAGAGGGACACGGGGGTTTAACTGCTGTCTCACTGGCAGGTGGGGCCGGGGTCCACCTGGTGGTCTCTCTTCCTTTTCTTCTCTTCTTCTTCTTCCTCGCTCGCCCTGGTTCCGCACTCGCCCCGTTTTCAGTGCGCAGAGCACTCATCCGCGGCACTGCTGCGCGTGCGGTCTGTCGACGCAGCGGCAGACACGGCTTTGGGACACGACGCTTAGATGGTTTCGCGCCATGGAGGCGAGTACTGCTCGCGATTCCACCACTTTCCCGCGCAACGCGGTGTCGAGGAGCGGCACCGAGCTCCTGGTTATAAATTGGAAATCTCCGAGGCTTTTCTCCTCCTCATCTCCACCATGGGTCTTATTCACGCCTTCTTCAAAGCCTACTACGAGATGCTGGAGAGAGCGGGCTTCATCGAACATGTCCTCATCGTCGTGCTCTTCGGGATCTCGTTGTCGGTGGTGGCCGCACTGCTGTTTGCGGCAGTAGTTGTCTTGATTTTTGGCTTTTGCAGTTGGTGGGCTGACGCTGGTGATGCTGCTGCGGCGGCAGAAGAGCCAGCGGCGCCGGAGGTGCCAGTTGTGGGGGAGGGGCCAGCTGCAGTGGAGGAGCACGCAATGGTGGAGGAGCAGGTTGCAGCGCCGGTGGAGGAGGTGGTCGATCTTCGTGATGGAGGTGAGCAGGCTGTCCGAGCCGTCCGTCGCCGTCGGGCGGCGCGCGACTCGGCTCTGAGTGAGCCAGGCTCATCCTCTGGTAGTGCCAGGGAGCTCGAGAGGGAGTAGAGATCTCTGGGGTGCCGTTGCATCCGGGCTGAGTGCTGGCTGTGTTGTGTGTAGGAGTAGAACTTGTAGCCTCGGTTTCTTTCTGAATTCTCGCTTCTGTACTGAACTCCGTGATTGTTTCAATCTTGTCTTTGCTGATGACTGGGACAAGATTTGCATTGTCGAAACTTTCTGGTTGCCACAACTCTGGTCTTGCAGCACAGATAGGATGCAGGGTACTAGAATAATCTTGTTTTAGTGAGAAAATATATTTTTAGGGAAATAACACTGCATTATATGGTCTCAACCACTGGCAGTGGTAGCATAGCATTTCAACCATATAGGTTGAACACAACAACTAAAAACACCCTACAAGAAGTCCTTCTGTGTTCCAGCGAGCATTGACTCCCAGCAAGCATTCTACGGCTTGCGAGGGTTACATCTCGTGGAGGGCTCGGGCCCCTTTCTTTAACATGCAAAATGCACAAGGTTCATATTGGGTGAGGAACCTTGTGGGAGAAGCATGTAGGAAACCACACACAAAATAATTTGCATAATACAAAATAGTACCATTTAAAGTTTGCATTAATTCCCAGGGGCATGCGTCTGGGGTCACATACGGTTCCTGGTTTAAGTGATCTGTTGTTTCTTTTTAAAACTTTTAACTGAAGAAAAAGCATGACATTCCATCAGGTGTCAACCAAGTGGTTAACAAGATGATAAGAACACCAAGTTTTTATTCCGGGCTGATTTAACATCAGCCGGGAAACAGACAACAACCTTGCATTACAAGAAACACGAGAAAACAAACAACAAGCAAACAACAGACTAACAACTTTGTTGCTCCACACGCACAAACATACAAACGCTGGTCAGGCTGACTGAACCTGGGTCTATTCTGCCTAAGAGGTTCTAGGAGTCGGGAAGCGCGGCCGAGACAAAGAGTGGTGTCCACATCTCCATCTTCCACGGGGTAGGGAACTACAGACACGCCTTCGGAGACTACACCTTGCTCCTGGGGTGGCTGCTGAACTCGGGCTAGGGCTTGCGTCACAGATGCATCAACATATGGTCCAGCAAATCATCTAGGATCGACTGTCTTGCTTCCTGAGCTTGCCCACGGTGGGAGGTGGGTAGGTTCCTTGCTCGACTTAGTTCCAGGTGGGCTCGACCAAGGTGGCGCCTTGTAATTATGAGTTCCGCCATCAGGGAGTGGAAAAATCTTGTCATTGAGGCTCCGTAAGTAACCAGGGTGATTACGGCAGGGTCGACTTCCCTACCGATGGGAATTTGAGCAGGCTCCACTCCAAGCGGAGGAGTGACGGGAAGAAGTTGGAAAGCTCGACTCTGCGCCATCGCCGGTTCTGCATACCGGAGACGGACAAGGCCTTCCCAGGCTGCTACCTGGAGGGCTTGATCTAGAGTAGGCATGCTCCTACCATGGATCAAGTAGGCCTGACCTGTGCCCAACGGACACGAGTTGATGTGCACGTCGACTTGGAATTCACGCCCAGCAGGCGGGAGGGAGTTCTCTAACACCACATATCGGGGGCGAGCAGGGTTAGCAAGAATATGGCAGACGGCCTTCCAAAGCATCAGTGGAAACCCGCCATGATCTTCGGCAGTGGTTTCCAGAATGACCCTGGGGTTTGCCATTGGGTGGCTTTGGCTCGGGAGAAAGGATAAGAACACGGGATTCCTGCCTCAGGGGAGTTGGGTTGCTATGGACGGTGAGTGAGGGTGGATATAGATGGCAGATGGAACGGGACCTTATATAGGCTAGGTTGTGTCGGCTCCTTTCTATTGGAAGAACCTGGTGAGCGTCTCTCAGGTAGTGGGGACAAGTCTTACTGTACTCTACTGTGAACTGACGCCTGGCCATGCCGGTTAGGCAGGGATGGGTCAAATCCGTTGACTCACTGTAGGGGAACGTCACAAACAAACAATAAACACACAAGGTATATGTGGTATCGGTGTACGCCTAATACTCGTGATAGTGGGTAGTATACTAAAGTTCCCTAGGGGCCTTGGTTATAATTAGTTGACGAAGTCTCCATTTCATCACCTCGGGCTTCAGCTGGTATACTTGGGATTGGGGTTGCCACTGGAGTAGAATGGTTGACGTTGAATGAAAGTCTTCAGAAGTCTCTTGCCTTGTTGATATCGATGAGATTGGCATTTGTAGATCAACCACCTTGAATGTTGAACCTTCAAAATGGGGGCTTCCTCTCGTAGGTGTTAGCTAATTAGGCCTCCTTTGGGTTCATCGTCAAGTATTTTGAACAGGTACAAGAGAGTAGAAAAATTCTTGGAAAATCTTAAAATAGAAGGGTGAGACTCGGAAATATTTGAGAAGATTGAGAAGAGTGGGCGTCATCTTTGGACTTCCCTAGATAAAGATATATTTTTGGTATTAATATATTTTTAGCAAAATATTTTCCTTCATAACTAACGTCCATGCTAACTAAGGTCTGTTACAGTCAGGATGGCTCTGATACCAAGTCTGTGAGGACCCCGGATTAAGTACCCGAGATACTCGTTATGTTTCCTGCAACAATCCCGTGATCAGTCTGTTGCTGCACATAACTCGAATTGGTATCACAGAACATCCATAAATACCGAATAGAAATACTTACGTGATTGAAGTCATAAGCTTCAACAGGTACTTGCAGCGGAAAACCACCAAACAACGTGGAGCCCAAGTCATTCGCCTTAACCCTACAGGCAGCTGACTGGGAAGTGCCCTAGTTCGCAAAGACGCCAGTGAACTCCTCTTCTTCGAACTGCTTCTTCTTCCAAAATCTGGCTAAGACAATAGCCAGGGACGAAACCAATATGAGTACATTTGATTGTACTCGCAAACTACCCCAACTTGAGCATGCACTAGTTTTGATAATCTTTCAATAATACCTTTATTTTTAGAACAAAACATCTCTATATCGTTATTGAAAAGGGAAGAGTAGATCTTTTAATCTTGTTGAAGACAAAACATTTTGGAAAGTAATTTCTCAATACCGGGGTTGGAAACAACCCTTTTTGGAAAGTAGTTTTCTCACTATTTTTGGTTGAAAAAGGTAAGAATTCTCTTTTAAAACTTTTCCTCGAAAATCACCGTCTTGTCCACAGCCCCATCCTGGTCACTTATTTTCCAGCAACATCATACCACCCCCTCGGTATAGTTGCCTAAAACAATCTTCACTTCATTTTCCTTTCAAACTCAAAACTTTGTAAAACTTGCACATGGCCTTAGTAGTTCTTCCCAACTGTCCATATCCGAGGACTCGGCTATTCGAATAGTTTTACCCTCTGCAGAGGTAGCACGCTTTTCCCACACCCATCCGGTCACTCATCGTGTCAGCCACGTCCCGCCATACCAGAGGTAGGCGAAGTTGAGTTCCCGGCCATAGCCTGTCCTTTGCTCATACTAGTATAGGACCCTGCCGCTACGACACTTTCCACCGACACTCAAATCCTCAGAAACTAAGTGTGGGGACTCGTAGTTCTGCCCGGCGGACCCAAGGGAGCCCTTCAATCCTCTTCCTCCGACACGCTCATACCGGCTTCCGGTAGACTACAATGAAGAGGACCCAGGTCAGGGGGTAGGTCCTCAGACCATCCCCTCATGGAACGAGGTTCTCCTCGTTATTGAGGCATCCAGTACTAACACGAGCAAATTATATGACTACGCCCTTGCCCATATGTGGGTAAATGTGGTCGCACAGGTTATTGGTTGTTCGGTAAGTACCAGGACACAATGTGCATTTTTCAGAAACATCACCATTCACCACTTCTCAATTTCATCACCGACATCTCGGCATACCATAATTCATCCAAGGATTTTCAAAGGAGTTTTGAATAAACAATGTTTTTCCCATCCTATAGTTTTATTTAAACAAACTGATATTTCTACATAGAGTGGCAAAATAGTTTTTCATAAACTTTTGAAAAGGTTTTCACAATCATTTCCAATTCTCATAGCAAAATACTTTTAGTCAAACTTGGGTGGTTCGTAATCCCACCAAAAGATTTTCATAGAAGGCTTTGGAGTAAAACAAATTCATTTCGAAATCGTTGTAGACCATTGACACCTCTATATCGGGTGTCTCAAGAATCTACTTGTATTTTGGAAAAGGGTTTTCAAAGTCATAGCTTCCGTGGCAAACACCACATAAATCATTTATGCTAGTTATAGTAAAACAGGTAAATCAAAATAGATGTATATAGGTGCAAGCTCAGTGAAGTAGCTTGCCTGGTTTTCAGCATAATGTCCTTGGCCTTCTTCTCACTGATTAAGGAAATAAACTCCGAGTCTTCTCAAATAAATCCTTTCCAAAGACCACTCCGGTACCGGCATTATCTAGCGTCGCAAACAGGGAATAACAACACTCAATACATCAAACAAAACCACAAGTGGTGCACAAACAAATAACAACCACAAGCATCAAACTAATTATTCAAGCAACAAACTAGGATCTACACCCATAAGGGTCTTTTACAAATCAGGGTTTAACACTTCTACACAAGTGAGGGCCAAATAATAGGTAGCAAGGGCTGGCATGCTACCATATCAGTAGCTAAGAAATGCTACTGATGTTCAAACATCATTTCTAAAATCATGCACACAAATGATTTTATTTGCAAACAATTCCTAAAAGTTAGGAAATTCGAGGAACTATCCATACTAGGGATATTATTCCCTAATAAACACTAGCAACACTAAACTCTTCCTAACATGTTATCAAACCAGTAGCAATATGACATGCTACTGGTGATCTAGCAATACTAACTAAACAACCGTCACACTAAAGATTTTCTACTAAAACAAGCCCTATTAACTAGGAGAATCTAGGAAAATACTACCCTAGTAATATTAACACTAGATAACTAAATGCAACACTAAACCTTTTTCCAAAATGCTATAATACAGAGCTAACACACTCCTAGTAGATAGTATCACATCTATAGAGGCTAGGAAACACATTTACAACCATAACATTACAATACAACAATTAATAAAGGTCTTATACAAATAGGCAGAAGAGGCCTAAAACTTATAATTAGCACCACAGTCAATCAGTGACTCCTAAATTCAAACCAAGCTAGGGATATGTTTCCCTACACACATAGGAGACAATCCAATTGGATTTACTCCAAAAATCAATTCACAAAAATCTACAAAAATCATAAAAGTGCTACTGGTGTGTTTACAAGAATCAATAGAACTTTTGTTTTAAGCATCCAAAACACATGAGACCAATTCCTACTGAATGGTAATGTGAAGAGCTTTCTAAAACATTTTGATTCACAAATTTTTGAGTAACCAAACTCAAGTTATTAAGAAAACAGTGTTTCAGATCAGTGATAAGAAAACATTTATCCAACCTACAATAATTCATATTTTTCAGATCTGCAAGTTGCACACGTCTCTAAACTTATAACATTACTACTGTGATTTTTGGTTTGGCCGGATTTGCACTTAAACTATTTTAGAACTATTTAAACTAGAGGTCCAGAAACAAATCTAGAAGTAAAAGAATAAACAACCTTAAAAAAAAGGCAGTGGGCTGGATCTGGCTGGAGTTGGGCTGTGCCGTGAGGGAGGAAGCCCAGCTCGCGGCCCACGAGCTTGAGCGAAGCGGTACGGGCTGGCTTCTCCTTCCTCGACACGAGCAGGGCACGGACGCGGCGCTGCCGGAGCGCGGCGAGGATGGCGACGGCGGCTCCGACGTCCTGAAAAGAAATGGGGTGCCTATGAGAGAGAACACGGCAAGGGGAGCACGTGTGCACAAAAATGGCGGAGAAAGGTGGCCTGTGCCCACCGCGAGCTTGCTCGCACGTCCGCGGCCGGAGGAGAAGAGGATCGGAACGGCGACGGCGATCCCGGGCTTCCCTCTTCGATTCCTCGCGCAGAGAGGGGGAGTAGGGCATGGCGAAGATGCTGGTGGTCAGGGATTTGGAGGGGGAGCTCTCTATCGCCGGCGAGGCGCGTCGGCGACTTCGGCCATGGTTCGGGTTCAATGGAAGCAAAGTGAGAGAGGAAGTGAGGGGAGGAAATGAGTGAGGGGGTGAGGGAGCAGAGGGGTGCGCGGCTTCTTATCATCTCCTCCTCAGCAAGGAGGAACGGGGCCACGGCGTTGACGAAGAGGAGAGCACGGCATCGACGGGTGCGCAACACGGCGGCCGTGCCGTGCCGCGTTGCCGCAGCAGAGGGGAAGTGACAAGGGGGAGCAGAGGAGGCAGCGTGCGGTGCTTCTTCGTTTCCTTCAGGGCGTGGCGTGCGTCAGGCGAGAGCCACGGGTGAGCACGGCGAGCGGCGACCACGGCATCGCCGGCGTGGGAAGCACGGCGTCGTGCCGGGCACAGAGGTCAACGGAGTTTTTGCAAAACGCCCCCTAAACTCTTTTTCCTCTCACGGATAGGTCCTCGGCTAAAATCCTTTATTTCCTTTTTGAAATCAGTAGGGTTTCCAGAATTTATTTGAGGGGTTTAAACACTTTACAAAAATTAGAGAAAATTCATGTAGCCTCCCCTATATATGAGGAAGCTCCACAAAAATTGGTTTTACAAAATAAAATGTTTTGCTCCATTTTTGATCATAGGATTTAAATAAACCATTTTTGGAAATTAATAATTTGAGACTCCTTTGATATTTAAAACCAGTGGTAAAATAGTTTGTAGAACCTTTGGAGCTTTCTTGACAAATATGATATCTTCAAATAAGTTTTATTTTCATAGGGAAAACATTTGTTTTGAGGAAATAGAGAAAATGGGAGGGAATTTATTTATGAAGATCATTTTAACTCATGACCTTCATTTCTTTAAAAGAAGGGAGGGGTTTGTTTTTAAATCAACAAGTAGGTTTACTAGAGGAGGGAGTAATATGAAATGGAGAGAAGTATCATTTCATCTCCCTTTCTAGAATTTTGATAAAGAAAGTATATTGGTTTTCATAAAAATAGAGGAATAGGTAAAGAGGGAGTTTTATTGAAATCATCTCCCTAGGTTTTAGGAGTTTAACTTGGGGTGCATAATTGTAGAGGATGTGTTCCTCTTCAAGTCACACTCCAAATTTGGTGGCCAAGGGTGTCCTAATTTAGTAATAACACCACTGAGGAATTATCCTCACAGCAATAACACAACAATAGTATCAGCACAACAATATCAGCAACACAACAATATCCACATCTCAAACAAGACCACACACTTCAAACCACCAGAATAAATCACACACCTTTTTCCATAACTAACAATGCTACTTTGTAAAAATGGTCACACTCAATTATGACAAGATGTTGTTTAAGGGATAGACCACCCATAACTTAATAGTTTTTAAAATGGTTTGATCAGGAGAAATATGTGAGGTAATATATTTCCCACTAGTATTTCTTTTAAAACTGAGCTGAAACATAGGAGTTTTTAAAAATAGGAATTTGGAATTGTCAAGGTGGAAGAAAGGATAGGAGATCACAGATAGCTCTCCATACTTTATAAGCATGAAATTTTTGGGAAATACTTTTACTGTCTCAATTTAAAGGATATTTTATTTGTTGCTAAAACCAAATCATTGTGGAAATAAACTTTTGGCCAACATAAGAATGAAAAGATATATGGAATATATTCTTGTCATAACATGGTCACCAGTGTTGTAAATATATTTTTTACTTAGGTTGATTTCTTGAGTTGACATTTACTAGTCAACCAATCACAACCAACAAGTTACACGAGGTTAACAGAACAAGATAAGGGAAAACACAATCATTTGTGAAGCAATTCAAAAAGTTTTTGTTGGTTCTGAATCTTGGGTCGTGTTTACCCGTGTTATAAATTTGGGATGTTACAGAGGTCCTCTTTCGCAACCCCCTTTCTAAAATTCTTAGCCGGAGGTTTGTACTATAGTTGGTATGTTATCCCTCAAAAAGGGAGGTCGGGTGGCATGTTGATCGGTTTTAACGATGCTACATTAGCGGTGCAAAATGTGGTCTCAGGTGACTTTTGCGTAAAGTTTCATTTGAGATCAAAACCTGATGGTTTTCGCTGGGCTTTTGTGGTGGTCTATGGGGCAGCGCAGGATGCAAAAAAAAAAAAAAACAGATTTTCTGGCCGAATTAGTAAGAATTTGTGATGGTGAGACACTTCCAATGTTGTTAGGAGGAGACTTTAATATAATCAGAAGAGAGGAGGAGAAAAATAATTCTAACTTCAATGCTAGATGGCCTTTTATTTTTAATGCTATCATCGAAAGCTTAAGTCTAAAAGAGTTACAAATGTCCGGAAGACAATATACTTGGGTTAGTAGACGGGAAACGCCAACATTTGAGAAGTTGGATCGTTTTCTAGCAAGTGTAGAGTGGGAACAGAAATTTCCGCTTGTCACAATTCAGGCGCTGGCCCGTGCGGGGTCGGATCATACACCTCTCTTGCTGGATACGGGAGATCAAGCCTTCGTGGGGAATAGGAGTCATTTCTCTTTTGAGCTATCTTGGTTACGACAGGATGGATTCTATGATATCATTGCCCGGGAATGGAATGCGGTCCAAACGGGTAATACTCCTATTAAGCAATGGCAAAACAAAATTAGACATCTCCGCCAATTCTTGAGAGGATGGGCTAAAAATTTAAGTGGCGAATACAAAAAAACTGAGAGATCGTCTCACTCTGTTAATCATTGAACTTGACATCAAAGCGGAGACCACTCCTCTCTTAGTAGCTGAGCGAGCTGCTAAGAAGGAGGCGGATGATGTTTTGGCGAAGTTGAGAAGGGATGAGGAATCGAAGTGGGCTCAGAGGGCAAAAGTGAAGTACATTCAAGAAGGTGGGAGTAATACGAGATACTTTCACATCATTGCAAATGGAAAACATAGAAAGAAAAGAATTTTACAATTAGAACAAGATGAGGGCACAATAGTTGGACAAGAAAATTTGAAAACATATATATCCGAATTTTACAAGAAATTGTTTGGGGCACCGGTCACAAACAACTTCTCGTTGAATGAGGAATTCACTCAGGATATGCCACAAATTTCAGTGGAAGAAAATGAAATTTTAACACAAGATTTCTCGGAGAAAGAGGTCCTTGATGCAATCAAACAAATGGAACATAATAAAGCCCCGGGACCGGACGGGTTTCCCGCGGAGTTTTATCGAAATTTCTGGACTATTATCAAATTTGATCTAATGGCAATGTTTGCTCAGCTGCGTACAGGAAACTTGCCATTATATAAATTGAATTTCGGCATTATTACTTTGCTGCCCAAAAAAGAAGATGCTAGCCGAATTGAGCAATATAGGCCTATTTGCTAGCTGAATGTTAGCTTCAATTTTTTACGAAAGTTGGTACAAACAGAGTAACCTCTATTGCGAGTAGGGTGGTTCGTCCAACACAAACAGCGTTCATACCGGGAAGAAACATTTTGGAAGGGGTTGTAGTACTTCATGAAACGATACATGAGATGCATAGGAAGAAATTGGATGGGGTTCTTTTCAAAATAGACTTCGAAAAAGCGTATGACAAGGTTAAATGGTCGTTTTTACAACAAGCGCTGAGAATGAAAGGGTTTGCACCACAATGGTGCGAATGGATCACTCGTTTTATTCAGGGAGGAAGTGTCGGGATTCGAGTTAATGACGATATCGGTCATTACTTCCAGACACTAAAAGGTTTGAGACACGGGGATCCGTTGTCCCCTTTACTTTTTAATCTTGTGGCAGACATGCTGGCCATTTTAATTTCTCGAGCAAAGGAGGATGGCCAAGTCGGGGGGCTAGTACCACACCTAGTAGAGGGTGGTGTATCCGTTCTGCAATATGCGGACGATACAATTTTATTTCTTGAACACGACATTGCGAAGGCCGTGAACATGAAATTAATACTAGCCTTTTTTGAGCAACTTTCGGGTTAAAAATTAATTTTCATAAAAGTGAAGTTTATTGTTTTGGAAAGGCAAAGGAGAATCAGGAGGAGTATCGACACATATTTGGATGTGAACTAGGATCACTACCTTTTAGGTACTTAGGGATACCGATTCATTATAGGAAGCTGCTAAACAAAGAGTGGAAAACTTTGGAGGATCGTTTTGAGAGGAAACTGGCAGCTTGGGTGGCCAAGATGTTGTCATACGGAGACCGTCTTGTGCTTATTAATTCGGTTTTGACAAGCTTGCCAATGTTTCTACTCTCGTTTTTCGAAATACCTAAAGGAGTAAGAAAAAGACTCAATTTTTACCGCTCACGTTTCTTTTGGCAAAGTGATAATCATAAGAAAAAATACAGGCTCACAAAGTGGAACATTGTTTGTCGACCTAAGGACCAAGGAGGGTTGGGTATTGCGGTGTTAGAAATAAAAAATAAATGCCTTTTGAGTAAGTGGCTTTATAAATTATTGAATGAACAGGGAGTTTGGCAAGAAATATTAACCAACAAGTACCTAGGTGATAAAACGTTGTCACAAGTACAGGCTAAACCACTCGACTCTCCCTTTTGGAAAGGACTTATGAAAGTAAAGAATGCGTTCTTTGAGCGGGGTAGTTTCCAGGTTGGTAACGGTGAACAGATTCGGTTTTGGCAAGATGTTTGGCTTGGACAACATGCTTTAAGCAATGAATTTCCGTCGTTGTATGCAATCGCTTCAAATAAAAACACTACGGTGGCTAATGCTTTGGGGACGATGCCTATTAACCTTCATTTTCGAAGAACGTTAGTAGGCAATAATATGAATCTTTAGTTACTGCTAGTAGAAAGGCTAATGCGGGTCAATTTATTAGACGAACCAGACAAATTTAGATGGCTCTTGAACTCCAATGGTACATTTACGGTTAAGTCGTTTTACGAAGACTTACTAAATGGCCACACTAGATATCTGCGTAAATATCTATGGAAGTTGAAAATCCCTCTAAAAATCAAGATTTTTCTGTGGTTTCTCAATAGAAAGGAGCTTCTAACAAAAGACAACTTGGTAAGAAGACGGTGGACAGGGTGTAAGAAATGTGTCTTTTGCGATGCCGACGAATCTGATGAACATTTATTTATACAATGCCCGTTTGCTAGGGATATTTGGAGGCTAGTACATTTTACGTTTAATGTATACCCTCCGTCTAATATTTCGAACATGTTTGGTAGCTGGCTAAATGGGATTGATAAAGTTACAAAAGCTCGCATTCGGATTGGTGTAGCGGCCATACTGTGGGCTATTTGGAACTGCAGAAATGAGATTGTATTTAACAAAACATCATCTATTCATTATTTGCAGGTTATACACAAGGCGTTGTACTGGATCCATTCGTGGTCCTTCCTGCTTCCGGCGGATCAGCGTGGTCTTATGGACGCTGGATGTACCCGTATGATAACGGTTGTGCGGGCTATCTTCAATCGGCATGGGTGGCTACATACTAGAAGGATAGATGCTTAGCGAACCTCCTTTTGCATGGTCGATTTTTGTAGCCACTTTATGTGATCCATGAATTGTAAACTGTGATACTTTGGAGATTAATAATTGCGGAAGGCTGTGTGCATCTTTTTGATGCAGAGGCCGGGATCCGCACCCCCTTATCTAAAAAAAAAAAAGAGTCTTTGTCTCCAACGCTAGGAGCAGCATACGGACGCTAAACTTTTTTTTTCCGGCGCTGGATAGCGCCTGTTGCTGGCCAATTCCTTCGTGCGGGAAAGACGAACGGGCAGAGCGTCGGGCGCCTGAGTTTGCGGCGACGCTAGGCAGAATCCCAGGATAGGACGGGATATTAGCCTAACGGACAGGACTTTTTCCTAACGTCTCCTCCTAGGGCCCACATCTTACGTGCCCTTAGACTACCCATAGTGGGAGTAACATAGGTAGTAATATAGATGTCACATAACTAAAAAAGGCGATGTGGCATGCAATTAATGAGGAGAAAAGCAAATGGAGTAACATAATTAGTTACCGTAACATAACATTTTCCAATGCAAAATGAGTCTACAAAGTAATAAATGCATGGCTCTATGTTATCACAAATATGACACTCCCCACTATAGAGGTAGTAACATAGAGTAGTTACTCCCCACTATGACCAGTCTTAATGGTCACACGAGGTACCTAGTAGTAGGTAAGTAAATCTGAAAAATAAAGGCTTAGTTAAAAATTAAGATTTTTATATGGTTACTTCATAAAAAGTTATTTTGACAAAATATAACTTGGCTAAATTTTTTGGCAAGGAAATACTAAGTGTTTTTTTTATGACAAAGAGGAAACAATACAACATCTGTTTATATCTTGCCCTTTTGCAAAATCTATTTGGCGTATTGTGCTCATAACCTTTAATATTTCTCAACCAACCAAGATTACTAATTTATTTGGCGAATGGGATTGGTAAAGAAAAGATAAATCTCAAATTCGAGTGGGTGTTTGTGCTTTACATTGGTCACTATGAAATATGCTTAATGATTCTGTTTTTAACAAATGAAAATCTCCCTCTTTTTCGCAGATTATCCCTTCAACTTCATATTGATCCGTACATGGCCCTTTCTCCAACAGGAGGACCGTACGAGGGACATGGATTCTAGGGGCAGCCGTTTGGAAACGGTTGCGCGTGACGTATACAGCCAATGCAGCTGGCTACTTGTTCCTATATTATTATGTTGATGCATAGGTGTTTCGAAATGTTATCTTTTTCGTTAGTTGATACATGTCTTAGCCCTTATGTGATCTCTGATTTGTACTCTTGTTGAATACTTGTGAATGGAGTAATAAAATCCGCCTAAATACTTGTGAATACACTTATATACTCGTGAATGGGGTAATAAAATACTTGTGAATACACTTATATACTCTTGTCTTAACCATCGGCGTCCGGCCAATCATATGCATCAATTTTATGCAGAGGCCGGTACTATTCCCTTTTTGAACACACTTCCGCTTCGATATGCCGCATAAAGTTAAACACAACAACGACTTATATCGCTCCGTACCCCTTCATAAATAATGTGCATGATGGTCATTTACTAATTTTTCAATCGTCGTTATCGATTAATTAAGTTGTATCTAGCCCTGTACAAACATGTATCTCCCGACTGATTTTGTACGAACTCCGTACATCCTGCGCATTTGTATTCGTACTTACTCTATACATCATTGTGGGTCGGTCGTTGTCCCTCATGTTCATGTTGGATCCTGACTCTTGTCGGTGACAAGTGGTAGCATGCACTCATTGGTGGCCGCCAGCCCCGGGAGCGGGTGCACTAGGGTTTTATCACCCGGGTGTAGCGATGTAGACGAATTGGATCTTTTGGTTACCATATCCTCTACCACATTTTTTCATAGCATTCAGAGTGGAGCGGATAATACTGTTGTGTATTCGGAGGTGGATATATCTAGTCGCGGATTCAGAACGGAAATGGAGCGTATTCGGGGTGGAAACAAAATTAATCGGATATGTGCGCACATAAGTATATCGATGAACCATACAACCAAAAATAATTGTTTAACAACATAATAGCTTAACAAATTTATGCCCCATAGTTGGTATAATGAAATATAAGTGTATTCAAATATATAAGTGAGTTCTTATCAAATGGAGAAACTTGGCGACTCACTAACTACTAGTTATCCTCTATTTGCTTAGATGTTTCGACAGAAAATCAGATTATTGGGTTTATAACAATCGGGTAATTTTATTCTATTTTCGGATAATCCATATCCGGGGCTATGTGACATACCATGCATATCCTATACCGTATTCGGGTGTCAAGTTCGAAATCAAATATCCTTATCCGTCGGATTTCTTCAAATTGGACATGGACTTTTTAAAAGGAATTCGGTGCTAAAATATCCTATCCATTTACACCCCTACCCATGGTCGTACAAAAACTTTCATTGGCACAATAGACTAGCGGATATTGCACATAGAAATATAAACCAACCGAGGATATAACACTATGAAATTAAGTAGCTAACCACGGTAGTTATACCCCTAATTTTCGTCAGAGCTAGCGATAGTCCGCGATTGGCTAGACGGCGCACGTCTCCAACGGGGCGGAAAACAAAAGACTACATCTCCTAAGCACATTATTATTGTTTTTCCACATGTTTTTTTTTATTGTCGTTAGTAGTTCGATATACGTGACCTGCCTCCTCGTGGTGTGATTTTTTTTAGTCCCACTAGACGTAGACGGTCATGTTCCAATCGGATCCTCCTATACCTCGCCTTAAGCGAGTCGGGGGCAACACTCGCCGCACTCACCCGCCTCGCTCGCACGATTCCTCCACATGGGTCGGCCCAACTGTGGGGTTCCCCTTATTTTTTTTATTTTTTTTGGATTTTTCTATCTTCCTCAATAATGCCTGAACAAATTTTATTTATTTTTCTTCCTTTTTTCCTTTGTAAGTTTGTAGTTGTGGACTACGTGATTTTTTTCATTCCGAGAGCATTTACTTTGAACGTTGTGAACATTTTTTCGAACATAGTGAATAAAATTTTCAAACATCATGAATATTTTCTCAAACATTTGTGAACCTTTTTTTACAGGTGAACGCTTTTTGTCGAAAATGTTCACGAGTAAAAATAAAATCACGGTAAAAAAATTCAAGGGTAAATTTTTTTCATGGTAAACAATGTTAAGGAATATTTTCTCAAAAGTTTAGACTACATGAATATATTTTTTGAACCTGTGAACATTTTTGAACTTGAGAGTTTATTTTTGAGGAACATGAACATTTTTTTGAACACCCTAAACAATTTTTCCAGCTTCGTGAATATTTTCTTGAACATTTACGTTTGTTCGTGATAATGTTCACGGGTAAAAAAATATGTTCACCCAAAAAGCATAAAAATAACAAAATTGAGAAAAATAAATAGAAAAGAAGGAAACGAAAATGAGAAGGAAATCATGGAAAATAAAACGAAAAATAGAATTGGGAAAATCGAAAATAAATATTATACAGAGAAATATATATAAAAAAAGAAATGGAAACAAAGAAATATACCAGTTACTGTTTATAAATGTTCAACCCTCTGTCTATACATGTTCAATAAATCCACATTATCAGTTCTCTTTGCCAAGTATGATCATGTATATTTGTACATGTCAAGTTCGTGAGATTACTTTGTGGTTCAAGTTTTCCTGCAAAACAGAATTTTTGTGTCTCTGTTGCCTTTCATTTATACAACAAAGATCTGACACACTGTAGGATGATTGTCCTTTCAGTTTTAATTTAAACCGCTATTCCAATAGTACTTCGAAAAAAAGTTCTACAACATTTTGACCTTGAACTATTGTATTATAATCTTATCTATGTCATTTATGTAGGTATTAAAATAAACAACTTGGTAGTGCTAGACAGTCGGGGATATAATCGTTCTCTGATTGCACTCAGTCAATATAATCTTACCTAATCCAGGTATATTCTTAGTATGCTAGTTATGTTTGTTGAAATGTAACTTTGGTTGTTTGTGATCTTTTACACCATTTATAATTTTTTTGTTACGATACCATCTAAGTGCTTTCAGAAAATTCACTCTTGGAAATTTGGTAGGATACTTTTAATAATTCATTGTTGGGCTAGTGCTTTGTACATGTCCCTGTTTGTTACCCGTTAAATGTTATCAAAACATGTGGGGATCATGTTTTGAAATTGAGCTTGTTTTGAGTTGAAGAATTGTTATTAATTGTGGATTTGGCTATTAACTGGCTGGTTCCAAAGAGTTCCGATGATCTTATCAACTTTGTTTGTTTGCTTCAATGAGAGTCCAAGGTAAATTAAAACAGAGCCAACCTACAAAATCAAGCAAAACAAAGAAAGAGACCCTAGGCTAAGCAACTAGGTGCCCTCCGCCATCCGCTTGTAGAATCAACATTAGTTTGATGGTATCTGTTCTTTTATCACACATATCGACTAATATCAAAACGTGCACAGTCCTTATAATTTCAAGAAGTTCTGATTTCTATAATATTCCAAGATCATGTACAATTGTGCGCTCAGCTGCTTTCTTGTCTTAATAGATGCTTAAAAATACACACCTTTCACTCGCTTAATCTTCAAACTCTTGTTTCCATATATTTTGAAAATTATATTTCTATGTATTTCCTTTATTTACTAGAGCATTTGTTTTACATGTAATGGTAATTTAGCCCTGAGCTTCCCATTGGCTGTAATGTTTTTACAAAAGGTCATCGGAAAGGTCAGGTGGCAAATGAGGGCTCTAATGATTGGTCACATATGACCAATAGATTGGAAAAACATCAAACTGTTGATAAAGTTGCTCAACGATAACTTTAAAAAGAGAAGGACCATTGAAGAAAGGTTGTATTCAGAATTGTTTGCATTGTATTCCTTCCAAGCATAATCTAGCCTTCCATTGTACTAACGGCAAGCTGGATGAAGATAGCAATGGTAATTTCCTGGGTTTGGTAGAGATGTTGGCTGAATTTGACCCTGTTATTCAGGAGCATATCTCGTCGGATTACCCATGTTTTGTGGTTGGCACTGGGCCGTATGTGAAGACTACACCGACGGCTCATTGATAGGCCTCGCCTTCTTCGACCGGTACTTCTCCCACGCCACCGTTGACGGCTCCTCCATGCGCCCCCACCTTCAAGGACATTGTAGGTAAACAACCCTTCGTCACCCTTGGCCCCACTGTCTACACTCACAACCACCGGATTCGTCCTGTGTGACCGGTCTTTGACCTCGAGCTCCCGCCTGCTAGGTGAATAGGCCACGCTGGTGGAGCGGTTCGGCCTCACCCGCTACAACTTCTCCCACCAAGGGCAAAGTAGGGCGCCGCCCTACCTTAATTTTTGGCGAAAATATTATTATACATGTGTTTTGATAATTTGAGTGGTCGTATGTAAAAAACAACTCCGTCTGAGAAATTTATGTGTATTTTAGTAAACAATGTGCAAAATTCATTTCGAACCGAGACTAGATTTAGACTAGTCGGAAACCAACTCCTTTTTTTGCTGCTAACTCTCAATCTAACAAAATCTGACTCTAAACATGTCCTAGGTATGGTATTTAAGAAGGGTTTGAGATTATTTTGGGCAGTTTATGTGCGCGTGGACGAAACCAACTATAAGTAGGCAATAGAGATTACATTTATGGTTTATTTTGGCTTTGCATATTTTTATTGGCTAAAATTCTAATTGTGTTAGCTCAATCAATATCTTCGTTTAACGATGTGAGGATGCATTTGCTGAATTGGAGAAATGATTGTTCATAGTCCCTTTTGAAATGTGTCAATTTGCGCAAAAACTGCCATGACAATACTAAGTAAGAATGAAATGGTACCACAATATGGGAAATTAAGAAAAGGGAAAGACATCTGGTCGCCACTGATTTATTTTACAGTGTGGAATTTTTTATATGGTTATAGATCATTGATTAGATGGGATATCTTCAAAGTTGTTTGGAATTCTCTTTCCTCGCCTCCAGAGACTCATTTTTAACTTAAGGTGAATAATCTTGCTTGTCTTACATGGATTTTTCATGAAGATTTACCTAATTATGAGTATAAGCATATATAAGATAATCTTGAGCTATTCATTATTCATACGTCTAGAATTTAAGATCTTAGAGATTGTTTTGATATTTGAAAAGCATACCATGTTTCTTGCGGCCTACCATCTCATTAAGCTGGCATTGATTTTACCGATGGTGACGAAAACATTCGAAGGGACTTTTGGGCGACAAAAATCATCACGACCAGGTTAAGAAAAAAACTCTAATGGCTTGTTGATGATTTGATAATGTGCTAAAACGAGCGTGTGAAAGTGCATTTGCCCTCATGTGTGGTTTTGGTAATTAATGACAATCTCTATGGACTAATGTTTGCCTTGAGATATTCTTATAGATCTTGTCCATAGGAAAAGATTGGAGTTCATGTGTTGGACTCTAGAAGTGTACATGATGATCAATGCTCTATTCAAGGGTTTATATGAAGAATGGTCATGTGTAGAGTTGAGCATATTGCAAGTGTGGCTTGGAAAAGGAGATTGAGTGAACATTCATGTTTATCTCCAAGCCATCATATATATCAAGAGAAGTCTATGAAGTGCAACCTCAATATGATACATCATGAAATGTATCATTTGATTGAAGCTTGCAATGGATACATGAAGACAGAGCTTAGCAAGGCTCTCCCATAATGGAGTATTTGGGGAAGTCTTCATCAAGCATGTGCTAGCAAGCACAATCAAGAAAGGTGTTCCAACTTGAGGGAGTCAAGATCGTCATCATCTAGCTCAAGTGGAATGCTCAAGGCAAAGGTATGATCTTGATAGGGTTTCTATTTTACCGGTCTCATGGTGTTAGTGGGAGACCGGGTTATAGGATAGACGGCGTACTATCAAGAGGGGCTCTCAAGTGAGTAACTTGATCGCATATTTGTGGAGAGCTCAAACCTTTGCATACTTGGCATTATCATTTTTCTTGGTTCTTATTTGACTTTTATCCATATGAGAATTTAGACCTTGTGTTCATATCCATAGCAAGCTCTAGTTCTTCAAAAACGGATTTCATATGCATATCTTGTTGCATTTTTTATGTTGAAAGTTTTACCGGTTTATCTTTTTTAAAAGAGGTCAAACTCTCTCCTTGTGGTTTCCTCCTCACATGATGTACTATGATGTTTCTCTACATGATATTTAAGAGCTCTTCGTTGCGATTCCAACAAGCCCAAGATCATCGAAATCGGAGTCCGGATGAAAAAGATATTGCAGTTTTCGTTTTGCTATTTCTGTCGGTTTTCAGAAAACCGGATATTCCGGTCCTTCTAGAAATATCCGGTTGGAAATATCCGGCTACCTCCAGAAGGTTTCAACAGGGCCGGATATTCCGATCCAAAATGGAACCGGAATATCCGGTCCCCTGTTTTTCCTGCAACGACTCTATTTCGTGGGGTCCTATAAAAGGCCCCCTTCTTCCCCAAATAGACAAGCTCTCAAGCACGAAAAAGCCCCCCATTGTTGACCTTCTTGAGCTTGGATTTCTCTCTATTCCTCCATGATTTTGCCTCCAATTAGAGGGAAAAGAGAGAGTAGATCAAGATCTACATTTCCACCAATCAATCTCTCCTCTAAGTGAGGGGAACCCTTTGGATCTAGATCGTGGAGTTTCATTTGTTGAGTTCTTCTTTGTTCTTCCTCTCTTCTCCCCCCACAAGCATTAGTTTCTTTTGGTGGGATTTGGGAGTGAAGAACTTGACCACTTCTTGTGTTCTTGCCATTGCATTTTTGCATCGGTTTGTGCTCTCCACGAGGATTCGTGGAAGTGAAAGTTCGTGAGCTTGTTACTCTTGGGTCTTTGGACCCTAGACTCCATTGTGGTGGTTGAGACCCTTTGTGGTCACTTGGGAGCTCCCAATCCTTTTGTGGGTTGTGCCTCAAGATTGTTGTAAGGGACTCGATTTCCGCCCAAAAGAAAATCAATAGTGGAAGGTGAACCGAGCTTTTGGGCAAGGTTTATCGGAGAATAGGGTGAGGCCATTTGTGGCGTTTGAGTTTGAAACTCACACCCCTCCAACGAGACGTACTCCCCTAAAAAGGAGGAACTCGGGAATACATCATCGTCTCCGCGTGCCTCGGTTATTTCTTTACCCGAGCTCTTTTCTTATGCACTTTACATTGTGATAGCCTTCATGCTTGAATTACTATATCTTGCTATCACCTTGTTACTTGTCTTGCTTAGCATAAGTTGTTGGTGCACATAGGTGAACCTAGTATACTTAGGTTGTATGCTTGTTAAATTAAAACACATAGTTTTATTCCGCATTTATCAAGCCTAAACCGGAAAAGTTTTAATCGCCTATTCACCCCCCTCTAGGCGACATCATTGTCCTTTCAATTGGTATCAGAGCCTGGGCTCTCTTTATTGGGCTTTACCGCCTAGAGAGTAAAGATGTTGTTTACAGAATTAGTGCATGATCCCACTTTTATATTCGATGGCACAAATTATGATGAATGGAAAATTCGCATGCTTAATCTTTTTAGGACCATGGGTCCAAATTATATTATGAGTATTGTAGATGTGGGTTTTTCTCCTCCAAAGGATTCCCAAGAATTATCTTTAGAGGATGAGGAAAACTCTCATCTCGATACTCAAGTATCTAATGGTCTTATATGTGTTTTGAGCGATATAGTTCTTGCTTCAATCATGCCTTTTCGGAATGCACATGAGTTGTGGACCAAGCTTCAAGATAAATATGAAGTGTCCAACATTATTGAGGATGATTGTTCTCCCTCCACTTTCGGGCGTGATGAGTTCACAACATGTTCCACTTCACCAACATGTGATTTGTCACAAGGTAATGATATGGTGAGTGGTGATAGAAATTGCATTGTTGATGGTGAATCCACTATTGACTATACTTCATCTCTATCTCATTGCAATGTTCTATCTTTGGACTTAAACTCTTCTTGCACTACAAATGACTTACATGCTAGGGTTGATAGTCCTTGCATATCATGTAATAGTTGTTTAACTAAATCTCATGATGATATGCTTCCTATGTCTTGTTGCCATGAAAACAATACTTCCATATCCTCTATTTTGTGTGTGGCTAACAATGTAGAGGAATCACAACACTTGTTGGAACAAGACATGGACCTCAATGGTGCTCAAGTAATTCTTCATCATCATCGTCCATTACTCATTTTTGCCTTATGGCTAAGGATTCAAAGGGATCTCCTCCTTTGGAACCCTCTACTACTTGTGATGATGAGGATTATTATGGTTTACAATTTAGTGATGTCGACTCCTTAAAAGATAAGTGTGAGATGGTATTTTGTGCTCTCCCTAAAGGTAGTAAATCTATCTCCCCTTTATGTGAAATTTTGACTTATGCTATTAAGAGTTGTGAAGTCACTGGAGAAAAGGGGAGACTTGAAAGAGAATATGCTAATGAAATTGCTTCTCTCACCGTCACTCTTGATGAAGAGCATGAGCTTCGAGTTTCTCTTGAAGAGAAACTCGATAATATTGAGGAGTCACAAAATAACATTGTTTCTAAAATCATTAAAGAACGTGACCATGCTATTGCGAAATATAAGCTTTATAAGAAATAAAAGGTTGAATTTGGTGTTGCTCATGAAAGACTAACCGAGGAGCTAGAAAAGATCACCAAGGCTCACAAGGCCTTGGAGAATGAACACTCTCTCCTTATCAAGTTTCGTGATCAACTCCAAACTCAACTATCTAAAAATGATGTGCCTAGCTCCTCTACTTCCTCTTGTAATCATGCTAATATTATTGAGGAATGCTAGGTTGAATGATGAGCTTGCTAAGTTGTCTTCTTCCATTTCTAATGTTAATGATGCTTGTGTACTAACTCCACTTCTAGTGAAGCATCTATTTTGAAGGAGAATGTTGAGCTAAGGGCTCAACTTGAGTTGCTAACTAGCAAGTATGGGAATTGGAAGAAAGTCATGAAAAGCTCTCTAGCTCTAATGAATCTTCTAGCATCCCATGCTAGGCTAAGTTAGCTCATGAGGCATCTCTACAAAGGTAACATCTTGTGAGCCTCATGTGGTCACTAGCACAATCTCTTCTAAAAATGCTATATTGTCTTGTGCTAGTCCTAGTAATTCTACATCACATACTATTGCTAAATCTTGTGATGAATTACTTTCTATGCCTTGTTGCTCTAACAATGAAGTTCTACTTCCTCTAGTGTTTGTGTTGATACTAACCATGTAGAGGAATTAAATGAGCTCAAGGCCCAAGTCACTTCTTTGAAGAAAGACTTGGAAAAGCGTCATGTTGGGAAGTCTACACTTGACAATATGTTGAGTGTTCAAAGACGCCCCAATGACAAGAGTGGACTTGGATTCAACTCCAATATCAAGAACAAGTCCAAGTCTAACAAGAAGAAAAGGGCCAAGAACAAGTAAAGATTCGGCCAAGATTGTTTGCTTCAAGTGCAAAGTTGAAGGGCACCATGTTAGATCTTGCCCTTTGAAGAAGAAGCCTCTTAGTGAGAAGCAACAAGGGAAGAAGCCTCAAGCTCACTCAAGTTCCTCAAGTTGAAGAACGGCCACTTCCCAAGAAGAATCAAGCTACCTCCTCAAGTAAGATTCCAACTAAGAAGAAAGGAGGAAGCCAATGTTGCTACATATGCCGTGAGAAGGGCCACTTTGCTTCTTCATGCACTAATGGTACCTTATCCAACCCCATTATAATTGATGATGTTTATTCTCTTCGGAAGGATAAGGTTGGCAATGTGTTTGCCAAATATGTTGGTACTCAAAGTGGTGTCAAGAAAAGAACCATTTGGGTTGCCAAGCCTATTGTGACTAACCTCTTAGGACCCAACTTGGTTGGGGACCAACAAGCTAAAACTTGATCAATAGGTGTTGTTGGAGGGCATTGGAGACTTGGCTACATCATGAAGAATTAAGGGATCTTCATCAATTATATTCTCTCAAGCCAAGTCATTTGGATTATATTTCTATCTCTATCCAATGTTCCTCCTTGCGGTAACTTGTGCTTATATCATATATACATTGAAAGTTGCTTGCACCCTTGCATGTGTTTGGTTTTGTACCTTGCTAGTGTTTGTATGTGTTGTGCTCTCTACTTACTTATCTTGAGAAATCAAGTATGTGTATGTTGGTTTGCACACCATTTACTTGTTTTGAGCCTTATTGCTTTTATTTGCTATCTTATCTTGTTGGCTCTCTTTGAGAGATTAATGGACTATCCATTTTGGGAGAGTGATATGCTTCGTGCACTTCACAATCCTAAAAATGTGTGTACATGAGGAATACCACTTAGTGATGATATATCAATATTATCTATTCTCTATGTGGTATGTCATGCTCATGAGAAATTCAAATTCTATAATGTCCATTAATTATCTCTAGTTGGTTTGCTTGCCTCTTGTTTAAAAGAAATGGATTATCACATTATGGGGGAGTAATAAGCTTTGTGCATATTACAAGCCTAGAAAATGTGAACATGTGAGGTTTTGCCACCTAGAATTGATGTTGTTAATATCTTTTCCTATGTGGCATGTTGCTCAAACAAGGTCCATATTTGCTTATTTGTTTTTAGTCTCTCACTCTTTTGGATCTTGTTTGTGATGGAAGTTCTTGATATGGCTTTCCCCAAATATGTTCTCATATATCTTTTTGGGAAACCAATTGCTTCAAGCTACTCTTTGGAGTTGCTTTGCATGATCGCGTGAATATTGAAGCTATCGAGAATATCTATCTATCTAAGCATGGCTTTTAATTCCTATCCTTTGATATGCTTATTTGTTGTGAAGTTGGTCTTTAATATCATTCCTTATACCACCGAGAAATATCTCCATATACTCCTTGTCCATGACAAGTGATACTCATAATTGTGGTGGAATTTGTAGACCATCTTCATTTTGGCTCTTGCTTTGAATTGCCTTCTTTTATTGCCAAACTTGTTTTATCAAACTCTTTTTGTTTCCTTGTATCTTTTGGATCCTTTTGCTCTACTCAAAATTTGTTTTGTGCTTTCTTGAGTTGGTAGAAAAGCAATGATCCCATCTTGTGCATTTACATTCAAGTCATACTTCTAGATAATGCACTATTCTTGGGGAAGCTATCCTACATTGAGTAGAACACACTCTTTAAATTGGTATTGGATCTTATTGCTCTTTCTTGAACATGACTAGTGTTTGTATAATATATATGGAGTGATGATCCCTTTGTGTGCATTTGTATTCAAATGCAAGATCATAAATAATGCACACATCTTGGGGGAGCTATCCTATATGCTTTTGAACATTAGTTGTCTTCAATTTGCCTTGTATTCCGATGACGTGTCTCTTTGGAAGACAAACATTTTTCGTCTTGGTACTTTGTGCCATCATGAAAAGTGTAGAGGGTTTGATTTATTCCTTGATCCTTTTTCATTTGGTATGTTTTCAAATTGGTACCTTCAATCATGTGTTGATTTGGGTCTTTGATATAATTTGGGCAATTCGTTTTCTTGTCACACTTGTGTGTGCTTTCTTGGTTTAATTGGTGTTTTGTCCAAATTGTATCTCATTTGGTTCTTGAAAGTCTTGTGCATGCATATTTATTATATGTATATCTTATGGCATGCTTACTTTTGTTGATCCAATATATAGGATAAACATCAAATCCTAAATGGCTAAGATGTGCATGAAATTCAATTTCATATCAATATGCACATATTTATGTGGAGTTTGTCCTATGTATTGTAGTTGTTCTAACTACTTTGGACCCAATGAGTTTGGGTACCATGTTGTACTTGAATTTGTTTTAGGTACATCGAGATGCATTGGAAGCTTGTCTCATTTACAAGGAAGGTGTTATCACCATGTGCTTATTGGAGCCAAGCTCGGATGATCGTGAACTCTTATCTTCTACATCACCAATGCTATCTCGGTAACAAGTATCTACCTCATGCATACATTTCTAGCTTTCAACCTTGTGTAGGTTGCATCATGGCATGAATCTCTTTTGTTGCAATTGATATGGTTTTGTGAAGTTCTTATCAAAACATCTTTATTGCAAATGTGAGTAAGCCGGGATGATTACATATCAAGGGGAATATATATAATCATTTTCATGATTCACCAATCCCAAATATGTTAATCTAGCACTTTCTACTCTATGTCTCGCATATGCAATATTGATGTTTTTTCAAAATCATTTGCCTTTTGCGATACTTGTTATCTTTCTCGGAGCATCCATTTATCACCTTATCCCTTGTGGATATTTTTGATGCTATGATGAGTGTGTGTTGGAAGTTCATCTATATCCCTTTAAGATAAATTGAGCTTTGTGCTATGCTTTTAAGCAAAGATCTTATTGGTGTATTTATGACTTCCTTTGGATATCATGTTCTCTAACTTTGTACCTATTTTGTGTGTGCATGTTTCTTTGTGGACTTATATCTTCATGATTGGTGTCTACTTAGAAACTTATACACATGAGAATAGTTACATCTTTAATTGGTATTCCAATTCTTTAGTGACCACCTTTTATTGCTTTTGATTCGTTGGTGGTTTCTAAAAGGCACAAGCTTTGTTTTTCTTTTGATATCCCTTTTTGCATCTTAATAAGCTTGTGGACCTATTTGCTACAACTTCTTTGGGTTGTGTTTATGGGAAAGACATGATATGCACTATGTGCCACTTATATTGAACGACTATGTTGATGCTACGCTCATCTTTGCATTAGTCTCCTAAAAATTTCTTTCCATGTCACACCCATCTCTTTTCGGTTGAGCAAGTCTTTGTTGTCTCTCCTTGCTCTTGTTGCTCAACATTTGTTTGTTGCAAGTTGTATTGCTTATTTTTCCATCTATGCTCTCTTGCACTTATTTGTGTTCAAAATTATCTAGGAGGGAGTGAGGATTCCATGTTGTGCACACCATATTAAAATGCAAATCCTACTTTGTGCACGTACCTTGGGGAGTTCCCTCTTGATTTTTTAGAACACTTGGTTGATCTTTCGGATCCTTTGATTGCTTGATTCTTTTGTTGAGATATCTCTCCCCTTGCTATTTTGTTGCAATTTTTGGATTCTCAATATAGTTTGATTTCCTCCTATTTTTGATCAATGGAAATGTTCTTTTAATTCTACTCATTTTTATGAGAAAAGTTAAACTCATGGAGGAACTCTCACTATGTTGGCCTTCCGAACCTTTTTACCCATTTCGGCAATTGTTGCCAATGGGGGAGAAGTTTTCGAGGGTTTATGAAATTTGGCTATATACTTTGATTGATTCTTAAGTATTTGTCTTTCTTACCTTTGCATTCGTTGCTTGGTTTTTGTATATAGTGGAAACTCCACCACCGGTAATGGTTGACAATATATGCAATGAATTCATGTTCATACACACGTGCATAGATTGTGGGGGAGTTTGCTCTATATATGTTTTTGGACTAACATCACATACCTTTGTAGTATTTGATGTTAGTACAATTGGTTCTTGCTTGTTAATTTCCATATTATAAACCCTCTCAAAAGAGATTGTCATCAATTACCAAAATGGGGGAGACTGAAAGTGCATTTGCTCTCATGTGTGGTTTTGGTAATTAATGACAATCTCTATGGACTAATGTTTGCCTTGAGATATTCTTATAGATCTTGTCCATAGGAAAAGATTTGAGTTCATGTGTTGGACTCTAGAAGTGTACATGATGATCAATGCTCTATTCAAGAGTTTATATGAAGAATGGTCATGCGTAGAGTTGAGCATATTGCAAGTGTGGCTTGGAAAAGGAGATTGAGTGAACATTCATGTTTATCTCCAAGCCATCATATATATCAAGAGAAGTCTATGAAGTGCAACCTCAATATGATACATCATGGAATGTATCATTTGATTGAAGCTTGCAATAGATACATGAAGACAGAGCTTAGCAAGGCTCTCCCATAATGGAGTATTTGGGGAAGTCTTCATCAAGCATGTGCTAGCAAGCACAATCAAGAAAGGTGTTCCAACTTGAGGGAGTCAAGATCGTCATCATCTAGCTCAAGTGGAATGCTCAAGGCAAAGGTATGATCTTGATAGGGTTTCTATTTTACCGGTCTCATGGTGTTAGTGGAAGACCGGGTTATAGGATAGACGGCGTACTATCAAGAGGGGCTCTCAAGTGAGTAACTTGATCGCATATTTGTGGAGAGCTCAAACCTTTGCATACTTGGCATATCATCTTTCTTGGTTCTTATTTGGCTTTTATCTATATGAGAATTTAGACCTTGTGTTCATATCCATACCAAGCTCTAGTTCTTCAAAAACGGATTTCATATGCATATCTTGTTGCATTTTTTATGTTGAAAGTTTTACCGGTTTATCTTTTTTAAAAGAGGTCAAACTCTCTCCTTGTGGTTTCCTCCTCACATGATGTACTATGATGTTTCTCTACATGATATTGAAGAGCTCTTCGTTGCGATTCCAACAAGCCCAAGATCATCGAAATCGGAGTCCGGATGAAAGAGATATTGCAGTTTTCGTTTTGCTATTTCTGTCGATTTTCAGAAAACCGGATATTCCGGTCCTTCTAGAAATATCCGGTTGGAAATATCCGGCTACCTCCAGAAGGTTTCAACAGGGCCAGATATTCCGATCCAAAATGGAACCGGAATATCCGGTCCCCTGTTTTTCCTGCAACGACTCTATTTCGTGGGGTCCTATAAAAGGCCCCCTTCTTCCCCAAATAGACAAGCTCTCAAGCACGAAAAAGCCCCCATTGTTGACCTTCTTGAGCTTGGATTTCTCTCTATTCCTCCATGATTCTTGCCTCCAATTAGAGGGAAAAGAGAGAGTAGATCTAGATCTACATTTCCACCAATCAATCTCTCCTCTAAGTGAGGGGAACCCTTTGGATCTAGATCTTGGAGTTCCATTTTTGAGTTCTTCTTTGTTCTTCCTCTCTTCTCCCCCCACAAGCATTAGTTGCTTTTGGTGGGATTTGGGAGTGAAGGACTTGAGCACTTCTTGTGTTCTTACCATTACATTTGTGCATCAGTTTGTGCTCTCCGCGAGGATTCGTGGAAGTGAAAGTTCGTGAGCTTGTTACTCTTTGGTCTTTGGACCCTAGACGCCATTGTGGTGGTTGAGACCTTTTGTGGTCACTTGGGAGCTCCCAATCCTTTTGTGGGTTGTGCCTCAAGATTGTTGTAAGGGACTCGATTTCCGCCCAAAAGGAAATCAATAGTGGAAGGTGAACCGAGCTTTTGGGCAAGGTTCATCGGAGAATAGGGCGAGGTCATTTGTGGCGTTTGAGTTTGAAACTCACACCCCTCCAACGAGACGTACTCCCCTAAAAAGGAGGAACTCGGGAATACATCATCGTCTCCGCGTGCCTCGGTTATTTCTTTACCCGAGCTCTTTACTTATGCACTTTACATTGTGATAGCCTTCATGCTTGAAGTACTATATCTTGCTATCACCTTGTTACTTGTCTTGCTTAGCATAAGTTGTTGGTGCACATAGGTGAACCTAGTATATTTAGGTTGTATGCTTGTTAAATTAAAACACATAGTTTTATTCCACATTTATCAAGCCTAAACCGGAAAAGTTTTAATCGCCTATTCACCCTCCTCTAGGCGATATCCTTGTCCTTTCAGCGTGGCATATTCAAAAGTCTTTATCGAGAAAAGTATATAGTTTCTATGTCTCGACACTATATCAGTCTTTGCATCTTTTTTTAGTTCCCGTAACTCAATTTTTTAATCCTTCGCCGATGTCTTCCCCGGTGATGTCATCAGCTTCGTGTAAGCCCACCAACCTGCAAGAATTGAACGTTACGAGTTTAGAGGATTTGTTCGAGCCGAGCTCGTGCGATGCTGCAATTTTTTTGCGTTTGCAAATGGGTTCACATCAAATATATAGGTTGCAAATAGGTTCACAACAAATAGGTTCAAAACAATAGTGTCTCACAAAATAACAAGTTTTTGCAAAGAACTTTAACCTGAAATTTGTTTTTTATTAAACACCCCCACTAGCCGAAACACCACCATTACTGAGACCACCGCCAGCCGAAGCATCACCATCAGTCGCTTTGTTTCTTGGTTGCAAGATTTTCATTCTTTAATCTCCTACCACTCTAATTCCATCACGTCCATTCCACTCGGATCCATCATCATCACCCGGTTCTTCTCGACAATGATGTCCGCCATCACCTTGTTATACTCGAGAAGAACTCTTCGCTCCTCGAAGGCGGCCTTGCGCTTCTCATCTTGTCGGATTTATGGCCACCTTGTTTCTTCTTGACCATCTCCAATTTTGCTTACAATTGTTGAGACACCAATGTTTCCTTTGATGACTTCATCGTCTCATCAATTTTCTCTATTAAGTTTGTGGCCTCAGTTTTCTTCTTTGCGTTCTCCTTGTTTCTTCCATCAGGTGTTCCCTTATTTCTTCCCTTTGGTTTATCACTATCTTCTTGTTCATCCGATGTAACAAATGCTCTTTTACTCGGTGGAGTTTCTTGATTCCTCGACCTCCGTTTCCCACTATGTTCAAATATTTTTCAAACAATGTTGGAGCACAAATGGTTTGCCATTGGATGCGGGCATTTGCTTGTACATTTCAAGTGCAATGTGATCCTACATTTAAAAAATTGCAAGAAGGCAAGTTCGATCTATCCATAGTAAACAAAAACAAAAATAATTGAGAAAAAATGACATATACAACAAACTCACATAGTCATCAATAGTGCAACCACTTGGAGTTGCATTCCTCACTTACTCCAAACAACCACTCCAATGGTATGGCATGAGCCGATGAAACTTGTCCTTGATTCGTTGCCAATACTTTTTCTTGCTGGTCACGACATCGAGTGACACGCACTCCCATGCCCGCACCAATGCAATATCCTCAACTCTCGTGCAATTCAAAGATCTCTTTTGTTGAGTCAGTTGAGATGCATCGAACACCTCGTCCTTAATCTATTCCACTTCTTTCTCATCAACATCCTCACTATGAATGTTGACCGCATTCTCTTCGAACATATTCATATAGGATGTAGTAACCGAATGCAAATTGAAACTACACAGAAAACCGAAAAAAACTAAATAAAATCATCCAATTCATTACACATTCGGATAGGGGGCCAAAATTTACCTCTCTGGCGTTTCGTCGAACACATACTGGTGGTCACCGCCTTCGTTGACAGTCAGCGTGGGCATATCAGACGGCGGAGGTGGTGCTGCAGGCGATAGTTCTCGAGCCGTTGGTTTCTTCATCTTCTTCGAGCGGAAGCCACCGCTTTTGGCCGCCCCCACTATGGCAACGACGTGGCGATAACGGTCCCCATCACGATCGATGTAGGAGGAAGCCGAAGGACGTGGACTCTAGTGCACGACCCCCTGCATGATTTGGGTGCCCTTCTGTTTCAGCGGCCACACGACACAACAGGGAGCACACCTGGCGCTGGAGCGACAGGAGCGGGGAGCTCCATGGCAGCGTTCGGACAGATCGGCAAGGGTGGATTTGTGGGGGGGTGAGGAGAATGGCGGTAGCGACATCGCTGGAGAGAAAGGCGGGACTGAAATGTCCCTCCCGCCAAGGTACTCTTATTTTCTTGTGTACTCCCTCCGTTCCCAAATATAAAATGTTTTAGACTTTGTCCACATACACATGTACACAAATGTGTCTAGAATGCTCACTCATTTGTGTATGTATCTAGACAATATGTGTAACATCTAAAACATCTTACATTTAGGAACGGAGGGAGTATATGGTAAACTGAAAATCTGGATGCCAATCCCGGCTTTATGAGGATTTCGCGGCTATTTTCATGGCCAATTTTTGGCTGCTCTTAAAATATTAAGGCCAGTCGGTTTTATGGGATCTAGACGGGTCAGATTTTTCTGTCAAAACCATGAACTAGTGGCTATTTTACAGGCCAGGCCGTTGAAGGGATGCTCTAAGGCGGCCCAAGAAGCCACAGAAGCACCGCACATACACTATGACAGGACTGCCATACACTTGACCTCTGACACATTACAGGGCATGTTGAGGCCTGTGTAGTTCCCCACAACTCGAACACATGGACGTCATAATAAATCCCTATAAATGCAGTCCCTTTTCAAATCATTTTCAGTTGTCGTTTACACAAGGTCCACATGAGGCACAAACAGAAGATTTCAATTGAGGTACAGCCGGCACTTGCAACATGGCACCCAGTGAATTTTGTTCTGTATGCAATTCAATTCATAGTTCCAGGTTAGTCCACTGGCACTGGCTTCATAGCCTCGGCTTCCTTCCTCAAACCCTCAAACAACGCGGATGATAAGTATCGCTCCCCCGCGCTCGGATGAATAGTCTGAAACCACAATGCACTGGTCAGTCAGCTTTCTGAAACTTCTCCATGTTAACATTTATGATATGTTTCACAAAGATGTGTATGTATGTATATGACATACCACGATGAGCTTCCCTTTGTTTTCCGGCCTCTTGGCGAGTTCGATGGCTGCCACTGTGTTTGCTCCTGATGATATCCCCACCTGCCAAAATTTGTAACCAGTTCAGCAACAGTTTGATGTAATCATATCATTTTCACATGAACCAACAATCTATTCCGGTGAGATTGCCTCCATTTATTTTCCTCTCCAAAAGAGCATCACTGATGTTAATACATTGATTGAAGATAGCAGAGGAAAATATGTTTTTTGTGATTTACCAGAAGACCTTCTTTCAGTGCCAACTGTTGCGCCATCTTAACAGCATCCTCCCCTTTCACCTATTATATGCACAGATTCAGTAAGAATTGTTGATTTATTCAACATAACATTACTCTCAAATTGATTCCTTACCTCAAGAACCTTATCCATTATATCCATGTCTAAAATATCTGGCTTGAATCCCACACCATTTCCAGTTATGAGGTGAGGCCCTGCAATTAGATTCAGTTAACAATGTGAGCAGAAACTAAGAATACAGTATATAGTATGAAAAATAAGACGAGTATATCGTCTACAGAAATTGATAGCCTACCTGGCTTGCCACCATTCAGAACATTTGCTTCAGCAGGTTCAACTCCATAGATCTACACACAAACATATACAGGCCTTGAATTTCACGATGTCCTGGAATAAAAGGTTAAGGAATTCATGAGGAATACCTTCACATTGGGGTTCTTCTCTTTGAGGTACTTGCCGACACCAGTGACGGTGCCGCCACTCCCGATCCCCATGACGAAGATGTCAACCTGCCCAAGCATGTCCGCCCATATTTCCGGACCAGTCGTCTCGTAATGTACCTGCAAATTTTGATGAACAACATAATTAAGAACACAACACGCAAGATGAAGTCCTAACATTCTAGAAGATGAATTGCCGTTCCTGGTTCCAAAAAAGAGAGAGGAATTGTCTTTGGTCGTTTGACGGGGGACTAGTTTTGTGGAGCTTTATCCAAATAAACTTGACAAACATACATTTTGAAATTTACAGTAAAGAAATAGTCTAGTATTGGACTATTCTAATCACAAAAAAAGTGAACAGTCCAATATTGTACACGCATATGACAGAATAAAGAAAAGGTACACTAACCTTGACGTTGGCAGGATTCTCAAACTGTTGGAGCATGAAGGCGCTAGGATGGTCCTCGTAGAGCTGGGTCGCCTTCCTCACCGTCCCTCCCATCCCTTTCGCGGGGTCGGTGAGCACGAGCTGCGCACCGAATGCCTTCATGACTACCCTCCTCTCGAGGCTGGTGTAGGACGGCATGGTGAGCACGAGCTCGTACCCTTTGAGCGCGGCCATGAAGGCCAGGCCGATGCCCATGTTCCCGGATGTGGGCTCGATCAACGTCGTCTGTTTCAGAAGCGACTTACCGTTAGTTACAGATCCATACAGAGAAACAAAAGCTGCCTGGTTTGTTTTACGACAAAACTCTGATTTTTTGTCAAAGCAGGCACATTGAAGGACTGCTTTGTAGTTTTAGTGTCATTTCAATGTGAAGCTCAATGCGGCTGTGTAGTAACTCATAAGATTACTGACCTTCCCTGGGGTTATCAGCCCCTTCTTCTCCGCGTCTTCAATCATGGAAATTGCAGGCCTGAATAAATGATGCCGCAGAATATTAATCACACTAGATAACATAGGTGTAATATTATTATTTTTTACCTCAAACAACACTGATCATCATAAAAAGGTTGGTGATTTCCTTTTTCCATGCGTGTTTTGACGCATGTATATATACTGTTGTGCAACTGAGCATAAGACTCTTAACTGTATGAATTAAGGATCTTAGATCTAGACAAAAAACAATTTGTCCCAATGGGGTGAAGCCAGGTTGCCAGCTTCACTAGGATAAGTTCAGGTGTGGAATGAAAATACTTAATAGAGAGATCTCCTCCGCGCTCGACCAGGATGGAGGATCGTACTAGATTGCAAAACCAGACTTAAACTAATTAACTATCTCCCGATTAGAGTGCATCTCTATCTAGTTTCTTGGATCCCACTGCATATCGCATTCAGGCAGACAAGAGTACATGGATCCGGAGCCCCACTTGTCCCTTCTCAAATTGTTTTCCTCGCGAAAGCGACCGGTCGAGGATATTTCTATAATTTCTAGCTGGTAGATCAGAACAACAGTTTGGTCTATGTTCTCCAACCAGGGCATGTATATTATGATCAGTGCTAGTATGATAGATTATTTCCGGCCACTAGAAAATGAAACCGGTCCCCGTCAGCTACATGATACTACCACACTATCTCATATATGTCGTCCACGGCATTAGATTAGCTATGACGGAATGATCATGTGTGACCACGTGAGCAGGAGATTAATCATCGTAACCATGCAGTACTACGCGGAGACAAGTTAACATGCAGCTGAATGAATGGGTGAACGAATGAGTTGGAATACTGGCCTGTCTTTGACGCTGAATGACGGCTGGAGGAACTCGAGCTTAGCGGCGATCCGGGCGCCGCACCCCTCCGTGACCTTGTTCAGGTACACCAGCGGCGTCCGGCCAATCATCTGCGTGCCAAAAATCAAGATTAACAGAGACAAAACCAGAACGATAACGAGCTGGTAGGTAACTAAGGAAGAAGAAGGTTGCACGTACGTGGGCGGCTGTGTCCCTGATGTTGAGTACAGGATCCTCCTGCTGCTGCGGCTGGGTGGAGAAGAAACTAGACCACGAGCCGCCGGCGCCGGAGATGGCCCTGCTGCTGACTGATCCTGCTCCTGCTCGGAAGAGAGACTTGTTCCTCCTCGCCAGCCTCATCACCATCCTCTCCATCTCTCACTCACTCGGTAATACCACTTCCTGCTACTAGGAATGTTGTGTTTGTAGCTACAAAAGAAGAGTTAGCTGATATAAGTAGCCGAGTGGAGTGGTGTGAAGTGAGGAGATGCTCGCGGTTGGTGAATGGTGAGCCGCTGGGCGTCAGTGCGTGCTAGGTGCATAGTGGAGGCCGGCGGCTTGCAATACCACGTGCATCGTCCATGCCAATTCAATTCAAACAACAAGACGAGGAATCTAACGGGAACCACATGCGTAGGGGGTGTGTTGTGTGGCTGCTCGATTTTGAGGAGCCAGGTCAAGTGCCCCTTCCCTGCCGGCCCATGGCGGCCGGCCGGTTGGGCGCACGCGAGCCAAATGTCAATTAGCTTCCTTGTTCTTTGTTCTACGGCTTTTGCGAGCACTTTCGTCCTCCTCTCTAGCACGAGGGATTTCGGGAGAGGAGAGGAAGGCAAAATCAATGAGCAATGGTTGCCTCCCGTAAAATCACATCAGGCTCGTTATCTTAATGACAGAAACCAAGTTCAAACTACTCCTTCCGTTCCAAATTAAATGACTTCCATTTGTACAAATATGGATGTATCTAGACATGTTACATGTCTAGATACATCCACATGTGGATAAATGGAAGTCAATTAATTTGGGACAGAGGGAGTACCATGTAAAAACTTACTTAGGGCACGTACATTGCAGGGCGCCTGGGTAGACGCTTATGAATAAAAAAATAATGATTTAATACTAAGCGTTTGTATAAGAGTCTCTCCAACGCTAGCAGCAGCACACGGACGCTAAACCTTTTTTTTTCGGCGCTGGATAGCGCCTGCTGCTGGGCAATTCCTTCGTGCGGGGAAAGACGAACGGGCAGAGCGTCGGGCGCCTGAGTTTGCGGCGACGCTAGGCAGAATCCCAGGATAGGACGGACGGGGCTTGCCTGTCGCCTGGGCATGCGACCATCCGTGCGACCGCACGCATCGACGGCATCCAGTGGCTCTGCCTTCCCAAGCCCTCGTCCGCCTTTTTCTAAATTTAAAAATATATAAAACAAAAATACAGCGGCTCTGCCTTCCCACTTTCCCCTCCCCTGTCTGAACGCGAACTGAGGCAGCGCAAGCTGAGACGCCCGGCGAGACCGCTGGCCGTGCTTCCGTTCCCCCGGCCTCCGCCCACCCCTTCCCTGCGAGACCTCTAACCTTGCTCCCGTTACTCCGTCCTCAATCCCCATCCCATGTCGCCGCTCCGCCGCATCGGAGTCAAAGCTATGGAGTCTCGACCCGGCGACGGCGAGGAGGTAGACGAGGCGGCGCAGCCGGACCTGGAGGTGGCGGATCCTGGAGCACGGAGCTGCTTCTACAAGCTCGACCGCGGCAGCAGGCTGAAGATCCCAGCGGTGTAGCAACTTCGATCCGCTCAAGCGCGGCAGCGTGTAGCTGGAGGCGGCATGTCTTCAGGCTACAGGCGCGCGGTGCGTCCGTCCGTCCGCAAGGGAGCAGCTTCTCAGGTCAAACTCTTTCTTGCTTTCTGAATTTGATGCTCTATGATTTCTCTCCAAGCGCAGTATGCATAAACAGCCAATTGCAAAAAAGAAAACTGATATAAGAAGTATGCGTAGGCCAATTGAATCCATGGTTAAAGTTTACAGTTCGTAATTAAATTAATTCCAGCTACGAAATTGAATAAGTTTGCATCGACAAATGAGAGAAACTCTATATAGCAAACTGAAAACTTAGAAGGCTAAACTCTATATAACAAATCTATCATGTTGGCTTCTGTTGATGGAGAAAGGCATAGTTCTGTTCTGTCACAGCGCTAGAGGTCCCTTGCATTGTGGGATTCAGAGCATAATTCTGTCCTCTTAGAGCGCCAGAAGTCCCAATGCATATGTTCCCTTGCAGTGAGGGATTCAAAGCATAGTTATATCCTGTCACGGCGCTAGATGTCCCAATTCCAAAGTTCCCTTGTAGTGAGGGATTCAAAGCATAGTTATGTCCTGTCACAGCGCTAGATGTCCCAATTCCAAAGTTCCCTTGCGGTAAATAGGTGTATGTGTGATTTGTCGGATGGCCCTGTGCACAAAAGTAGAGTTTAATTTCATCGAAAGTTTTAAAGTTGGAAAAACTTGGAAGCATGGAGTGCTTATACCATTGGTGTGTTGTATGGTTGGAATCCTGCTAGCGGTTCTTGTGGATGTACTGACATTGGGTTCGTATTACCAATTGATGGTGGCATTGCAGCATTTAGCATAGTGTTGTAGTGTAACTGATATGCAGCCATTTGATTTGTGAAAAGCTCCAAATGATCCTGTGAAAAGTGATATCGAAATGTTAATACAATTAAAGGTTTTTATAGGAAACAAACTACAAATGCTTATACCGTTGAAGTGCCATGGGGCTGTACTTGTGTAGTATCACCCGTGCCCCGGGACTGTACTTGTGAAGTATTTCCCTTGTTCTTTTTCTTCTTTGAAGTTGCTTTCTCAAAGCCACCGACTGGTCTTATTGAGCCTTGGTAGTCTTCTCCTTAAACTTGATACCTTTTGGTTTGGCAAGCCCCTGATTATGTTTCGAAATTCGACTAGAGTCGATGTTCAGTCCTGGCACAATAATGCTAAATTTAAGTCTTTGTTTAGAAGTATTCTAGTTAGTTATAAGTACAAGACATACCTTCTGTAGTACCTGGGTCACGCACTTCTGGATCAACTATATTTTTCAAGGTAGTACATGAGTTACCCAATTCTGGATCAGATCTAATTTTCAAGCATTTCTCCACATCTTGTGCTAATTGCTCTGCGCAGTTAACAGCCAGATCATATGATTCATCAGATTCAGCGGCACGAGAAGCTATTTTCATAAATATTCTGCATAAATCCCTATAGCGATTCGACATTCTTGCTTTTAAATCCACATGCTGGTTGCGTTTGGTACTTATATCCAAAGCTTTTGCATCAATTGTCCACCTTTTCAAGATATATTGATTAGGGATATGCTTGATATTATTGATATCAAGTACCTTTAAGCAGTGAGAGCAAAGTATTCCAGCAAATTCGAACTTCTTGCAACTGCAGCTGACCTTTTCTTCTTTTGGAATCAATCTAACGACATGGTCACGTTGTGTGCCATGAAATTTTACTATGTAGGCCTTCTCTGCCTCACTTTCATCACATAGGAATGTATCATAGCTCAGGGTCCGAAGCACTTGCTCCTGAATCATCTTGAATATTGCTGGAGTATATGTGGTTACAGCTTGTCTTAACATACAGCTAGCTTCTGCCGCTAGCTTGGGACTACTCTGTGTTGCTTTGAAGTCACATCTCACCTCTTCATATCTTTTATCTGCAACTAGCCGCTCAGAGCATGTAGATGAACCCTAACCTCCTCCCGTGTGGCGGCGCCGCGCCACACCGGGGGATCCACCACGCCGGCGCCCAAAACTCCTCGCTCCCTTCCTCCCCTCCCCCGCCGCCGTCGGAGGTGTCGCTGGGCAAAGCCTGCGCGGCACGGCGGCGGCGGGGATTCTGCAGGGCGCGACCACGGGTGAGGAGGCGGCGATCCATCTCTCTCCTACGGTTGCGGTGGTGCGCGGCGGCGGTGGACGGAGATCTGCCGCATCAGCGAGGAGACGGCGGCTGCGGCGGCGCGAACTCTAGGGGGACCGTCGCGTGCGCTCGTTGGACTCCTACGCGCGGCGGCTCGTCTGCTGCTCCGCCCGCATCACATGGGCGCCCGGGCGGCGGCCCGGGGCATGGCGGCGGCGGCTCCTCCTGCCGGAGGTGGTCGGCCGGTTTGGAACTGGTGTGGGGGATCTTGGGATCCCACACCGAGTTTCGACGGTGGTCGATGACGAGTTCGAGGTGACGTGACAGCCGGTGAAAACTGAGCCTCGACCTCGGTCTTGGCGGACGATGACGGCGGCGCTTGACGTCGTCACCTTGTTGAAGGCATCGTCCTCGCTGCTCTCGTCACTTCACTCGTGCTGCTCCGGGGGAAACCCCAAATCTGGGTCTCCCGGATTGGACGTTGGCGGCGTCCGGCGTCGGTACCCCTCTTGAGGGCAACGTTTTTGAGCAGATATCGACTGGATTGGTCTGGAGGTGGTTCGGAGGAGCGGCGTGACATCATCTGCGTCGACGGCGGCGGGCCTTGGCGGCATGGCGCCGCGGAGTATCGGCGACGGATGCATCTCGATGGGCGAGCGCAGGGTGGAGGCGCTATTGGGCGTCATGGAGGCGTCGACAGCAGGCCTGTCGAGTATCATGCGGATCTTAACCCTGAAGAGTTCGATGGCGGTGGCTCGATGGTGGTGACGGCTTCTTGCTTCAGGAGTCTGCTAGACCGGATGCCCGCTCTTGTTTCGCCTAGAGGGCGTCTCGGGGTATGCGACTTGTTCCCGGTTCCTAGTTGGTGGGTGGATTTCGCGTTTTCATGGCACAAGGCCCTGTTTACATGATTTCACTCATTGTCGAGTTCGTAGGTGTTGTGTGGTGGCTTCGGGCTTTTTGATGTATGTTTCTTTGTCAGAGCTATGTTGAATAAAATAATAAAGAAGCCGTATGCATCTATTCGATGCAGAGGCTGGGACCCCCCTTTTCTAAAAAAAAAAACTAGCCGCTCAAAATGATGGAAAAAAGTAAGCATGTCATATTTAACACTGATGTATCTCTTCAGCTCATTGTTGATGCTTTCACTTCTTTGGGTAGTGCTCATTTGGGCAGAGAAAGTATTTTTTCCATACACTAGTGCCCAATGCTCCCTTTTCTCAAACCACCTTTGTAGCCACTCATTCTCATGTAGTCCATGCTTATCAAGCATTCCATTCCGTTTCTCAGGCTTATCTTCATACGGGCGGTACACCCACATCGTGTTTCAGGCCTGCTGTAGCTGAATGTCTCCTCTCTTTTATCATCCCCACGATAGCCTATAAGTTGTAGTGCATCAAAATATGTTTGCAAACATAACAAAAAAATGCATATAGCCCATACCTTGACGAGAGCATGTAAATGTCCGTTGTTGCATTGTAGCAAAAGAATAAGCTTCTTCTTCTGACAAAAAATGCATGCCAAGTTTTGGAACCCTTCCATTAGCGGGATCTGTTGGGGTTTCTTGAAAATCCTGTATCAATTAATATGTAATATAGTCAATACATAGATGTGGCATTGAAGTGCATTAGTAGCTCACGGTTGTCATAAATAATTGTCGAGTTTAAGCAAGAGAAGAGCATTATGTCCGTGTGAAATAATTAAACAATTGTTTTCTTTTACGCTTGATTCTTCTTTGATTTGTCTGCGAGTTCTTTGACTGTAGCAGCATTACCTGATGTTGTCTACTTAATCGATGATAAAGTAACTATCATTTGATCTTGTGCATGCAGATGTTCCCAGAATTTTGCAAGGAGTTCCTATACATCTAGGCTGATGGAGGAAAGCAAAGGAAGGGGATGGCAGGATCGGGAGGATTCCCACGATCGGTTAAAAAAGAAATTGCAAATTCATCAAGAAAAATAGGGTCAGATTTCTTACAGTCTTTCCGTGAGATTCATCGACATCATTATGCCCTTGATTACTTGAAGAAGCCATCGGTGACTTGTCCTGATTGCTTGCTGTGTGTTAAACTCGAGCCTGTGTGTTCAATTGGAGTATAATTCGTGTGCGTTGGTTGCTGCGACTTAAGAACGCATGTTTCTGTTAGTTTGGCGGCGGATTTTGGCATGCACCAATGTATTTTGAGGATTTGTTCACGCCAGATTAATTATCTCCTGTTTTGTGTTTAGTTTTAATGTCCTGCTTGTATTACGGAAATGGAGGGAAGGAAACTGACGTGGGTGTATTTCAGCGGTTTTCTTTTTGTTTTTTTCGGAAGGAAAAGGGGGAGCTGGGGGTCCGGGGCGTGGGGAGGCAGAGCCGCTGGATGCCGTCGATGTGTGCGGTCGCACGGATGGTCGCATGCCCAGGCGACAGGCAAGCCCCGTCCCCGGATAGGACGGGATATTAGCGTAACGGACAGGAACTTTTTCCTAACGTCTCCTCTTAGCGCCCCCATTGTATGTGCCCTTAATAGTCACACGAGGTACCTAGTACTAGTAGGTAAGTAAATCTGGAAAATAAAGGCTCAGTTATAAATTAAGATTTTTATATGGTTACTTCATAAAAAGTTATTTTGACAAAATATAACTTGGCTAAAAAAATTGGCAAGGAAATATTAAGTGTTTTTTTATGACAAAGAGGAAACAATACACCATCTGTTTATATATTGCCCTATTGCAAAATCTTTTTGGCGTATTGTGCTCATAACCTTTAATATTTCTCAACCGACCAAGATTACTAATTTATTTGGCGAATGCGATTGCTAAAGAAAAGATAAATCTCAAATTTGAGTGGGCGTTTGTGCTTTACTTTGGTGACTATGAAATATGCTTAATGATTCCGTTTTTAACAAATAAAAATCTCCCGCTTTTTTGCAGATTATCCCTTCAGCTTCATATTGATCCGTACATGGCCCTTTCTCCAACTGGAGGATCCTCCGTACGAGGGACATGGATCTAGGGGCAACCGTTTCCAAACGGTTGCACGTGACTTATACAACCAGTGTGGCTGGCTACTTGTTCCTAGATTATTATGTTGATGCATAGGTGTTTCGAAATGTTATCTTTTTCGTTAGTTGATACATGTCTGATCTGTGATTTGTACTCTTGTTGAATACTTGTGAATGGGGTAATAAAATCCGCCTAAATACTTGTGAATACACTTATATACTCGTGAATGGGGTAATAAAATACTTGTAAATACACTTATATACTCTTGTCTTGACCATCGGCGTCCGGCCAATCATATGCATCAATTTATGCAAAGGCCGGTACTATCCCCTTTTTGAACACACACTTCCGCTTCGATATGCCGCCTAAAGTTAAACACAACAACGACTTATATCGCTACGTACCCCTTCATAAATAATGTGCATGATGGTCATTTACTAATTTTTCAATCGTCATTATCGATTAATTAAGTTGTATCTAGCCCTGTACAAACATGTATCTCACGATTGATTTTGTACAAACTCCGTACATTGCTCATTCGTATTCGTACGTACTCTATACATCATTGTGGGTTGGTCGTTGTCCCTCATGTTCATGTTGGCTCATGTCTCTTGTCGGTGACAAGCGGTAGCATGCCCTCATCGATGGCCGCCAGCTCTGGGAGCAGTGTGCACTAGGGTTTTGTCACCCGGGTGTAGCGATGTAGACGAATTGGATCTTTTGGTTACCATATCCTCTACCACATTTTTTCATAGTATTCAGAGCGGAGCGGATAATACTGTTGTGTATTCGGAGGTGAATATATCTAGTCGCAGATTCAGAACGGAAATGGAGCGTATTTGGGGTGGAAACAAAATTAATCGGATATGTGCGCACATAAGTATATCGATAAACCATACAACCAAAAATAATTTTTATAACAACATAATAGCCTAACAAATTTATGCCCAATAGTTGGTATAATGAATATATAAGTGTATTCGCAAAAAAATGAATATATAAGTGAGTTCTTATCGAATGGAGAAACTTGGCGACTCACTAACTACTAGCTATCCTCTATTTGCTCAGATGTTTCGATAGAAAATCAGATTATTCGGTTTATAACAATTGGATAATTTTATTCTATTTTCGGATAATCCATATCCGGGGCTATGTGACATACCATGCATATACTATACCATATCCGGGTGTCAAGTTTAAAATCAAATATCCTGATCCGTCGGATTTCTTCAAATTGGACATGGACTTTTTAAAAGGAATTCAGAAGCGAATTCGGTGCTAAAATATCCTATCCATTTTACACCCCTACCCATGGTCGTACAGAAACTTTCATTGCCACAATAGACTAGCGGATATTGCACATAGAAATATAAACCAACAGAGGATATAACACTATGAAATTAAGTAGCTAACCATGGTAGTTATACCCCTAATTTTTGTCAGAGCTAGCGACAGTCCGCGATGGGCTAGACGACGCCCGTCTCCAATGGGGGCGGAAAACAAAAGACTACATCTCCTAAGCACATTATTATTGTTTTTCTACATGTTTTTTTATTGTCGTTAGTAGTTAGATGTACGTGACCTGCCTCCTCGTGGTGTGATTTTTTTGAGTCCCACCAGACGTAGACGGTCATGTTCCAATCGGGTCCTCCTATACCTCGCCTTAAGCGAGTCGGGGGCAACACTCGCCGCACTCACCTGCCTCGCTCACACGATTCCTCCACATGGGTCGGCCCACATGTGGGGTTCCCCTTATTTCTTATTTTATTTTTTGAATTTTTCTATCTTCCTCAATAATGCCTAAACAAATTTTATTTATTTTACTTCCTTTTTTTCCTTTGTAAGTTTGTAGTTGTGGACTACGTGAATTTTTTTCCATTCCGAGAGCGTTTACTTTGAACGTTGTGAACATTTTTTCGAATGCAGTGAATAATTTTTTCAACCTTCATGAATATTTTCTCAAACATTTGCGAACCTTTTTTTTATAGGTGAACACTTTTTGTCGAAAATGTTCACGGCAATAAATGTTCCTGAGTAAAAATAATTCATGGTTAAAATATTCAAGGTAAAAAAAATTCACGGTAAACAATGTTAAGGAATATTTTCTCAAAAGTTTAGACTACATGAATATATTTTTTGATCCCATGAACATTTTTTAACTTGAGAGTTTATTTTTGAGGAACATGAACATTTTTTTTAACACCCTGAACACTTGTTTCCAGCTTCGTGAATATTTTCTTGAACATTTACGTTTGTTCGTGTTCACGATTAAAAAAAATATGTTCACCCAAAAACCATGAAAAAGAATGAAATTGAGAAAAATAAATAGAAAGAGAAGGAAACGAAAATGAGAAGGAAAGCATGGAAAATAAAACGAAAAAGAGAATTGGAAAAATCGAAAATAAATATTATACAGAGAAATATATCAAAAAAGAAATAGAAACAAAGGAAAAAGAGAGAAAACTGAAAACGGTGGGGAGGCCCATGTGGCCGATCTCTACCGACTCGCTCTAACGTTTTCATTTTTGTCGCTCAACTTCTTGGGCCATGGGCCGCAGTGCAGCACATACCAAATATTCCTTTAAAAAAATGAATATTTGTTTTTTTTGAAACTTTTAAAAAATGAATAGATACAGTCCGTCTCTCTGAAAAAAAAACATCTTGGGCAAATCGACTCGCCGAGCTTCCATTCCTTTTTTTTTTAGATACAAGACATCACTGCCCTACTTTAACTTAATAAAGCAACCAAGGTTCACAATACGGGATACAACTGCTGCGGCATACAGCTTAGCCGAACGAACGGAGCAAGTTTTGCAAGGGTCCGGTCTCCCCGCTAACAAACCGGAGCGGCAAAGGAAAACAGACGATAAGAAGTAGAGAAAAGCAAGTAGCCATCTAGGTAGCACCAAGTCCTGGTGTCAACTCCGAGTAGATCCTCTTAAGCCCGCTGGACAGCTCCAGCAACAGCTCCTTGTCTCGCTTTTTTGAGAGACTTGCCCACATCTGTAAGAACATAAAGAGTTTGTATATAAGGTCAGATGGATGTTTGGGAAGTTTAGCTTCTATGGCTAGCTTGTTACGAGTCGTCCACATGACCCAGCAGAGCACCGAAAACAGCACCCAGCTGATTCTGCGCTGCTGTCCCAACAAAGATTGAACAATAGCAAAAAACTGGGGAAAATTCGCCGGACACCAGCTGCACCCAAGCAGCCTCCGGATCACACTCCAGCCAAGTTTGGCAAAAACACACGAAAAGAACAAGCGGGAGGCATCCTCAACTTCCCCACATAAGGCACAATTGCCGTCGGTGGGGCCATGACGTGTAGCAAGTTGTTTAGCCGAAGGAAGCCTATCAAGAGCAAGCTGCCAAGTGAAGATTTTAAGTTTGAGTGGCAGTTTGGCATTCCACAGATCTCTGCTGTAAGCTACTGTCGCCCCTTGCGACAATTTCTTGTACATCGAAGCAACCGTATATTTACCCGACGCTTCTAAGGCCCAGGAGATCTCGTTCACGCCCTCGTGTAATGAGAATTCCGCTAGTTCAGCTTGAAGCTGCGTCCACTGTCCCAAAGCGTCTGCGTCCATCGATCTTCTGAAACCTACGCTTCCTCTGTGGGGCAGAAGGCTTGATTAACCGTCAGGTCCGGATTGTCACACACGTTAAACAACCTTGAGAACCTTTCCTTTAGTGGGGCTTCGCCTGCCCACCAATCAGACCAGAACTGAGTTCGCTTGCCGTTCTTCACCACGTGTTTTGCCCCAAGTTTGAAGAAGTGCTTGATCTTATGCAGCCTCCGCCAAAATTGAGATCCCCCTAGGTCTGACTAGCGAAGATGTTCTCAGCCTCCGGATACTTAGCTCTAATGATGGTGTTCTAAATAGAGGTTGGATTCCGATACAACTTCCATATCCATTTAAGCATTAAGGCCTTGTTCATGTTTTTTTGTGTGAGAGAGCCCCAGCCCTCCACACTCTTTTGGGCGGCACATGGCCGGCCAGTTTACCATATGGTACTTGCGTTTAGGGCCAGATCCTTTCCAGTAGAATCTTGTTCTAATCGCATCAAACTTCTCATGGATCCCATCCTGCAGGAGAAACAACCCCATCGCAAAGGTAGGGAGAGCATCTAAACAAGCATTGATAGAACTAGCCTTCCACCCGAGAAAAGTAATCTACCCATCCACATTTCCACCTTAGCAGCCAGCTTGTTAATTAGGAACTGCCATTGTTCTATAGTAAGTTTCCTGTCCGAAATAGGAAGCCCAAGGTAGATGAAAGGAAACGCACCCAGTCTATAGTTCAGCATGTTTGCAATCCTCATCTGCTCTGCTGGGTCTTGGTCGAGCACAACTACCTCACTCTTATGGAAGTTGATCTTTAAACCCGACATATCTTCGAAACACAATAAAAGGAATTTTAAGTTGGCAATGTCGAGGTCATTATTCTGGATTAAGATCAGGGTGTCATCGACGTACTGGAGGGGGGTGATGCCTCCAGGAACTAAGTGTTGAACAACACCTTTAATGTGCCCATGCACGTTAGCAGCAGTGAGCATCGCCGACAACGCTTCAACCACGAAATTGAAAAGCAGCGGTGAAAGTGGGTCCCATTGACGCACTCCCCGCCGATTTCTGAGCTTCCACTCCTCGGTACGTACGTTCCTTCTCTCTTCATCCTCGCCTCCTCGGTTCGTCAATTTCATGTTAGTTTATGTCAGATAGTTATGTCTGATTTCAGTTGGACTGGATTAATCCGTTTTCTCTAGATCCGGGCTTGCTTTTCCTCCGATTCCGGCGGGGAGTCGAGTCCGAGTGTCCGACAAGGGCACGGCGGGCGGGAGCCACTATAAAAGTAAAAATTGGCGCTGATCTAGCACATCGAAAATCGTAGGCAGATAGGCATATTGAGCTGAAGGAGAAGTCGATCATGGCGAGCTCGTCCGACAGGGGCGAGGCGGAGATTGCCGCAGAAACCGCTGCCATGGCTGGGGAAACCTCTGCCGGCGGCGCTGCCGCGGCCGTAGAGGAGCGGAAGAAGAAGAAGTACAAGAAGGTGAGGGTGCCGAAAGAAGATCTAGACTACATCCTCACGTACAAGAGCGAGCCCCTTGAACCTGTGGATTTCGGTCCCGTGCACAAGGAGATCCTCGACTGCTACCCGGTCCCTCGGGACCAGCTGGAGGATTGGTTCACCGGTCTCAATGCCGCTTACACGGCCGCCGATGCTCCTATCTTGAAGGAGCACACGAGGATTCGCGAGGAGTACCGGAAGAAAGGTTATGCCCATTACTTGGTCACCGACGACGAAGAAGAAGAAGCAGGACGTCGCTCCCGAGCTCCACCTCCTGCACGGAGGAGGGCCCGTCCAGGTGTCATGAAGCATAAGGGAGGAACCAAGAAGCTCAACTAATAGCTGTGCGATCGCAGCAATTGTTCTGATATCATATTGGATAAACTGACTTCGGGCTGCTTAGCTCATCTGTGTACCTTAGCATTGGTTTAGACCTGTGCTATATAGCGTGTTTAACACATGAGAACACCCATCTCCTCTCCAAATGTTCGACTTGCTGTCCTGTTGAATTCGCTACTACTAGTAGTATGATCTGACACAAATTGATCTTTTGAAGGTCTCGTCTTTAGAGATACTGAGGGCGCTCTCTCGTTTGAATTCAGTTTGTTGTCTATTTTGTTTTTGTCCCAGAATTTGTACTCCCTCCGTTCTCTTCTATAAGACATTTGGCAAGCTAAGCCCGGGACGCCCACGTATGTGTGGAAAGTGTTTTCCGAATTAAATTGCCAAATGTTTTATAAAAGAGAACATAGGAAGTAGTCCCTCCTTTTTTATCTAAGGTGTACAGTTTTTCAAGAAAAAATTCAAAATATAGTGTGTAATGCGATTTATGTATAATTTTACTCATCCATAAATGAATCTCAACCTGTAATGGAAGAATTTGACTGATTGTTTTCATTTTGTGGATATTAGAGACTCATATTGAGATGTTAAATACCCACTTATTTACCTTATAAATGTCAACCACAACCATGGAGGGTCCTCAGCCCGGTTACTGTGCTTAGGCAGCTTATCCTGGCCGTCCATCTGCCCCCTCCGTTGATTCACAGCCGTTCGATCCTGCTGTTTTCTGTTTTGCACTCGCTGCCACACCCGCCATGTCGATGACATGTGGGGTCTCCACCTGGGCGGTCCCACGCGCAGCGCGTCGCCCGCGTCGCCCTTTCTTTTCGCAGCGGAGGGCAAGCAGCGAGAGCGCACGGTGAAACCCTACCCCAACCCGCGCTCGCTCTCCTTCCTCCGATCCTCCCTCTCGCTCGCTCCCTTCCCCGCGGCGCCCCTCCTCGCGCTGCGCTCGGCGGCTCCGCGAGTCCTCACCGCCAAGGAGCCACGAGAGGAGTGCAGCTGTGCAGGTGATGGCCGCTGCCGGCCTCGCGCGTGCCTCTCCGCCGCCGCTCCATCGATTCTTCCCTCCTCTCTCCCCGCTCGACTTCGCCTCCAATCTGCCCGCGTCCACCACTGAGGCGCAGGAGGTGGCTAAGAAGGCCAAGGGCGACCTCGCCGAGCCCCCGCGCTTGCTCTTCTCCGGCTGCTCTCCACTCCTCTCCTCCCCTTTAGGCGCGATTCAGCCCCGACACACGCGGGTGCAGCTCAGCGGCCGAGGCTCGTCCGCTGGAGAGATGGCTGTTGTCGCGAGCTGGAAGACATGGCGCCTTCAGTTACATGCTGCAACGGCCCTCCCAGCCATCCACGCCGCCGCATCACCATGGGAGGGAAAGCAGAGCAGCGGGCGCTGGCGGTGGCCTCGTGTGTACCTCCCCAAGGCAAGGTAATCTCCTCTCTCATCCCCTCACTTCTTACTGTACATAGAATAGTACCAGATCAGGTAATCTCCTCTCTTATCCCCAGGCCACCATCTCCCATCCCACAGGCGCAGCGGCGCCCAGTCCTCTCTCTCAGCTTGTGCCTCCTGAGCACATCCCCAAATTGATTTCACCTCCAGGTACGTGCCTCTCTCTTCCTCTCCCTCCCTCTCTCTCCCCTCATAGATCTTCATCTTGGTTTGTTCATTCTGTTTTTATTATGCCTACTAGGTGTTTGACGAAAATCCTGCAGGCGAAGATTAATCTGAAATTTAGCCTAATCAACCATATAACTTCCGTTGTTCATCTAGCTGTTGAAATAGGTTCGGAAATACGGGTTCTGCTCATTTGGTCCACATGTTAGGATTGGACAAGAATTGAAATAAATATGTTTGTCTTAGTACAACCTAATTTTATATGCCATGGATGGTGTGTTTTTATTTTGTTACTCATTTGCAATTCTTTAATCATTCAAGCGTGCCATGATCACTAATGTTTTTTCTTTGTGCTGTAGAAAGGGACTGCAATGGTACTTAGATCGATCATAACTGGAGGGGAACTGGTTTTGAGGTGACGTCCTTTCAAGTAGAGAGATGTATCAAATGATATGTATTTTCGTCCATGAAAAGGATATTCATGTTGTATTTTCCTGATGCTGCACTATCAGAGCCTTTAGAAAAAGATGTGGTTATTTAAGAGTAGAAAACAGATTCATGTTACTGCATTCTCTATGTATATATAGGTTTATCTTCAAGGCATATCTATTTATTGTTTTGCCCTTTGTAGTTACTTCGTGTTGCCTTTGGTTGGTATCTGCAAAATGGAAATGCGTTGGAACAATTCGAGGTAAAGACCAAATATGTATTTCTTATTATTGTAAAGATTGTTGTTAATTGTCATCTGCCTAACATATGACCAAATAGGTAATGGATTCGTGCAACTACCCAGCATAGCATAATTTCTTGAGCTTGTGCAGAAATAGATCGGTCGGCTGGAGAAGGCGCCACGCTCAGCGGCAAGGCACGTGATGGTGGAGCTGAGCAGGAGGTGCAGCCAGATGGACTGTGCACGAGCGACGAGGGTGGCCGAGGAGCGGCATCAGCGTGGTCGGCAGCGAGCGCAGCCAAATCCTGATGAGACTAAGGTGAGTTTCTCCCCATCTTCTTCCCCTCTGACCCTGGTCTCTCAAATATATTTGGATTTGTAATTAGATCTGGTTCTTACATTATCCAATCGAGATAGTCTCAACTTCAGGTTTATGCAGGGATGCATTGTCTAAAACAGATATGGATTTGTCTCCTAGATCATGGTACCTATAAGGCTGGAAGAAACATTGGCCTAAAGCCCTATGCAGTTTGCCATCTGCTGGATGTCCGTGACCCTGCTGATTCTAAAAACGTGGACCCCGCATAAAATATGTGTTTGAAGGTTTTATAGACCAGATGATATTTCATCAGCTAAAGCTTATACATACATCAGAGAGGTTAATACTATTGTTCCTTTTCTACGTGTTTTATATTTGTTATTCGTGGTACTACCATCAATTCCTTCTTTACATACTAGATTATGTGTAGAAGTCTAGGTTCTTACTTAGCAAGATTCTCCTTCAATTGTCTTCGATACATTATGTTAATCTTTGTTTGCTGGATTCAGGTGCGCTGTAGTGATGATATAACTAATGTGCCCTGATGAAAGAGGGAAAATGTGAGTTCAGAAGGAAGATGGATATCCCGAATTTAAACCCTCAAGTGATGGTTGACCATGTATTCTTCCGCGAACATTTGTACGATCCTACCACTGGAGTTCCATGTTTGTTCGACACTACACGAGGGGACGTGACCAATGAATTCTGTAGGGCTTTGGTGGAGGACACCGGCAAGGCAGGCTGAGGTGAGTATAGAATTTGTGCTTGTGAGTGTTCTCGAATTGGCACCATTGTTACCTATAAGATGCTGGACAAATGACCTACGATAATTTCCAACTGGATACTTTACTGATTTCATATGGTGTCATGCGAGTCCACTAATATGGTAAAATAGATTGGTATTGTAGAAGTCTCATGATCAAATAGTTACGTTCTGTAGTATATGCTGTCATGTAATTTGGGTAATTGCTGCATTCATGGAGTTTTCGAAAACTATGGTCTGTTGGATCATTTGCTGCTTTTAATGCATTTTCCCAGCATGGTTAGTTATCTTAGCTGCAATTTGGTTGTACTTGAGATTGCATTTTGCTTTTGTCCTATTCAGCCTCTTCCTTCAGTCTTGCTGTATGCATGTGTATGTATCAAGTTAAAGGTGCAAATTAATGGCATGTGATATGCTTCATGCAACTCTCAGGTGGATGTAAAGTAAAGGTTACAGTACTGAACTTTGGGATGCCATATACCTGAGTTCTGATAATTATTACCCTATGTAGGATAATTTTTTGATACTCCCCGGTTGAGCTCCTCGCCAAGGGACTCAATGCCATACATCTCCATGGGCACACGCGATCGACAACCTTTAGGTAATTTCTCGTGTTCTTTGCCCAATTTTTCGGCAGTTGTCATTTCCTTTTTGTTTTGCAGATCATTTACATATCTATTAATTATTTACTTAGCAAGATATATTTATCATTTCTCTGTTTATGAGAGATGAATCGAATTAATGAACTGGCAAACAATGGTAGGTAAGCTGGATGAAAATAGAGGGGTGACGGCTGATTGATTTGACTTTCAACCAATAGCTACTGCTAGCCTCGATAAATAACCTTCCAGGCTAGATATGTAATTGTGAATAATGACTAAATCTAAGGCATTATTTTCCTTATGAAACTGGACATCTAACAATATTTCCATTCTGATAGGCCAGCTTGGCCAGGTTCATTGGGCATGCCTGAATGGCCAAGAATTTGTACTCACAGTGCAAAAGCCTTGTCTGAAAGAGTTGTTTGATATTAATTTGAAGAACTTAAGGGAAAGTCACTTAAATGTGTACTTCCCTAGCATATGGTACCTCTCCCTTATTATTTCTTTCTTTTGAAACCATCAGCTAATTCAACTGATTCTCTTCTAGGTAATAGCAGAATACCTTCAGAAAGTGGGTCCCAAGTCGAATGGTGCCAAAAGGGACTGGGCTGCTATTTATGATGGATGTGCCAATGTATTATATCAGGTTATTAACCTTCTTACTTAAGTGCGGCTGTTCCCGTTGTTGCTTTCTAAAAGGACCATCTTTGCTCATTTTCCTATTCTCTATACAAAATTGTGAAGAGCTCGTAAAGTTATTTGTTCTTGTCTAGGATTGATTTGATTGTACCAGATCTGTACAAATTTGTGAGGAGCTGATGGAGTTAGTTATATATCATGAGAAAATGAAAAAAGAACAAATCTTGAACACTTATCTCTGAATCTGGTTCATTACCCACGTCCCTATTGTTTCTGTAATTGGTTTGATTTGATTGTACCAGATTTTGATTATTTTGACCTTCGAAAGGCCAATGAAAGCTATATAAATTGTACCAGATCTTGATTATTTTTAGCTTTATAAAAGGCCAATGGAAGCTATATAAATGTACCAAATCTTGAGATTATTTTTGGGTACCATTTCAGAATTCATTTAGCTAAAAGATAATACAATGAGCAATTTTTTACCGTGTGATTGTGCTTTTTGGATCAATGAGGTGACTGAGCCCAATTAATAATATAGTATCAGTTGATTTGAGCTTTTCCATGTTCTATCTTCTCACAGTGCTTTGACCTAAATATACAGAGGAGGCATCAAGGAGGCGTGTGGAGGCCACAAGGAGGAGGGAAGCAGCGCAGCAGCAACGCAAAGGTCGTCGCCGAGCAACCTGCAGCAGGTAAGAGCTTGTGTTGTCGTGGACTGTCAACGGCTTCCGAATTAGAGCGGAGCAGCAGATTTGTAGCCTATGGCATTGTTCAGGAAAGATACCTGGTCCAAAATCTATCCTAACTATCTCCTCTCCTCTTTTTTCGAGCAGAGATGGGAATCGCTTGGTGATTGGCGGCGGATTGGGCGAGGCTGCGAGCATCGGCGACAAAGGCGACCACCGGACGCTGCCGAAGCTGACCTGACCGTTCTACAATTTCTCCTCTCGAGGTATGGCAACCGTTCTCAAACCCTAGATTAGTTTAGCCTCCATTCCTTCCGTCCATGTTCAGACTGGCTGCTGCAAGTATGCTCATCCTCCCACTTCGCTTTTCCCCTTTCTTCTCTTATGCACCATATTGAGTTCATACTGACCACTGGGTCATCTACAAGTAATCTTTTATTTTTTCTCAAATCTATATATCCTCTCACCAGGCAGCAGCAACCAGTGATGCTAGAGAGAGGTGGGTGCACGACCTACCGCCCCATGTTGGAATAGTGCAGCGGATGAGAATATGAATATTGGTTCAGAAATTAAGAACACCAAAGAAGTGATCCATGGAGTGGTACTGGTAAGTGAACTTCTGCTTTATGAATTTGACCGAATGATCCAATTGCTGTTCCTGCTGGTTGTCTCCATATTTCCAAAGAAAATGTTTATTTGGAAATGTTTAAAACAGAGCGACAATCAGTGTTTTGCTTAGAAAAAACATTACAAACTAAAAGGAGTGAAATAACAACAGGAACGCTCCTTCACGAGAAATAGTTTAACCGGCTGGTTTATTTTGTCTTAATATCTTACATTAGTGGTGGTAGATGATTTTGCTCTTCACAACGTTTCTGAACTTCTTTTTAGTCAAGATATCTTTATTCTTTTCATTGTTGTGAGGCGAAGGACTATCAGAAATTTGTTGTGGTAATATAGAAAAATACAAGAAAAAATTATTTGCCCTGTAGGAGTAGAATTTCTGAATATTTTGTTGAATGTGCAACAATTTATTTAAAATGGGAACTTCAAATGCATGTTCAACATTTCTTTAGAATAGAGGTGTAAGGCTTTTGCTTATCCAGGTTCAGTTTTACTCCAGAAATCAACAAGTTTGCTTGCAAAATTAAGTGAGATTGTTCACGCAAATTAGATGAGTTCTGTACGGCACGTTCATTTGCCAAATTCAGAGCGCAATTCCTGCATGTTCACTTGCAAAATTCAATTTGAGTGTTGACCTTCTTCAAACGGATTGTTGTCTAATGCTTCAGGTTGATTATTACATTTTTGTTCTTCCTGAATACAAGCTTGGCTTCGTTGTGATTGGGAGCCTAGGACTACTTGATTGTTTCCTTCAAATATGTAGAAGTAGATCTGCATGTGAGTTTTATGGTTATTGTCATACATGAATACTTATTGTGGCTACCTCATGTTGAGATAAAGTGAGCTACAGAATTGTTTTACGAGATCCTCCACGGATGTGTTTGCAGTGATATTTCCCTAAAAAATGTAACAAAGAGTTACCTGCACATTTATCTTTATTTTATCTATTACTTGCAGCTTTGAAATACCACCAGCAGTTAATATTTGCGATTTTGCTTGCAATCTGCAGTTGGTCCTATTGAGGAAGCGCACCTGATCTGCAGTTCTCCGATCCTGGGCTCACTTCATCATTAAATACGGTTTCGTTTCAGTTTCTCATGGTCCCAATGGAAGCTTAAACAACCAGTCGATTGGTTTATCAAAGAGTTAACCTTATAAATGTCCAACACATACTCGGCGTGTCCACAGCCTGGTTTCATCTGGTCAAGGCACACTATCTTGGCCGTCCATTCACCCAAAATGGTCAACTTTTTCTACCGTCCTTTCTCTTACAGCCGTTGGATGGTAATTTTTTCCGTTTTCTACTCGCTATGTGACACGGTAGGTCCATGACGTGTGGGCCAAGATGCGGGAGAGGTCCAGGCGCAACACTTCCGCCGCGTCGCTCTCTCCTTTCCCAGCCCCACAGTGAAACCCTAGGCCAGCCCAATCGCATCCCATCCCCTCGTCCAATCCCCGCCTCCTCCATCCTCATTCGCCCCTCAGCCCTGCGCCCTCCTTCTCCTCCCATTGGTCTCTCCACTTCCCTGCGCCGCCGCCTCGCTTCATCGCGCCACCCTCCTCCTCTACCCAGCGCCGACGCCGCCTGGCTTCCCCACGCCGCTCCTCCTCGGCTCACGCTGTTAGGCTACAGCGTCGCGCAAGGCGGCGAGATGTGTTCTCCTCCAGCTCGCCATCCGGCGCCGCCGCCGCGCGCCATGCTCTCGGAGCCTGGAGCGGCTGGTGCCTCCGTGGAGCAGCGTTTGGCTGGGGGGCACGCGGTCGGCCGTCACCGTGTCTCCCAATCTGCGTCGTCTCTTCCTCTTCCGAAATTTGTGGATCGAGAGGGATGTGAGCAAGGACGTCGGCGGCGCACAGCCAATCCCCTTCCCCTCTTCCCTCTCCCTCTTCTGAAATTTGTGGATCAATAAGAAGATGGGTGCAGCCACGTGTGGGGCAAGGAGGCGAGGAGGGCCTAGCAAGGGCGCTGGCGGACTCCTCCATCGGTAAGCTCCTCCCTTCCTGCCAACACATCTCTCCTCTCTCACTCTCTCTCTCTCTCTCTCTCTCTCTCTCTCTCATCCCTAGAGGAGGAGCTGCAGTCGTGGGAGGTTCGGTCCCTACTCCTCTTCCTCTCTCCCTACTCCCCACTCTATATATTTAGATTTATTTGTGCAATATATTCCATGCTTCTTGCACACCCTGGATCTTGCAATACCGAGAAAAAACACAGACTTGCTTCTTGTTTCCTGATGATTTGTAAAGCACAAACTTGCTTCTTGTTTCCTGATGATTTTTTACGATGCAAGGTGTTGGGATTAAAGGTGAGCCTGAACCCGTGATGTCAGGATTTGTAACATAGCGTTCCGGGTTAAAAGGGCTGCTTGATTGAACCTTCATGTTGCGAGCAGCGATGGTGGAATTTCTCTGCTCTGCTCATCCATTCCCATCTGGTATGTTCAAGTATCTTCTTATGCTTATTAAAGTGTACAACTATGTTTGTGCAGCCTTGCTAACGAGAGGGCTTCAGAAGCTACTGCTTTTGTTGCCTGTACCTTTTTTTCATTTTTCTTTCCTAGCTAGATACAGATCATTTTTATTAGCAAGTTTGTAAACTGTTGTCGGTGAGTGTTTCTTTACCCCGCGAAAAAGAGTGTTTCTGTAGGATATTGCTTTTATACGTACATTCAGCTCGATTTTCACTCATGTCTACCTTTCCGGGCCATATTAGAATAGTTCCTAGCTGATTGCATTTTCATGATTTAATTTATTTTTATTTAAAGTGGCAAATGAATGAATGAATGAACATACATGAAGTCCATGTTCAGAGTTATCTCATGCATCTACAGGAAAGTTGCTGGTTCCTTTTGGTGCTCAAGCGAGGTTCCTGCAATAATAGTTCGATAATTATATTGACCGAATGTATATTAAAAGTTTAAGAATATGAATTGTTCCCCTGCAAAGATTGTTTGATTAGAAATCATTGTTTCAGTTGCATTAGATGTTACTTGCCTAGATCGTTACCATGTGAATTGGGATCCTTGTTTGCTTTTACAAATCAGGTGTTTCAGCTTTTTAGCTACAGATAAAGCTATATAAAATAGTAAGTACAACTAATTTGGATGTGAGCAGGAGCTTCTACGCATGTAGCCCCTGCTAATTTGGATGTCTGATCAAACGATTGATATTGGAAGTGTGCTTGCTTTTTTTGGCTAATTTCTTGCTGGAAAGACCCTCAAATTGATTTGTTATTTTCCACTGTCCAGGACCTCCGGATGGTCAATATGATGGTTCAGACATGGATCTTCATTCGTGGCTTGGGTTCAACCTGCTCTTTGTTATTAGGCTGCTTCTTTTAGGCCTAACGTGTGAGTTTTCTTCTCAATTTTCTCTCTGAGTCAGTCTACTAATTTCTTTGATAGTACATGCACTACACAGCTAATGTGTGATATAGTGAGTTTATTTCCGTACCTATTTCATCTGGTCATCAAGAAGACCAGCATCGTTGATGGTGGCGCTGACCGACCTGCTTTGAGGCCTTGGAAAGGTCGACCTTGGTTGGCCTTGGAAAGGTCGACCTTGGTTGCTACTGATTCTTCTGGCCTTTTTTCTGATATGTTCATGGAGGAAGATTTCTTATTTGGGTCTTGCTGTTCTACGGCCCGCCTGCCACGGGGAAGACCATCGCTGCGCTAGCCTTTGTCTACCAGCTCTACGGGTACTCTCTTGTTGTGCATTGTTTTTCTTGGTTTTGTGTTTCTTTTGTTTGCTTCGGTCTGTTATAGTGCAGTCCACATGCTCTTTTCCATGATGAGAATTTGTAGTATTAGTGTATAACAGTTTGAGTATTTGTAGACAGTTAAAGAGGTTGTGAAATTACTGATGGATCAATCCCTCACCCTACTCCGGTTATGTTCAGCAGGGAACTTTTTTTATGATGCTTCCTTTCGGTTGGGGTGGCTGGTGAGTTGCGAGGCTAGGTTAGGTTGGCCTGCGGCAGCCAGAGAGAAGCAGGATCATGAGATGATAGTGTCGTGTGAACAGCAGCAATGACGAAGCAGCCTATAGGTAATTTCTCATGTTCTCTGCTCATTTTTGTGACATGTTTCCTTTCCTTTTTGTTTTCCAGATCATTGTGAGCTGTAGTGTAATATGATAATTTTGTGTGTCTATGTTACATGTGATGGTTTTTTTTTTGAGAATGTGATGGTTGTTGTTAGGACAGTTTGATGGTGTGATCCTGGCTTCATGCATATAGGTTTACTCAAGAACTTGTGGTCTAATCTCAAGTAAACGAGTATTAGACCACTTTGTTCTGTTTGTACATGTGCTCCTACAATTAGCTATTCATATGTCCAGATTCAGGCATCGAGGGAAATTTAAGGGTGACTAAATTTCAGGTACACATAAAGAATTAAACAAGGCTTGGGCATTCACAGCATTTACCACATGTAATTAAACAAGGCTTGGTAGTAATATTGATGCAGCATAATCTGCAATGTTGTTTTGGGTATCACCAGTAGTATCAAGATGTACAGTGCATGTACTTTTTCCTCTTTTATCTAATTGTGATCGTCGAATGCTGGTTTGGGCATCACCAGTAGTGCCTATACAAGTTCTCCAAATTTTCTTTCTAATAGCTCAATACAATATATTTCATCCTTATTTTACTTTTGCTTTACGTCTTTCTGCTGGCATGTGTCGCTGCATGTATATATTATCTATTCTGAAAACAATTTCATTGCTGCAACGAGCTGTCTTCCCATCTTGCCACTGGAATCTACAATAAATGGGCCTGAACATTTTTAACAGTACGAATGATACAGCTTGACATGGCCTAAGCATCCTGTCTAGCAATCCTGATAATAACAGCCTAAGTAAGAGATAGACCGGAGCATTCTGCCTTTGCTTTAAATTTTATAGCAAAAAACTGTTGAAAGCTGAGTAGCTGTACCAAATCTACCCTTTTCCCACAAGCTCATAAGATATCTGTAGTAACTTTTCTCCTCTGTACAGGTTCTGATCATGCTCTGGTAGTAGGACATTGCCCCTAAGAGCCAGCAATGGTTGTTGCCGATGAAAAAGAACGTCCATCCAAGATAATAAGGTTAAATGTTGATTTCTTTCTCTGTCAAGGTGCCTGTTTCCTGAAGGTTGTTATATTTTTCTCTTGTCTGAAAGTCATGCATAAATAAATTTATAATGCATAAACTTTGCACTTGAATTAGATTGAGAAGAGATGAGCCAGCTTTTTTTTCAATTGCTGAGAGGTAGAAACCTGGGAGACGATATACACACCTTGGCAATAATACTGGTTGAACAAGAGACAGTTACCTGAAACCATTACATGACGGTAAGCCCCAACTTACGTCAACTGCACAAAAAATATTTTTTGAAAGCCTCTGGTCATTTAAGTTGTTTCGGATTCTGCTAGCTGAACTAATAATACCCCAAACATTAAAAAGGTTGTTTATTGACTATAGTGAAAGAGAGTGAAGTCCTTAAATAAAACTTATGTGCTCCCATCCTGTGATATTTAATAATTTTCTTCGTCATGCCTTTCCTCCTTTGGATATTGTGAACTGAATCTATGCTCAGTTTGTTTCTCTCTTAAACATGTCTGTTCACCACTTCACCTTCTCATCTCTTCGTAGATCACTATCTTTGAACTTGAAATAACCAGGAAAGTTATGTTGCCTGGCATAATTGTCCTTTATGGTTGCTTCCTATTCTTTTGTTGCCTTTTAGTAATGTTATTACTTGGCCATTAACCATATTCTTTGTCCACCCAGGGACCTGACTACATGGCAAGGATGGCTGGTGCCTACAAAGAGGCGATGTAACTGTCGTCAGAGCCGGTCTCGAGAGAAGCCCAAGTGAAATCTGCGATGCAAGTCTTTAAAATCTCACTTTAGCCATCTGATGCGTTGTCCTTTTGAGTCTAACTGGGAACAAATCACTTGTCCTGCAGACCTGAGACGCTGATGCAGGCAGTGAAGGAGGCGTTGCACGTGTCTACGGTCCCTCGTACGGCTTGGTCTGCCAGGACGATGAGCAAAGGCGCGTCTTTGAGTTATGCAAGCCGTGTGTGGAGCAGGAGAGCACATCGAGCCTTTATGTATGCGGGAGGCTGGTATAGGGAAGACACTTCGAATGAACAAAGTCAAGGAGTGTGTATATTAGTAGTTATCTTTTTACCAGATTTCTCGATTTAGTGAGGATACATTGCCTATGTTTGTGACATTTATGTTGTGGTTCTTGCCAAATTATGCGTACAGTCTACTTATTGATGCCCAAACTGATCGACAATGTCGTGTAGTACTAATCGAGATTTCAATGCAAAAAATAGAAATTCCAGGTTCGAAAAAAGTCAATTTGGATCCCAAGTCGGGTGGTGCCAAAAGAGACTGGGTTTCAGGTTTATTTTGTTCCCTGCGGAAGTGATATTATTTTGTTCCTAGGTGACAATTGGCTCTTTTTTCTTTAGTAATGTAGTAGTTTATTCTTCAAAGATAGGAATGGTTTGATTGCGCTCTCTAAGACAGTCTGATTTCTTTTCATAGAATTTTGTCATTTATATCTTGCTGAATGTACAGATCTAACGATCAGTTAATTCTCTCATGCATCAGTTTACAAATTCATATCTTGGATCTACAGTTATTTATTGAGTTCTCAATTTAAGGTAATAGCATTGTGATCCTGTTTGGTCGGTTTCACGTTGGCCACGAGGCGAAAGAGTTTGATGACCCGGCGTTCTCCACGGTGACAATCCAGATGGACCTCTTCTTTGGGTATGATACACTCATGGCTGACCCGTCGGACATAGAATTCGCTAACCACGAGGTAAATGCTTTGTTGAGGCTTCAGGACTCTTAGCTTCTTGATATACTCGGATAGTTCAAAGCCGAACCGAGGAACATTTGTTGTGATCAGCTGTTAATATCTTCCAAGTTTACCACTTCAATTTGGGTTTAAGTGTATTCATGAATTCTTTAGCGATGTGTTCTGGTGGGCAAAAGTACTCTCAAGTTTCTAATTACTACTATGTGGTTTTTGAGATTTCCGTTAGACCTTGAACTATGAATGTTAAACTGTAGAATTGTTTGTTCTCTTCACGTGCACCATGTGCTTATACTAAATTGGATTATTATGTAGCTGATTGATGCAACCATATTAGCCACCGATGTTGGACCTTTTGTACATTTACTGACAAATCTCAGCGCGGCCAGCTATCTTGCCCTCGGGTAAGTTAGAATCTCATGCTAAATTGAAGATGAAAAACAGAATTCAATTTATCTCAGTTAACTACTATAGACAACGAGAACATCACCACTACCCATGCTCCACAGTTCAACTCATCTTCACCTCCACCTTTTGCTTATGCTAAAATTGAACTATTTTGTAGCTGATTGATGCCTTTGGTATATATGTACCGACAAACCTCAACCCTGCCAGCTATCTTGGCCTCATTATCTGGATAAGTTAGGAATCATCCTAAATTGAAGATGTAAAACTGCATTCGGTTTATATCGGTTCCCTATTTTAGACAATGAGATCAGCAACATTACCCATGCTTCACAGTTATCACGGTTGAGTGCCATACATACAGACAAATACAAACGCATCACATTGATCTTCACTTCAGTCATTAACACCGCTATTTGAACAAGTGAAATAAACCACTCAGGGTATTGAATCTACGTGAATAAGAGAAAGGATAAAAAAAATTAACAAGTCCGTGCTAAAGTAACATACGGCCTTTTAAGAAACCAACAATGAAAGCCAACCCAATTGTGTGGTATACACCATCCAGCCCAGGGGGTAAAGTATTTTTAAGCTTCAACCTGTTATGCTATCTTTGAAATGTAGGCTAAGATTTGGTTGTGTGGTCATTGCTAATCATTTCCTTTTCTATGAGCAATATCAGTATGTCATTAACGCTGAGACAGTGGTGCAATGTGAAACTTGCGTAAACTTTTACTCCTCTGTATTGGAGTAGGTAATCTATCATCAAGTTTTTGTGTACATTCACCGGTTTAAATCCACTTTTAGTTTAATGATGTTTCATACACATAACTTCGCCATTTTCATGCATTTTTCGTTACTCATATGTGTACACTAAATTATCGATGGTAGTTGCATGATCGACTGCAATATCAAACACAAACAACAATATATGCAAAATATATAAAACTTAAGGTTACATTACAGTCTTACTTTCGACACCTGCGCCAGGGGCGCAACCGGTCATCTAGTTAATGAAACGGAGGAAGAATAAATTGCCCTCATGGTATCGGTGAGTTCTGGTGGCTACACCAGTAGCACTCTACACTAGCGGCTCCATGCGTGATGCGCCTATCGACTGCCGCCGTCGACGGAACGGGACGCGGCGGTGTTGGCTCCACCCACACCGTGCCACTCGCTCGCCGCGTCGTCTTGCGCGCGACGGCACTTCCGCAGCCCCACGCTTCCCGTCGAGCGAGAGTGCAGTGCAGTGCGGTTCAGCCACGCTTTTGCTCGTTCCACCTCCGGTTGCTGCTAGGACTTGCTCGCCCCGTGTCGTCCTCCACTTGGCTACCCTGCTAGCCTCCAAGCTGTACGTCTGGGTCTGCAAAGGTAGCACTCTACCTGTAAAAGGAGAGAGCACTGGAGGCAAAGATAATTTCTGCAAGTATGGTTGCAATTTTGGACGACGTATACACTTTAACAGAATGATGAATTATAAATAAATATTTGAAAACTTAACCCAATCCACTCCTCTTTTGTATGTGAACTAAAGAAACTACTGAAATATGTTGTGTAATAATTTGCAATTAGAGGGGTTTATCTGTAAATGTCACCAAGCACCGGCGGTGTGTCAAAAGTACAGTATAAAAATCCTCCCTCCCCGTGCGGCTCATTTCCTCTCCACTTCCTTGTGGACGGACTGTCCTGTCCTCTTCCCAGCTAAACCAGTTGCGAATCAGAGAAGTCACCGGGCACCGGCCTCTCCTTGCCTGGCTCCACTGCTGTTCTCTCTTCTCCAGGCCGCCCCAACAAATCAGAAGCCCACGTGAGGTAACCCTTGCTTGCGAAACTCCCACTCCCCCGCATCCACTCATTTCACTTCTGCCAAATCTTTCTTGTTTCTTCTAATTTTGTTTTGGAATCTGTTTCTCATTCCGGGGTTAGAAGCATCTTGAATGGAATTGCTTTGGCAAAGGTGTACTTTTGTGATGGCTGGATTTGTTTTGGTGGTTCTGTTTGTTGGCCTGAAAGAACTAGAATCTCTTCTTTGTAGATGTTCATGCAGTCCCTTTTTTAGCAATATTCAGCAAGTCCTGTTGGATGAAATTCAGTTTGTGAGAATTTGGCCATTAGTTCGATCAGGAATCACGATATAGTTCCCCCCTCTCTTGTTTATGCTACTCGTGAATTTCTTGGCCAATCCATTCGGGACATTATGTAAATTCTTTCCTGTCCTAAGAACATTTACTGAATATGCAGCCGATAATTGGCCACGTGGAACTTGTGTAGCCTATCCCTTACTTGATTTCTTAGAAAATGAGAATCCATTTTGTATCTGTGCCCTGTACTTCTAGTTAGAATTTCGTTTCACTGTGTTCTGTATTTAATTGTGCAATTGATGCTAACTGGACAGTAACCTGACAGGGGTAGCTTTTGATTATCCATGGCGATGATGGTGGCCGATCTTAGCTTTTCAGCATCTATATCTAGTGTGAAGCTACCAAGGTATGGAAATGACTCTTCCTTGGTCAAGAGATCTTCAATGTTCCGAGCAGAAGCTCGGTCCACAGAATCAGAGAAATATACTACCAATGGCCGGTCCAGAAAGATGGTCCCGACAACCGAATTGGTGAGGACCAAGAATGGTGCCCGTTCAGTTAATGGTTCTCTGAACGGTGCTGTTAATGGTTCAACCAAGGTGGTCATTAACGGTGCTACGAATGGTGTTGTCAACGGTCTGACCAAATCAGTCAATAACGGTTCTGTTTCTGGGACTAGTTTGGTGAATGGCAGCAAGATGTCAGCTCTAGTCAAGACCCAGAAGCAAATGAGTCCTAGAGATGATCCCTTTGAAGAGGAGCTCAAGGTTTTGCCCTCTGATGAGGGATTTAGTTGGGCAAAAGCTAATTACAACTCTGTGCAGAGGAGTATTGATATCTGGTCTTTCGTGGTCTCTCTTAGAATACGTATTCTATTCGACAATGCGAAATGGGCCTATGCAGGTGGATTCTCAGAGGAAAATCAGGTATAATTTCTATGAGAATACTAAGTAATTGTATCAGTAATTCTATAAGTTGGGAAAGGGAAAATACTGAAGCTGCTATTTCCTTGAAATGCCATATGTGAAAGTGGAATTAATGTCCTGTTGTTAGCACATGATCATTCTCCTTTAGTAATGGTTTGAATATATGTTGGATCACAACAACTTTAATTGCTCTATGAAAGTATTCTTGTTTTACCACACATGTTGACTAAAATGGCCTTTGAAATTTCAGAAAATCCGGAGGAGAAATACTGCTTCATGGTTAAGAGAGCAAGTATTGCAGCTTGGTCCAACTTTTATCAAGCTTGGACAGCTATCATCCACAAGATCTGATTTGTTTCCAAAGGAATTCGTTGATGAGCTTGCAAAGTTGCAGGTATTTATTCTTTGCGTAGCCAATTTTGGTGAAGGTTCCACTCTATATCTTTGTCGTCTATTAATCAAGTATTATTTCTTTCTCATAAAATAGAAATATGATTATTCCTGTTTTACGGTTGTGTTTTATGGGTTGCTTTCTTTTTCATTCTTAATCAGGACAGAGTACCTGCATTTTCTCCTGAGAAGGCAAAGGCTTTCATAGAGAAGGAAATGGGTTGTTCAGTTGATGTTGTGTTCAAAGAATTTGAGGATCGCCCGATAGCTGCTGCTAGTCTTGGTCAGGTGCTTAGTTCAAACATTTTCCGGCATATGCATTATTCCGAGTCAGTGCCTATTCAGGCAGTGTTGTACTATATCATTATTTTCTTGGGGATTTCACTTTATAATAATAATATTCTCTTTGTTCAAGTATTTAGCTCTACAGTAAGTTACACGTGCAAAATAATATCTGATTTCTAATTTTATATTATTTTGTTTTGCGTTAGGAAAACTATTTAATTATCTTACATTGTTTTCACTTTTTTATATGTCGAATGTTTGATTATAATTGGTTCCAGTTCTCATCTGTTAATGCCACTGGCATTAATAGTCCATATTTGTCTAATGTTGACCTTGATGATCTTTATGCCCATTTTCTTCAAACTGTACTTACAAATTCCCGTGATATCATTCTTCAGGTACATCGTGCGGTGCTTCATAATGGAGAGAGAGTTGCAGTGAAAGTTCAGCGACCAGGGCTCAGGAAACTTTTTGACATTGACCTAAGTAAGAGACATATATGCTGTTGGTGTTCTTAAATCGAAAACTATAGCTTATTTAACAAACAGAACAATTTGTACTTGAAGTGACATGTTCTTTATTCTGGAAAACTATAGTGATTGCTATTTCTGTTTAGTTGCGGACTTCCAGTGAATTTGATGGGTATTTTATCTTTTGTACATAAGAAATAGGTGACATTGAGCGCTTTGTTTTTCTTTTCCTCTTTTCTTTCTTACGTTCATAAATTATTATAGTACTGTTTTTTTTCTGTGTATACTTTATCCAAGCTGTAGTATATGAACTGATTTATACATTCTTATTGGCGCTAATCATATTAAAACCTATTCTTTGATTTCCTCTAGGGAATCTAAAGCTAGTAGCTGAGTATTTCCAGAGAAGTGAAAAATTCGGAGGCCCTTCAAGGGACTGGATTGGTATTTATGATGAATGTTCAAAGTAAGCATACAGGAATGTATTGGAAGTTTAATATGTATTATTCGTGATGATTCCTTATCGAATTCATCTATTGATACAATGCTTTTATTATTATATGTCAGTCCTTGTTCAATCCTGAGTATTTCTTGCCCTTTTTTGTTGGTTTAGTGGAATGGCTATTTCTCTACCATTTTATCTCGCATTGTGACCTCAATATTTTCCTCCAAACAATATGCGTTGAGTCGGCAATGCCAATCTGTAATTTCATCATGTCAATATGGCCATTTATCCTTGTAAGTAACTCATAGGTTGAGAAATAATATGTAATTTGTAATATCACCATAGGCGAGGGTCATAGTTTTTACTTTTATTACCTATTTGGTTTGGTAGTAGTGTAGTACCTTACAAAGTGGCACTCACTAACTTGTAAGAGAAGGTGATCAGCTGCACTATGACTGATACATCATACATGAAACGTCTCGGATTAGGAAAACAGAGAATACATTGCAATAACGGTAGTGATCACCTGTTCTGTTCACAGACAGAGATCTGAGATTTTCTAGCTTTCAAATATTTTGCTGTCAATTGAGTTTACGAACAGAAATTGACCACCCTGATTTCTGTGATTTCAGAATTTTGTATGAAGAAATTGATTACATCAATGAAGGAAAGAATGCAGACAGATTTCGTCGAGATTTTAGAAATATAAAGTGGGTTCGCGTGCCGGTACGTATCTTGAACCTGAAATGCAGTTTTTTTGGGTTTTGTTTCAGTACTCCACTCTGAAGATATCCAAAGACATATAACCCTACTTACAATAATTAATTAGATTAAAAACTGGCAAAATTCCCCATTGGGGATCCTTTGAGTGTGTACCGTACAGTGATCAGTCTGGTGCTCTGTCAGACATCCTCTTTCAGCAACCTGCCTGCTCTCAGCCGGATTTGTAATTCTGCATGCAGCTTGTTGCAATTGATCAGTCAGGACCAGATGTTCTCTTGGACATAGCCTGTTGTACTTGTACCCATTTTAAATTGTAATTATGGGTCTCTAGCACAAGCAGTAAAGGTCTGGTCAGGGCCAGATGTTTCTCTTGTACATACCATGTCGTACCCTTTTAAATTATAATTGATGATTTTACTTGCATTCAATCAGCAATTCTACATAAAGGTGTGTAAACTTTAATTAAAGTGAAGTACTGGAGGAAACCCCTCAATTTTTCTTATTCTTGCTTCAAAGTTTAAAATGACTTCTCATTATCCTGCTTTTGTAGAATATCATGTGGGATTACACTACTGAGAAGGTGTTAACACTGGAGTACGCCCTGGTACGTGCTAATTATTCTTGTAGTAGAAATTAGCGTGAAATTGACTTTTGTTTCATTTGGAGAGTTTGTACTTCACAATGGTTATCCATTTATCAAGTACTAGTTTATGAAATAAATTATGATACCATAAAGTTTCTTTTATTCTTATATATATTACCTTGTCATCCAGAACACGGTTAGACTAACTCTAATCCACTTGTAGTTACTCCTCTATGGCTATACCAGTTACTGATTATAAATGGTCAACCCTCTGTCTATACATGTTCAATAAATCCACATTATCAGTTTTTTTTTGCCAAGTATGATCATGTATATTTGTACATGTCAAGTTCGTGAGATTACTTTGTGGTTCAAGTTTTGATGCAAAACAGAATTTTTGTCTCTCTGTTGCCTTTTCATTTTATACAACAAAGATCTGACGCATTATAGGATGATTGTCCTTTCAGTTTCAATTTAAACAGCTTTTCCAATAGTACTCCGGGAAAAAGTTCTACAACGTTTTGACCTTGAACTATTGTATTATAATCTTATCTATTTTGTCATTTATGTAGGTATTAAAATAAACAATTTGGCGGTGCTAGACAGTCGGGGATATAGTCGTTCTCTGATTGCATCTCGTTCAATAGAATCTTACCTAATCCAGGTATATTCTTAGTATCTTAGTTATGTTTGTTGAAATCTAATTTTGGTTGTTTGTGATCTTTTACACCATTTATAATTTTTTTGTTTTGTTACGATAACATCTAAGTGCTTTCAGGAAATTCACTCTTCTTAGAATTTTGGTAGGATACTTTTGATAATTCATTGTTGGGCTAGTGCTTTGTACATGTCCCTATTCATTGTTGGATCATGTTTTGAAATTGGGCTTGTTTTGAGTTGAAGAATTGTTATTAACTGTGGATTTTGGCTATTAACTGGCTGGTTCAAGAGAGTTCCGATGATCTTATCAACTTTTTTTGTTTGCTTAAATGAGAGTCCAAGGTAAACCAAAACAGAGCTAACCTACAAAATCAAGCAAAACAAAGAAAGAGATCCTAGGCTAAGCAACTAGGTGCACTGCCAGGGGGTCTAGCGTGCTGAAGCAGTTCCTCAAAGCCTTGGTGAAATCCGCCATCCGCTTGTAAAACCAACATTAGTTCGATGGTATCTGTTCTTTTATCACACATATCGACTCATATCAAAACGTGCACAGTCCTTATAGTTTCAAGAAGTTCTTGTATGGCTAGATGATTTCTATAATATTCCTGGGTCATGTACAATTGTGCGCTTGGCTGCTTTCATTGTCTTAATAGATGCTTAAGAATACACAGCTTTTCACTCGCTTAATCTTCAAATTCTTTGTATTTCTTAAATTTATTAGAGAATTTGTTTTGCATGTAAACGTAATTTAGCCCTGAGGTTTCCATTCCATGTAAAACACAGATACTGAAGACTGGTTTCTTCCACGCTGATCCTCATCCTGGAAACCTTGCTATAGACAAGGATGGCTCTCTAATTTATTATGATTTTGGAATGATGGGTGAAATCAAATCATTCACGCGAGATAGATTACTTGGCTTGTTCTATGCTGTCTATGAGAAGGATGCAAACAAGGTATGTTCTTATCTTCGCACAAGTGTTACCTAACATTTTACCTTTCATGGTCTTGAGAAATTTAAGATGCTCATGTCTTGGGAAGTTCATCTCTTCTTTCTCTCAGTCAGCTCTGTCTTGCAGGTTATAAAAGCTCTAATTGATCTGGAAGCTCTTCAGCCAACAGGAGACCTGTCACCGGTTTGTAGGATATGCTATTTCTTGGGCGGATAATTCATTGATGAAATGACATTTAACATTCTTTTGCCCCCTTTTGTTATATGCAGGTAAGAAGGTCCGTACAGTATTTCTTGGACAATCTGTTAAGCCAGTCACCAGATCAACAGCAGACTCTAGCTGCAATTGGAGAGGTTTCCTGACCTTAAAATTTGCGAGAATTAGCTTGAATGTATACAACAAAGATGTGAAGTTAATCCTTCTGTATTTTACCTTTCCAGGACTTGTTTGCAATTGCGCAAGATCAACCTTTCCGTTTTCCTTCCACCTTTACGTTCGTCATAAGAGCATTTTCAACTCTTGAAGGTTCTCCATTCTCTTATCTCCTGAAATAATTACAGCATCCACCAATGCATTGCTTTCGATAATATCACTTCTGATTTCTTCTGCGTTTTTATGCATGAACGCAATGACTTTATGTCAGTTAGTATTTTCTTGATTATAAGCTTGCAAAATGTTCCTGATGTGTTTACTGTATGTTATAAATAATGGAAAACCAATCTCCCTGTTGCAAAAAGAATGTAACGGACTAAGTTGAAAAACCTATTTTATTTCCGTTTTGAAGAATCTTCTCATCAACAGAAGGTCATTGATTCTTTATAGTAAATCACATATATGCAGCTGCGGCAAAGGGGGTGGCATGTTTTGTTTTGTTGTTTGTGGTTGAGGGTGGACTTTGTGCATCTCGGCATGCATGCACCCAGGTGATTTGATGAAATAAAGGCATCCATATTAGATAATAGAAAATTTGAAACTTTTTGTGAAATACATTGTTGGATGAAGTGTGAACCAAAATTTGTCAATTTGCGCCATGTTCATAAAAATAGGGAAGGGATGGCTGTCTAAAAGAGATTGTAACTGGATAAAAAAAATTGTGCATAACACAAATAGACATATTCTTCGCCAATTTTACAGGTTAAAAATAAGATGAACACAAACAGTTTCGGATTGTTTCAGAGCTTGTGTTTTTTCTAGCCTCTACTGCCCAGCTTTAAATATTTGATATTGTGGGAGAAACTTAACAAAGAACTGAAGGTTTCCATGGAATGCCAATCTGAGTGAAATTAGGCTTAAATCTTGACAACCGCTCCAGGCCTATAAATGCTCACATTTTCTGTATTACTTCTTATCTATGGGATTAATATCATAAAATGTTTACGTATTTACTATCTATTATACATTAACTATTTGCCGGTGAATAATTGTGTTGGTATAATCATATTTCGCAGGCATTGGATACATATTGGATCCTGATTTTTCCTTTGTCAAAGTTGCTGCACCATATGCTCAGGTCAGGATTATTGTCCACCTGTCATTACCCCTCCATCCACTATGTTCTCTTTCATTTTCCTCGTAGCAGCAGAAAATAATATTTTTTGAACTTGTACGTGTGCATGCCATCCTAATTCTATTTGAACTACAGGAACTACTAGACTTGAAAACACGGCGACGAGTTGGACCTGAACTAGTCCAGGAGATAAGAAAGCAAGCAAATGATGTAAGAGCATAAATCTTTGATGGATATGGTTTTTCATTTACCACTGTTTCACCACACTACTAATTGTTGCACATATCACTGACGGTATCTTCGTATATACAGGCCCGTGATTCTACCATCTCAATGCCCTACAGAATCCAACGGATTGAGGATTTTGTAGGGCAACTTGAGTCAGGTGATCTGAAACTCAGGGTCAGAGTACTTGAGGTATGTTTCTGCTAGTGACTCCCTACTTCTGTCTAGCATATTTGTTCCCAACAGAACTTTCTGCCAACTGCAACCACGAGTTATGAAGTTAATGATAAGCACTAAAGCAGATGTTGTATTCTCAATACCTGCTAATTTGGAAATCTTATTTCTTGATTTGGTCTGAATCCGAAGTTAACCTGAAACTTCATGACATTTGCAGTCCGAACGAGCTGCTCGTAAAGCTAATATACTTCAGATGGCGACCATGTATACAGCCATGGGTGGCACTCTATTGAATATCGGGGTCACCATGGGTAGTCAAGGAAATCAAATGGTCGCAAATGGGTCTTTTGTCGGTGCAGGTAGGCTTTTCTTGTTTGTTCCCTGAAAAATTCACTCACCATATTCTCCGTATAATGACACCATATTTCTTTTAAACATTATATGTAACCTATTTTTATCTTCACATGCTACTGGTGTTTTCCACATGCCCTTTTCTTGATTGGTCTAATTCTTGCTCCCAACTGAACTTGCAGGCGTTTTCTTGGCATTATTGATAGCATCTCTCCGAAGAGTGAAGAAACTTGACAAATTCGAAAAGATGGTATAATCGCCGTGTGACATACTGGAGACCTGCCCTATTAACACGGCAGACAAGACAAATGGTTCACTTCTGTATAGAAATTAAATGGGAACTGCTTACGCACTGGTAGATAAATATACATACCTCATGTAGGGAACTGCATTCTTTCTGTAAATGTTTGTTACAGCCTGTAAATCTGTAGTACAAACATTATACATTCTTTTAGCAGAAAGCTAGATTATTCAGCAGCAAATGATTAATTGAGAAATCTGGAGAATAAAAATTTCTTGTTTTCTAACATTTTGTGATTTTGTTTCCGTGACCCCCGAAAAGAAAAACTGCCATCTGGTCTTTAAATCTCAAGTCTCGATACTTCCCTGGAACATAGGCGTTTTTATTAAGAGTACGTTTATTCCTCCACTTGACATCAACAACGAACCAATTGATGTCACACGTTTGTAGATGCCCTTGTATGTCTAATGAGTTCTGGGATGGGCCCAAATGTTGGGCATGCGGGTTAGACTGGTAAAAATAAGCCGAGGTGGCAATTTGTCTGGATTCCTTGCAATATTCTTGTACTTGGTTTCAATTCTGGAAGGACATCTTTGTCCCTTAGTGACTTTTGGTGTTAATGTAAATGAGTGGACTGATTATATTCCTGAGTGCATATACAGGGCATTAGTCCGACGAAATTGAAGCAAGTGTGGTTGAAGACCCGCTCCCCACCAAGCAACAAAGGGTAAAAGAGTTCCTATCGGAATAGTTCCTACAGGTTACAATCCTGTGAATCAAACACCTTCAAAAGGAAAAAAAAATCCTCAGGACCCAAATCCAACAGATTTTTAAAAAAAAGGGGAAATCTCCAGCCTCTGTATCGAGTGATGCACACAACTGTTTATTACAAAGTTTTCAATTATTCAAAGTTTTACATCCCAGCAAACAAAACGAGAGTAGAAAGAAATTCTCCGGCCAAAACAATAGAAAACGCATAAGTCACCATAAAAGTCGACTAATATGTTGCCACGTACGCCGGGAGAAAAAATCTTGTGCCACCAACAGGAGTCTTTTGCATCCAATAAACATAAGCTCCCGCTGGTCATGCGGTAGCAAAAAGGCCCACAACTAGATCCAGTGCACCGTCATATTGATAACCTGTAAGACATGAAAAGTTTATTTCCTGTTAAAAACAAGATTGTTCCTACAATTCTAAATAGACCAACAAATAGCCGAAATGCCAATACAAATCCTAGAATTGGTCTTTTTATCAATCCCATTCAACCAATTCCCAAACATATTAGTGATATTGGTAGGGGTGGAATATTGTAAGAGCAAAACACAACACGCCAAACAAGTTTAGCAAAAGGGCAAGAGATAAACAAATGATCTATGGTTTCGCTGCAACCACAAAAGGAGCAACTAGTGTTACCTTGCCAATTTCTCTTTGCAAGATTATCTTTCGTAAGCAAGACCTTTCTATGAAGGAATCACATGAAATTTTTGATTTTAAGCGGTATTTTAAGTTTTCCATAGGTATTTACGTAGAAATCTAGTATGGCCATTCATTAAATGCTCGTACATAGATTTTACTGTAAAAAGACCATTCTGTGTGAGCTTCCAATGAAATGTATCTGGAACATCAGTCAAAGTATATCCATCAATCTTAGGCATAAGTAAGACCACATATCCCATTTATCACCAATAAGTTCCCTTCTAAAACTCATATTTAGAGGCGCATTATGAAAAGCATCATGGACAAACACATTCTTTTGCTGCACAATGTTACACAATGATGGACATTGATTTTTTTTTTAATGGGTGCTTCCCAACCAAGTGTCTTCCCAAAACCTTGTGGTTTCCCCATTACCAATTTTGAAAAATCCTCTATCAAAGAACTCTTCTTTAACCCTCATGAGTCCTTTCCAAAAAGGAGAGTCGGTTGGTTGTGCTTCCACTTGAGCTAAAGTTTTACTATGTAGGTATTTATTCTGCAGCAATTCCTGCCATACCTACCCTTCTTCGTTTAAAAGTTTAAATACCCACTTGCTGAGCAAACATTTATTTTCTAGTTCAAGTACTTCAACCCCCAACCCGCCCTGGTCTTTTGGTCTACAAATGATGTTCCATTTGGTTAATCTATATTTTCGCTTATTCTCATCACTTTGCTAAAAGAATCGAGATCTATAAAAGTCAAGTTTTTTTCTCACCCCCTTGGGTATCTCAAGAAATGACAACATAAACATTGGTAAGCTATTTAACACTGAGTTAACAAGGACAAGTCGGTCCCCATAGGAGATCATCTTTCCTTTCCAAATCCAACAGATTTCCTTAAGAAATCCTATGAATCAAAGGAAGCCGAGGGCCTGTTTGATTCAAAGGAATTGCATAGGATTTTTGAAGGATTCAATCCTATAGGAAATTTTCCTTTTTTTTTTGCTTGTTTGATTTGTAGGATTAGATCCTATAAGAATTTTTCCTAAGGAATCATTTGTAGGATTAGATCCTATATCCGTCACCCATGTAAGCATGTCAAGGACTCATGAGATGATGCTTATAAATCTCCAAGTGACGAAGAAGAAGACCAATATGGCACTCAAAGAAAAAGTGATGCAAGAGCAAACAAGATCGAAGTGATGAAGAAGAGGAGAGTCATGAGAGCGACACCATCAAGCTAGTATAGCAAGGGAGGAATGAGATGTCTCTCATAGAAAAGAGGTGTGGGAAGATGTTGGCCAAGAGGAACAAAAGAAAGAGCTTCTCCAAAATTCAAGTACTCCAAAGAGATATTGCTACAATTGTGGTGATGACAAACACTTCATCACCGAGTGTCCTCACCCCAAGGACAAGATATAAGGCAAGGAGAAAAGGAATATGATTACACGAAGAATCCCTCCTACAATAACGACAAGCCGTTCAAGAAGGACAAGCAAGCCAGTACCTTGGTGGAGAAATAGTACAATTATGATGCCTTGACTCCAATAAAGAAGTTATGATCGTTGGGCAAGCCGTTTGCACAACATCTAAGCCCATCTACCGCAATAATTCACATGACATATCCATTTTCTTCGTGGCAAGTGAAGGCATGGTACACACACCTATAACTCATCAAACTCGTACTATGTGTGATGTGAACATAGATGAAGGTAGTAATAGTGAGATGGATGAAGAAATATATCTTGAAACTCCAAGGTTTATGAATGCTCTTACTTGTGCCATTTTTTAGCGTTTAAAAGGTCGCCTTACTAGACCCGTATCGTACCACCAGTTTCCAAGAGAAGGAGAAGATGATATAAATGAATATGATCTTCACAAGGAAAGGGAGAGGTCAGAAATAATGCTTAAAATGTTAAATGGTTTCAAGGAAGCAACAGAGGATTGTGTGGCGACTCATGAGAAACTTAATAAGCATTTTAAGTACCTTGATAATAGATTAAAAGTCATTAAGGGGGAACTCATCAAACTCACTTTATCCCATGAGAAAATCCAACCATCTCATGCAAAAATTGTGGCTCTCTACCGGCTTCTCTAATATTATTGATGTTGATGCTCGTACTACTATCTCTTATTTTAATGAAGCACCCTTAGTTGAGGAAAGTGCTTGACTGAAAGATCAACTAGAAGAGGTTTAATCTCATGCTTTTGTGCCCAAGTTGAGAAAAATTTCAATGATCTGAGCAAGAAAAGGGAAATAATTACTGAAGAAGGACTTGGTTTTGTGCCCAAGTTTAGTGACAAGTGAAAAAGCTCGGTTGCCTCATCAGTACACCAATGTCAATTATTATTTTGCAAATTAGAAACAAAAAGATTGTTGGAAATAACATTATGGGTGGTGGTCTAGTAGGAGCTATACCAATCTCATTGCATGTGGGATACCTTTGATCTTTGTGATCAAGCAAAGAACTATTTGATTCAGGAAGTCCTTGTTACAAACACAAAAGGATCCATCATGGAGTGATACCTAAAACCAATGATAGTCTTGTTTTGTAGGACTATGTCTCCGTTGGCAATAGTTGAATGATCGATATGGATGCGAAAATCATATGATCGGAGAAAAATGAATGTTCAGCACCAATGTGGATGAAACACCGCCAACCCAAAATATTGGTATTTTGCGACAACTAGAAAGGGAATGTATCGGGGTTGGCTAAAATCATTATGACAAATGATTGTTTAATCCTTGAATTACAATCTACCTTTTATTTTTCAACTTTGCACATTGGGAGACCATGACAAATTGATGTGACCGCCTTATAAAAAACTTTACTGCCGTCTCACTTTTCTTATTTGAGCATTTGCCGTCTCACTTTTGGATCCAATCCAACGAAAGACTATTGGGCCGAACCAGCGGGCCTGTTGATGAGTTAGTTAAACCAACAAGGATAAATATAGTTTTCATCCTGAAATCCTACACATTGGATACTTTTCACCCTGAAAAAGAAATTGGTATAGTTTACACCCTCAAATGTGCAATACCGGATAAATCATCCCGTAAGATGGTTTTGGACAATATGGGTGGTTTTGTGCGCTGACGTGGCGATGATGTGGCGTCGGGCGTCAGTCAGGGAGATAACGGTGCCGTCCGTGGGCCCCACATGTGATACGCTGGCAGTTATCCCTTCCGTCAGCGTGGCGCGGGGCGTCGGGCAGGTCGACGGCGGCGCATGGCCTCGGCCAGGGCACGCCGCACTGGGCGCAGAACGGCCGCCTGCACACCTGGCACTCCGACTGCGTCACGCGCTCGCCACCGTCGTCGGCCACCATCATCTCGGAGCAGTCGGGGAAAGGGCAGTACGTACGCCGCACGCCGACGAACATGGACTCGCACAGCGCGGTGCACCACCGCTCGAATACGTCATCCGGAGGGCGTCGCGGCAGAGGCATCCCACGGTGGCACCGCGGCCAGACTCGACTTTGGCGCGGACGTGGCCCTCCAGACACGACCGGCAGAAGGTGTGCGGGCAGCTGCTGCCGCCGCGATGGGCCTCCGAGGGCGCCATGGGTTCCAGGCAGATGCTGCACGGGTGCTCCGCCATTGCCGCGATAACCCCCCCATGCCACTTAAACCCCACATGTCATAGACACATTTGGGGGCATGTGAGCAAACATAATTGCACTTGGGGGGGTTATCATCAATTATCCCGGGAGGGATCGGTAGGAACTAGGAACTTTTTGCATTATGCCCAGTGCCTACTGAAAATCGTCCATCTGCTGGTTTTGTGGGGGTTCAGACTTCAGAGTGGGATTTTAAGGGGCTTTCCTAGTGTTTCCCGAGAAGTCTTGATTAACGCTGCAGGTCAGTCTTTGTTTCCAAGGAGATGGTGGAATTGGTTCAACTGGATCATGGTCGTCAGATTTTAAGACTGATTTGAGCTTCCTAGTGCTTCAGCTGTTCAAGAGCTGATTGTGTGTTCTGGGTAACCACCACAGCGTCCGTTTCTTCAACATAATTTGCTCTGGTTCCTTCTTGTGTTTCTCACATCAACAGAGATTATTCAAAAGATAGCAGCCTAGTTTCATCCGCAATATCACGACCGAAAGTTTCCCTCCGGCATCTAGTTTCATCCTCAATATCTGTAAAAATGTACTGTATTACTCAATAGGAATAGGAGTACGAAATGGACAATTCAGTAGCAGCAGAAAATATGACGGCGGGCTTGAGTGTTACTGTAATATCCATGGCGCCCCAACATTTTGTTCTTAATTTTTTTGTTCTTTAGTTGTTGGGACAAATGAAGTGATACAAATACTCAAACAAGTCATCCAAAAATTCAGTTCCACAATGTACTGTACAAGTTACAAATAATTTCCAAAACAAAAGCAATATATGTTTGCCTTGGCATCTTGGTACTAATACAAAAGAATTTGAGAACATAGTACAGTACAGAGCAGTTCAGAAGAATTCAGACAACAATTATACATCCATCCTTGTTGTGCCTGGAGGCGGCTGGGGCACGGACGAATCGGAGCGCTCAGAGCTTCAGACATGGTAGGAGTCGGCCCAGTTCTTGGCGCGGCTGAGGTCGTCCTCTCCGTCATCCACACGCCATCGTCAAGGCGCAGGGAGAAGGCGAGCGCGAGTACGGCCCACTCAAGTACAAAGATAGCGGTGCCGAGGCCCCCGACCATCTTGAGGATGACGGCGCCGTCCTCGTCGCGGACTGGAGCTCAGCGAGGAAGTCGGCTGGAAGAAGGTCGTGAGCGCCGCCCCCGCGTGTGCGCCGTGTGCCAAGGCGCCGGGCCGGCGGTGCAGTAGCCGGAGCAGCCGGCGGCGGAGAAGACGGCGGTGAGCGCGTGGACGAAGATGAGGAGGAGGCCGCACGGGTGGGCAGGAGGCGCAGCTACAGCGTGAGGAAGATGCAGTTCTTCGCCCGGCGGCGGCGACGGATGCTTTGGCCGGCTGCGTGGTCGGGGTGGGGATTGAAGGTGGGGAGTGAGTGAGCGAGTCGGCCCAGTTCTTCTCCCGGCGGCGGCGACGGATGCGGCGGGCGGCGCAGGTGACGGCGACCGTCGGCATGCGAGCGGGCGAGCGACGCGAGTGTGAGAGAGACGCGAGAGGACGGCGTTAACGGAGTGCCATGTCACCGCCACGTCAGCAATCACTTAAATATGCAAAACCGCCCAAATTAACCCGAAAACCACTCAAATTCGTCAAAAACCAGGAACAGGGGGTGATTTGTCCGGTTTGGTAAACCTCAGGGTGAAAAGAATACCAAATTCGAGTTGAGGGTGAAAAGTATCCAATCCATGAGATTTGAGGGTGTCCCAGCCAACAAACTCGTTCATTTCCGTTCGCCTAATCACCTGTCTTTCTGCACGCCCTCAGAAAAAAAAAACCTGTCTTTCTGCACACTCGGCTGTTGCATCTCAGATCTCGCGGGCACCAAGAAACCAAAGCTTTCCCACTCTCCGAATCACTCCCTCTCTCTTCCAGGTAAACTCCCCCTCTCTAGATCTCTCCCAGCTCCATCCTCGAGAATTCTCTACGGTCGACCCGACGCGCGCGTTCGCTACGTGTGATCCGCGCGCCTGGCAGCCATCTCGAGATTTTTCGTTGCTTTCTTTTTAGCCTGGATCTGACGAGAACGGGGCGTTCGGTCCGGGCTCGGCCTTTTGCGGCACCTTGAGATGCTGTTGATCTTACCTCTGGCTGCGTTTCTTTCCTTGTCAGGGAAAAAAAAAGCTTGGACTGAAGGAAGGAGCTGGTGAGGAGGCCATGGGGGAATTCTCCAAGGTCCGCAGATTTTATTTCGCTGCTTCTGTCTCTTGTTAACAATACATTCTGGCTATGTATTTACATTCGAATGAGGCGTTCATTGTACTGAGGGTGATCTTGCGCAAGTAAATTTAGGTCCCAACGGTTGATCAGTCGATTTGTCAGATAGAAATGTTAGCTCTGTAGAAATGATGAAAATTATACTGCTATGATTTATGATTAACATTTTCCTTTCTGTAAAGCTTGTCCATTCCACATAGAGTAGTCCGGACCTTTCCCAGTTGATCCGTCCCAGTTCCTGTATCACAATTAATACTTTTGAATTTAAAAGCAGATTTACAGTTAACAGCTTGATGCGAAATGTTAGAAAGGAAGGGAAAATACAATGGAATACTTAGTTTCTAACCTGCTAAGTAAAATGTTGATTGGTGACATATACCACGTTCTGTATTTAAGTACTTATACTGATGACATATCATGCATTCTGTATTTAACTATTTATACTGATCCATTTACGTTTACACAGGACTCTTGCCCTTCGGTGAAGAACATTTTGCTACTGGATTCTGAGGGGAAGCGTGTTGCTGTGAAGTACTTCTCAGATGATTGGCCAAGTAATGCATCAAGGCTGACCTTTGAAAAGTCTGTCTTCACAAAAACTTTGAAGACAAATGCACGCTCCGAAGGTAATTTATTCATGGTGTGTAGTTTGTGATTTCCCGTCATACCATTTCCGTAGCACAGATATACATTATACACGTATCTAAGCTCGGCTAGTTAAAGCGCACTATTAAATATGCATGGTTCCTTAATGGTAAAGTAAACCGTGAATGTTCCTCTATTGGTTTCTTAGCTATTTGGTAGGAGATTTTTTTAGTTTTGTTGACAATATTTAACAGTTCGCTGGTTTATGCTATATAGTTGGATCTCATGTAAGCCAAACAAGGGGTATGAGCTTAAATGAAAGTATTTCACAAACGAATCATGTTAGTTTACTGTTGCTAGCACATACTAGTATAAGTTGCATTGAGGAATCCTAAGTGTTTAATGGCTGTGAAAGGCTAATTGTTGGATGAATGAAAAGTTTCAGGTTTATGTTCATTATTATACTTATGTCCAACTGTATCAACTATTTTGTTGCCTAACTTTAGTTTTTATTTACCATTGACACCTATTTTGATCCTCTGCAGCTGAGATAACATTGCTTGATGGCTATATTATCGTCTACAAGTTTGTACACGACCTTCACTTTTTCGTCACTGCCGGAGATGATGAGAATGAACTCATCATATCAAATGTACTCCAGGTTTTGCTGATTCTGTTGGTCTTCTACTCAGGTAGTATACTTGTTCAAGTGTTACTACATGAACTGGTATTTCGTTACATAGTTTGTAAGGAAGCCGGTTCATGGTGCAATTTACTGTGCTTTAGGGGTGATGTTGAGAAGAGGACGGCACTCGAGAACTTGGATTTGATACTTCTCTGCATTGACGAGATTATTGACGGCGGGTAAGGATTTCTTGTGATCTATGCTAAATTTGGATTATCTGCTGTTTCAGAGTCCTCTGCCTACATGAAAGTTTTGTTGGGCATAGTACTCTTGCGCTATTTAACATCACTCTGCCTGGATCTCTTAAGAGTATTATTTACTTTTTGACTTGTTTTTGTGTTCATTTTTATGGAGCTCTCGTAGAGTTTTTTTTTGCTGGAATGAGCACTTCAAATTAGTTGACAGAGATAGCTTTAGCCCCAATTCTGAAGGCAATAGTTTCACAAGGTACAGATCCTACGGGAACTGGTAAAAGTTCGAGTGTTCGAGACAGTGCCCTAAAATGAGTAAGCATAATTGCAACTATCCAACTAGTAAACCACAGTCTTTGGTTGGTGCTAATATCATCTAATTAAGACCCCATCCCATTAGAACAGTAAACTTTCTTGTGATTTTGTAGCCAGTGTCTGTGCCTTTCAAACTATTGCTAATAATCTGAAACTATGCGATTGTTTCTGTACTTGCCCAGCATAATTCTTGAGACAGATGCAAACACCATCGCCGGGAAGGTTGCGACCAATGCTGCCGACGGTTCAGTCCCATTCTCCGAGCAGGTACTTATCTGTACCTCCATCGTGTGCAATCCTCTGTGAGTCACCATCATATAATATCTCATAATGTTTCTCATGCATTGTCTGTTTGGTCTTTCTGTAGACGATATCTCAAGCTCTGGCCACAGCTAGGGAACACTTTGCACGATCTCTTCTCAAATGAACAACCAGCGCTTCTATTTTTCACATGTTACAGCTTGTGTGAGTTCAGGTGTTATGTTGGGCCTGGTAGTTATTACTCATCCTGAACTGAAGTGCAATTGTGACGAGCAGAAGTAATTAAACGTGAATGGATTCTCCTCAAATGCTATGTAATTCTCTTTTCTTCGTCAAGTGTCGTGTATCTTGCATTTTCTGGAAGTACAGCGAAAAATAAATGTTGTTATTTGCTGGTCTCCTTGGAACAGCACTCGTCTCAAACTGGAAAAGCGGTCAGTTCAGCTAACTGAAACCCTTTCTGATGCCGAGTTCATCTTGAAACTGCATCTTCTTCCTAATTAAGCTGAGACTAAATCAGAATATTAAAAATAGGAAGGTTACACAGAACATGAATGAAATCAGGTGCACCACATTAGGCTATCATACATGTTTCACATTAGGCCCCACTTGTCAGTGACGCAAAGTCATCTGACTTTGGGTTTGGCAAAGTCGCCAATCCTTGCCCCTACCTAGGACACTCGTTTGGATAACCTTCAATGACAATTATTACCTCATCCGGATAGTTACCAAATTCACCTGAACTTTCAAAGTTGGAACTGTTCCTTCGGTGCCTAGACACTCCCTTATACACGTAGTGGCCCATTCCAAATTAATTGAATGTCTAGTTTTGTCCTAAGTCATGTTTGACTTATAGAAAAATATACCAATATCTATAACACCAAATTAGTTTCATTAGATTCATCGTAACATGTATGTCCATACTATATATATTTGATGTTGTAGATATTGACACATTTTCGCTAGATTTAGTCAAATTTTAAAAAGTTTGATTTAATATAAAGCTATAAATTCAACTAATTTGGAACGGAGTGAGTACTTGTTTAATTACCACTTCCGTTTTTCTGGACGCAGGTACCGGCCTTTCATCCTGTATCCCCTATGTGCTTGTACCTGCAATGCACACGTCTTCCCAATACCTCTTATTGCTCTTAATGACTAGTCATGAAACAACATATGAATCCTCTTCCACGGCCAAAGCTTTGGCTGTAGGGCTGTAAGGTCTCTTTGATTCAATGCCGTAGGGTTGTAAGGTCTCTTTGATTCAAAGGATTTGCACAGAAATTTTATAGGATTCAAATCCTTAGGAATTGTCTCTATGTTGGTTATTTGATTCATATTAATAAATCCTACATGATTTTTTGCTAAGAAATCATTTGCGCTAGCTTTCATAGGAAATCTAACATGCACTCAAAACTCTTTTTCAGAATCCTTTGCTTTCCTGTGATGAATTGAAACCAAAATTTTCTATGAAGTTCTAGTCATTTTTGTCAAGTTTCATGCATTATTTTGTTAGCTTTATGTATTTATTACTTTTTTTATATTTGTTGTAATTTGCTCTTTCGCTTTTTTTATATTTGTTGCAAGTGTATATTGTGTGCGTACAATTACACTTGTACTTTGGTGCGATTGCACTTTTAGTTTGTGCAATCATTTGCTCATCACCAGATATCATTTGCTCATCATTTATTTCGTGTCGCTCGCTCTCGTCAGGGTCAATAAACCCATGCCTTCTCTCACCTGATCACCGGCCACCGCCTCCACCACCCTCTCCCGTCGCCCGATGGTCATGGCCCGACCGAGGCCTCCTCCGCTCTACCTCCTCGCCGTCGTCTTCTTCCTCCTCCCCATCCAGCCACCGCCCGCCGCCGACGCGGTGACGACCCCCGTCGCCTTCTCCTTCCCGTCCTTCTCCCTCCGAAACCTCACCCTCCTCGGCGGCGCCTCGCTCCGCTCCGCCTCCGTATCCCTCCCGCCGCCCTCATCCCACGCCCTCTTCCCGCTCCCTCTCCCGTTCCCTCCCAACGCCTCCTTCTCCACCTCCTTCCTCTTCGCCTCCCCCGCTTCCGCGCGCCCCGCCTCCCGCCTCTCCTTCCTGCTGCTCCCCGACCCGCTCGCCGCCGCCGAGGGCAACCGCTCCCTCCCGCTCGAGGTGGCCTTCGACGCGCCTAGGAACCGCGTGTACGCGTCCTCCGCCGGTGAGCGCGTCGCCGGGAACTCCACCGGAGCCGTGGACCTGCGGAACGGCAACGAGGTCGGTTCGTGGGTCGTCTACGACGCCCGCCGCGCCCGCCTGGAGGTGTTCCTCAGCCACGCCAGCCTGCGCCCCGCGACGCCCGCGCTGGTGGTGGCCAACTCCACGGCCCTCGCCGCCCGCTTCGCGGAGCTCATGTTCGTCGGCTTCCAGGTCTCCTACTCGTCCGACAACGGGAGCATCAGCGACGGCGGCTTCGCCATCCACAGCTGGAGTTTCCGGACCAGCGGGCTTGGCGCCGTCGACCTCGCGTCCAGATCCTCGCACAGCGTCTCCGACAGCGTCCGCAGCGCTCCCCCGTTGGGCGGTGTCGCAGGCCGTAAGGATGGGCGCCGCAGAAGGCTCGCGCTGGGGCTGGGCATTCCTCTGCCCATTCTGTTTCTCGGTGCAGTCATGGTGTTTGCGGTAATGTCTCTGAAGAAGTGGAGGTCTCGTACTGCGGGGTTCAACGAGGGTGTTAGAGCAAAAGCGGCGGGCCAGCCAAGGCAGTTCATGTACCAGGATCTCTTCTCGGCAACGAAGGGATTCGATCCTTCTCTGGTGGTTGGTAGTGGTGGTTTCGGTACTGTGTACAAGGCGATCTGCCCTCGCTCTGGGGTTACATATGCAGTCAAGCGCTCGAAGCAATCCAGGGAGAGCCATAGTGAGTTCACCGCCGAACTCACCATAATTGCCGACCTGAAGCACCCCAATCTGGTTCAGCTGCAAGGGTGGTGCGCCGAGAAGGACGAGCTGCTGCTTGTGTACGAGTTCATGTCAAATGGCAGTCTGGACATGGCTCTCCACTCTTGTTCAGGTGTCCACCGTTATCCCAATCTCAATCTCAGCTGGGCTCGGCGGTACAATGTGGCCGTCGGCATTGCCTCTGTGGTTGCATACCTACATGAAGAACTTGAACAGCAGGTGATCCACAGGGATATCAAGTGCAGTAACATACTTCTGGATTCACATTTCAATCCCAAGTTGGGGGATTTTGGGCTTGCAAGGTTGAAGGATCCGAATACTAGCCCTCGGTCAACCTTGGCAGCAGGGACTGTTGGTTACCTTGCTCCTGAGTACCTCCAGATGGGGAGAGCCACAGAAAAGAGTGATGTCTACAGCTATGGGGTTGTGCTGCTGGAGATATGCACAAGAAGGCGGCCAATTGAGCGGGAAGCACCTGGCAGTATGAACATGTTGAATGTTATCGATTGGGTTTGGAATTTGCACTCTAAAGGCAAGCTTCTGGATGCTGTCGATACGAGCCTGGATGGGGAGTATGACACAGAGCAAATGATGAGGCTACTTCTTCTAGGTTTGAGCTGTGTGAATCCGTTTTCAGAAGAGAGACCTGTCATGAGGACTGTTCTAGGTATACTGGAGGGCAAGAATGAGCCACTGCCTGTTCCCAAAAAGAAGCCGCTGCTTGTTTTTGTTTCAAATCCACCTATTGATTTCGAGGGGATCGTTTCTGAGTGCAACCAGAGTACAGTTTCAAGTGATCTCTTTGAGCTGAAAATCGATATAAACTAGGTGAGAAGTTCTTTGCTGAAATATAAGCGCTTGCAAATATGATCCGTATACTTATAATCTGTGTATCTTCTTAGTCTGTGAGATTGTTGCTCAGTTTTGTTCTAGTTCAAATTATGCCAATAAATAGTCGATGTAGTCTGTTGAATGACGCTAGCATTAGTTCAACACTTCAGCAGAATCACATCAAGCTTCTCACAAATATGCATGTTTTGCTTGTCAGTTATCATGTATGATTTCTGATAATGAATATTCTTCAAGCAACATATAGTCTTCCCAGCATCTCATATATGTGTTGGCACAAGAACTGCGTTATGTTGTACTGGATGTTAATTCGTTATGTCCCCTTCACTTCAACAGAGAAGTAGCTGAAGGCACTAGTGCTATATTTTGCCTTGCTTGCAGCATTGTCTGGTGTAAAGGGAGCCAAATTAAATCACTGCTTTTCTGACTAAAATCATATCCAGCATACTTAGATTGTACAAGTTAAACAAACCACTGTACTGTGGTTAATTTGAAGTTCGTATTATCGGACTTCCAATGTTTAATCCATGAAATTTTGATTTACAGGTAGCTGCTGAGAAGACTAATCATGTTGGCAAACTCGAAATTTTGGTGATAGTTTGCAGATGTTGACACTATCAACATGTAAATCCCACCGCGGAAGGACATATGGTTACAGATTGATGAGTTCCCGTCGACTTCGTGCAGAGGATATAGCTCACTTGTTCCAAAGATTGTTTTGAATTCAGTGGAGAATATTAATCGCTTGCGCCACATGTTTGTAGCTCCATTCAGGATTATTCACCTGCATGTTTGTAAGGTCGCCGTCGATGTATGTTTCGCCCTGGAAAATATCTTGACAAATTCAGTGGATCGTGTTCATGTTTGCTTGCAAATATGATCCATATCCTTTTACTCTCTGCATTTCCTTAGTCTGTGAGATTGTTCCTCAATTTGGCTATAGTCCAAATTAGTATGTCAATAAGTAGTCCATGCAGTCTGTTGAATGACGCTAGCATTAGTTCAGCGCTTCAGCAGAATCTCATCAAGCTTCTCTGTTGTGAATAATCATTTCTGATAATATGCATGTTTAGCTTGTCAGTTATCATGTATGTTTTTTGAGAATGATTATTCTTCAAGCAACATATAGTCTTTCACAGCACTGTGATGTGATTAATTTGAGCTGGCTTTAGTTCGTACTATAAGACTTAAAATGTTCAATCGTCCATCAATGTTTGTGAGGGGTTAATAAATAAACTTTTGATGTACGGGTAGCTGATGAGAAGACGAATCATGTTGAAAACTTTGAAGTTTTGTTGATAGTTTGTAGATGTTGACACTATCAACATGTAAATCACACCGCGGAAAGGAAATATAGCTACGGATGGATGAGTCCCTGTCGAGTTTTTGCAGAGGAGAGAACTCATGTTTAATCATGAAACGCCCTCGCTCCCCGCTCTCCTTCGGCGCTGCCGCGAGGACGCTAACCTGTGGCGTATGCGCCTCCCCGTCGCCTTCCGCGACGACACTGATGCTTGGCTCGGCCGTCTCACTCCTGGCTAGCCCGCAGTCCCCGCCCCCCATGATAGCTTCGGCTCCTCTCCTTGTAAAAATACAAACTGCCTTTTGAGGCTTCACATATATGATAAAATTCAGGTGGGGATTACTCCCCCCCGGTGAAAATTCAAAAAAAAAAGATCTTACTTATTATTAGACCGACCTTGGACCGGTCCCCTCCCTCCCGCACAGTAACGAGAGAGGCGATTTTCTGAGATCCCCTTCTGCTCCCACCTCGCCGCCGGCGATTCGCGTGATTCCCCGCCCTCCGGCGGCTGCTCCGGCGGCGGGAGGGCGGGGAATCGCCGGATCCAGGCGTGTACATAGTGTAGGAAGTAGTAGGGACCCAGCCGGCGTCGTCATGGAGGTGGTGGCGTGGCCGGTGTTGTGTTTGCAGGTGGTGTTCGTCCCCTTCGGCGGTGAAGCTCCCTGGAGCTCCATGGCGGAGCATCCCCTTCCCCGCGCTCGCGGTCCTCTGGGATCGCCGTGTGCGGGTTCCCCCCTCTGGATCTGGTGGCGGCGGATCCAGTTGACTTTTGAAGCAGATGGTGGTGAAGCGAGGCGTTGTTGCCGGTGTAGCAGGATGGAGGTCCATCGGGATTCGAGGTCAGACGGCTTTCCGTCCGCTAGGGGGCTTCTTCCGATCCAAGGCAAGAGGGAAGATGCAGCGGCGGCGCGTTATCGGCACGTTCTTCTCCTCGCCGGCGACATCGAGATGCAGAAGGACTGGGTTGTAATTTCTATCTTTGTGGTGTTCTTTTCTGCTTTCTTGCTGTAATCACCTGATGTTTCATCGCAAAAAAAAAGATGACAGCTGGAAGATGGTGTATCCTGTGCTGGGATTGTGGATGGAGGCTGACAGATCTGGCTTGCTCCTTCGACGTCGTAGTCGTACGGGGTGTCAGTTCTGGATTTCGATGGCGTGTCCGAGAACATGTTGTCCCGGTCTGATTCGTTAAACGACAATGGTTTTGCTTCTGGCAAACTACTTTGGAGGTCCGTAAAGCTGCTGATCAGCGATGGACCCGCGTCGAGCTCGGGTGAAGAGGTGATCTGTCTCGCTTCACTTTGGTATCTGTTTTGGTGGTGCCGAAGGAGAGGGATATGTGTTGGTTTGTCACATAGAATTATCCTATCTTTACAGATCTGTAAGATCGGTGTGTACGTGCTTTGTATCTTGTTCTTTTATTAATGAGAATCGTATTACCTTACAAAAAAAAATCTGGATGATACGATGACACACAATATTTCACGTTTGAGTCCAACACATGCCATGAATTCAATAAAATTAGTCCATTAAAATCAAAAAAAAATCGAGTTCTTAGAAAAAATCGAAACAATTGCTAAAAATGGATCTTACCGTGCTGAGTTAACTGGAAATATGCGATATCAAGAATTCAGTCTTCAGTATTGATTTTTTTTTTGACATACTAGGATATTTTTGGGGTTGAAAGGGCCAAAACTATCATAGTTTCACAATTGTTTCTAAAAATATTCTCGGGATGAAATGATTAATTTTTCATGTGTTGAGTAAAGTGGGCAAATTTGAGTTCGTGATCAATCATCAGATAAAATTTGGTGAACACAATAGGTGTTGTTAATATGTATAAATTTGGGGTATGTGTTAGAACTAGCTAGCTCGGTAGTTGGAGTTTTTTTTGTTAAGAGATCATCTCTTACTCCAAAGAAAGCTAACCTTTGTTTGGCCTCCAACTCAGCAATCAACATATACTACACTGGAACACTGCTAAGATAACACCACATTTAAACAAGTATGTTGCAGGACGCAAATTTCATATCTCATGTCACACAGCTCTCTTAGCTCAGACATAAACCATCAATGATTGTTTGACAAGAGGAACTAACAGGGGAAGAAGGAAGCATCGTCAATCAACCTCACGGACAAACAAAGAACACAAAGCGCCATGAAATCCGGAACCCAAGATCAAACTAGGGTGTGCATGGCGAAGAGCACTTCAGCACAACCCAAGACCCCGGAATTGACGAAACCCTAATTTGAGTCCCAGAAGGCCTAAAAAATCAGCCAGAAGACATGGGGCCACTCCCATGGGCCCGAATAATCTAAATCAGGCTCCATCTCGGCGTCGTACTGGCATGCCGTGGTGGACGCGGAGTACGAGGCGCGACACGGCAGCTTCCATCCTGCTCAGGTGTAAGTGGGCAAGGTCACGGCTGCCCACCAGCCGCTCCACATGTGCCATTTAATGTAACGGGCCTGTCACTTCTCCCCACTTATTGTGCAAATAGGCAGCGACGTCCACTCTCCCCACTAGCTCGCTCGCTCGCGCCGCTCGCTGTGCAGCTCACGAAAATAGACTAGCTTGCTAGCTCGTTGTGCATTATCCAAGTTTTTTCAGAAAATAGACTTCATAGCATTTAACTCAGTTTCATCCAACAACATGAAACATATGCAGAAGGAAACATTTAACTTCATCCAAGCTTACGAACATAATTCATCCAACAACATGACAAACATTTAACTCAGGTTCCTTGTTAAAATGCTCATATGCAGAAGGAAACATTTAACTCAGGTTCCTTGTTACAATAAACACAGCAGCAGCAGCGCCACTTGCCAGCACGTCGTCTTCTCCGCCGGCGCCACCGACCAGCACGTCGTCTTCTCCGCCGACGGCTCACCTGCACATGACAACCAAGCAACAGTTTAAGGCAAGGATGGAGCAAAGTTTTCAGAACAATAAAGAACAGAAACAAATGTTTGAAGATTCAGTCTAGTGTTGTACGCATCACCAACACAGCTTTTTAATCTAGACAACACACACAGAAATAACAGGAGGATCCAATTCAAAGCAAAGAACATTGCACATATTTTTACTTCAGAAATAACAGTGTTTAACAGCATCCAAATGGTGCTTACAGGTTTCAGAACAGAAACAATAAAGTTTTGAAGTTAACAAGGACAAGACTCTGTACCTTCTTCGCATGTTATTCTTCACTTCCAACCTGAGATTTCAGAAGTTCTCTTATCTGTTTCATGCACACGAATACAAATTAGATCACCTCCAAAAATACAATCATATTATAAATGCAAATAAAGAGCTCAGAGGGTTGCTCAATCTACCAGCTGTTCTAAAAATGAAAGGGCAGAATGGAGGCAAGCAAGATATTAGGTATTTACCATCTGTTCTAATCCAATCTTCATAACACATCAATGCCTCAATTGTTTCAGGTCCGAGCCTACTTCTGTGATCAGTAACTACTCTCCCGCACACGCTAAAGGCAGATTCGGAGGCAACCGTTGAAGCGGGAACAGCCAAAACATCACGGGCTATGGCGCCAAGTATTGGGTATCTTGCACAGTTCACAGCCCACCACTTTAAGATGTCAAAATCTGGTGTACGGGGATGAAAGTCCTCCTCAAAGTACCTCTGCAGCTCATTGAGACTCTTGGCTTTCTTAAATTTCACATGCTCATCCCAATCAGAAAGGGCACTGTCAGCCAACACCACTTGTTCACATTTTCCCTCTTGTGACAAGTGTAACAGCCCAAAAGTCGAGAACCTAAAAACCCGACTAAAATTTTCGCTTTTGTGTTGCATTGCATCATGGCATCCATATAATTTGACTAAATACTTAATTGTTTGTCACAGTTAAAAACAAATGCAACTTGCTTCAATGAAATCTCAAATCAATGCAAGTGTTCAAACTTGCAAAACAATTTTTATCTTGGCATCTTAGATTTGTCGAGGAAGTTCCAAGAGCTCAAAGCAAGTATTTGGAACTTGCTTAAATTCTTTAAAGGAAATTACTTTGGAAATTCTCAAAAATGCCTATAAGCAATTCCTATTTTGTTTTCTTACTAAATGATTTTCAAATAATCTGTAAAAATTAGGGGAACTTCATATTATTATAAGGAGGCTACCCAAAAATTGGTACAATTTTTGGAAGTGTTTAAATGCCACTTTTAATTCAAAAGCAGTGCTGTATTTTCTATCCAGTACCAGGAAGGACTAATCGGTGATGGAATAAAATATGCCAGGGGGCTCTTTGCAAATTCCTCTTCTTCCTCTGTAGCGACCGGAAGCACACGCTCCCGCCGAACCAGCCCGAGCCCGTGCTCTCCGTGCTTGCCGCGCCGGGCCCCTTCGCTGCCTACCCCTGCCAAGAGGAGCCCCACGAGCTGCTCTGCTCCCCATCTGCTCACTCACTGCTCCCCGTTTCCTCTACCCCTCGATCCTCTCCATGGCCGCCGGCTAGCTCGAGCGCGCCGTGCTCGCTGCCGCCGTGTGAAGCTCCCCCGTGCAAATCGGAGAGCACCACTAGGTCCGCCGTGATCTCCTCTTCAACCACGCCAAAGGAATCGAGCCAATCGGCTCGGAGTCGACCGCACCGGCTTCATCTCCTCCGCGGCCGTCGAGTACCGCCGGGAGCGATTCGCCGCCGTCGTAGCGTCCTCGACCGCCTCCATCCACGACGAGCTCGAGCACGCGTTGAGGGTGAGCTCCACATGCCCTCCGTGCCCTCCCCTCTCCTCCTAGCGCCTCCCCGCGCCGTGCACATCGCCGTCGCCACCGTAGCCGCACTCACCGTCGCGTAGTTCACCGCCCGGCCGTGGAGACGGCCTAGCCGGGCTACCAACCGGTCCGCTCAGGCCCATAGCCGGCCCCAGAGCCGGCCCAAACCGGGCGGGCTGCCGGGCAGCTATGTTAGCAGGCCGGCCTCACAACCGGCCCAACCGGGCTGGAGGCCGGTTACGCAGATTTTTCTCGTGCTGTCCCTTTTTCTTTTTCCTCCCTTTTGCGCATGATTCCCGCTACCCCTCACGCCTTTAGGAACATCGACTCCGATGATTCAACGACTTCCTCCATCTCTCTCGAATCCGAGGAAATAACTTTTAATAGTTGTTGAAAATAAAATTATTAAAAGAATAAATTTTAAAAAGAGGAAATTCTAAAAGTAATAACTTCTTATCCGGAGTTCAGAGAATTGTGTTCCTAATACCAAAATGTTCGGAAAAACATGAATCACCCAGAATCATCATCATTCATGCATAATTGATCACAATTACAATAATGTGCTCTAGTAATAGCTATAATCACTAAGTTTTAATATGGGGTTATTCCAAATAATGCAAATAATATAATGGGAACCCCATTTAACTTGTTGATCATGTTCAATGCTTCTAGGGTGCATCGAAAATGTCATGTCATCATTTCTGTATGCATTGCACAATTGCCATGTGTTGATTGTTGTTTTTGCTTTCCGGTGTTGTTTGCTCTCCGGTAGATCACGAGTTCGGAGTTGAGCATCATTACTCCGACGAGCAGTTTGACTCCTCCGCTCAACAAGGCAAGCGTAAACCACCCCTCTGAGCATATCTTATCCTATTTTCCGCAAATATTTTCTCCACTATAATATTGCATGCGGTTCCAAATGTCAATTTATTGGATTAGAGTATCCTATAGTTGCATTAAGTTTCCGATGCCAATACATGTTTTCCCTCCTATTATCCATAGGTTTGTACGGTTGGCCAGAGATACTTACTATGTTATGCTGATGCTTAGCCATGCTTAGTTAATTGCATAGCTATACGATGGATGGTTTGTGTTGGAAACAGGTGGTGAGATAAATGGTTGATGGTGGAGGAAATTGTGGTGACGGATAATAAAATGCTTAAAGGTGGGGATGAGAGGCCACTGTGGTTGTGGTGTTTTGTCTCATTCCCGTCGCCTAGGTGCGAGTTTGTACCTCTTGAACCAAGACTGAGCGTGCAACCATGCGTGAGGCCTATGCATTCGCAGTGCAGGAACCCTCATAGATTAAATAACTCGAGCGAGGCTAGCCAGGGTCCTCTAGTTCGGGCTTCCATTTGCGCGTGCGTGATGATGGTGGGATGAACTGAGATGAGGATTGTGGCGTTAGGAAAATGAGTGGCCACGGGGCACGGTGTCGATGATCCGTGCTTCGTCCTCACTGATGATCCTAGGTTAGTCCTTAACGGGGAGAAGTCGACACCGCTCCCACCCAGCCGGCTTTCCAAGGAAGAGAGCTAATTGTACAGGTAATGGGCCGGACGATACGCGTGGCGAAGGAGCTGGGGCCCCTCGGGAGTCCGGGGACTTCCACTTTGTACACCCCTGCAGGGATAAATCTGTTCGAAAAGCCGTGTCCGCGGTTATGGACGACTTGGGAATGGACGATGATCATAGAATAACTTTAACGGAATGATTAAAAACTGAGTACTAAAGGTACTATTAATAACCAAGGTTGTCTTCCTCGAGGGTGATTCGGAGAGGTGCCTAGTAGATAGGTGATGAGAATGGTGATGGTTATGATGGAAATGGTTACCAGAAAAGAGTTACTTCTTACCCCTTTTCAAAATAATCTGATTAGTCGATGCCAGGGAGTTATGTCTTTTTAAAATAAAATCAGCTTTATGCAAAACAGCCATAAAACCTTGAAAGCCAATCATCGAGCATATATTAGCTCTTAATCTTGCGAGTTCGTCGAACTCAACGTCGTTTGCTTATTTTCAGGAGAGGACTTCACCGCCCTCGAAGGTGGGCTCTTTGTGGACGTCGACGAGTAGTCTGGGGTTCCCAGGTGGCAGCTTGGGACATCCCGGAACAGCTGGCGCTGGATGTTTATCTGCAGGCCTCTTAGGCCATAATTTGGTTCTTGTTGTTTAGAACAACTTAATTTGCTTCCGCTTGTTGCAGTGTTGGGTCTGTGACCTCTGGTTGTCATTTGTTATCTTTCTCTATTATAAGAGTTGCACTATATGATTTGTGTCGTAGAGTCTGTGATGTGCCAGTTGTTCCACAAGTCTTGATCTCTCTATTATGATTTGATAGTGTGTCTGGTGGTATCGGATAACCGGAGACACAGTATCACTGTATAACAGTCGGGTCGGGGCGCCACAAGTTGGTATCAGAGCAGTACTGCCTGTAGGAAACCCTTCTACTGGTCGATGTTGAGTCTAGTGTTTGTGAAAATATTTCTAACCTAAAAATGAGTTGTGAAAACCATCTTAGGATTCTTTTTACTCCTTATCTGGTTACCCTCTAATCTCGGAGCAATCTTATCTCGATTTGAGTTTAAAGGTTTTACTCCTCGTCTGTTACTTCAAAATGATTAGAAACGGGGTTGGGTTCGACCTTTAGTGTTATGTGTCCAGTTGCTCCCGCTGCGTTGCAATCCCAAATCAACTCAGATGTTTGAACTCTGTTACCCAACGAAGGAACAAGTGATTATCCTCAATTTTGTCGGGTTCTAACCCAAGGTCTTGAACCGAAGGTCCCGGATTGTGCTGTGATTCTGGCATGTTGAATTGTGTGGGTTCTTACCCATGTGATCGATATGCTATTTATGATTCTCGGCGCATGAAGCTGACCTTTAACCCAAGTCCTTTATGTGGTCTGTGTGGTAAATGGTTGAACCTTAATTTCCCACACCTCAGCTGGCTATGTAACCTCAGCTTTTCCTTAGTCTTGCTTTAGGTTCTGTCTTTGAATCATCTGGGTTATGACCCGAATTCTCTTAGCGAATCCCCCATCTATGTTCGTGACTCTTCTACATCTCTCCTTTTGGGCGTGGTTATCACAATTGAGTAATAACCGGTGCATCTTTAACATCTTAGGATTTCTCCTGAGCATGTTTCTTACTCTGATCTGCTTTCCGACCTTTGTCTGTCGTTTGACAGTAAAGTTTTACCGTGCGTTGGTATGTTCCGATGCAAGTTACTCTTGTGGTCCGTCAAGATTTTCCCCTTCGACTTGTTTGGAGAAATAACTCTAGTACCTTGTCCACTTCCCGGACCTGGTCAAAGAATTGTAATCTACAGAATGAGGGCCTTGTTTAGCTTTTGTTCTGCTCCACCTTAGAGTGTCACACTCTTTGATATCAGGGTATCGAGCTAAGTATCATGATCCTCTTGATGAAGTGATGCTCTTACTCCTCGTTACTCTCCGTGTTCCGAGTGACTTGTTACTCGAGAAGGATAAGTCGTGAGCAATGATGTGGCTATCGGATATTCTTAGCAGTTCTTACTGCACGGAAATACAGGGATATCCATTGCCCTCCTTAGCAGGATTGGTTAGCAAATCAATAAGCTGAGTTTGACAGTGCTACCAAGTCAGTTGGCTCTGATGCACTCCCTCGGTCTAAGAGCTAGGTTTGTGCCGAAGCTCCCAAGACCACCTCATTGTGCCTTGAAAGGCATGATCCTCCCTTGAACTCAAGATCCACCGGTATGTCGTGATATCCTATATATGGATCGTGACATTCTGGAGGTCTTTCCAGAAATATCGCCAGGTTGTCACCTGACCGCGATGTTGAGCTTATGGGTAAGCTGGTTCTCTGAACAACTCCCTTCTCCAAGAAAATCGTGCTGGATGTCCAGAATTATTCGGTTGAGCTTAAACAACTTGGAGAGTTGAAAGACAAAAGCTTTATCTGAAATATTTCTTTCAAAAGGGATGTCTAGTCTGTCCGTGTTGAAGCTAGGTGGTATCTCCTTTGCGGGTATGCTATCCTACAAATCTTTGATTTGTATTGGGCTATCGTCAAATCAAACTCAGACCTACCTACCTGAATGTCTTAGTCTGACCAATGCTATGCCTCGTTCTGGTGAAATATGAATCTACCGTCTTGGAGTATCTGGATAAGTTTGTTGTTGAGCCCATCAACTACCTTCTTATCTTCTCCATGTTTGAGGAGATTTATAGTGGATATTGGGCGTTAGCATTGGAAAATTGTTGGAACTAACTTTGTGTCTTCACAAGGTATGTGTTCTGGAGTTAGAAGTGACTTTTCCTGGTTCACGTGCAATTGCTGAAAGATGTCGCCGTGGATCCGAGTGAATTGTCTGGTTCCTCGAAATCATCTCAACTCGATCGTGCACGTGTAGAATATTCTCGTAATGGAATGTTGTTACCTCCATCCGATGAGAATTTCATCTATGCATCCAAGCCACTGATCAAATTGTTCCAGAAAGAGAGGAAGTCTGAGAACTTCTTCGTCTTCTTTGGTGTTTCCCCACAAGGAATAAATCGTGTCTCGTTGCAAGTAAATCAAGTAGGGCAGCTGTCTTCTGACAAGTTGCTAATCCTTGAGTTCCGCAATCTAGTCCCTCCTTTGGAGTTTGACCTTCTAGTCCAGCTCCTGGGGTTCTAGCAAAAGTAATCCGGTGGTATCTGTGGCAAAGACTCTCTATTCTTCCATGTTGAATCTGGAGTATCTCTACACCCGATCAGATCTAAATCTCAAACAGAAGCGATAGTTGGTGATCCTCAAGAAGCTTGACCCGATGTCTGCAAAAATCAAGAAGTGTTCCCAATACTAACGTTTGCGGAGTTTCTAAAGTTCTCTCGATCTAGCTTTCCGATCCTTCTCCAGTGATCTGAAATGCTCCTCCGTGAGGAAAGTTCTAATCAAGCCGACTAGTGCCAGTTATCTCTCCATCGGTTGGAATCTTGTTTCAACACTCTCCCTCAGAAATTTTGGGCCTTGTGCAATGTTCATATTCTGAATCCTTTGAGAAAACGGTTGTCTACCAACTGGAAACTTCTTGACAATCCTCCGTCACCTGCTCGTGTCTCCTAACTGTCAATTCATGGGATGCTTGAAATCCCATTCTAAGATTCTACTAGGAGGCACTTGATCGTGGTATCTTCACCAAGATCCATCCTCCCGGTGAGGTTTCCTTCTTCCCTATGGTGTAGTTGGATGAGGACCTCGAAGTGAAGCCGATGAAGATCTTCATGTTGCCCTCAATCAACCTCTTCAAGAAAGAAGCCACTTGAAGCAAGAAGGTCGTGTAGTACCGTTGTAACCCTTTTTTCCCTCTTTCCTACTCTAAGAATCTCGGGATGAGATTCCTGTAAGGAGGGTAGAGTTGTAACAGCCCAAAAGTCGAGAACCTAAAAACCCGAGTAAAATTTTTGCTTTTGTGTTGCATTGCATCATGGCATCCATATAATTTGACTAAATACTTAATTGTTTGTCACAGTTAAAAACAAATGCAACTTGCTTCAATGAAATCTCAAATCAATGCAAGTGTTCAAACTTGCAAAACAATTTTTATCTTGGCATCTTAGATTTGTCGAGGAAGTTCCAAGAGCTCAAAGCAAGTATTTGGAACTTGCTTAAATTCTTTAAAGGAAATTACTTTGGAAATTCTCAAAAATGCCTATAAGCAATTCCTATTTTGTTTTCTTACTAAATGATTTTCAAATAATCTGTAAAAATTAGGGGAACTTCATATTATTATAAGGAGGCTACCCAAAAATTGGTACAATTTTTGGAAGTGTTTAAATGCCACTTTTAATTCAAAAGCAGTGCTGTATTTTCTATCCAGTACCAGGAAGGACTAATCGGTGATGGAATAAAATATGCCAGGGGGCTCTTTGCAAATTCCTCTTCTTCCTCTGTAGCGACCGGAAGCACACGCTCCCGCCGAACTAGCCCGAGCCCGTGCTCGCCGTGCTTGCCGCGCCGGGCCCCTTCGCTGCCTACCCCTGCCAAGAGGAGCCCCACGAGCTGCTCTGCTCCCCATCTGCTCACTCACTGCTCCCCGTTTCCTCTACCCCTCGATCCTCTCCATGGCCGCCGGCTAGCTCGAGCGCGCCGTGCTCGCTGCCGCCGTGTGAAGCTCCCCCGTGCAAATCGGAGAGCACCACTAGGTCCGCCGTGATCTCCTCTTCAACCACGCCAAAGGAATCGAGCCAATCGGCTCGGAGTCGACCGCACCGGCTTCATCTCCTCCGCGGCCGTCGAGTACCGCCGGGAGCGATTCGCCGCCGTCGCAGCGTCCTCGACCGCCTCCATCCACGACGAGCTCGAGCACGCGTTGAGGGTGAGCTCCACATGCCCTCCGTGCCCTCCCCTCTCCTCCTAGCGCCTCCCCGCGCCGTGCACATTGCCGTCGCCACCGTAGTCGCACTCCCCGTCGCGTAGTTCACCGCCCGGCCGTGGAGACGGCCTAGCCGGGCTACCAACCGTCCGCTCGGGCCCATAGCCGGCCCCAGAGCCGGCCCAAACCGGGCGGGCTGCCGGGCAGCTCTGTTAGCAGGCCGGCCTCACAACCGGCCCAACCGGGCTGGAGGCCGGTTACGCAGATTTTTCTCGTGCTGTCCCTTTTTCTTTTTCCTCCCTTTTGCGCATGATTCCCGCTACCCCTCACGCCTTTAGGAACATCGACTCCGATGATTCAACGACTTCCTCCATCTCTCTCGAATGCGAGGAAATAACTTTTAATAGTTGTTGAAAATAACATTATTAAAAGAATAAATTTTAAAAAGAGGAAATTCTAAAAGTAATAACTTCTTATCCGGACTTCAGAGAATTGTGTTCCTAATACCAAAATGTTCGGAAAAACATGAATCACCCAGAATCATCATCATTCATGCATAATTGATCACAATTACAATAATGTGCTCTAGTAATAGCTATAATCACTAAGTTTTAATATGGGGTTATTCTAAATAATGCAAATAATATAATGGGAACCCCATTTAACTTGTTGATCATGTTCAATGCTTCTAGGGTGCATCGAAAATGTCATGTCATCATTTCTGTATGCATTGCACAATTGCCATGTGTTGATTGTTGTTTTTGCTTTCCGGTGTTGTTTGCTCTCCGGTAGATCACGAGTTCGGAGTTGAGCATCATTACTCCGACGAGCAGTTTGACTCCTCCGCTCAACAAGGCAAGCGTAAACCCCCCTCTGAGCATATCTTATCCTATTTTCCGCAAATATTTTCTCCACTATAATATTGCATGCGGTTCCAAATGTCAATTTATTGGATTAGAGTATCCTATAGTTGCATTAAGTTTCCGATGCCAATACCTGTTTTCCCTCCTATTATCCATAGGTTTGTACGGTTGGCCAGAGATACTTACTATGTTATGCTGATGCTTAGCCATGCTTAGTTAATTGCATAGCTATACGATGGATGGTTTGTGTTGGAAACAGGTGGTGAGATAAATGGTTGATGGTGGAGGAAATTGTGGTGACGGATAATAAAATGCTTAAAGGTGGGGATGACAGGCCACTGTGGTTGTGGTGTTTTGTCTCGTTTCCGTCGCCTAGGTGCGAGTTCTGTACCTCTTGAACCAAAACTGAGCGTGCAACCATGCGTGAGGCCTATGCATTCGCAGTGCAGGAACCCTCATAGACTAAATAACTCGAGCGGGGCTAGCCAGGGTCCTCTAGTTCGGGCTTCCATTTGCGCGTGCGTGATGATGGTGGGATGAACTGAGATGAGGATTGTGGCGTTAGGAAAATGAGTGGCCACGGGGCACGGTGTCGATGATCCGTGCTTCGTCCTCACTGATGATCCTGGGTTAGTCCTTAACGGGGGAGAAGTCGACACCGCTCCCACCCAGCCGGCTTTCCAAGGAAGAGAGCTAATTGTACAGGTAATGGGCCGGACGGTACGCGTGGCGAAGGAGCTGGGGCCCCTCGGGACTCCGGGGACTTCCACTTTGTACACCCCTGCAGGGATAAATCTTTTCGAAAAGCCGTGTCCGCGGTTATGGACGACTTGGGAATGGACGATGATCATAGAATAACTTTAACGGAATGATTAAAAACTGAGTACTAAAGGTACTATTAATAACCAAGGTTGTCTTCCTCGAGGGTGATTCGGGGAGGTGCCTAGTAGATAGGTGATGAGAATGGTGATGGTTATGATGGAAATGGTTACCAGAAAAGAGTTACTTCTTACCCCTTTTCAAAATAATCTGATTAGTCGATGCCAGGGAGTTATGTCTTTTTAAAATAAAATCAGCTTTATGCAAAACAGACATAAAACCTTGAAAGCCAATCATCGAGCATATATTAGCTCTTAATCTTGAGAGTTCATCGAACTCAACGTCGTTTGCTTATTTTCAGGAGAGGACTTCACCGTCCTCGAAGGTGGGCTCTTTGTGGACGTCGACGAGTAGTCTGGGGTTCCCAGGTGGCAGCTTGGGACATCCCGGAACAGCTGGCGCTGGATGTTTATCTGCAGGCCTCTTAGGCCATAATTTGGTTCTTGTTGTTTAGAACAACTTAATTTGCTTCCGCTTGTTGCAGTGTTGGGTCTGTGACCTCTGGTTGTCATTTGCTATCTTTCTCTATTATAAGAGTTGCACTATATGATTTGTGTCGTAGAGTCTGTGATGTGCCAGTTGTTCCACAAGTCTTGATCTCTCTATTATGCTTTGATAGTGTGTCTGGTGGTATCGGATAACCGGAGACACAATATCACTGTATAACAGTCGGGTCGGGGCGCCACAACAAGACATCAAAACTTTCTTCAAACTCAGATGCATACTCCACAAACAGGACCTCCATGGCTTTCTTCACTTCTTTTATGTATTTATCAGCATCAGCTCCAAAATATTGGTTCAAGCGAAACACAACATGATCCATTTTGAACCTTGGATCAAGTACAATTGGTATGCAATTTGCCAAGTATGACTCCTTAAAGTACTTATTAAACTTAGTTTGCATTTCTTTCACCATGATTCGGATTGTAGCATTCTTGCTTTTTGCTTGTTCTTCGAGGACAACTTTGACATTCCAAATCTCGATGAAATACAAATTCGAGGTTGGGTAGTCAGAGCCCGAAATAACTAGCATAATGAAACTTCCATAAATAACTCATGTTCTTATCTAGAATAAGAACAACCAAACTTACTTTTTCATTGATAATTTTGGCAGCCTTGATTGCTCTTGAGCTACCACCATCATCTGAAAGTGGCCTTTTGCTCCCTGCAGTTGGGTGTGTTTCTTCTTGTAATGTTGTTTTCTACAACAGACACACACCAAAAGGGCATTAGTATTTCTGCGAATGCATATGATGGCGTGATGGCAGAAAGCATATGATGTAGCACTATCTTCTTGTATACCTTTTTCAGGCTCTTCTTGGATGATACCTTGTCCCGCTGCTCCACAGGTGCCTCGCCGGTCTCCTGCTGCTCCCCACGTGATATCAGACAAAGTAAGACAATATCTAACTGAACATAACACAGACAAGAAAATTTCATCTTGATGTAGCACTATCTTCTTGTATTGGTGTACAATATTATGTAACTGAACAGCAAGCGTGCTCCTCTGAACCATCATATCTGTACCATAAAATGAACAAATGCAGCGTTTTGTCTAACTACTCAGATGCCGCAGCACAGATCAGAGAAAAAGATTACAGCAAGAGTGGAAGATGGACAAGACTCTGTACCTTCATCCGGATGAGCACACGGCTGGCTTCTTGCTCCCCCCCACGGACATCGCCGGCTCCCCACTGTGAGCGGTCGGACGCGGCGGAGATCTCCACGTCTGTGGATTTTGGCCCAAATTGTGGCTCCCCACGGACCTTGCCAGATGCGGGCGTGTCCCCATGGATCTCGCCGGAGGGGATAGATGTGGTCGGAGAAGAAGGACGGAGGGGAGGAGCGGGGGGACGGAGCGGAGACGAGGGAGTCGTTCCTCCGGGCATGGCTGCCGCCGCCATGGTGACGGCAGAGTAGCTAGGTCACGGGCTCACGACGTAGCGGCGGTAACGGGGATGCCGCTTCTATCTGATAAAAACTTCGATTAAGCCGTGGGTGTCCACTAACAAAATTAAGTGGGGCGGCTTGGCGGCGCCATGGGGTGCCGCTCCCACTTACAGGCATACTCCCTGCCGGCATGTGGGAGCCACCGCCGGAGTCATTCGCTTCGGACGACGAGCGGGCCCGTGACGACGAGGATGACTAGCTGCCCGACCTTTCCTTACCGGCACATGAAACTACCCCAGCAGCATCACTGACACCGGAGAAGGGGGCGCAGAATGAAGCCAGCGGCTAGATCAAACCCCACCACACGCCGGTGGCGAAACTAGAAACCTCATCCGAGGATATGCAGGTTCTGTTTCACCAACATAGGGTTAAACCCTCCCTAGTGCAGCCTCTTCTTCAGTGGGTTTTAGACACCTTCGCAAGTTCTGTTTAGATGTATAGTCTTTCTTCTCTCTTTTTCGATTTTTTCCCCCCTTGATTTTGGCAGAGTGGGTTTGTAAGAATCTTGTTCTGAAAAACCTCTGGTTTTTCTGGCATCCATTTAATATAAAATCTACACCGTAGGGATTTTTCCCTACGGTACCTCTGTCAAAAAAAAAAAAAAGGATATGCAGGTTCTTCAAGGCCGCCGGCGGCAATCGCATATGACACTTTCGGCGGCAGGCCATTGAGGCATGCAAGTTCCTCAAGGCCGCGTCACTGGGATAGCCATCTTCCTCATCGACGTGTAGTGGTTGGCGAGGCGCCGGAATAAGCCTCCTTCGCTCACCGTAGTGATGATGGCGGCGCCGGAATAGGCCTTCTTTTCTCGACATAGGTTAAGTTTAGTTTGTTAAATTTCGTTTAGGTTTTGAAATATAAGTTTGTTAAATTTCGTTTAAGTGTTCGCCAAGCCACGGCTCAAATTTCATTCAAATATTTTATAATATATAATAAAATATGAATAAAATTTGAACCTTTGAATAAATTTGCATTCATCATTTTTTAGAGAGGCACTGTTGTGGGCTGCACCCCAATGTGTCGGACACATGTCCGGCACCCCCAAAAAAGGACCAATTGGGGGTGCCGGACACGAATTTGGCGTCCCCCTGGAGATGCTCTAAGTGTCAGGACACAAATTTGGCGGGCATGATGGAGATGCTCCACGAATTTGGCGGCCCCCGGTAGAGATGCTCTAAGTGTGGCGCTCTAAGTGCCAGAAAAGAAGAGCGTCAGCACTAGGTACCATCCAGAAGAACTAACCTTCCAAACCAGTAACACTAGATTTATTGTACCGACAACAAAGTAGTTTTTCCAGATGCGCCTTTTTTTGTTGTTGCATTCCTTTCTTTCCTACTTGAACCAATTGAAATGATAAATGTTATCGCACAGATTATTTCTATCATATGCTTATGGACATAAATGTGTCAACATCACATGACAAGTTCACCTTTCCATTAAATTCTGATGTCGCTGTATCTAAGTAACAGAAGTAAACGGCCGAACGGCCTCATCAATGAAACAATGAAATAATTGACGACTAGTTTGACATCGTTCACATGGATTACTGAACAACATGAACAACAACTTCTAATGGATGACGTCTCCCATGTACAACAGTTGGTTCAAGTCACATGAGACTGCGAAACAGAATGGCCAGACAAAAGACTTTCACTTCTCCCCATCAGCTGCATTGAGCTCCTTGAATGGTACCAAACAGCATAATCTGAAGTAATGGATCATGTTGCTGAATAACGCCAGCTTCGCAAATTTTCGCAAGTGGCTGACGTTCGTAACGTTCACAGAGCATAAGGCTACACATGGTTGATTGGCGACAACAACTTATTGGTCAGTGATCCATTTTCAGGTCAGTGATCTTCTGGCAGGGTCCTCTACGTAACAGTTTTTCATGACGGCCTATTCATCATCTGTAGCTGCAGCCTTTTTATTCCTGGTAATTTTGCTTGCTGGAAAGTGTAGCCTCGCGTACAGTGGTCTTGGTGCTCTAGATATCCTATCAAAGCCCCTCACGCACACAAATCCTGCACATGTTCAGAACACATAAACATCTACGACATCATTCACGAGTAAAACTGTCACCGGAACCCTCCCAATAGAAACTCAATCAATAGCATCTACCCAGTTATAGCTTACTCCAACAATCCTCATGGATAAATACACTTTCCACCATTGACACGTTTTGTATACTTTTGTCTACCACTAATATGAAAATCATCCACGACAAATAATTCGCAAAGGTTTTCTTTGTTTGACAGATAAAACCGATATTTAATCCTTTCAGTGGCAGTTGAAGCATGAGGCCATAAAATATTCGTTTCTGCCTGGTGCGACAAAGTACACATAATTGGCAAATATCATATTTTAATGTATTTATACTTGTTCAGAAATATTACAAGTAGATTATGTATGAAAAAAATCTGTAATGCTATGCATTTATGGGCCTTGCAACTTTTTTTTCCAGCAAATACTAGGTATTAAAGATGTATCCTGGGGAATGAAAAGGTCAAGAAACAAATGAAATAACTTTTTACTCTAGGAAATAATTTTGATCACATCCCTCCCCATTATGCAGGACAAGTCAGGCGACAGCATATTTTATATTTATTTGTAGTAACAGAGTGTGCTGTGCCCAATCGTTCTGCTACGCGCTTAAGTTATCATAAACAGGTATCTGTCCGTTTCTTCATGTATCTTTGTGCTGGATATCACAAACAGTAACAAAGACATTTAGATGATTACCTCTCCAAAAGCAATGTTGTATGTCTTCAGTTGTTAAACCTGCAAAAGAAACATGTAAATCCTAATCAGCTGCACAATCTCAACATGGTAATCTATCAATTAATGTTACTGTTAAGGCTTTTTTTATGTTTGTTCAGTAGATTATAGTCCGCAGAAGGTACTAACTCCAGTGTTGACACAGGAGAAATGGATGTGGGTGAGCATTCTGGTGCTTAATAGTAACAAATGCAATCTGCCAATCTCCCATAGGTGAATATGAAACTGAACCTCTAGGGCGACAACACTAGATTTTGCTAAATGGGTCACTTCTTTTAACAGCTAAACCTTCCCAGTTCCCATGTTTTTATGAAAAGTTAAGGTTAAAGGCTTTAATCAACAATAGCTTAGTGATTTTTTTCATTTCCATACTAATTCAAAGCATGAATTCATAGAGCCTATCTCCCCCCTCCTCCATGCTTACACATTTTCTAGTTGAAACTCTAGGCTCCCATGCCTCGTACATCCCCGAATGCCTCACATTACACTCTTTGTATTTGAAACTCCACCATCAGTGTAGGCTTTAATGCCTCTAGAATCACCACCTAATGTTTCCACACATGCACTAATCATGAATGCACACATATTTCCACATACAGACGGGTGGAAATGAATAACTATCGAGGTTTGCTCGGGACAGTATACCCTGAAGCACCAACACGGCCACAGTGAGGACTTCTTCACCGGTGGCATGAAGGATCTGGTACGGTGACTTCCTACCTTCAGCCCCAATTGATACCAGGTGGCATCAAGGACCTGGTCCGGTGACTTCCTACCTTGAACCCCAACTGATACCATTGCCTCTCTTTTCTTTTGTATTGGATGAGGATCCCTCAAATTTATGGTGTTTATGTGATCACCGAGCCTATGCTGAGTCAAGGTGAAGCTTGCTTGAGGTTGGAACGAACCCAGATCCAGCGCATGGTCTACCCTACCCTTGTTCGAGCTCAGCTCATTGACAGCCCTTCTTACTGAAATATAACAGAATGCAGGTCGGGGCTCAAGGGGTGGTAGGCTGGATAGGAGGGAGCGGTGGACGCCGGCCAGCAAGCCATAAACTTGCCAGGAAATAGAAAATTTGGAATCTGCTTTCCTTTTGCGCTTGGCTCAAACTTGAGGGATGCAGTAGCCAGAGTGACTACCTCTGGGGCACGTGGTGGTAGGAAAGATCTCTAGTGAGTTGGTGCTGTATCTTTGTAGATTTCCGTAAGTTGACACTAGAAGGGGTGGATCTATGTGAGCTTTTCCTGGTGCATGGGCACCCAGGCCAATTCTTTTAATAGCGATTAGGTGCTACGTTAACGTTTGCACCAGGTCTCTCGCTGCATCCTAGCAGTCACAATCCACACAGTCCATTTCTGATTTCTCTCCACGCAGCCTGCTTCTACTTCTACATTGGGTGTGGCCTGTAGGCACTAAGGCATGGCTCATCGTTAATTGGATGTTGATAATCTGAAGTCTAACTTCTTAATTCTAAAGGTTATCCATGATACCAGGTCAGATGATCAATATTCCAAATATCGACCGTCCATTTCCGTTGGATATGTCGAATGATATATGCTAAGAATTGACTAACACGTTACAGTTAGTACATTTTTTTAGTTGAAATTACATACATTGTTGCATCGATATCGAAGTTGTGCACCCATGTTGTTTTTCTCTAGCTAAGGTCCTGGACACTAGTAATGGGCCGATGGCCAGCTATGCTCAAACTAATCTCATGCCATAATAGCATCACTAAAAAAAGTCTAACAAACTAGTAAGTGGAAACACAATAATAGTCATCATGGAACATGAGCTAGAGTTATGTTGTCAGTATTTTATTTTGTCTATCTCAAACCTTCCTGGTCCACCTTTATTGTTTAAGAGATAGGAGCACAAGCCAGTGCCACCAAATTCTCTTGGTTCTCATTTGTTAGGGAAATACCTTTAAAGATTGAAGGAACTGACGTTCCAAAGTAAACTGTTCTCTTAGGGAGGTCCCATATCCATCTCCTTGGAACATCAACTGGGTTTCGGCTTGAGTCATGATCAGCAAATACCTGTAGTATAACATTTCAACAGCTAGTAATTTTAATATCAGGAATTTCTGTAATTTCTATTGATGGTAGTATACCACTTCAACTAAAGTCAGCTGTAACTACTTTCAGCCATTACCTCATTTACTTGGAAATATGTCCCATTAAGTGGAAAGCTTCCTCTCATAGCTGTTCGACATGGCACCTATTTCAGTTTAATCAACCAAAAAGATGGTTAGACACTACCCATTTGAAGATAATAATACGCAACCTCACTGGATTATTGACAATTTGATACTGAACTTCGCATACTACGGTAGATAATCTACTCCAGGCATTGATTCACAACCAGATTACCGTCCTAATACAACATGTTTAACTCATACGAAAGTAAAAAAAATTCAGTATCATCATAGTGTGGATAGTGTGTACAACATGGGACATGGCGGGTCAACCAAGCAATGCCACTGTTCCTCGACTTCCACATGGCACAATGCAAGAATGCAAGGTCACACTGAGGGAGTGAGGGGAAGTCATTGGTTTGCTTCTCACGTACTCCAAAGGACCAGACCAATCGATCTCACTGTGACATGCACAAACACCAAAACTGTAGACTACCCACTAATACATCACACCTTTAGCCGAGACGGGAAGGATTAAACACAAGACATCTCCATTATAACACTCAACATCTATTAGGTGTTCAGGCTTTTAAGACTACTAGGAATCATTTTCTAGTTTCTTCCAATTCTTCTCCCTGGAATATAAATTGTACACCGATTCCTACAGGACATCTTGTTGGCCAGTAACGGATCTTTGATCTGCCCCTGTAACGTACTTGCTGCTATCAAGCCTAGCTATGTGCACAAGCTGACCTGGTAACCGACTAAACCATTTTAACATGGTACGACCGGGCTGCCAATTGAAATGCTAGTTTGTATAAGAAACAAGGAGACATCTGGTTCCTGGTTAACGATTCCCCTCCAAACAATTCATGCTAAAATTTATTATTGCTGCTATCCAATTTGATCTATCGATGGATATTAGGTGTAAAAATTTGGACACGGGTGTTGCATGGCCTTCATCAGCTCGTGACGTAAGGTGTTGGGTTAGTATTACAACGAGCGCCTGAATAGCACATCTTATTTCTAACAATGCAAATCCTAGATAAGAAACATACTATACACGCTAAAAGCATGAACTTCAATAGCTCGTCATAGTTGATGGAATTGTCTAGCCTAGACAACAGATATTCAACCCAAAGATAAGTTTGACTTGCTATAAAAAGTCTTGCACAATAAATAAATACTGATTCTCTAAATAGCCTTTCCAATGTATAGTTCGTCTGGAAAAATATCTGCCAATTATGAATCTCCCAGTTGGATTTGACTCTTTGATTCTTCAAAGTTCAAACCAGTTGGATTCTGGGCCAAGGCGGTTCACGGAATTTCTGGTCGATGTTTTTCTTTCTGTATATTTTTCTTCATGCTTCGGAGGAATGCGAAAAACACAGCAATGTGTCACATACTATAAATTCCCACAGGATGTTAAGACATAGGAAATTTGCACGTGCTGTTTTTGGATAGTTTTAGGCACTAGCACAGAATTGTGGAGGAAAACAAGTTTTAGAGAGAGAGGATGCATTGGACTTCTCAAAGTAAATAAAATGAGGTTTGAGCTCATGTTGACTTTCTTATAGAACTGGGGCATAGGAATGCAATCCTTGGGAATTTGACAATTCCAAACCTATCATCCAAGGGGCCCTTGTAGGAAAAAGCCCCAAGCCCCCATCATTCAAGATTACAATAGAGTTCTATGATCCAGGAAGGCCTTCAAACAGTCACAACAAATTCTATAAAACATGGTTAAACTGGTCGTACATGACTAATTCCCACTGGTTTACTAAATCCCGGATCCAACCAAGATTTATAGTTAGACTGTTGCAATTTTTACTCTGGCAAATATTACATAAATGTGCGACTTACCAAAATTGTTCCTCTGACTTTCTGAGCCTGCGCCTCCCGTATACTGTTGCAACTAAAGCATGCACTGCTGTCACATAGTTTACCACTCTCGTGGGAGTTGCAAGATGTCTTAGGTGCGTCAGTTGACTGAGCCGTTTCACCTGTTTTATATTTAAATGAACATCAGAAACCCTCGACCGTACAGGAGTATGAAAGCCATAATACTTCAACTTATATGTGCTACTTACCTGGGGTCCATATAGAGAGTAGATACGGGCAAGGATCATCAGGCTCTCTTTGGTCATACTGCACAATGTAAGGAAATATGCGTCGTTATAATCTTAGTTCGTGATTAGTACAGTTTAAATGTTCGACAATGTGACATGAACTCACTCCTTCCAGAAGTGGATGCGAGTCCGGCAGTTCATAGCTGCGGCCATGTAGAAATAAAGAAGTCAAGTAATAAATTTCAAATGTAGAAGCTGTGTAAACTTCTCGCATATAACAAAACATATGAGGGTACTATAGTTATCATCAATGATAATGGCTTTATCGAAGACAGGGACATACACTTGATGCTCTGTTCGTAGGCGACTAATATTCTTGAGCCTGGGAGTCGGGATAGATGCAGCTTCCGGAGTTATCGCAACCAAGGCACTTGACATATCAGCATCTTCAATTTCAATGTTATTGACTTGCATATAATTCTTGAGATTCTGTGCAAACTCCTCGAAATTAAGCTTGATTGTAGGAATTTCTTCAGGATCGTCAAAGAAACTATCTTCTATGGCACTCTCTTTTATCTCTGCAGTCTCTGGTTCTGGTTCTGGACTTGCTGGCTCTTCAATAATTGGCTGGCGATTGTCCAAAACATGGTCATCAGCATGTGCATTCCAATCAAGTTGATTTACGGGCCTATAACTTGTACATGGCTGGTGGCAGCTCTCTGCAGCAATTGGGTTTCCTGATGGAACCAAACTCTTCTCTTCAGGTCCAGGAAGAGCAAGCCTAGCACTGTATCAAAACAAATTTATGAGTGATGTTTAGCCACCCATTAGCACTTCATATATTTTATATCGAGAGCTAATAGCTCCACTACATTGTCAAATCTATTGAACTGGAATAAATTCTTCTCCAATGAACCAATGTTGGGGGGTATTATTAGATGCTGCCATCAAGAAAGTAAATAGATTGTTATCCATAAGGGGCGTATTTTAGCTGCCAATTTTTTTCCAGATGATTTTAGCTACCAATTAACACACATAATACATAGTTACACATAAAAGCTCCCACAAATACAATTGGAGTTTAAATACCAGAGTGCGAGATGCCTAGTTGATTAGCCTAGAAGAATGTAGTATCAATATACACATATCTTCAGACGTTACCTCGCAAATGCACTCGCAAAGTGCTTGCATTCAGCTCTCATTGGGCATGCATTGCAATTTGGCTTACTTTTTGTACAGAACACCTGACGAGGAAAACAAAGTAAAACAATTTCAATAACACACAGCAAGTCAGTTACATGTTGCTCTGCCAAATTTGATATGTCTCATATTTACCTTTCCAAAGGTTATCATTTGATAGTGAAGCTCGTACCTGCACATCGTAAACTATCACTATATACCTGCAGATAAAGACCTTTCCCAAAGTAAATAATTAACAGGGTTTCTAGAACTTACAATGTCCGCTGATCAAGCTTACATAATCGCGGCCAGAGGTATTTCTGTATGTTCTCCAGCATAGGGTACCTTCAGCAGTGGATGATCAAACTCGATCAATTGTGTATAATATACTCGCCAAACCAACTGTAAGGATTGAGGACACTTACAGCTCCAACAAATGCAACTGAAGAGACTCAGGCAGGGGTTGAAGTGGCACCCATCCAAGCCTCACACAAATCCTACCAACATTTGTATCCACCTACATAATCAAATTGGTACAGATAAACCTCCAGATTAAATAAATAAAATATTAACAAAGTTAGTAGAGGAAGAACATACAGGGAAAGCCATATGATGGAGTGTCAAAAGACGCACACACTCTACACTTTTGAGTCCAAGTCCTCTAATGCTTAAGAGGTACTCCCTGAAAGAGACACAACAGAATATTTTAAATATCAACCATTTAACAACAGAATTTTACATGCATTTAGGACATTGCCACGATGACACAAAATATAAAGATGGGGGTGCACCGGTGCAGTTAGTGCAAACACCTATTTCAGTCGATCATGTAAACTTGCCACTTGAACGGTCGTACAAGACAATTGAATGAACTAAATACATCTAAGGTTGAGGTCACATAGGTCAATAACTTCCAGAATAACCACATCACATATTGAAACCCATTTAAGCCCTCCCACCCTCTCCCGACCCTATGAGTTCATCCACGGTAACTTTTTTAATAACCCCTTCGCATGACTGTATGTATGCACACAGTTATGACTTATGGGTTTGTTCAAGATATGTCACCTAGGTAGAGAAAGTATCTAGTGCAACCGAGCTCGTGGTGCACCCGGTACACCCAACCTCGGCACACTTGTCTAGATGTTTTCAAAATTTCTGACAAATAAAATCAGCACGTACACACAGCCATGCTGCAAAGTTCCAATGTAAAACTTTAAACACAGCTCAAGAACAAATCTCTGAGTAAATAGTAGCTAAACTAAATTGGCCTAGGAATTTGGTCCATTACCGCTATGACACTGAATATATATTGTTTTGCAGTTTTTGTTTCGAATTTGGACTAAAGTCTTTGTAGAACATTGCATACTCATTGTATCTATGCACTCCATTTTTTGTAGAATTTTTCCATTTGCCTAAATATGCAAACTGTGCCCGGATGCATCGGTTGCAATGCTGCACCACAAACCTTGGTTCACTTGATAGGTTCTCCACCTAGGTATGGCAGTGCTTAATGGGTCTTTTAGCATGCATCATATGTAACAAGAACGGAAACACTACAGATTACACAAGAAAACAGTTAACTGTTTCTTCAACCTCCAATTGAGTTTTTTTCTTTTTAAGCTTCTTAAAATTTTCAAAAGAGAATAAAGAGCACCAGATAATACTTCTCACCCAAAACAAACATGGCCAGTCTATACTTTGCAATCCCCAAAATGCGGCTTTGACCAATGTCAAACATGATATTTTAGTTTAAGTCTATAAAGGTACTTATAATGGTATGACCATTAATTTTCTCGCGACAGGTATATTTGTAGTCATAATGTGGCTAAAGTATAATAAGTTTGAGTGGACAGCCAAATCACACACAGATACATGAGAGGCCCTACATCTGATTTGATTAATCAAGCCCCTTACTCCAGATTCTGTTCAAGTAGAGCCATTAATACATAACGCAGTCAACGAGGCCCTTCTAAAGTCAGAGTAGACTTGACACGCTAACTAAATTCAATCAGACAACTATACTTTTGTGGACATTAACATATTGCATCAAAGCAACATCAGATGCACTGCGGACAGCTGGCCACAAGACAGGGATGGTGTGGTGTGTGGATCCTGTAGAAAGGAGTCGGCTAGGAGAGAGTTCAGGAAGGAGAGGACTTGATTTCAGAAAGTGAGATAGAAATAGAATTGGGATAGATTATATAGGAAGAGTTCAGGAGGATTAGAGAAGCATGGATCAGATACATCTTCTAGGAGACTTCCTAGTTAGAATATAATGGTTTAAACTAGAAGGTCGAAGTTGGCCGTGTAACTTCTGAGGGAATCAAGCAAGAAAAATGTATCTATTTTCTCCATGTTATTCTCTCTCTTAAGCCATGTCAACCCATCCTTCGCAGCATGTAAGTGTTAGTTCCTTAGCTTTTGAGAAACTCAGGCAAGAAGAATCGGTCTATGTCTGTCTATCTGATCTCTCGGAGTGGTTATCTTCACTTCTTTAGCATGGTACCTGTCCCATTGTGAATGAAGGTTCACAACAGTAACACAGACCAGATTCCATTCAACTACCAGAACCAGTACAAAACTTAGCAATGAAGCCTGATTGGAAAAAAATCAATGGAGGACCTCATATAATTTTTCCTCAAATAGTGAGCAAAAGACAATGTGTGAACAAACAATACAGTTAGAACAGTATATAATGATTTGGCTTACTTTGCTTTGTCTGGATCCACATAGCGTAACCATTCAAGATCAATGGCCTCATGGTCTGTCACCAACCTGTTTAGAAATGCCTACAATGGAAATAACTAAAGATGAGTATACATGACCAGACCATGATACTCCAACAAATAGGTAAATCTAGATTGAATTAGACGCCTGCTCGTACGACTAGAAATATATCGTACTTCATTTAATAGCTACTTTGTGACATACTTACTTGTATCCGCTCTGACAGCATGTTATTCATCCCTCGCTCTCTAATTGTGTCAGATATTTCCTTCACATCTATTTGCCTTATGGTTTCCCAATCAAGTGCGTCCTTTGCATTCGGACCTCTTTCTTCACGTCCACGATTGGCAAGAACTTCTTGTCTTAAAATATCCCAATCATATGTTTTCCTTTTACGAGCCCCAACTCTTGCCTTCTTTGTTTTTGATCTATCAGCGGGAACTTCAGGGAAAGCCTTTTTAGTGTCTTTGGGTTTCTCTTTTGAATCTGAAGCAACCCCCTGTAGGAGTTCAGAGTTTGCTTTCTCACTTTGATATAAGCTCGAAGAATAATGACTCCCATCCTTGTTTTTTGGAAGTCCAACATTACCAGACTGTTGGCTAAGTCCTGACTGGTGATTTTCACCTCCGATTTGGTTTGCTTTGGTAGCACATTCCTCTTGCAAATTTGGAGTTACATGCTGTTTCACAAATGCAGCTACAACGTCATTTCTTGAAAGATTATTTTCAAAGGACTGCTCCTTAGCAAATGGCACTGTGTCTGAACTTGGCAGATGAAAATATTTATCCATCATTGGTGAAATGAAATCAGCTCCTTGTGTTGTCGCAGAAGGGAAAGGAGTTTTGTGCTGACATAAAGATCCATCTATATCATATAAAAGAGCAGTTAAAGAATTAGCCATTTTGGTTTTATCACTGTCAATTCCAGGAGAATACGAAGGAAAATCAAATCTAGTCTCAGCTGGTGTGACATTGGAATCATCTGTTCTACTAGGCCACTATATACTGAGCGCTCTAAATCACTGGCATATGTTATATCTGGGAGATGGGCTTGGTCATTCTGGTGATAAGGGACAGAAGAATGAAGTGGCTGACGCTTGCTGCTGAGATTATGTACTTCACTGGGCATTGACCCCATGTTTGTACATGGCACTGGAACTTGGTCATATTGCGATGATCCATTTTTTTCATTAGGCTTGCTTTTTAGCTCTTGCATCCTTAGAAGTTCTGTATATGTGGTGGAGTTGCTTGTACCATTGGGCATATTTCTGCCAACAAAGTCTTCTGCTGTAAAACTTACCAATGTGCTAGGAAATATATGATCAGTCATGTGAAACAGATAATCTGGGGAACTTTGAGCTGAAATAGCAGAGTTTTGTGATGAAACAACATCCTCCAATGCCACATCTTCAGCTTCAACAGCACTTTCAATCCCCAAGGCCAGTGCCTTGCTCTCATGCAGTCTAACCGGCAGTGTCCCATAAGAGTTATGATAAACTCCTGCACAGTCTACTCCATCTCCAGGAGAATTTCCGAACAATCCAACACTGTTGCTTCCTTCCTTTTCTTCTGTTGTAACTAAGGAGCCTGCTGTATTACTTGCCTCTTCAATGAGGATACTGCCCTGCAACTTGACAGAATCACCAAACAATCCAGAACAGTCACCATTCTCTTCTGGCATAGTATGAAACATCCTACTTGCAGGTATTCTAGAGGCTTCTGGCTTTGCAGGAAATTTTGCAGCGAGAGCCATAAATGCAGAGCTATAAAAGTAGAAGACAACAGTCAGACAAACAATATAGCCTAAGAATGCTAGTCACAAACAGACTATAACTTAATTCACCTGGAGAGATGGTCTGAAACATTCTGAGTAAGAAAAACACCCACTACTGAATCCACAACTGATCCTTTCCAAGGAGAGAAACGTCGATCTCCTACAAATAGACAGATATCATTCAAGAGTTAAAGGTGCCTTTTTGCAAATCCATAAACACAAAGCTACATCCAACACAGTGCAAACCAACCCATTAATGATCTGTGATTCTCCCATTAACATGAACTCAGAAGTTCGAACATGAGACCATGCCAGATTTTGGAATCCTATACATGGACTTTTAACTATATGTAAACATTCATGCAAAAGTGTCTGTCAGGAGTACTGATTTGAAATAGTAGCAATACCTTGAACAAGATGCATGCGAGCAATGAATGAATCGATACGTCCTCGGAATATTTTTTTTCTTCATCAAGCCATTTCTCCTTGTCCTGATCCATCCTTCAGAACCATCAACCATTTCCGGTTCCATTAATAACTTCCACATTAGAGCAGTTACTGGATCGAGATTCACTTTGGCCCGATCACGTTTTCTTTTCACTTTTTCCTCATATGGAACAAGTGCACCAAATTCTCCTTTGTAAGGGACAAGAGCACCATGAAGCTCAGGTGCCCGAGTATCATCTAATTTGCTTATGTATAAGGCTTTTATCTTTTGAATTATGAGATCCAAAGGATCCACCAGAGGTTCTATAACTCCAGGAAAGCTTTCTCCACTTCTTTCCGTATTAAGCTCTTTGAAACCAGAAGCCTCAGCCACATGAGGTACAGAGACACTACAAATATCCTCGCTTTGCAATCGATCAGTATGGCTACCTTTGGACTTAAGTTCTGGACCAATAACCTTTTCCTTCCTTGGACGACCTCTAGGCTTTGGCAGCTCACCAGGTTTTATCTCTTTTCTGGGTCGACCTACCTTTCGCTTCTCACTGGGTTTAGCTGCAGTGGTTTCTCCACAAACCTCCAGTTGATGATTCTCATTTCTCAGAACATCAGTACCTGGTGAAGGATTTATTTGATGGTAAGGGGCCTATCAACTTCTCCAGAACTCTCCAGTTGACAGCTAAAAACTTTAAGAGTGTCATTACCTTTTGATTGGGTTGTTGGAATGACAGGGGACCTAAATTTTTTCCCGTTGATACTTCTGCCAAGCTCGTCAGAAGGGCCAATGCAGAAACTATTCCGAGTATTATCCTGAGGGGAAGTACTAGGCTTATGCAGTTCAGCCGGAAAATCTGACCCTTTAACCGTGTTGCCTTCCAAAAAATGAATTTGACAACTTCCAATGCCCGGAATATGATTTTGGTTTTGAAGTGTTTGGATTGCTAGGCAACTGTGTATAATTTTCTGTTATGAGCCTGAAATGGTTGTCAGATGCTTCAAAAGAATCTCTGCATGCAGTGCCATGCATCGTAGGTCTGTGATGTTGTTGGATCATTTCTGGTCTTCTAACCATATTGTTTCCAGATGCTCCAAAACTAATCATTCCTCGGGAAGCTCGTGACTTCTCACGGGCTATCAATCTTTGAGCATCAGCTAAGGTAAATACATTAGAGTTGATGGCTGAAACCACATTTGTATTCCGATTGTTCGACAAATGCATAGATGGGGTAGAAATATTGTCCACACCTCCATTCAGACAGTTACTATGATTATCTGTTCTCATCCTTTTGTAAGTTTCAGGAAAATTTGACCCCCGCGAGGTTGCAGCATGGCAAACATCTTCAGATGCCCATCCATTCCTTTGCTGGTCGAAATTCACACCTAACGAAACATGAGCACCACTGGAAGCATTATGATCTCCTCTGGTATCCAGTGCATGCATATGTGATGAGCCGTGAGAACCATGGAGTCCAAGTGCACCACCTGTTTGCAGGTAAGAACTGGTCATAAACTTTAAGTAGTCGTCTATCGTTGTGAGCTCACTTAAGTTTCCTATCATCGAATGCCCTTCAATGTGCTTGGGCCGTGACATGGGGTTTTGTGTTGATCTGTAGCCATGAGACATTTGGTCGGTCGCCCAAGCCTCTCGTGAACAAGGATTGGGATTGAAATTTCCCGTCATTGCAAACCCTTCAGAACACTGAGCAGTCGTAATTGCATTTTCAGGAATTCTGTGACAATTAAGCATCTGTTGTTTGTCCATGTGTGTTTCTCTTAAAGAAACTTGCGGAGATGAAAGCAAGTATTCTGTGAAATTAGATGGCATCCCCTGATTTAGACTAGCTGAGCTGTTAAGATCAGGTAAATTTTTATTTGACATCCCAGAACGGGGCTCTAGCAATGATTTTTGTAATGTTTCGGTTATTCCGGACTGAAAATATGTGCAGGCATGTCTACAAATTTAGCATACTCATGTTGTATCTGATCTGTAGAACTATTGAGGTCAAGTAATACTCCTTTTGGCATATGACGTGCAGGCAAAAAATGTGCATCAGCCATTCCATTTGCTGAACTGTAAATTGTTGTTTCTGTATTATCTGCAGGCAGTAACTGTGCACCAGCCATCTGATCGGCTGAACTGCACATTGAACTGGTGGTAAAACCCACATGGCATGGCAACTGGGTTTGGACATTACTTTGACTGGTAGAAGATTCAGATGGCTGATAATCCTTGGGGTCTGCAGATATCAGCTGAGCTTGAGAACCAGGATGTCTGCTCTCTTGTGGAACATCCCCATCCAAGTTCAGACACCGCTTAGCCGATTTCGGCTTAGATATGCAGTGTGAATCCCCAGTCTGTTCCGGAGGAGGTTGGCCTGCTGGTGTATTCTTGCGGACATACTTTCTTTTGCCAGATGGTTTTTCTTCCTTTGCCTTGGAAGGCTTTGGAGTTGCAGACTTAGGAGCCTTTGGTGGTCTCAAGACCTTTGGCCTGTGCTTTTTCCTCTTAGGCTTCGGTGGTGGAGTGTTGTTCAAGTCAATAACTTCAGTTGATCCAGCACCATTTTGAACGTCTTCAATTGCCCCAGCATCATTTCTAGTGACTTCAATTGGCCCAGCAGCACTCCCAATGCCAAACGGATGAGCAGACTCTTTCTCCAATAATGCAACTGCACTATTTCTAGTCTGGATCTCGATGGAATTGTCCAACTGAGTTGACATCATATTTGAGAAAAAAAGATCGGCGCTGCTCTGCGACTGAGGAAGCCATTGTCCGAAATCCTGCATATTTACTTTGTCTACTTGATCTCCCTGATGAACACAAAAAGCTCATGTGCCATCTGTTGCTATCAAGTTTTCAATCACTTGTCAGGAGCAGCAAGATTGGATCAGGCAAGGGCACCTAATTGGTCTCCCAGTCTCCAGTTCTCCACCTGCAAAATATGAAGGCACACTTCATCAACCTTAAATATACACAGACAATGAAGCAACTCTCAGATATACACAACCAACGCATTATGATTAGCTAAAATGTACTAGTAATAAAGCAAGGATCCAATTATCACTTTATCAGTAGCCAACGTGAAACGCCTGACACACTTACGAAAACAACAAAACAAAAAGAACCGAAATAAAGTATGCGGCGGGGTAATCATATTTTTCTGTCAAGGTCCTTTACACGTAAAATCTCCACCCCTCATCGGGTGTGGTATGCATCCTCCATTTACTCCCTCCAAAATTCACATGGCCGCATTTGTCCTTTAGAGTTTAGAGCAAAAGGATTGATGAACTTTAACTGCCCTGGCAAGAGAAAAAAAAACATGGGGACTCATGTGCCCCCCAAGGACCGCTCCCGATTGTGAAACTCTCCGAGAACTCGATTTTTCATCCGGATATGCAGCGCACCCTCGTTTCCGTAGAGATTCGGGGCCGGCCCTGGCATGTTAGGGCCCAGGTGCAAAACGTAGAAATGGGCCCGCCCTGCCAAGGGCCACTGCCGGCAATCCCCTTGCCGCTGACCGCCGCCGGCCGGCCGGCCTCCCTCTGCCCGCAAGCGCGTCGCAAGGGGAATATAGAAGATATAGAGAAGGGGATCGTACTGACCTTTGCAAATCGACGACGAATTTCTTGAAATCAACAATCGGGATCTCCTCCTCTTCCACTAATTCCTCAGACGGCGAGAAATCTCGACGGGAGAGCGGCGACCTGTCGTCGGCGGTGAGTCAAGGAGAACGGGGAAGTCGATGGGCGACGAGACCTGGAGAGCTACTGGTACATGCGTTGCTCTCGAGACGCCCCAGGAAGGACAGGACTCACTCTGCTGCTACACAATCACCGTGCCTGACTGCCTGATTTGGTTCACCCCTTTTGTTTTCCAGGCCAAGGGCTGGCTATACATAGAGTATCTTGGTGGGGCCCACGGCCCTGGCTGCTACAAGCAAGTTACTTTCGTGATCTCTGTCAGAAAAATAGAGGAAGTCCACAGTCTCTATGAACCTGCTGAGTCAAATGGACTAGTTGCCGCGCACACGCTTCTTTTCAAATAATATAGTTTATTATTGTTTTCCGCGCCTAGTTTTAACGGTTGACTTCGTTATAAACTATCCGACTGTGATACTAGACAATAAGTTTATCACTTATGATTTAAAGGCATAATCATAGAAAAGCTCAGTCAAATGCACTAGTTGCCGTGTGCGCACTTCTTTTTAAATATTATATTTTTAATATTGTTTTCCGTGCCTAGTCTTAACGGTCGAACTATCAGACTATTGAAACTAGTCAATTAGATTAGCATAAGATTTTTAAAGGTATATCACAAAAAATGTTGTTTAAATTTTGGTTGAAGCTATCCATTCTCTTACTTCAGCTGCACCTGATCATATGTCGTTGTCAAGCTAACTGGTCAGCTAACTGGTCAAATAGTTGTCTCATGAGCGCGCATTCTTTTCAAACATTATGTTTTAACATTTTTTTTCGCGTGTGATGTTAACGGAAGACTCCATTGCCAATTTTTTCGGGCATTTAAAATTAGGTGGTAAATCTTTCGGCGAATCATTTTTCACCAAGTTTAAATTTGCTAACCATATCATGTGAAATGGTGTTTCAATTGTTAATGATATTGTGCCAATTCTCATGAGTAGAGGTCGGTGTGATGATGAAACCAAGCCAGCGTGTATATTTTTGTTTACTTACTGGATCTTTGTCTCCATAGTCACCAGCGGCGGAGCTACGTGAGAGCCAGGGGTGTGGCCTCCGGCCCATGGGCTTTTAACTAAGGAAGGTCATATAACGCGTCCATCTGCCCCCTCCCCCCCCCCCCCCCCCCCCTCCCCCGCCGCCGCCGCCCCCATCCCCTGATCTTTTCAACCCCCACACAATGGCTTCCAAGCTCTGCCACTAATAGTCACATGATTTATTATCTTCCACGACAAGATTAGTAGTTGTTATATATCTATACGTTTTATAAAAGTTATGAGTATCTTACGCCTCGACTTCATTTGTCGTGGTTCTAAAAGATTAGTAGTTGTTATACCCCACCTCCACCCACCCACGCAATGGCTTCAAGCACCCCTATTATTTTCTTGATCCTTTTGATATATCTCGATTTCTTCCATGTGCCACTCACCTTCCCTCTCGGCCTCTCCGTCCATCTCCTTGACATCCCCTCTCTTTCTTTCTTCCGCTATTCATTGATCTTTCATTCAGGGTTACAGATGGCATTGGGAAACGAAGTCGTCTAGGGTTTCATGTAGGCCCCTAATGCGGTTAACGGTGGTAAGAGGTAGCAAATTTTTTTGTCAATCTTCGTGATAGCGTGGTTTAGAACATATGGGAAACAATTACTACCCCATGTCGCGGTTCTTCCCCGAGTTCTGGTGTTTTGTGCTTGCCTATGCATGATCATGTTCTAGAGGACCCCACACAGTAGAATAAGCTACACATGACATTTTTCTTATAGGCTCACCCCCTTCTTTTTCCGGTTAACCGCGGTAAGAGGTAGCAAAATTTTCATCAATCTTCGTGACAGTGTGGTTTGTAACACATGGGATACAATTACTACCCTATGTCGTGGCTCTTCCCTGAGTCTTGTTGTTTTGTGCTTGATTTATAAATGATGGTATGTTCTAGAGGACCGCACACGGTAGAACAAGGTACAAATGACTTTTTCTTATAGGCTCGCCCTTTCTTTTTGCTATGTTTGGGAATAGTTGGGAAAAGCCATCTCATGTGCATAATGAGGTATATTTATGTATGCTCAAAATCAGTTATTGATCGTCATATGTGTTGAATTCTTCTTTTGAAACAATTTATCCAAGTTTTTTTTACTATCACAGACAACCATTGTCCACCCTACCATGGTGCTACTCCCTCCGTTCGGAATTAGTTGACTCATGTTTGTCCAAATACGGATGTATTTAGACATATTGTAGTGTATAAATACATCCACTTTTAGACAAACACGTGTCAACTAATTCCGAACGGAGGGAGTACATACTAAGTTTTGTTTAGCATATTAGTGTGAGGGATGAAGCTATGGTTAGGCAAGTAGATGCGGACCTAAATTATTTGATTATTTGGAGCACATGTTACTATGTGTGAAGCTTATGCCCCTTATGTAAATGCACCTTTACACCTCAATATTGACTCTCACTTTGATTTACATACTGTGGAATTGTTACATGAGCCATTTGTTTCTCGTGATACATTGACTCGTATAACTATAACTCCTTGGGAAGTATGTGGCACTTGTAACTATGGCATTGATAAAGTTAGTCATAGACTCTTTGATTCCTCCTCGTCAACTAGAATCATCGGTTAAGTATTTCATACAATTGGTGTGTCCTTAACTGACTTGGTATATATCGTTAAGTGAGAGAACATACAATGACTGACTTGTTTCGCTATCAGTGAGGAATCTTTAGTTTATCTTATACTATCTCTCTCGCACATTAGCAACTATATGCGACGAGTTCAGGGTCAGCCCTCGTAGATGAAAGGTTAAGAGTAAGTCTCTCAATAAGAGTCGGTTTATGAACTTGTTTTACAAAATCTTCTATCTCTTCACATAGAATCTGTATAAGTACATTAAAAGACATGTTCCTACTAGGAGCTGAGTTGTTTACTCTTCACATACGCAGTCTAAAGACACAGTCCATTCTATGAACTAGTTTAATTTTCAGCCGACTCTAAATGTCCAAAATACATTATAGACACTAATTTGGAAGAAACTAAAACCAATACCATATTGGTAAACAAATAATGTACAAATAAGACTTACCAAGTATTCCATATATACATATGGAAGAAAATAATGCTGCCAATTAATGTTATATTCGTTTTTTAAATGCATTTTATTCTAACTATTTTTTAAATGGAATTGCTTAGGTATAGGCTGTTTTTTGGTACGAACATAGATCATAATGATTATGTGAACAAAAGCGGTCTGGTAGGCATCAGATCTAGCGTGAACATTGCAATATGCACAATCCATCTGGGATGAGTTTGTGTGATGTTTTTGTATAGGTCATTATCGCATCAGTTCCATTTGAGATTGCAATATAGACTTTTGATCCATTTAGGTTTAGCCACTCATTTTTCTTGGGAGATAAAGTGAAAGTACACTTGTGATTTCCCTAAAATATTCATATATAAATCATACATGTGCACTTTAAAATTGGTGACTCATGCGTAAAGTTATTGCACCCTTATGTTCTGAAGAAGGAGGACAGGAGGTAGCACAAATACGGAAATCCTAGACTTACGGATTGTGCAGTCTACGGACTCCCTACGGGCTGACGTGTGATATGTGGGTTGGTTGAATTTTTTAGTCTTGCTGAAAAGCGGGCCACGCTCTGATTTCTGTTGCTCCCTACTTGAGTCTGTAAGAAAATTTCCGTAAAACTATCCGTAGATGTAGCATTACTCGCACAAATATGTGCACCCTTTGTTTTGTGGACAACATAAAAATATGCATACCATTTACACAAATGCAAGTGCACGACATAATTTTCTATGTACCGGTGCTATTTTTTTGGATTATTTTTCATGTGCAAAAAATAGTGGTTTCCTCTAGGCATCATATAAAAAAGCAGTAAAACTTACATACTTGATGTAATGGTTCATGGTTGTAAAGTAAGCTAATTATTTTTCTACGGGTGTACCGGAATTCAGAACCGCTTAATCATTATTGCGGTCAAGCTAGCTGACCAGAAACAAATGCGCTTCATGGGAGGCAGCCCATGTGAAATAAAATTGTTTTAGTTGTTTCGTCTGTTTCATGTCTTTTCGTTTTGTAATAAAAATGTTCAAATATTGCATTGGAGAGAGGGCGAAAGGGTTAAACTTGTAAGTATTAAAATTTAGGTATGTATCATAACTCGTCAAAGTCTGTTATTATGCATGATTGTGTTTGTACATGAAAAATATTTCAGGTAAAAATTGAAGCTATAGCGTTGACAATATATAACAAGCAATGGCACGACCATTCATGTTCGTACCACAGGAAGCATGACAACACACTAACGACAGAAGTTTAACAAGTTGTGGTACGAGTGTCCACCCTGGTACAGACGCTCATATCATTCTTAGGAGACAAATCAGAAAAGGAACATAAGTTTTAACGAGTTGTGGTACGAGCGCCGACGCTCGTACCAAAAAGGAGTTGCAACATCAAGAAGTAATAAAAGTTAATGATGGGTGGCGCTCATACCCGTGCTTGTACCAGAGGAGTAAGCCGATACGAACTACCCGGAAATAAAAGACGACGAGCGCTACAAGGGGGCATGCTCATGCAATGCAAAAAAAATCCATAACAGGCCCAAGAAACAAACCCATTTTGAATATTTCAATCAGATAATTCAAATAACATCTCTGATAGATTTGAGGCTAATTACTAATAAGTGCAAAATATCCTTTTTTTTACGTTGCCTTGCAGAAACTGACGCATTTATGGTGAATATGGAGAAATATGGGAAATATATTTGGATGGAGAAGGAAACAAGAAAAATGAGGCGATCACAGAAGTTTTGACGAGCTGCGATACAAGCGCAAGAGTGTCCTACCAATGTTCGTACCGTGCACCACCGCCAATGTGTCATCATCCACAACAAGTTCCGTTCAAGGCTCGAAGTGAGAATCAAAGCCATTCATTCTTGAAACCCTATTTTATCCTCGTGCACTATTCTTGAATAGAGGGGGGCCAACCGCTGAAAGGGAGTATCACAACCAGCGACACACCACACCAATGGCATCATAGCAATACAATAGGTCACACTGCCACCATTTCCATTATATATAGTTATTCTACTTGTCATCTTGATCCCATGCATCTCAGATGTCGACATCGTAAGAACTCATGCTTTTTTTCCGAAATGGAGGGTGTTCCTCCAGCCTCTACATCCAACGGATGCACGCAGCCGTTTTTATTAATAATACTAAGAGAAAACAAAAATCTGTTTAGGCTAATTTTAGGCCTGGAGAAATTTCCCTTCCATCCTTCTCTTTCTCTTTTATATCCTTTTGTTCCTCTTGGTAGTCCACCCGAGCTAGCCCACTCCATTTTATTCTCCTTTTCTTCTCTTCTCCTTCTATTTACCTCTCGGGGGTTGGCCCAGCCTAGCAGCCAACCCGAGTTGGGCGAGCCCTTTTCGTTTCCCTCCTCGTGCACAACAGAGCACAAAAGTTACGACTTACAAGCATGCAGTGGCGAGCTAGCGGCGCGTTTGGTTTCAACAGGCCCGCCAGCCGCGAAATGGGCTATACTCTTTAGTTGTATTCAGTTATAAAAAAATGAGATCCATGGGCACTAGCACCCAGGATTTTTTTATACTTGAAGGAGGCACACGAATTCGCTCCCGATGGGAGTCATACCCTGGGCACAGGGTTGCCACTGCAAGCCCTTGCCACTAGGACACTGCCTAGTTCTCGTTGTATTCAGTTATAAGTTAGGTTGACACGCGTATTAAATCATTCTCGTGTCACGCCTGCTAGAAATGGCCGAATCAGTCGCCTGGCTCCTTCCGGTCACTCTTCTTACTTTATCTCCTTCCTTCTAATCAATGATACACTCCTCGATTTAAAATAAGGTCTACATGAAAATGATGTGCACTAATGATATGGTTCCATTCCGGCAATCAGTTCCGAATTTCGTTAACTATTAATTTCTAATTTCGTGTTCATGTTTGAATCTTTTTAGACGAATTTCATCAAATTAATCGCACACGATCGACGATTTGAAATTCGCATCACCATTTCACACAACTCTCATGTTGTAATTTTTGCGTTTCGGCGGTCGTAGATGAATAGATCTTATATTGTGTGGGTGTGTATTTAGACTGTGGTTGGTGTACATGTCTTATTCAACCTCCGCTCTTCGCGAGTCATTAGCATAAAACCACCACATTTCAAGTCAAATTTCGAAAAAACCACCACTTTGTGTTTTGATCACAAAAAACCACCAGTATTCGCGACATTTGTTGCAATGTGCGCTAAGCTGGGATTGAACACGAAATTGACAGCGATTCTGATAGTGGGACCCACGTAACAGGATGACGTGGCACTGTTGACTTTTCAGCCCGATTAAAAAAAATAAAAAAGAGGCCAAGGCCCCCGTTTCCCAACTCCCAGAAATGGCCTCGACGGCGCCGCTCCTGGAATCGCTTCCGCTGGCGATGCAGGACGAGATCCTCTCCCGCCTCCCCGTCCGCGACGCCGCAGGGGGCGAGGACGACCTGGGGGCTCGCGGTGGCCGCGCGCGACCTGGGGGCGCATCTCGCCGGCACGCTGCTGTGGCGGCGAGCTTCGGAGGGCCCCCTCCGGCGGCGACGAGCTGTGGGCCGCGAGAGCAGGGGGGCGGAGGGGCCGCGGACGGCGGAGGCGAGCTCATGACGCCGTCCCCGCGCTTCCGGAGCGCGAGCGCGCAGTGGGCGCCGACGAACCCGGACGCGCCGGTGACGAGGACGGACATGCCGGCGCCGTGCGCGAGTTCTATGCTAATAACTCGAATTCGATTGGCCGGCAGCGCCGCTCCCATCCCCTGCCTCGGATCCGCCACAGACTGGCTGGCCGCGAGCTACTGCAGCGCGCCCTCGTCGCCGTACAGGCGCGCGCACCGTGGGCGCCGACGGAGGCGGCCGAGTTCGGCGTGGCGCTGCCGCTGCGGCACGCGCCCTGCTGGCCGACGTACGTGTAGGCTGCCTCGGGCTGCAGGCCGCCGCTGGCTGTGACGTAGCGGAGTGCGGCATATGCCGCCGGCGCGTTCTTCTCGTCGGCGTCCGTGTATGCGCGCCCGAACTTGGCCATCCACCGCTCGTGCCTTGCGGCGGCCATGCTAGGCACCAGCGCGCCTCGGTCGGTGCTGTGCCTTGAGTCAGCTGCGGTCGGCGCCGGACGAGAAGGAGAACACACAGGTGCCGTCGCCGTGGTCGCCGTACATGCCGGACGGCACCTCCGGCTGGCCCGACCAGTCGACGAACAACAATTCCAGCGAGGGCACGACCGGCAGGATGCAGAGGGTGAGCACGAAGCTGCACATCCCGCTGGCCGAGATCAAGGCCGCCACGGACAACTTCCACGAGCGCAACCTCATCGGCGTGGGCGGGTTCGGGAACGTGTACAAGGGCGTGCTCGCCCGCGACGGCGGCACGCCCGTGGCGGTGAAGCGCGCCATGCGCGCCTCGAAGCAGGGGCTCCCGGAGTTCCAGACGGAGATCGTGGTGCTGTCGAGCATCCGGCACCGGCACCTGGCCGGTGTCGCTCATCGGGTACTGCAACGAGCAGGCGGAGATGATCCTGGTGTACGAGTACATGGAGAAGGGCACGCTGCGGGGCCACCTGTACATGAGCAGAGTCGCTGCTGGCTCCCTTTTTTCATTTTTTTAAATTTGTTTAATTGGGTGCCCATGATTTTTTTTATTTTTTGGAGATATTTTTTATTTTTTATTGTCTGACATGTGGGCCCATGGTGCCACCTCAGCAAAAAGTCAACATGTTCTGCCACCTCAGCCTTGACTGGTGGATCCCACCTGTCAGAATCCGTGTCAATTCACGTTTAATCCCAGCTTAGCGCACATTGCAACAAATGTCGCGACGAGGTCCGCCGCGTATAAAATTAGTCGACGAGCTCTGTCGATGCCTGCACCATCGTCGTGCTCGCCGCAACCTTCACTGGCGATCTCCGCCGCCGCCGCCAACATTGTCGTCGTGCTCACCGCATCCTTCACCGGCGACCTCCGCCGCTCGTCATAGGTACGTCAGGTAGACCTGTCCAAGTGTGGTGGTGTGAGGTAACTTCACCTATGTGGAAATGGGTGAGACTAACCAACTATGTAAGCAAAAGCATGTTGTTTGGTTCCCCTGCATCAACGGGGCTCCTGTTTTCCAATGCAGGATGTCAAAGAACATCCACGATATGGTTTTAGGGTGGCTCTACCCGGGCAAGCTCTAGGGAGCCAGGCAGCCTGCCCAGCGAGCTTTAAAAGAGCTGCGGCTTCCCAAACACGCCCTAGAGCACTCGGCACCTACGGGTGCCAAACTGGATAAAATTCATCTTTTGAGGGATGCACACATGGTGAAAAATTGTTGTTTTCCAAAGGATTTCTTTTTTACCCAGCATTTTGTGCACCCCCTAATCAAGCTGTAGCTCCGCCACTGTAAGCATGACCGCCACCACATCTGCCCCTCCCATTTCCACCAATTTTAAAACCTTCGAGTTGAACACGGAATTCATAAATTTACTCAAGTTACTCATTAAGGCAATTAACTTGAGTATGTCTTAAATCTCGAGACCGACCTCATGAACTGAATGCCACCTGTCTCTCCTTAGGCTATGTGAAGGATTCCCCTGGTTGAGGGCCTTCTGCTTGGCTTGGTCTACTCTTGATTGGCTTGCTTGCCTGCCGTAAGCCATGCACAAAACAAGACCAGATTCTCTCCATCTAGGATTCCTGGTCCTTACCGAACCAGCTATTTCATTCCTGGTCTGGAAGAAAAGAAGACTTGTGCCTATCTTTTGAATCAGTAATATCCTTTCTTATTCATTGCATGTAATGAGGAATAAGTGAGCCGATAGCTATGATTTTTTGCTCGGAGCTTTCGAATTCCTTTACTGTAAACTGGCCAGTTGATTGCTTCCCATCCTCTTCCCTCATTCCCATTCAGAACATTCTCCAGAGGAGCCCTCTACCCCATGTGCCAATTTTGTATCCGCCAGTCCCAAATTCTAGTTCCTTATGAAGTGACCAGTCTGCCCATTGAGGTGGAGCCTGACGACGTGCCGCTTGTCGAAGTCCACCGAGCTGCCTTGCCAAAGCAGCCAACGTCATTGCGATTGGGCATTGCTGACTGGGACATCGCCTAGAGGATGTAATGACTCTCCACCGCTACCCATCATCTGCGGATGAAGCAGGTGCAAGAAAGCTACGATGAATAAGCCACATGGTGTTGATGGAGCCCAAATCTTCATCTTCTACGTTTCCGCTTCCACTGTTATGTGAGTAGAGGGGGGCGCCTATATGCCGACCTGCAACGTCTCCCTCATGGTTCGCTCCGATTGTGGCCCAATAATAGGCACTGCTTATCTTTTATCTATTTATATTTTACTTTTTATATCATTTTTATTTCTGTTTTATAGTAAAATAAGACAAGGAAAGAACAAGTGCGTTATTAAAAAATAGAATATTCACATACCTAATAAATTTGATAAAAAATATCAAACAATTTTTAAATATGAACATTAATGTTATTTGAACAATTTTTTAATATAAACATTTATATTATTTGGACGATTTTAAAAAGAACATTTACATTTATCCCAATGATTTTTCAATGTTAACATTTACATTATTTAAACAAATTTTTAATATGAATATTTATATTATTTAAACAAAAAATATTCAAATTATCTTTTTTGAACAAATAAAATAAACCAAAAAAGAAATAGAACATTAAAATACGAAAAAATAAAATAGAAAAAAGAGAAAGAAACAAGAATAAAAGAAAGAGTAAAATACATGGTTGGTACTCCAACTCGTAGGCGGGGTTCATTTGGGTCACCGTAGTTTGAGAATACCGTTTGACGGTCACCAAAGACGCATGAAGATTTATCTACGGTCACCGATAGTTGTTACATCGCTGTATTTGATGACTTGGCATTACGTTGACCGGTCTCCGGCTGTGCGCTTTTTGCAAAATAACCCCTGTATTGAAAAGCTGCAACGACCTATCTCCACGGACGCTTCTTCATCCTTGCACGCACGGGAAACACATACGCTGGCACCGGCGCCGCTCCGCTCCCCGACCAGTTTCACCGCCGACCAAGACTATCACAGGGGCCACGCGTTGCTCGGGGGAGGCGGTCCGGGGCACCAAGGGAGGCTGGGGCGCGTCGATTCGACCTCGGGAATACCGCCATGGCGCGCCGCGCGCCTGTGGGGTGGACGTCACCGCCGTCGCTCACACGACAGAGGAACTGCTCGAGGACAGATATATCACCAGCAAGATGCGTCGCGTCAGGGACGCCAGGGTCGCACGGTTGTGCTTTGTCCCAGCCCGGCATCGTGTTCCGCTCTGGCCGACCGCAGTCGACGGCGAGGTTGACGATGTCGATCTCTTTTCCCCTGCGGTGTGCTTCGGTAGTGCATCGATGTTCATCGGTATAAGGTGAGCGGTCCCACGAGCCCCAGCGTCAGACGCGTCGTCTTAAAGTCGAGCCGCGCGCGGAGTCGCGTAAGACGTTGAGCGTGGAGACGAGCCCCGTGGTGAGGTGCAGCTTCATCACGATCACCGTGTACAGATCGCTGATCAGCAGCGCCGCCACCATGCGGTTGGTCGCCAGCTCGCGCCACGGCGGAACGCGCTCCGCCATACGTGCCATGGCGGGCTCCACTCCATGTGCGCGTCTTCTTGATCTCCCCTGCCGCGCCCAGCTCATGGCGGTCCAACTCGATGTCCCCGTGGGGACGAGCAGCTCGTGCTCTGCGACTACGGAAGCGGGGCCGCCGTGCGTCGGGCAAGCTCCACAGTCGCCGGGGGTGCCGCCACGCTCTGACCATGCTGCTAGACACTGTCAAGACTCGGCTGGCGCGGCCGACGCTGGGGAGCACCATGTGTGGGCTGCTCAAGGAAGGCGGCTGGGCAAGTGCTACCGTGGGCTCTGACCGAGGTGGGGTTCCACTTCCATGGCGCTCTCCGCATACCTGAGCAGCTAGCCACGACGTGGTCGTGCTGAATTCTCCCAGACGTGGGCTCGTGATACAAAAACTACTGCGGTTGCGCGAGGGGCTTTTTTGTTATATGACCGCACATGCGTTGAAAATGTTGACCAGTCCACAACATGCCACGTAGGAGGATACATCGCTTCACAAGTACTCCCTTCGTTCCAAATTAATTGATTTGGTTTTGTTCAAATATGGATGTATCTATACTTGTTTGATGTCTAGATACATCCATTTGTAACAAAATGTGTGTCAATTAAATCCGAACGGAGGGAGTAGCGGTGACCGTAGATAACCTTCCAAAACGTCTTTGAGTACCGTAAAATGGTATTCTCTAATTACGATGACTAAAATGAACCTGGTCCACAAGTTGGAGTACCAACCATGTATTTTACTCTAAAAGAAAAAAGCGAACAGAAAAACCAGGAAAACGAATAGAATAATCAAAACCTGAGGGAGCTACCTATTGGGCTGGCCCACGGAAGGGTGTGCGGGAGCGAATCGTGAGTAGACACCGCAAGTTGTAATGTATTATGTGAATTCTAGATCCGTTGTCGCCTCGCTGTCGACGGAACGTTGTCTCCCACTGAAGAATATTCCGACTAAATGAAAAGTACCAATGTCAAATCTAGGATTCAAACTCTGGTGAGCTAGGTACAACCACCCTACTAATCATTTTGCCAGAGGCTAGTTCTAAACCCAAATATTCGAAAGATTCAGATTGCATCTTTTTTTCCCGTACGTCTAAATACATTTTTTACTTAATTTTAGAAATCAGGTTCAGGTTTAAAAATCCGCTCTAGGCAAAAAAGAAAAGAAAACGAGAGCCCCCGTTATGCTTGAGCTTGGGGTGAATGGTGAGCAGACAACGCGGTGCGCAGAGAGAGAGAGCGTGGACGCGATCGTGTTGCCGATGGACTGGGTCTCAGACGTGACACAGTCCAGCCCATTCGGCGCACCGACCGGGTCAGGTCCCTCCATTCGGCGCGGGCTCCACCGCCAGCTAGCGTTAAATCCCCTTCCCCTCCCCCACAGGCACAGGAGCATCATCATCATCATCGCCCTCACCACTCCTCCAAGGTCCAAGCACAAGCTGCAGGGCGAAAGACAGAGAGCAAGCAGAGTCTCCGACTCCGACCAAAGTAAGCTCTCGCCCTCTCTCAAGGATGGACCGGAGGATGGAGGACGCGGCGCAGGGGAGGCTCGGCGTGCTCAAGGTTGTGGTGGCGCATGGGGCCAACCTCGCCATCAGGGACTTCACCTCCAGCGACCCCTACGTCGTCGTCCGCCTCGCTGACAAGGTCAGCCACTCTAATTATTCGCCTCCCCAGTTTGCCCGATGATTACATTTAAGTTTTAACCCTGCCTAGTACTACGCTCCGTTGCCTGCGTCGAGGTCGAGTGCCTGCTCTGCCTGGCTTCCGGTGGCTACCTCATATTTTGCTTCATTCCGCAGGCTCTTTCACGAAAGAGAAACTCACGGTCGATTCTAGTCCAAGCACGTGGTTCAGTCTTACTTTGAACATTACTTCGGCCTCTACTCATGTAGGAGTGAGTATTTCTTAACTGTGCGCCCGGGCCCGGCCGTTGTGTTGAACCGTTTCTAGATGCATCTTGAGCTATTCAGTCGCAAAATGAACAAATACTATACATCCTTTCAGTTTCAGTGACGACGAGCCTATGTAAAGAGTCTTCCTTTGAAGGGAGAGGCAAGCGCTTACCATTTTGCACAGATTTGCCTGCCTGAACATTTCGTCAAAAAGATAAAGGAGCCCATTCACCTTTTTTTTTTCAAACTTGTCTGCCAAATCCACTCCCGCATTTGTTAATCATGGAATGACAGTCACGCGCATGTTTCTTTGTCTTCGTGGCTGGTCGGTGGGAGCACCTTTGGGTTGTCTAATCCTTCTTGGAGCGAATTTTCTTCATCCTTTATCGATGATCGGTTGTTTATTCCTTCACCTCCAAAACAATTTGACTTCAACTTGGATCTCCTTTTTTCTTACCAAATATAATTGCTGTTTTGACCACAGCTACACATTCCAAATTTTCACCAGAGTTCAACAGCAACAGCGTGGTAGTATAATGAGAAAACACATAATTCTGACATTGTATACTCAATGATGTCAGGAAACAAGAAAATTTCTCAGTTGCATTGGTCTAACTGAATGATCTTATCTATGTAGTATGTACTGCTTTTGGTTATGAAAACTGATATCCCTAGATCAACACTCTGACAGTGTTAAATGTGAAATAAAAGTCTCACTTTGACCTAGTAATTTGATTTTGTACGCGTGAAATCTGCCAAGAAATTGTGCATTTATTTATGGTTGGAGAAGTTCCTTCCGTCACATTTAACACCTCCTGTCATTTGTTATTTTGGATCCCACAGAACGCAAAGACAAAAGTCATCAACAGTTGTCTCAATCCAGTTTGGAACGAAGAGATGGTCTTCTCCATCAAGGAACCTGTCGGCATCATCAAATTTGTAAGTTACCATGTTTCCTAGGCCAGCCCGATTTCCTTTTTGAATTAAAAGAACTTGAGTGCTTAATATGATTTTGTTTGACATGCCTTCAGCCTCCTTGAAATATGCTTCATCTCTGAATAAGCCTCACGCTTTTGTGAATGTACTTGACAACAATTAGTATTCATATGAATTTTCTTGTCTGTCAGTAAGTCTTTCTCTTTCGTGGGTATCTTCAGTGAGTACTATATATTTCTTGCATAAGACATGTCTAACCTGAAGTGTGAACAGACCAGTGCTTATTAACAACCAGTCCACAACCAGATGAATGATTGCTCTAGTCCCATAAGTTAATCCAGTGTGGTCTTAAGAAGACTGGAGCTCCAGTCAAAGAATAGATAGCATGTGGCCTTAATTTAATTGTGCCCTGCTCCACATATAAGTGAGACTTTACGGACACATGTTTTGACCCTAGTTTTGAGCTATGACGTCTTTTTTTATTTTTTATGTTGTAACTTTTACATTAAAATTGATTGAACTACGTGTGTTTTTTTTTGGCAAATGTCACAAAATTAAAGTTGTAAGAGAAATCAACTACATAATCTTGTCCAGACCTATCGCAAAAAGCTACACTTTGTGTCTTCCTCTCCCAGTGTATTGATTGTAACCAACTGGGTGCACCTGGAGGTGAAATGTGGTAATATCTGCCCTTGCTATGCAGCACAAGTAGTGCCTCGTTTAATCAAAGAGACAAGCAAGTAATACCCTGTTGTCTTGATGATCCCAGGCTAACTGAAGGCCTCGTTGTCTTGATACTGTAGGAACGAGGGTGACTAAAGGCCCTTGGGACCTTCAGTATGTCTGCATGTAGGAGGAAGTTGATGTACCGTTCATCCTGAGATTTTATCAGCATCTGCTACTCTGCATTAGTTCTGTCCTTGTTGAGCAGATAGTTTTACCCAAAAATATCATTTTCGTGTAGAGCAGATAGTTTTTCCAATGTACTCCCTCCGTTCGGAAAAGGATGTCTTAGATATATCTAGATTTGGATGTATGTGTACACTAAAACATGTCCACATACATCCAAATTTAGATATATCTAAAACATCCTTTTTCGAACGAGGAAGTATCATTTTTGAGTGTGGCACTGCAGATATTTTCCCAGAAAACGTAAGATAAGTTACAGTGAAATTAAGTCGAACAGATTATCAAAGCAGGTTGTCAGTTTTACTGCTTAGCAAAGTACACCATTTTTTGGCCTGATCGACTGAACCAACCTGCCTGATCCTTTGCTCCTGCCAGGAGGTGTTCGACCGGGACCGGTTCAAGTCTGATGACAAGATGGGCAACGCCTTCCTCGACTTGCAGCCGGTGGCCGCAGCGACGAAGCTGCGGCGCGCGCTCAAGCTCACGACGGGGGAGACCAAGCTCCGGAAGGTGCCCCCCAGCGCCGACAACTGCCTGCTCTCCGACAGCTTCGTGACGTACGCCGACGGGGAGATCGTGCTCGACTCCCGACTGCGGCTGCGCGACGTCGAGTCCGGGGAACTGTTCGTGACCGTCAAGTGGACCGAAGTCGACGCTAAATGACGCAGCTCTGGCAGTTGCAGGTAGATGAAGAAGATGACCATGGTGTAGTGTAGGGAGCTGTTGCACGTGTGAGAGTGTGCTTGTGACTGTCTGACTTGTATCTGAAAGTGCCCTCTGCTGGACAGGATCTGCTGCTCCTCCTCAATCTTGCCGTCTTGGAGACGGGCGATTTGGGGCGGATTGGTGGTGCCCTGCTCAAGCTTTTTCGTATCCCCCTTTCTTGGTGTTCTTGCGGGCTGAGAGGCTGGCCTGCGATGGCGAAGCCGGCTCGACATCCTGCTCAGATCGGGGCGTGCCCCCGTCGATGCTCCATCTTCGACGCCAAAATCTTGCCGTCTCCGCGAGTGGCTAATGCGGAGCCTTCAAAGGGATTGAGTTCCCAATCGGTTTGTGCAGGTGAATCAGTGGCTTCCTTGCTCCTCTTCGTCCTCGGGAATCGGTGCTACGACGGCGAGGTCAAGGACGGCGGCGGAAATGGCGATGCGGAAGCTCCCAGGGGTGTGTGCGTGTTTTCCTTTTTCCTTGGGGTGTTTTCTGTAAAAGGGGACAGCTGGACTGTCTCTGGATGGATCCGTTGTACGTTGTTGCATATTAATCCAGATACGGTTGATTCAAAAAAAAAGTAGTGTGCAATGTTCTGGTGCTTTGTGGATTTCTCTATAGTTTTTTTCGGTAATTATGGAAAACCCTGGTGCTGGAAATGTAATTACTCACGATTAATTAATCTTTTTTCGTTTTGGACATCGTTGCTGTAAGTGGCCGTAGCCGTACGGATCCGGCATCGACGGAAGACCAGTGCCCAGAGGTCGGCCTGCTGACGAGCTGTCTGTTCATCGCGGTGCTCCTTTAACACGTGGGAGATCTTTTTTCCTTCGAAAATGAGGCAAAGGCTACGAACCTCTGCATCGTCTTGACTTATGAACAAAGTTATCTCATTAAACATTTTACGAGTTTACATGACTAGTAGTGGCATAACAGACATACATACGATCCATTGTTCATGAACAAGATTGCAAGTAGCACAATCTACAGTTAATCCTATTTCTAAACCGCCAACTAAACCGGTTGAATAAATCCTGTGCAACCATCTCCACTAGGTTACACCCTCAGTATTCAAATTCCCGCACTTCTGCACGATGAAGTAAGGACCAAATACGGATCTAGTATAGTAGTATGCATTTTGTGAATAGCCTACAAGTAGTTAAAAGATTTGGTTTTGGAGCTCTTTTACGGTGCTTGGAGAAATACCGCGGGTAGTTTCAGGTAGCTCCCATCCAAAATTATTTGAGCCATTAGATTTCAGTCTATCCCTCCTAAATTATTCCAACCATCCAATCATTAAGTAAAAAATTAGGTCTAATGACTCGGGGTATGATAGTCATTTGTCCACGAACAGTTCGCGTTCTGCTCTCCCTCGACCCGCGGCGCCGTCACCAGACCACGGGAGACCCCGCTCCTCTCCTCCCTCCTCTGAGCACCGCATCCTCTCCTCGCAGTCCTACAGGTCTGAGAGGCCGTCGCGGTGGACGCCGAGGGTTCAGTCCATGCTCCTGGTCCTGGAGATCGTGCGCTGGGCGGAAAAATCCGTCCCCATCTTGGGCGAGTGATCTGCCGCATCGCCGGCCGGAGGATCGTGCGCTGGGCCGCACGACGAGGCCCCCTTCTCGGAGCGCACGAAGCAGTGCACTAGCGATTGCCCCCCCCCCCCCTCTCCCCGAATGACCCTAATTAAACAATGGTATATATGTCTTTGACTCCACCATATATGCCAAAAGGACAATTCTACTAGCGAGGGCCTTACATACACGATTGATGAGGTGCCACCCAAGGTGATGAAGGGGTCTGAATCCTTTCAAACTGACTGGCAGTATGGCAGTACGTATCCCCATTTGATCACTAGGTTGGATATCAACAACTTCTCCAAGCCTTCTACGTTTTAGTTACACGGGGATGATGGTAAAGAAGAGGCCAAGGAAAAGATGAAGGAGGCCATAGTACTGTTGGTAATCATGATTTTTGAAGGGCCTCGTTTGCCTAGAGTATGTGACTGAGCCAAATGAGGGACTGTATAGTTGGAGGAAAAAGATGAAAATGATAAATAGTTGGCTCGACATCAGCAAGTACTTTTATAAAGTTGTGAAGGGGAATTATGAAACATTTATCCTAATTAAACAATGGTATGTCTTTGATTGCGCCATACCAAAATTTTGGACCGTCCTCCGCCACTGCTACAAAGAGTTAAAGTGCTTAACGACATGGAACAAAGAACTGAAAGTTAAAGAAGAGACACCTATCCTTTATGTAGGTGTTACTAAATATATATAGTGAAAATACACGAGTCATTAACATTATTAGGTATTAATACACAATGATCCATTGTCGAGTGGCAAACTTTGACATAAGTGGTGTACAAAAGCTCGAAGGTAACTACGATGAGTGTGTCAAGAATATCATAACCTTTATGGATAATAGAATCAACATTAAGTTTAGATTTAACGTGGATGGAGATAATATAACTATCCCTATTACTCTAGGGGCAGACAACACAAGACGTGGGAGCTATGTGATTGAAATCATAGCTGGAAACAGAGGTTCTTTCTATTGGGAACAAAGTATCAGAATTTGTTGATGGGCATTGTTACTGACAAGGGCCTTAGATACGAGATTGACGAGGTGCCACCCAAGATGATGACTGAATCCATTCAAACAGAACGGGAGTACCCCTATTGGTATCCCTCAAGTTGGGATTTCAACAACTGCTCCAATATCCTTCTACGCCTTAGTTACTCACGTGGAGGTTGCAACGAAGAGGTCAAGGCAGAGATGAAGGAGGCCATAGCTACGGTGTTTTTTATGACTTTCTAAGGGCCTAGTTTTCCTGTTGTGTGACAAAAGCTGACCTACACAGAGATAATCGACGAGTAATTAGGAAATTAAGTATTTAAATTATGTACATTTTTCTCCATTTGTCAGAACCGAGTCAGATCACTCAGTTACGCACGAATCTCCAACAAGAAATCTGACGACAGCTACAAGGGGAGGATAGTCCCCCAGGGGACACCAAATCCACACTCAGTGATATATAGGTTGTGGGACTTCATCATAGACTTTTATAAAGCTGTGAAGGGGAATGCTGAAAGGATTACCATTTCACGGGGAACCTTACAAGTAGTAAGGGATGATGCACATGATTACGAATCATGTGCATTCAATGTGGGATGAATGATTGTCTAAGCAGAGAGCAATCACGACGGGTATCAGTAGCAAAAGCAATGAGTGCATAATCATATAAATGACTCCTGATACATCGGAAACGTATCTATGAACTTTGTAGTTACTCAAATTAATATATCAATTTTACATCATGTCATGAGTTACCACCATTTTTTAGTGTATTATGGAATTTCCCACGAAATTCCTTTATTTGGTTTATAACTCTGTTAATATGGGAAATCCTTGTTTCTCGTATTTTAGACTTTCGAGAACCTTTCTCAAACATACCGGTGATTTTCCACAACAATATTTTGGGAAAACGAAGACTCGAAGATCACGAGAGATGGCCCGAGGAGATAGGACCCACCTTCTGCATGTCGGCCTCATCTAGGCATGTAGAGGGGGATCTCACTCCTCAGTGGTCCATTTGCCCCCATTCTTTTGCCAAAGGGCTCCGTATTTTCCTAAAACCAACAATGGACCCCTTGAAGGGTTACATGCGTGGAAAACGAAAAAACGTCTTACACGTACGAATCAAGAGATCTATCTATGAAGATGTAATAAAACAAGATTGGATCTAGATTGTACCAACGATTGTAGCGGAAGTAGATTATTGGTGTTGCCTGTTGCAGATCTCCTCAATTAGGCATATCCTCCTCAGCCGCGAAGATGTAAATATCCTTCTCGCTCCAGGAGGATCAAACGTATGACCCCTCTACTGGTATCCATGTGTCGGGTTCTTCAATCCGTTAGCGTCCCGCCATCTAAAGCATCGTGCAGACGGTGAGATAATAGCTTTACGACGTAGGTTTAGATTAGAGAGAGACATATTTAACTCAACACATGAGTCAATGGGAGTGAGATACCTTTGGGTCAATTGGTGCAAGTCCCCAAGGGGAAGGCTTGCTTTATATAGGATGAGGCGGTGGTGCGGCTCGGGGAGGGGGACCTCCCCTTGGCCGTCACCCCCATCTGGATGGCAAGTGTGGGGAGGCTGGCAACCAACCCAAACCCTAGCCGAACTCCTCCTTGGGTTGCCTTCCCCCCAAGGCAAGTGGGGGCAGCCCAAGGAGGCCTAGCGGTCAGCCCTAGGTGGGCAGCCATGGGACTCCTCTCGGCTTATTTCTCCTCTTGTGTCATCTAGTGAACCCAAGAACATCTTATGTCACCGATAAAAGTTTCCGGAACAATTATGATGTCACTAAAACTATTTCAATGCTTCTCTAACATCATATGTCCACTTAGTAAAATCTCGGAACACTTCCGAAGTCTCTCCAAAACTATTTCGATAACAACAAAAGTATTCAGATGGTATTCAGAGGAAGGCGAAAACGAGGAGTTTGTGAGGGGAGAGAGGAAGCCCTAGAAATATTTGGGGGAAGGAGGAGATGGAGATATAGAGAGAGTTGCCATAGCCTAAGCACTAAGCAGAGATAGGATCAACGTGCACGAGGATGAAAATAGTTTTCTGATAGTTTCCAAGATGGATATGAGGTGAGCAGCGGCATCGGTTGTAGCACTAGCAACAATAAGGATATCGTCTACGCATTGAAACCGGGCGTGGAAGAGTTGGTCTGATGGAGTGGGGCAGATGGTCGTTGGCGACAATAATAAACAGGTAGAGAGAGAGAGCGGATCACCTTGGCGCAGGCCCTTTTTGCAGTCAAAATCCCATTCAGAAGAATGGCAATCGTCCCCGTGGCGATGAGGCCAAGGCTTTGCTCTGCTTCAAAACTAAATCCTGCAGCAGCGAGAGAGGCACCGTACCATCCATTGCCGCCGCCGCCGGCCGATCGAAGACAGCGGCGGCCACGGAGGCAGATCACATGAATATTCGATTTACACAATGACACCTACCAAATGAACCCTCTTCCTTCCAACCACAGCGATGTGGACTGCAGATGAGATCTAGACTCCCAACCATCTACGGTCCGCCCCATATATAATAGCGGAACAGTCCAGTCCACCTCCCCGCCACTTCGTCATCTTGTCCGTTTCGCTCCATCCCCGTGATCTTGGCCTCTCCCCCAAACCCCTCCCACGCATCTTGCACTCCGCCGCCGCCAGGACCAACTCAGGCATGATCTCTCTCGCTCTCTTTCTTGCCACCTGCGGAATCGAATTCACTACTGCCCTCGTTCACCTGTTGATGTTGTGTTTCTTGTCTGATGGTGCAGGCTGGGCTGGACTCTGGAGCGGCCATGGGTTCAGACGACATCGGACCGAGAGGTACTATTTTCTTGCTGTGCCATATCGCAGCTTTGCTCTTCTCTGGACCAGGCCTAAGTTATGAGAGTACTCTAGGTTATGATATGAGCTTGTGTAAGTTGGCGACGAGCTACTCACTTTTCGTAATTCAGACTTCAGACTTAATTATTTTGTAGCTAGTTTAGCAACTCCTGTCGAAAGGATTGTGACTTTGACTCGGTTCAGCAAAATCTTGATCCAACGTGTTTATATGCACCGATTGGTCGATGTTTGGTTAATTCTTGTACTTGCCTGTGATCTTGAGTTTTGTGTGTTTTTGTTTCTTCATCTTTTTGACATATTTGATATTATGTTGTGGGCTTGCTTGTGTAAAACAGTTGATTTGCTTAGTAACTTCGTGTGATAATATCCATCACCTATGGGTAGTTCCATAATTGGATCTACCAGCTTGGTTATTTCCTGGGTGTTGGTGCATTACAATTTACAAGTTACAACTAAAACGAAACTGATTCACTACCAGTACGACATGATGCCAGATAACAGATTGTTCCTTTTTTTTATTGGTTAAGATTTGCAAATAAGGGAGCATGGATAAGCAGTATTCTGGCATCTAGTGGTTGGCTTGTCTTCTCTTTATTTTTTGGTCATGCCTTCAGATTTTAAACGTGTTCCGTATAGTTAGCCATCACAACTGTACTTTTTTTAGAATAAAAGGGTCTCCCCGATTTCATTAACGAAACCAGCATTTTACAGAGTAAAACATCCATAACACTGCCTCAGCAAACAGAAATAAACGGAGCCTGAGCAGAAGGGAAAACAAAACAGAGTAAAGAGACATGTCAAGAAAACTACAGACTAAGCAGCATCAGCTCCAGAGCCCAAGTCTTGAGCATCACAACTGTACTAGGGGAGCCTGTCTAGATGTTTTCACAGATGCTTCAGTTAGTAACTTATCCTTCCTCACTGACAGATGTATGTGTTGTTGGGGTTGCACGCACCCCTATCGGTAGTTTCCTTGGTGGGTTGTCTTCCTTTCCTGCTACGAAACTTGGCTCTATCGCAATCGAAGGTGATATCAGTATCTTCTATCTATGTATCACTGAAGGTATATTTCGCTGCATTTGGTAACGTGCACTAAAATAATTACTGGGGTGACCAGCTGCTCTGAAAAGAGCAAATGTGCATCCATCCATTGTGCAGGAGGTATACTTTGGCAATGTCTTGAGTGCTAACTTGGGGCAGGCTCCTGCGAGACAAGCAGCTTTAGGTGCTGGGATACCCAATACGGTTATTTGCACCACAGTCAACAAAGTTTGTGCATCGGGCATGAAAGGTCTGGAATCATGTGATGTGGCGTGTTTGTATTATCTGTGTACTTAGTTTCCTGAAGTGAGGCCGACAATGATCCTGCCTTTTCTTTCCTCTCTACAGCGACAATGTTTGCTGCACAGTCAATTCAACTGGGCATCAATGATATTGTTGTGGCAGGTGGCATGGAAAGCATGTCAAATGCTCCAAAATACATTGCTGAAGCTAGGTCAGCAAAGTGTTTTTCTGTTTGTATCTTTGTGCAGTGCATAACTGAAGTACAATCTGTTTACTGAATGAACTAGGCATGCCAGGACGAATAAAATGCCAAAATATTGATTACAATTTTTTATTTGTATGAGAATTGAGCTTTATATTTCTGTACTTTCGTATTGGTTCATCTATACACCTTCTCAAAGTATAATGATCAATGTAGCCAGTGAAATGCATTACATTCTTGGTCAAGTGGATTTAAAACTTTATTGTTAATTATGGTTGTTTACGTATTGGTGATAACTAACTGCCTTGTGTAATCAAATGCAGAAAAGGATCTCGTTTCGGGCATGGCAGCCTTGTTGATGGCATGCTAAAGGATGGACTTTGGGATGTATACGGTGATTGTGCCATGGGAGTCTGTGCTGAGCTTTGTGCTGACAATCATGCCCTGACGAGGGAACACCAGGTAACTTTGTGCAAATTAAAATAACAACCTTCTGATATAGTTGTATTTCTTATATTTTCTTGCACCAAAACTGCATGTACTGCCTTAGATGTTATGTATAGAAAAGTAGAAGTGAATATTACAATAAATATAGAAGAGCGCATACTATTGGTCTTTCCAGAGTGAACTGATCACTTCAATTATCAACATTTTCATACAGGCTGATTATTTTATACCTTGTTTCTTCATCTTATGCATTATCATGCATGGTATGGACCAATGCCTGCATTGTTGCGTTACTGTCAGTGTCTATTTTGCACTGGTAGTTTATACTACCAGCTCCGGCCTTATTAGGCTTGAATTTTCTAGTGGGGAGCCCCATAATGCATGGGACGTTTCAGCATTGAGTATGCCTTTTTTCCTTTTATTTTTTCATTTAGGAATTTGATATAGCAGAGTTAAACCTGTTAGATGTCTCCGGAACAATTCTAACATTCGCTGTTTTGTTCTTCTACTACAGTAGAGTCTGTATATTTATTATTTATGACATCCTAAATTCATATACTCTTATGCAGGATGCATATGCTATTCAAAGTAATGAGCGTGGAATTGCTGCTTGTGACAGTGGTGCTTTTGCATGGGAGATTGTTCCGGTGATTGTTTTGCTTCTTTGGCAAAGTTAGTAACTTTTCCATTATTTAATATCCTAATGTTCTATCCTATCATCCAGATTGAAGTTCCTGTTGGTAGAGGGAAACCTCTCGTACTTGTTGACAAAGATGAGAGCCTAGACAAGGTAAATTCTTTCAAATAGCAAAGATGGTACAAATAAGCTATACCCCATGTCCTTTAGTTAGCAGTAGCTGTATCTCTTTTAAAAACAAGACAATTCTTGTGAGCAGCTTGTGTCTCTCTGATCCTAATTTGGTGCTTTCATGTACTAGGCTAAACAAATATTAATAGGCCAGTGCATACTATGTTGTTGGTAAAAATACTGATAGTTTATCTTCATCATACAGCAATTTGTGACAAGGAAAATATGTTGTTTTGCATATGTGATAGTGCTACTGTGTAATATGAGTATTGTGTGTCTCGTAGTTTGACCCAGTGAAACTGAATAAGCTTCGACCAAGTTTCAAGGAGAATGCTGGTACTGTTACTGCTGGAAGTGCTTCTAGTATAAGGTACCTGCTTATCATTATTTTTTTTACAAGCCTTGTGAAGTTCTTCGGTTGCATATGGTTTTCGGACCACTACATGGACTCCGAAATAAAATTTTTCTTTCTTTTTGCTGGATTCTGTAATGCCATATTCAATGCTCTTTGTTTTCATGGAGTACTAGTCATGTTTAATATTTATGTTGAGTTGCTTGGTATGTTCTTACTTGAATACAAGAAATGGTGCATTTAAATGAAATTTGATAAATTCCGGTGTGTATTGAACTGTTCAAGAAAATGCAAATATAGCATCTCCATGCATTGATAGGTTAGAAATGTTTTGTCTACAAGCCTATGGAGTCCAACCAGGGAACAGAAAAGCTACAAGCTTAAGAATGTTTATGTATATTTCATTACTGACGAAGATTAGCTGATCCTGACTCTTCTCATAACAAACATTACTGGTTCCCTTTGTCCATTGAGCAGCATTATCCAATGTACTGGCCCCAATTTCCTGATGTTTGTTATCCACTTAATGTGATGCATTGAATACATCTGTTTCTTTTGTGTGGAACAGTGATGGTGCTGCTGCATTAGTATTGGTGAGTGGGAAGAAGGCTCAAGAACTTGGATTGCAAGTGCTCGCAAGGATCAAAGGATTTGCCGATGCAGCCCAAGTAAGCTGCAGTACATTTTTCTTTCTTAGTTTGGGTAGATTAAACTCTTATCAGCAAGTGCATATAATTATGAAGTTTCTGGAAGGTCATTAGAATCTGTCTTTCCCGGAATAGTTATATTTAATGTAATTGGCAAAGGTTATGTCTACCAAATTTTAATCCCGGGATGATATTTGCAACTATCATGTTGTTATGCAGGCTCCTGAACTGTTTACCACTGCCCCAGCACTTGCTATACCGAAGGCTATCACGAATGCTGGCTTGGAGTCTTCTCGTGTTGATTTTTATGAAATTAATGAAGCATTTTCGGTATGTATGGGTCGTTTATGTTAGTACTGACTGTTACATTATTTGTACTGATGCATATTTTTACTTTTTTGAATACAGGCTGTTGCACTTGCAAATCAAAAGCTTCTCGGCATTCCTTCAGTAAGTGCAACCAAAAGTATTTTTGCACCTAAGTTAATACTCTTGTCATAAAATAATTCAGTATTACTACTTCCATGCTGACAACATCTGTGCTTGCAGGAAAAAATTAATGTACATGGCGGAGCTGTGTCTTTAGGGCACCCACTTGGATGCAGTGGTGCTCGCATTTTGGTCACCCTTCTTGGTGTATGTTTTTTCTTTAGTTGTCGTTTTGTGTTCTGATCATCTGTGTCAGTCTGTTGTTTAAGCATGGATCTTATTTTTTTGGTAAGAAGTGTTTTTCGTGAGTACAAAATGAAACCCAGTAATAATTAGAAGTTCTAAACATGTTATCTGTGGAATTAACATCTTATCTGCAGAATATCAGAAATGTCAAGTCGTAAGCCAGTCTATCTGGGTATCTGCAGAAATAAGTTAAATCTGCAACCCATACGATTTTTCACATGGAGGCTTACATGATATGGAGAAGTTATATTCCATGATTTCATTTACCATCTTTGCAGTATCCTGTTTCCTTTGCCCACTTCTTCAGATATTGTCACCATCTTAGGACGCTGCGTCTTCACTCTTCAGTGCCTGTTTCTAGTAGAATTTGTAAAATTAAACTAAGCAATAGATTTTGTTCTACAGGTTCTCAGGGAGAAGGGCGGCAAAATCGGGGTCGCTGGTGTCTGCAACAGCGGGGGCGGAGCATCTGCGCTTGTCATGGAGATAGTTTGAGAAGTTGAAACTCCACGTCGACCTTGCAACACTATAGATGGAACCTTATGCACTCGGTACACGATGGATGCCAGCAGTTTCAGCCTTTCAGGTGCTTCTGTGTTAAAATGTAGAAGTCTATTTCCTAATATCGTACCACATTTTTAGTAATTAGATTAGGAATTGTGACATGGTTCTGATCTTATTCTGTATTATTTTATTTTATTTCGGGCTGTAGCTGTTTGGACATTCTTAGCTTGATAATAATTGTAATAAAGTATGCTTGTGCGGCCAATGTACTCCCACCGCTTGTGAGTCTGTTCCTCCAGTTAGTGAAACATTGGTGATTTACAGCTACCCACTTGGTTCAAAATGTAGTCCGGACACAAAAATCGTCTGGACCGCCCGAAAATATGTTTGTCATCCGCTCGTTTGTCCCCAACGTTTGGGGCCGTCTCGGTAGTGCCAAGCACGCCCATCATGTAGACCACGATAGGCAAACACCATCTCCCTCTCTCCGCCATCGAACGGTGTCATCATCTTTGCGTCCCCAACTGTCCATCGGAAGTCCCCAGCGACCGCACAAGCTGACTCACCGCCGCTCCCCATCCTCTTTTTTGTGCAGCCGTTTGCGAGCTACCGCTTCCCACATGCGTTCAACCACCGGCTGAGACTATCTCACGCCCATCACGTAAGTTGTTCGGTCATTCACCTAATAGGTAATTCCATTAATTTTTTGGCCCTAGATAAATGTGATGGAATGGTTGTAGTTTCATTGCTTCATTGTTTGATTCATAGGCTATGTATAGTGACGATGAGTTCATGTTTCATCATATGATGGAAGATGAAGTCAATGACTTAGTCGATAACGAAGAGAACCCTAGGATCCTCGTGGTTCTTTTAGCTACCCAAGAGGAGATGAATCCCCTCCCAAATGTGGAGAGTCGAACCCGGGTGGCAAGCTAACAAGTACCATAGAAGGGCTATGCGTCATGTGCTGCTACATAATGACTACTTTTTCTGACAGCCCAACATAAGGTCCAATTCCATTTTGTTGGCGCTTTAGGATGAAGAAGGATGTGTTCATGCGCATTGTATATGGTGTTCGGGGAATATAACGACTACTGCAAACCAAAATAAGTTGACCCGGACTAACTGGATTTTAGACATTATTAACGCACAGTTGCTATACGATGTCTTACATATGGAGCTATTGCGAACCATCGGATCCTTCTTCACCGTCTCCGGTCATGCCAAGGGCCACGGCTATATCTAGGGCATAAGTGTCGTGACCATACCCATACCACCACTCCCAGATGCAGATCGGTTGTCACCGGGAAGCCAAAGCCACCGACCAGCAGGTCTGCCACGTCGTCGAGATCGACAATTGGAAGAGGAGACGACCACTTCATATTCTGCCAGCGCCGGATAGTGCACGCGTTGAGACGGGGGCACCCGCACGAGACTCTGCCCTCGGCCACGCCCTATATACGCCATAAAGACGCGACGGGGGAAGGACCAGCCGCCGCCACCATCCCTGCTAGGCTTTGCCCAGCGGCGCTGCTGCCCCACAGGACCTCGGTCGGCGGCGACACAACTGCAGTCACTTTTCAATGTGCTCAACGGAGAAGTATCACCGACAAAAACACAATGTATTGAATTCAACAAAAAATTGGTTAAGTTAGCATCTGCCCCACCCACTCGACTAGTATTAAATTATACTAGCTACTACACGGAACACTAGCTAGATATTCCAAGTGATGAATTCAATTCAACAAAAGTGAACTTGAGTAGGATGTGTCCCTTTTCAATCAAAGAACTAGTATAGTAAGAAAACACACGGGTGAATATTCTGGTAGCACGCCGCGCGCGATCAAATCGCGCGGAGAACGTCAACGTTCAAATAGCTCGACCGGCTTCAGAAAGTTCCACGCTACGAAGTTACCAGGCAAACTCATCTACACATGCATAGCTGTCGGCGTCACGAGAGATCTCATCAAACCGAAAACCAAACGGGAATTCGGTTTGTGCGGAGTCGAGTACACAGCAGACGACGGACCAATCCAGTAACTGCACCGCGACCTTTGCCGGGACGATCGACCTTTGTCTGGCAATCCCGATGTCTGTTCTTGGTAGTTGATTTGACCGTGCGTTTGGGCTGCACCACGTTCCGTGGATCAAGTTAGCCGTGCGTGTTATCCACATGTATTTTGTATGTTGGTTGCAAAGGATTAGTTTGGCAAGATAAGCGGAATTATTAATTAAATCTCAGTCAGTTATACACAGTTGCAAAACCATGTGCAACGCTCAAACCAGTACAAATCACGACGTAAAATCAATGGCTAAGAAGGTGACTGAGATTTAGTTAATCTAAAACAACCTAGAATTAGAAAACCAATTAGAAAAACAAGAGAACGTACTTGGTGGGGCGAGCCGGTGTGGTGCGTGTGCCGGCGGAGAGGGCATCTCAGGCGACGTGGGCAGCGGCCCTTGGGCCGGAGACTTGACCACGGATGCGGAGGAAGGACTGCGGGGACGGCAGCAACTTGGCTTCGACGACGACATCTCCACCGGAGCCTGTGACGGAGTGGCTCGGGGCGGCTCAGCTCCGGTACTGTGGATGGTGGAGCTAGCCTGAGGCGGCGGGGCTCTCGACCCAGATCTGTGCCCGTTTGGGCCCGATCTGGGTTTGGCGGGCCCTGCTGCCTGTGTGGTTTTAGTGGCTCGCGGCGCGCTAGGAGCCCTTTCCCCTACCATGGAGTGGATGGGGTGCCGGATCCTGTTGAAGATATGCCCTAAAGCTAATAATATTTAGTTATTATTTATCTCTAAGTTTATTATTAATGTTTATATCTTTATGATACAACTGCATTGTCACTTGAATAGTGAGTATTCAAAGGAAAACCTCCGAGACACGTGTAGAGATATGAAGAAGTAAAGTGTTCATAGTCTTGTCTGTAAGACTAGCTCATCTTGTTGTTAGATGATCCCGTTTTCCTCATCATGGACTTTGTATAAGTCACACAACTATTAGAGTATATTGTCGGAATGACAATAGTACTAAACGACCCAATTGTATGATCTTGCTAAGAGACAAATCGTCAGATATGAAATTAGCAATTGATCATATGAAGTTTTGTTAGCTATATTCCTATAATATGAGAATATCTCATGACCACGTCTTCGACACTTAAGGGCAAGTATTTAGGGCATGTCTATATGTTACCGAACCTTCCGGGTCACACGCTATATTGATCATATGACGTTTTCGTTAGCTATATTCCTAATACTAGTTATTGTTCGGCAAGTATTTAGGGCATGTCTATATGTTACCGAACCTTCCGGGTCACACACTTAAGTTGTAGTCAATCTTTGTTGAGAGAATTAAGATGTAGTAATAGTGTTTGTGATAAGTTGTCGGAGTCTCTCCGATATCACAGGAACAACTCCAGTTAGAATCGGAGATGTTCCAGTGAAGTTAACATGAGAGCCATATAATGCCGGTTTTAGGGCTGAGAGTCCTGAGAGAGAAATATGGTGAACATGAGATGTTCCGGGATGCCGGGAAGTGTTTCCGACATCAGTGTATAGAGTCGATGATCTTATCTATAGAGTATATTCGGTTCCAGAAGAGTTTCAGAGGTTTGCCGAAAGGGGGGAGTGCCAGAGGAGAAGGGGGTGCCGTGCGTGCCGCACAACACCATGTGTGGGCCGGCCGCATGGGCCCTACCTCCTAGGCCGGCACACCAAGTCCTCCTCCTCTCTTTCCTTGTCCAATTTGGAGAAATAAAGGAGTTTGAATTGGAATAGGAAGGAATAAAAGGAAAAGGCAAAAAGGAAAAAGTGAGAGGAAGGGAGTCCGAATTGGACTCCACCTTCCCCAACCGACTTGGGGGAGGTTTTGACCGGCCTCCTAAGGCCGGCGCACCACCCCTCCTCTCCCCTTATATACTCCACGACCCCCTCCCACAAGGAGAACACATCAACTGCAAGATTTGCACAAGTTTCTCTCTTTTGAGATATTGTGCAATTAGACAATGCTCTAATTATTCTAATTAGACGTTGCTATAATCCCTCTCTAATTAGATCTCATGTGTTGAGAATTAGGTTTCTCTAGTCTCATATAGATCTAATCTAGTTGATTAGATCTACCACCAATACTACGTTGAAAGGATGTCTCTCTTCGTCGAGCACCAAATTCTAGAACGGCGGAGCGCTGGCGGATTGGCGAGACGTACGCGTGGATACTTGAAGAGCGGTTTGTGCAAGCAATCCTTGAACGGGGGAAACGGCTACAATCTCACCTCCCGGCGTGGATGTGAGATGCTTCATCAGGCTACACGGACATCTACTTCGACAAATATAAGATCTTCCGCAATGGTGTTTGTAAGTGTTCTAGATCATCGCATTATGGGGTGCATCATATCTTCATAGAATAGATCTTGGCGGTTATATATAACGGAAAATTTTAAATTCCCGATGCGTAACCCTTTAGATCCGAGCCAGGAGGGTCGAGATCTGGTGACTGCCTAGCATCCTTGTTTACTCGGGGTCAGCGGGTACGACCGGCGGGTGCGTCCTGCTAGTCATACCCCCGCTATACTAGGGTTGGCTTCCTCTGTCCCTCTCCTGTCCGTTCTGGTGGAACTGCCGTCATAACATTTGCCTTTCCATGGGGGCGAGATCTTGGATGCCGGGGCGGTGGCCTCGGAAGGTGGACTGCGCGGGCGACTCTGCGGCGAGTGACGTGGTAGTGGTGATGGTCGACTTTTCTGGCCACGTGGGTGAGAGGAGTTGGCGGAGAGACATCTTGGCGCTGGTAGCGCTTTGGCGTTGGCGGCTCCCAAATCGCGTTTTGGAGGCCTGGCTCGGGGGCTATGCATGGTCTGCAGTACCGAGTGTGGTAGGAAGGTTTTTTCGAGCGAAAGCTTCACTAGTACAGAACGACACATCGGATACCCCTCTATGGAAACGGCAGGCGTTAGGCGACGGAGAATCGCGCTTTCCGCGCGGCCGGTGCGCACAAACCTGACCAGGCCCGCCTACATTGGCAACGGACCCTTTCCAATCTCCGTCACCTATTATATTGGCAACGGTCTTAATTCTGGCTCCGTTTCCGATATGTGCCCCTATAGCAACGGAGAGTTTTGGGTGTCCGTTTCCAATGTGGACACGTTCCATCTTGGAATTCGAAGCGAGGCGAGTAAATGCCATGGCGTAGTGGCACCGCCCACTACTCCTTGAAAACCCCAATCCTTGCTAGCTCAAGACGCCACCGAATCTGCTCTCTCTCTCTCTCTCTCTCGCTCGCTCGCTCCCTCCTACTGATTAGCGAAGATGCCTCGCAGCAACGACACACAGGAGCACACTGAGTCGCCGCGGGACAGTCCCCCCGTCAGCGGCGAGTCCGTTGAAGGACCGACGCCGGAGACGAGCGACGACGAATACGCCAACTTCCATGATCCCACCTTGATGCTGGGCCCGCCGAAGGTTGATTCTGATGACGAGTCAACCGAAGAGGAGAAGGAGGAGGAGGAGGACGACGAGGAGGACGAGGCGGAGGCGCCGGTCCCGAAGAAGGGAGCCCCGGCGACGGAGAAGAAAGCCGCCGCCACCGCCTCCGATATGCTGCCGCCGCCGCCGCCACCACCTCCAATGGCCCCCAATAAGCGAGGCCGTGAGAAGGACGAGGATTGCGCGGAAGCAGGGCGCAAGAAAAACAAGAAGTAGCTAGTAGTAGTTCTATAAGTTCTCCAACTGTAATTTACTTTATTATTATTAATATGTACTGCGTATGTAATGTAGTAATCACTAATATTAATATAAGTATCCTATAAGTGGTTTTCTCCATATAGTAGAGATTAGGAAAATATTATTCCAGAGAGTAGAAGAAATTCCACAGAGTGGGCGCGTAGGTCCCACACCTCAGTGGAAGAAACACAAAGGAAACGGTCCTTCTAAAGAACCGTTTCCTATGTTTTACCTATATATATGGGCGTACAGAGCAAAACCTAACACTCGTTTCCTCACTCTGTCCCAGTATGCTAGATCTGTTCGTGGCGGCGCCTCCTGGCGTTGCGGCCATCGCCGGCGCCGTCTCCGCCCAGACGACGGCTATCACGGCGAGGTCTTCGCCATCTCCCCCGACACGGCGAGGTGTTCGCCATGTCCCCCGACACGGCGAGGTCTTCGCCATCTCGCCCGACACGGCGAGGTCGTCGCTCTGTCCGCTTCCTCTGCCTCCACCACTTCCGGATCTGCTAGATCGATCCAACGGCGACGTGAAGAAGGTATCAGATCCACATCCGGTAGTTCTATCTAGATCATTTCTTGATGTAGTTAACTTGCCTATTGTGCACTTGCAACTAGTTGTAGTTTAGCTTACTTGTTGATAGTAGTTCAGTTCACATCCGGTAGTTCTATCTAGATCAGTTCTTGATGTAGTTAACTTGCCTATTGTGCACTTGCAACTAGTTGTAGTTTAGCTAACTTGTTGAAAGTAGTTCAGTTCACATCCGGTAGTTCTATCTAGATCAGTTCTTGATGTAGTTAACTTGCCTATTGTGCACTTGCAACTAGTTGTAGTTTAGCTAACTTGTTGAAAGTAGTTCAGTTCACATCCGGTAGTTCTATCTAGATCATTTCTTGATGTAGTTAACTTGCCTATTGTGCACTTGCAACTAGTTGTAGTTTAGCTAACTTGTTGAAAGTAGTTCAGTTCACATCCGGTAGTTCTATCTAGATCATTTCTTGATGTAGTTAACTTGCCTATTGTGCACTTGCAACCGGTTGTAGTTTAGCTAACTAGTCCATGTGAAAACAGGAGTCTATTTCGGTGACACTGCATAAAAAAGTCGGAGACACAGAACAAACAACGAACATTACTCAAGACAGTAGAGTTTGTTGACTTTCCCATAATGGCCTCCAATTATATACACAGGTCAGTACACACTATATACTACTGTATACTTCATATTATTGTGTTAAATTGTTTGTTCTATCTAGTAGTGTCAGAACTAACATAAATCCTTATTTACATTTAGGGATATCAAGCTGTTCCCTTTCAAACTCCACCATACATATCCACCGTCGCTATTGTGACGTTTTGGTACACTGCATAAAATACTTTTTTAAGTAAGAGTGTTTTATACAGTGTCGCCGAAATGTCACATCGGAGACGTATTAGATTAGATTTCGGTGACACTGCATAAAAAATCTAGAGCCGGTGGTGGCCTCCATGGAAAAGATGATCGTTGTCAGGCATCCTATGAAGCTGCTGACATCGCAATATCTTGTTGACAAGCCGTGTGTTGGCTGCTCCGGTTCATCAATAAGAGCCACCTCAAGACATAGGTAAGATATCGTTTCAGTTTGCTTAAATTCATAGTGTATTTGTTTTAGCATATGTATTTAACAATTGTAACTCTATTTACTAATGTATAGGGTCCAAAGCTTCAACATCCTTCTCTCAAAAGTTGAGATAAGAAGAGAGAGCTAGAGTGACACCTGCGAGGATTGTGGAAAAGGATGTAGGGAAGAAATCATATATTTTTTCCGTCCTTTGACATGATAGGCTTAGTATAGATGAAATCTGTTATCGTTTTACCTCTTATGTTTGTCACATCTTGTGATGCAATTGTAAAGGTGAAATTGTGATGGAAATGTAAAGTTACATTGTGATATGAATGAAATCTGTTACCGTTTTAGTATTTGAGCTTGTGCTGTGAGATTTTAAGTATCTAGTGGCATTTGTAAACGTGACATCCTGTAACGGAAATATGAGAAATCCTCAATGCAAACGGGTGGATGGCAAAATCCGTATCTGATGAAGGAAAACTAAGGAAACGGAGGTCTGCGCACAACCGTTGCCAAATGGAGACCTCATCGGAAACGGTTTTTGGCCTCCGTTACCGATGAAGGCCTTCACATCAGTGACAGAGGCGGGGACACGGACCCTTTCTCCGTTGCCGAAGGGGTTTTTGGCCCGTTTCCGATGTGTCGTTCTGTACTAGTGCTTAGCGCTCTAGCGCCAACGACGGCGACACCTGTGGGTGTCCTAACCCTCTTGGGGGCGCCGTTGTGGGTACCCTTCTCCATATTAGAGCTTAGGGTGAAAACCCTTTACCTCTCGATCTCGATGGCGGTGGCGTGTTGCGTCATCATCCTCTTGGGAGAGTCGTCGTGGAGCCTCGGTATTTCTCGAACTCGCGTCGGGATCTTCTGTCAAGTCCCGTTTGCTATGTTATTTTTTGTTTATATTTGAACTGCTGTGTAAGAGGGGTTCTCATCACATTGTATCGGTTCAGCCGTTGTGCTTTATTTATAAAGCGGGGTGAAAGCCTGTTTCGTCATTGTTCTCCTCAATTTGAGGAGGAATAAAGATTAGAATACCCAAAAACCTCCATATCAGTCCAAAAAATATGCCCGTAAGTTCTCTTCCGTAAGTTTAGATTTCGATGATTGACTTTGACCATAAAGATTTACTTAATTATATTGATTGAGAATGGATAAATGGTACCATTGTATTTCATCGACCAGCGAAATTTAAGTGCGTCTTATATTTTGAGACGGGGGAATATTGCACACCAAACTTTGACAGAGTATTATATAGAGAAATAAATGTCTGTCTTGATAAGACAACGAATCCACACATATTTCCCATTGCCCGGGGAGTCAAATCTAGACTGAACCACCTTGTAAAACGCAGTATGTGCTAGTACATTTAGGACTTGTCTGGTTACCCACATAGTTTTCATACAGGTTCGCTGAGGGTCGCTTAATTGTTTGGCCCTCACCGCGTACCTGATGGTACGAAACTTAAAACAGTCCAAAAGTTGGCCTGCTAGGAACGGCCAAATTGGCACCAGAAAACCCCACCGCCCAAAACGTTTCGACATAACTTCTCACTCCCGTCACCGCCCAGAAAACCCCACTCTCTCACCTTCTCTGCCTGATGTTCATCTCCATGGCCGGTGCTCCTCCCTCCCGAGTCGGCCCATTTGTCACTGCCACCGAAATGTCTCACTCACGATGGGTGGAGAGCCTCACCACCAACAATTGAATATCCCATGTGGATTTGGAGAAGATGCTCAAATCTCTCTTCCTCGTTTGCGTCGGCCGTCCCCGAGCATCGGTGCGACTTAGGCGGTCCCTGCGGCGGCTGTGGCTCCCACCATGGACTAGCTAGGGTTGATCGAGCCCTTGCCAACGTCACCGATGGTGCGGATTTCTATCCTCGACGCTCCTTCTTCCACGTTGGGGACTTTTTTCCGCTCCGGCGCCACCATGTCGACTTGCACCTTCCTTTATAAGTTGACTTTTCTCCTTCTATTGAAGTCAATGTAAAAGTAGATTATTGGCTATTTTGGATTGCGTTTAGGGTTTGTGAGTCGGTTTGGGATTTTGGGCGGCGGTTCTCGACGAAACATTGTGCATAGATCTTGCAGGTGTGTAGATCTATAGTAGGTTCACAGATTGAACTAGGAAGACTGAACTAGCATGGATGAATTAGGGCATTGTAGGGCGTGGTTAGGAATCTGCATGTCTCTTGCGTTGATCATGAAAAACATTGCATTGTAGATCATTGTTTGTGCATGTCTTGATTGTGTGTATATGGTTGTAGTATGTTCATAGACCTGTATGCTGCAATTGTACATGTCTTGAAATTAGGGTTTGTGCATTTCTTGATTAGTGCATTGTGCAAATTTTATGCATGTTAGTTACTATTGTGCTACTATGTGCTGCCTTTTGTGCTTGTAACAACCACTATCACCAACCTGACAAGGTACCCAATACCGAGTGGGATCGCGCCGGGGGTGGCATCCACGCCCTTGCAACTGACCATGCTGTCAGACACACCGTGAGACAGAATGACCTCTCGGCAGTGAATATTTGACGTCATGCATGACAACCTCAAGCGGAGCCTTTGATGTACTCGGCTGCTGCTACTCGGTAACTACCTGTGCTTTGCGAGCAACTATAACCGGGACTCTATACGAGCCAGACTCCAAAAGGAGCCGATAAATTGGCCAGGCTAATGACACTAGCAAGCATGACTTGATTAAAGATAAGATTGTTGATTCCATCAACAATTTTTTCACTGTCTGGAGCTTCAGAAAACAATTGGAGCCCATCAAGTCTTTGTTAATAAAAGGCTTGATATCGATCACAGTGCAGAGGAGTTGCACTCGTAACCGAGCCTTGGTGGACCCGGGGGCTGATGACGAAAGGACCGCCACCAGGCCATATTAAAAGACCAAGTCAACGGTAAAGCACAGAAAGCTCACGACCTGCGCGAAGATGTCGACTGGACCAGCATCCACTAGGAGTATAACGAGCGGCTAAACATGCGCATAAGGCCAAAGTCCAAGCGTTTAGACATGTGCTCATGACCGGTGTTACTCTTAATCAAGATTAGCATTACTAATCGGCACCACTAAGTGATTAACTCTCAGTGTGTATAGGTGTAGTGGGAAATAAGCACTCTTTATCTCCGTAATCCGGCCATCCCACTATATTACACATGAGATGGGATTAGTTGGGGGGTCCAATCCCGTAACAAAGCAGTTCTTAAGTTGCCTTTCCCCCACAGCTCTACGACGTCGGCTACGAGCTATATGGCTACCCCCGATAACAAACGCCGACAGCATCACTGATCTTATCCAATAAACCATGCTGATTCTCCAAATCGGGTCTTCGACGCGTGTTTCACCTTCTCTCTCATTTCCGTGGAGGCGGAATTGAAAAGGGCTTGCCGCTGGGTCGTCAACATGGGGAGGAGCTCTTCAATCTAGTGCATAGGTTGGATCTGGAGCACCTGCAACTTTTGTTAAAGATTATCAACTACGGCCTGTTGTGTAGAGCAGTTTCCTGCCCATTCGTGGTTATCTATGGCCGAGGGGGCGACCCTTTGAAGCCCGGGCTCATTTTCTTTTCCTCCCCTCCGGTGTGACTTTTGGGAGGCATAGAATCCATGTCGTGACATATGCAACTTCTTCTGATGAGAGCTGGAGGAGGATTTATAGCGACAACGTCGTCCAAAGTGGAATTGTCCCCGGCGGTGGCGGTGCTGGCTTGCCAGCGAAAGATGCAAAATATGGGAAGCTAGGGTGGGCGTTCCGGTTAACCAAAAAGTTTGGGTCGGGTATTTCGGGTTTCCGAAAATAACTCCCGAAATGAGACAAAAAAACACAAACCCGAAAATTCAGGTTCGGGTTTGAGGCGTCGTCCAAAGTGACACGCTGTCGAGGAAGGAGGCCTGCGCGGCGCCGCATCTGAGGCGGGTGCCGTGGGATGTGAGAGAATCAGGAGACTGAGCCACAGTCGGCGGCTGATTTTTGGGAGGTCTGGGTTGGGATTCGTCTCGTCAGGCGTTGTGCAAGTGTGGTAGTTGGGCTTTGACTGGTCCAGGAGGAAGTGGATGTGTGTTGTGTTGTACCGATGGATAGGGTGCCACCAGGTTAGGTGGGAAGTCGGGCAGGGCCTCGCCAAAATAAGTTTTTTGTACTGGGCTTTCTGTATTTCGGGTAGTTCAGAGAATTCAGGTGTCGTGACATGTAACCCGATTTTCCTGAATAAAATTCGGGTTTCCAAAACTGCTACCTGATGTAGTGCTCGGGTTTTTCGGGTTCGGGTTATACGGGTTCGGATTCGGGTTTTCGGTCGGGGTTTTGCGGGTATCGGGTTTTATGCCCAGCGTGAATGGGAAGGATCGGATTACATTTTAGTTATCTTTCAGGCTTCTTGCATATTTTCTGTAGCGGGACATAATTTTCAATTTATTGGGATCTTTTATTACTCTGTCTATTTTCAGGCCAGCATATTTTCTGATAATCAGCGATGGAGCCGTGTCGAGCTCGAGTGAAGAGGTGATCTGTCTATTTTTTCTTTGGTGGTTGCTACGGTGGTGCCGAAGAAGAGGGATAGACGTTGGTTTATCACATAGGTTTATCCTATCTTTTCAGAACTGTAAGATCGGTATATACGTACTTTGTATCTCGTCTTTTATTTATCAATGAGAATCGTATTACCATAAAAAAAATCAGAGATAGTACAAGATCTCTAATCGTTTTCATATGTACGTGAAGCAACGGATCGGTCCAGTCCTCGTGAAACTCGTGCCGCACCTACGGAAGGAAGCATGGCACACGTGGTAGGTCACCATCCAAACCAGCATTAATCCTTGCATCTCCTTCTTCAACCTCTGGCAGTAAAAGTTTATATATCGCTGCAGTGTTGAAATGTTAATTTTCAATTGAGAGAGATTCTTTTTTACTGTCATTTCAACTTTTCATTAGATATAAAAAAACATATGTTACATAACTTTACTTATATATGTCAAATCCTATAAATTACGGGACACATCCACCTACACACACGAGTCTTGCTAGTATGGATGATCTGCCACCTCCGACACGGGTACAACAGACGTTCAGATTCGAGGCTGCATGGTTACGGGCTCCAGACTACCGTGACGTGATGGAGAAAGCATGGGAGGAAGGCAGGGACGGTTCGAATTCCCTACAATCGACCGTCCGTAATCTGAACCAGCTAGCTTGTTCTCTGAAGAAGTGGAGCCGAGATTCTTTTGGCGCCATTAAGAATAGGATTGGCACACTGGAGTATAAACTGAAGGACCTACGACTGTCAAATGCTAATGAAAGCGAGATCCGATCAGTGGAAAAGAATCTTTGTGAGCTGTTTGAAAGAGAAGAACTAATGGCTAGACAAAGATCTCGGGTGGATTGGCTCCGAGAGGGTGACCGAAACACCGCATTCTTCCATGCAAGGGCAACAGCTAGAAAAAGAGAAAATAAAATATCTAGCCTTGCACGGGATGATGGTTCAAAGTGTACAGACATGGGGGAGATAAAAGGAATGGTGCATACTTTCTATGAGCATCTCTTCACCTCCGAGACATGCCCTTCGATGGATGATGTGTTGAGTTCTATTCCCCATAAAATCACAGATGATATGAATGACTCTTTGTGTAAGGAGTATACGGAGCAAGAGATCAAAACTGCTTTGTTCCAGATGGGTCCTACTAAAGCGCCAGGGCCGGATGGTTTCCCGGTGACGTGGGGGTGGCCACGGCAAATCCCAAGGTGAGATACCTAGGGTTTCATATAGAGGGAGAAGTTGGCGCGCTGGTAGTTCCGTCGGCTGACAAGCAAGGCGATTTACCCAGGTTCAGGCCTCCGGAGGGTAACACCCTACTTCCAGCTTGTCTGATCTGTATATATTGTATGATTTACATGGTTGCCACAATGGCGATGGTGGTGATGAGAGACGTGGTTTCGCTAGGGCTATGTCTATCTGTTGTCTCGTATCGATCTGGTCTATGGGGGTGCCCCTGCCTAGCTTTATAAAGGGAGCCAGGTAGGGTTTACAAGAGTCCTAGTAGACTACGACTTGGAGTCCTTGACTTGTGCTTGAAGTAATAGCAGGTCCGCCAAGTGGGCCTTCGTCTAGGCCGCACCAGGTATACCAAAAGTGGGGGACCCGAAGGGTATGACCACGTCAGTAGCCCCCGAGTGTCTGGTCGATTCGTAGAATCGGGCAGAGACTTATAGTAGCATGTCGAGCAGGAGTAGTCAATGCGTCAGGTGTGTTGATGATCATGTGATGAATGTATTAACCATGCCTTGAGAGTTGAATCATTTATGCGAAATCCAGTGTAGGTGTAAGAAACCCAATAATAATAGTAAATCCGATGCGATCTATGGAGAGACCGACTTTGAGAAATCCAGTGCGGGCTGTAGAGAACCCGACTTTAAGAATACCGATGCGGGCTGTAGAGAACCCAACTTTGAAAAATCCGATGCGGGCTATAGAGAACCAGACTTTGAAAAATCCAGCGCGGGCTGTAGAGAACCCGACTTTGAAAAATCCGACGCGGGCTGTAGAGAACCCGACTTTGAAAATTGTGTAGCACTCGAGCCGGCGGCGAGTGCGCTCCCGATGGGAGTAGCCCCTGAGTGTCTGGTCGATTCGTAGAATCGGGCAGAGACTCAAAGTCGAGGATTCATCGGGTGTCTTTTTGCCGGAGGAGGCTGGTAGTCGGAAGTACGTCGACTCATGCCCGGTTTCTATTTGTTTGAGAGTTGTGAGCTTAGCAGGCCCAGCGCACTCGACGGATCGGGGCTGGTTAATTGCTCTGGGGCAAAAACCTGGCTAGCTATCGTAGGCTGGGGAAGCTTGGCTCTGGCCGCGAAGGTCTTATAGAGCCAAACTCCAGCATCAGTAAATGGGTACCCAACGCGTCCGTCGGGATTTTTCATCATGTCGCAGACATGGAAATTACAGAGTGAACGCAGCGGGTGCGAGCCCTGGCTGGCTCGACGGATCGACGGGTCTTATCTTTACACCATGGGTGCAGCATCCGAGGATCATACGCGGCAGACGCATCTCGGGAAGTCTTTTTGCGACTGTGCTAGTCTTGAATTTTTGCATGGGGCTAAGTAGCCGAGTCGATGATTTGTTGCGGCTTGTGCGGCGCAGCCCCCGAGCATCGGGTGCGGCCAAGGCGAATTTGTTGCGTCCTGTGCGGCGCAGCACCTGGTAGAGCATCAGGTGCGGCCAAGACATTTGTTGTGGCACGGCGGACCGGAGTCGACGCGGCGGAAGGAGTCGACGCGGCGGAGTAGTATGACAGAGAGAGTCGACGCAGCGGACCGGAGTCGACGCGGCGGAAGGAGTCGACGTGGCGGAAGGAGTCGACACGGCGGACCGGAGTCTACGCGGCGGAGTAGTACGGTAGAGAGTCGACGCAGCGGACCGGAGTCGACGCGGCGGAAGGAGTCGACGCAGCGGAGTAGTGCGGCAGAGAGAGTCGACGCAGCGGACCGGAGTCGATGCGGCGGAAGGAGTCGACGCGGCGGACCGGAGTCGACGCGGCGGAGTAGTGCGGCAGAGAGAGTCGACGCAGCGGACCGGAGTCGACGTGGCGGAAGGAGTCGACGCGGCGGAGTAGTGTGGTAGAGAGAGTCGACGCAGCGGACCGGAGTCGACGCGGCGGAAGGAGTCGACGCGGCGGAGTAGTGCGGCAGAGGGAGTCGACGAGTCGGAGTCGAAAAGCGCCAGCCCCCGAGTGTTGACTGCAACCGAAGAAGTAGAATTGAAGAACTAAAATATGAAAGTGACTTAGCTGTTCATGAGCGACGGAAATCTGTAGACTGTCGAGGTCGACTCGTCAAAGTGGTGGAGCGACGAAGTTGTTGTTTTGTCGTTGATGATGAATCGCCAGCCCCCGAGCCTCGGGTGCGCGTGCATACGCCGCCCTCTTCCTGAGTCGAAGATTTGTCGGGCCGCGTGGTCCATTGGCCGATGCTGATTGCCGCAGTTGATCTTGACGAGGGTGTGGTTGGTGTCGAAGCGTCAGCCCCTGAGTGTCGGAGGCGGAGTCGATGAAGGCGAGGACGGCAGCCCCCGAGTATCGGAGACGGGGTCAATAAAAGCGAGGCCGGCAGCCCCCGAGTGTCGGAGGCGGGGTCGATGAAGGCGAGGCCGCCAGCCCCCGAGCGTCGGAGGCGGGGTCGATAAAGGCGAGGCCGCCAGCCCCCGAGTCTCGGGTGCGCGTGCATACACCACCTTCTTCCCGAGTTGATGGTCTGTCGGGTTCCCGTGGTCCTGCGGCCGATGCTGATCGCAACCGTTTTGATGGATGAAGTCGAGGGGGTCGGAGTTGGCCAAGGCGGGGTTGGCGATGTGGTTTCGACTACGTCACAGGCAGAGCCGGCTGCGGCGCTCTCCTCAGGCCTTGGCGGCCTGGTTGTTGGAGCAGTGTAACGGCGAATCTGCGAATACCACAGCGCAAGCCGGAAATAGAATATTCATCAAAATAATTAATCTGTACTTTTAAATAGAAAAATAGCACCTGATATTTTGCTCGATGAAACTGAGACGGCGAGTCGACGACGGTCGCGATGGCATTGAAGTTGTCGAACTGAGATGCCATGGCGTGCTGACTCGCCGATCGCTCGTGTTTGTAGGTGCTTGATGCGTACACACAAGCTAGCTAGCTATCCAGCAGCTTAATGGATCTTTGACCTGGTATGTTGTACGCCATTTTGCCTTTGGCTTGCTTTTGCTTGAATTAATTTCCTGGATCCGTGTGCGAGTCAAAGAACGCATGTTTTGGCCTTCACGTGAACATGGTTGCCTGAATCGAACCAACCGATCTTCCCGTGGCTGGTATCTTCTTGGAACTTGACGTGTCCACGTGAAGGTTCAACCCGAAATTTGGTCTCCTCTGTGCCGGCCGCCTCGATCAACGATTCAGCTGGTTGACTCCTGCCCCAGCGGCACGCACGCACGCACGTAAGCAGGTTGTGCTCAGGTCCCGCGTGACATGGAAGGCCGATGTAGACGCGGGAGTCTGCAGGGACGCAGGCGACCCGAAGTTGCGTGATGATGGCCAAACTTGCTGATTACGCCCGCGCTTTTGAGAGACGCCGCCGCCGCCGCGTGCGCTAGCACCTGCTCCTTGGGACTTGATTCAGCGACGGGTTCCCCGTTCGTGACGAACTCGTGCTGCTTTGTCTCGTGATTCATTGGAACGCCGCTGACGAATACCGATCTGATAGATGTGATCAGCAGCACCCGAAGGCGGGGGTTACGTCGAGCCCCCGGGCGTTGATCTAGTGCGGCGAGTCGCCGCCGTTGTTGTCGAAGATTGGAGCCGGCGAAACCGTGAGTCCAGCGCGCGTTCTTCCTACAGACGGCACCAATTGACGTGGGGTGGTCACGGCAAATCCCAAGGTGAGATACCTAGGGTTTCGTATAGAGGGAGAAGTTGGCGCGCTGATAGTTCCGTCGGCTGACAAGCAAGGCGATTTACCCAGGTTCAGGTCCCCGGAGGGTAACACACTACTTCCTGCTTGTCTGATCTGTATATATTGTATGATTTACATAGTTGCCGCAATGGCGATGGTGGTGATGAGAAACGTGGTCTCGCTAGGGCTATGCCTATCTGTTGTCTCGTATCGATCTGGTCTATGGGGGTGCCCCTGCCTGGCTTTATAAAGGGAGCCAGGTAGGGTTTACAAAGAGTCCTAGTAGACTACATCTTAGAGTCCTTGACTTGTGCTTGAAGTAATAGCAGGTCCGCCAGGTGGGCCTTCGTCTGGGCCGCACCAGGTATACCAAAAGTTGGAGACCCGAGGGTATGACCACGTCACCCGGCGTTATTCTATCAAACTCACTGGAATTTTCTCAAAGATGAGATTTGCTGTGGGGTAAGAAGTTTCTTGGCGGATAATGATATTCCTGAAGGTTTTTGTGATTCGGTTGTGGTGTTGATACCGAAGATCTCCAACCCTCAGCATTTGAAGAACTTTCGACCCATTAGCCTATGTAACGTCTTGTACAAAATAGCCTCAAAAGTGCTTGCTAATAGACTGAAGCTGATTTTGCCTGCTGTGGTGTCTGAAAATCAGAGTGCATTTGTTCCGGAAGATTAATTACTGACAACGCACTGATTGCATTTGAATGCTTGCACACTATCAGACAACAGCGGGCTAAGAGGCCGTTCTTTGCTCTGAAGGTGGACATGATGAAAGCCTATGACCGCGTTGAGTGGAGTTATTTACATGGCTGTCTTACTAGGCTTGGTTTCTCGGACACGTGGATCAGGTCTGTAATGAGATGTGTAGCAACTGCTCGTTATGCTGTCCGAGTTAATGGGGACCTTACAGAGCCGGTGGCACCGTCAAAGGGTATTCGTCAGGGAGATCCAATCAGTCCCTACCTATTTCTTTTGTGCATGGAAGGATTATCATGTTTACTGCAAAAACAGGAGGCCCAAGGTGAGCTACAAGGAATCAAGAATGGTCGACTTGGTCCTGCTATATCCCATCTACTGTTTGCAGATGACATTATCTTCTTCGCCAGAAGCGATAGTCGTAGTGTTGATGCTCTCCAGAGGACGCTGAACCTTTATTGTGCTGGGTCTGGACAAAAGATTAATTTGGACAAATCAACTATTTTCTTCGGAAATGGCTGTGAGGAAGGAATCAAGAATGAGGTGAAACAGAAGCTGGGTGTGCAGTCTGAACGTCTCCAAGATTCCTACCTCGGGATGCCTACCCATGTTAGCCGCTCATCAACTCTGACGTTCCGCTACATCTATGAACGCATGTGGCAGCGTGCTAATGGTTTGTCGGATAGGCCTCTATCTAGAAAAGGAAATGAAATCATGTTGAAATCGGTGAGACAGGCTATTCCAACGTTTGTGATGAGTTGCTTTCAGCTTCTAGTGGAAACTTGTGATGACATGAGGAAGATCGTAGCCGATCAATGGTGGGGGAAGGAAAATGGTCGGCAAAAAATGCATTGGAGATCCTGGGAGTGGCTGTCATCCTCAAAAGAAATGGGAGGTTTAGGATTCCGTGATATGGAACTCTTTAATCAGGCGATGTTGGGCCGACAGAGCTGGCGTCTCATCACGGATCCTACCAGTTTATGTGCTCGAGTTATGAAGGGTCGCTACTTTCCGAACTACGAGTTCTGGGATGCTCCATGTCCACGTTCGGCCTCGTATACGTGGAGGAGTATTCTCTATGGGAGACAATTGGTCAAGCAGGGAGTCCGTTGGTGTGTCGGCGATGGATCAACAATCAAAATCATGCAAGATAATTGGATTCCGGGTACCAAACCTGAATTTCTCCGAACACTCACAACTCTGACTGATGGCCAGACAGTTGATTTCTTGCTCGATATGGAAGCTCATTCCTGGAATGTCCAACGAGTTCGAACTGTCTTTGCGGAAGAGGTGGCTGATCAAATTTTACAGATCCCGTTAAATCGCCATGGTGAAGGTGATTTTATGTCCTGGCCTCTTAGTTGCTTCGGTACCTACACGGTACGCTCAGCCTATCATTTGGCAAGATCGGAGAAGGCGCTGAAGAGACGCAGCTCACGTGGGAGAGGTATGGTTTCTGATGCACAGGTAGAATCCAAGTTTTGGAAAAAACTGTGGGCGATCAAGGCTCCGGGTAAGATGTGCATCACTCTCTGGAGGTTCGCCCATAACTGTTTACCCACTGGCCAACAATTTCTTCGGCGCCATATTCCAGCTTCTCATGTCTGCATCCATTGCTCGGTGGAAGAGAGTGTGGAGCATGCCTTCTTTTTCTGCCCGTTTGCAAGAGAAGTGTGGACTGAGATTAAAAAGGACTTTGATGTTTCACTTCAGCGTAAGTCCTTTCTTTCCCCCGCTTATGGATTTCATGTCCAGAAGTAGTGAGATTCAAGGCATTGTTCTCGCGGTAATTAACCTGCTGGCATCTCTGGGATACCCGGAACAAGATTCGTGAAGAGGGGGGACAAGTTGTACCACTCGGCATTGCTGTGAAGATCAAAGCATATGTTGAGTTCATCATGACGTATCAGCTTTCAACAAGCTCCAAGCACATACGTGAGGCCACCCGAGTAGTTTCTTGGTCTCCGCCGCCGGAAGGATTTCTTCAGTTGAGTGTTGATGCAGCTCTCTTCGCATCGTCAAAGAGCATGGGTGCTGGGGTTGTTGCTCGTGATCAGCAGGGAACTTTTGTTGCTGCTGCTGGGGACAATCTCCATGATGTGGTTCATCCAGAGATTGCTGAAGCATGTGCGATCAGGTTTGCTCTCTCTTGGGCCAAAGATGAAGGTATGGATCATATCGTGGTGAATACAGATTGTTTGTCTGTGGTGCAACGCATTGATTCAACGGAGAGGGATCGATCTGCGATTGGACCGGTCATTCAAAATATCACATTGTTGGTCGCTGGTTTCTACAAGTGTTTAGTTGTCTTTGTTAGTTGTTTACAGAACTTTGCTGCACATTATTTAGCTCGTTCTTTGGAGTTTTCTTGAAAGTCTATTTGCCTTGGTGTGCCCCCGGATTGTATCCGGGAAACAATTTGTATTGACTCTATGTTTAAGTGATCAATAAAGTGGGTAAGTTCTATCAAAAAAAAAAACTGTCACCGAATCAAATAGAGAGTAAGCGAGTCTAGTGAGTGGGTATATGTACCACGACCTTTGCCGCGACTATGATGGACCATGCAGGGACCCTCGGGCAAACGCGATACATGTTCTTGGTATTGTTTGATTTAATCGGGTGTGCGATGGGATTCATTTAGACATGGTTTCTATTTTTTTGAAACGTGGCAAAAGATTTACCTTCCTTTAGACAGGGTTTCTAGCGGCCACACAATACTACGGTCTATCAGTAGAACCGTAAAAGTTGTAAATTTAGGCCGATCACCTTAGTTTATGGATCTGGAGTACCTATTGTTCAGCAACTTGTCTGGACTTTTTTGTATATCCAAATAGTTCGGATTAGAGATAAGGGCATATACAATGTTCTTATCTTACCAATATCACGGAGCATAATTATTGAGTTGGACTAGAGAGAAACGAAAAAAAAAGGATGTTGCCTTCTCTTACCGAATATTTTAAAATTTTGGTTGCTAAAGATAAGACTAAAAAATAATCCAGTATACATCATGTTTTATTAACATCTCTTAATTACATAGTGGGTTATAGATAAGACTGTCTTATCCACCGTCATAATGTAGTTTTATTCACCATCGGAGTGCCGAGCCGGGCAACAAAGATTTCCTTATCCTAAAATAATTAGTTGATTTCTATGACATAAGATACTGCCAAATCTAATATTTCAAAAGAAATTATTTTTGGCACCAAATTATATAAAAGAAAAAGGAAAGTCAGTAGTGCTCCAAACCTGAACGCATGCTGAATACTGGGTCAATAGCCACTTGGCATTTTACCGCGGGACCACAGCGCCGGGCTGCCTCGGCCGCTGCGATGTAGCAGTAGTCGCCTCAAAGCCCTATATATATCTCCTCGATCGAATGAATCGGCCTTCACCGGATCACGACGGCACTCGCCCCTTGTCTTCCGCCACCTCTCCCGCCTCCGGTTCGCCTCTTCCCATTTCCAATCAACTCATCCACAAATGGAGTCTCTCCTCGCCACCGCGCACCTCCACCCGGCAACCTTCTCACCGGCGTCCTTCGCCTCCTCCTCCTACTCTTTCCGCTCGCCGTCCGTCGTCCGCGGCGTCCGCCGTGATGGTCGCGCCGTTCGATGCGCCGCCTCCAAAGTGCGCTCTTTTTCTAGACCGTTCGGTTGTATCCTGGTCCATGAGATTGGACAGTGACGGAACTGCGTGCTCTGTTTCTTTTTTCCTCTTAATTAATTTCTGCCTTCGTCTGTTGCCTCAGGACGCGCTCCTGTACGCGCTGGAGCACGACGAGATGTTCAACTCCGACGAGGTGATCCAGTGGGAGAGCGGCAAGACGATCAACACCATCGCCGCCGCGCAGGGCATCAGCATCCGCCGCCGGTGCCGGCTCCGGTACCCCTCCGAGGGCTCCGGCGACGACAAGGCCGTGCCGCGCAACCATCTCGAGCAGATCGTCTGGGACAAGGAGGTGGAGGTGTCCCAGGTACAAACAGACATACATGCATATATCTCAAATACATGCCATGAATTGATGCTCAGGGCGTTTCTGATTACTCTGTAACATATAAATTCTTGTGTAGAGGAAAGCCAAGAAACCTCTGAGGAATGTGATGGAGTCCAGCGAGCACGCTCCGCCGCCGAGGGATTTCATCGGCGCTCTCACGGCGGCCTACGACCGCAACGGCATGCCAGCCCTGATCGCCGAGGTTAAGAAGGCGTCGCCAAGCAAGGGCGTGCTCAGGGAGAACTTCAATCCCGTGAGTCTAAACATTCTGTATGTACAATTCTGTCATGTTCAGTGCTATTAATCATCTGAAACTAATGATCGAAAACTCGAACAGGTTGAGATCGCGCAGGCGTACGAGGAAAACGGCGCCGCCTGCCTCAGCATCCTCACAGATGAGAAGCACTTTCAGGTTTGTTGCTTCTCTTTTCTAAGTGATCACCTACAACAGAATTCTTGCAGTGATTAAATTGGTTCTATATGTCTGACATCTGCAACTTCTATTGTTATACAGGGGAGCTTTGAGAACCTAGAAACCGTTCGCAATTCCGGAGTGAAGGTATGTGGAATGATGGACATAAACATGGCATATCTGAAGAGTGTATTCTTCAGATAGTTCTATTGATCCAAATGAATATGTGACAAATTAATTGAGCATGGTTCTGTGTGCAAATGCAGTGCCCCCTTTTATGCAAGGAGTTCGTCATTGATGCCTGGCAAATCTACTACGCGCGATCAAAGGGCGCCGATGCGATTCTGTTGATTGCCGCCGTGCTACCGGATCTTGACATGAAGTACATGCTTCGTGTCTGCAAATGTCTTGGAATGACCGCTCTTATTGAGGTATGTTCTAGATGTTTTGGGTTCGGCGGTATTCCCATAAATACTGTTTTTACATTGGATTGTGATATTTAGCAGTGTGGAGAACTGGGTGCTAACCCAGTGGCAGAGGCTGCGAGTGCGCGCCTAGCCGGCCCGGGTTCGAGTCCCAGCTGCGCCTAAATGGCTGCGCCGAGGCATACTCGAATAAACCGGGCATCTCACCTACCTAACAACGTAAAGTCAAGGGAGGGATCATTCCCCCGTTGACCACGTTTTTTATATTTAGCAGTGTGCTAAGCATGATTGGTGTTTCAGGTTCATAATGAGAGAGAACTGGACCGCGTGCTGAAATTAGATGGTGTTGAGCTTATCGGAATCAACAACCGCAGTCTAGGTACTGTTGCTCGTCAGATATTTTCCATCCAGAATGTAGTTTCTGAGGCCGGAGCTGTTTTCAGTTTGTGCATACATGGTGCTAAAGGGGATATTCTTTGCAGAGACATTTGCAGTTGATACTTCAAACACAAGGATGTTGTTGGAGAAACGTGGTGATATCATCAGGGACAAGGGGATATTGGTATGCTCTCCATACCAGTGATTCTTCTATGTGCATTTATTTGTAGTTGCTACTCAAACTGACAACAGAAAATGCATATAGTATTATTTGCATTGAATTTTAATAGGTTTATTTTCTTCAGGTCGTTGGGGAATCTGGCCTGATCACTCCTGATGATGTTGCATATGCGCAGAGTGCCGGCGTTTCCGCAGTAAGTTTTCTGGATACTCCTTACTTTCCAGCTACGTCTAACTGCAAGATTTCAGTACATCGTTTTGTAGTGTTTTCCCTACGATATATCATGAAGCCGACCTTCAGAAACGTTGGGAAGCAGATGTTTTCATTGCCCATAATCAGCCAACCACATGTTCCTTGATCTTAAACTGCTGCTTGTGTTTTCAGCGACATGTCTGTTATAATTGATGAGTGTTTACGTTTGCAGGTTTTGGTAGGAGAGTCCCTGATCAAGGCGGAAGATCCGGGGCGAGCAATCGCTGGGTTGTTTGGGAAAGAGCTCTTGCACTAAACTGATGCTTCACTATTGTATTTGTGTTGGTTGTTTTATTCTTTGTGAAGCAGATTTATGTTTGTGGTTACTGTACATGTGGCAAGCATAAATAAGCGCATGTGCTGCTGAATAAAGCTTTAGGTGCAGAAATGAATGAAGTACAACGGATGTAACTATGAATAAGAGCAGTATTATGCAAAATAATTTCACATGTTCCCTTCTTTGGATATGGACGTGCGGCCGTGTTATCACTAAGCAGGAAATCTGGGCAAGATTGTTCTAGTTGACGTTGAATGTTGCCATCAGGATTTCAACCCGACGATTGGAGACACGCCTCCACAACTCGACCTACCTGTTCTTAGGTTCTAGACATCTAGACAATCCATCCCAAGAAAATAGAATGGGGACCCAATGGAATGATATGATACTCCCTCCGTTTTTGTATACAAGGCCACAAACTCATATTCCAGATACCAAGGTAAAAAATTAAACTAATTAATTCTTGTTAAACCGTTGGCAAAGCAAACTTATGTAGCCTCATTTGCTGGGTTAATAAATGGAAACGTACAACTCTTCTCCATTGGCTCCCTCACTGAGCACAAGCGCAGCACACAGCTGCATCCATGCATGCATGGAACGGTGATTGGTTTCGGTAATTAAGTCATCCATTTCTACTCTCCACCAGGGAATCGTACGAGGAAAACCTCATTAATTTTGCCTCGTTTATCGTTTGTGGCCTTGTATAGAAGAGAAAATGTATATTTGGTAGTGACCTTGTATTTAAAAACGGAGGGAGTATAATATTTTACCGATTTTTCCCTAGCTATTTGCTAGCCAAGCATTGCGTCGTAGACCTGGGCATACTCCAGGCTTGACTGGTTTATGGATAATTTCTGTAAAGCCTGATGTGTAAATGTCAAGCCTGGATTTTCCCTAGGCCCTAGAAAGTTGTCATATTAGTACTAAATATATTTTGCTTTATAAGAAATAATTTATAATGTATGGGCTTGTTTTTTGAACAAAGCACTTATTTCTGCGAGAAAAATCCAGATCCAGCATAGAAGTTCACAAGATGTACAAATGATGCCAAACATAACAGCAATTGCATCAACATTTTTGGACCAGCTAACAACCACTACCGCCGCCAGATCTAGCCAGGAACCAGCCGTTGTCGCTGCTACCCTACCGGAGCCGGACTGACTTTGGTGATTACAACCGGAAATTTTTCATGCTCGTGTCCCTAAGGACGAGTGCCCCTGGAAGCATGAATTTTTTTTCATGCTCGTGTCCCTAAGGACGTCACATATTGGAAAATTTTCATGGCGACACCGACCACCAACAATGAATGTTCTATTGCACTGGAATATTCTACAGTCAGAAGCGAATCAAAGCACCTGTTTCGCTGCAAAGAAAGAGTCAGAGCGCCAGCGTTTTAATGCATGCAACATCTCCATTTGTTCCAACGTGCGGCACCAAAAACAATAGCAGGGTGCACTGTTCACACACACAGTTCACGGAAAAACTGTCTTATTACTACTATATGAAAGACACAGGAAATGCCGGCCTCGCAGCGATCCGGGCACTGTAGCTATCTACAGTGTTGAACAGTGCCCGCCCGCCTCGATCCAGCCCGTCCATTGCTGATCCAACGGCCGCGCACGAATTTTGGCGCAGCGATTTTGCAAAAACAAACTCGCAACTCGAGAAATTACACCGCAATCCCACGTTTTCCGCTGCGAGGGACCAATTTGCGATTCGACGAAAACGCAAGGACTTGGCTGAAAAACCGTCCACGAATCCCCCTCCCCTTCTCTCCCCGCGCGGCGTCGAGTTCGCCGCCGCCGCCGACGCGCCGCGCCGCCGCACCGCACCTCCTCGCTTAGATCGACGCCCACGGCGAGGTGCGCCGTCGCGTCCTCTCCCTTCTCGCTGAAGATCGCCTGGTGGGATGCCGCGCTCGCGCCGGAATCGTCCACGCCACGCTCGGCGTCCGCCGCCGCATCCGCACGCTGCCGGCGACGCTCCGGCGACCCAGAAGAGGCGCCGCCGCCACCTGCAGCCACCCCGCGTCCGCGCGCGTCCGACGCGCCCAGCCGCGCGTCCCAGCTCGCGGTGGATCGACGCCGGCGAGGTCGACGCCGCCGCGGCAGAGCCCGGCCACTGGTGACGTCACGGCGACGTCACAGTGGGCCTGGGATGGGGAGATGGGCTGGTGATGACGTGGATCGCACGTTCGTTGGGAGACCCCAAGAGGAAGGTATGAAGCAGTGTAGCAGCAGTTTCACTCAGTATGAAACCAATGTTTAATCGAACCAGTAGGAGTAAGAAATCATTTCTGAAGGTTGTCGGTGGCGCGCTGACGTGGAACCTGCACACAAGACAATCAAACTATTTTGCCCCAACGAAACAGTGAGGTTGTCAATCTCACCGGCTTGCTGAAAACAAAGGATTAAACGTATGGTGTGGAAAACAGTAGTAAATTGCAGAGAATGAAAAGGAACAATGTTTGCAGTTGGTTGTATTATCAGTGTAAAAGAATGGACCGGGGTCCACAGTTCACTAGTGGTGTCTCTCCATAAAAGATAACTAACATGCTGGGTGAATGATGACCCACAAGTATAGGGAAGTAATACCCAAATTTATTGATTCGACACAAGGGGAGCCAAAGAATATTTATAAGCCTTGACAGATGATTTGTCAGTTCAGCTGCACCTGGAAGTAGACTTGCTCGACACAGTTTATCAGTAGCAACAGTTTTATGACAGTAGCAGTAGTGAAATAATAGCAGCAGTAAAATAAAGACAGCAGTAATAATTGCAGTAGACAGCAGGATTAAAATACTGTAGGCATAGGGATGGATGAACGGGCGTTGCATGGATAAGATAATTCATGAAATAGTCATACATAGGGCAATTGCAGATAAATAATAAGGTATCCAAGTAATAATCAATCATAGCATGTGTTCCGTATTTAGTCGTACGTGCTCGCAATGAGAAACTTGCACAACATCTTTTGTCCTACCAGCCCGTTTGCAGCGGGGCCTCAAGGGAAACTACTGGTAATTAAGGTGCTCCTTTTAATAAAGCACCGGAGCAAACACGTGAACACATGTGATCCTCACGTCGCAACCATCCCCTCCGGTTATCCCAATTTCTGTCACTTTGGGGCCTCGGGTTCCGGACAGTGACGTGTGTATACAACTTATAGATATGATCCAAAACAATAATTATCTCATGATTCAATAACATGTTCAGATCTGAGATCATGGCACTCGGGCCCTAAGTGACAAGCATTAAGCATAATAAGTTGCAACAATGACATAAGTACTACCGATGGATACTAGGCACCATGCCCTAACAAATCTCACAACTATTACATGAATGATCTCATCCAATCCCTACCATCCCCTCAGCCTACAGCGGGGAATTACTCACACATGGATGGGGGAGTCATGGATGGTCGATGGAGAGGTGGCGGTGATGATGATGGCGATGATCTCCTCCAATTCCCCGTCCCGGCAGGGTGCCAGAACGGAGTTTCTGATCCCCGAAATAGGGTTTTCGATGGCGGCGGAGCTCTGGAAGTTTTCTGGAAAAAGCGTCGATCCCCCGAAGTTTTTAGGTCAGAGGCTTTAAGTAGTCCAAAGGGGAGCGTCGGGGGCCACACAGGTGGCCACACCACCCCTGGGCGCGGCAAGGGCCCACCCGCGCCCTGGGTGCGTGTGGTGCCCCTGTGCACCCTCCTCGCTTCGTCTTCTGGCTCCGTGGGTCTTCTGGAAAAATAGAATTTCTGGAATTTTCTAAAACTTTGACTTTCTGCACAAAAACAGACACCAAGGCAATTCTGCTGAAAACAGCGTTAGTCCGTGTTAGTTGCATTCAAATCACACAAATTAGAGGAAAAACAATAGCAAAAGTGTTCGGAAAAGTAGATACGTTTTGGACGTATCAACTCCCCCCAAGCTTAGCTTATTGCTTGTCCTCAAGCAATTCAGTTAACAACTGAGTGCGATAAAAGAAACTTTTACGAACACATTTGCTTCATATGATGTATACATACCTACTATATGATCAAACTTAGCAATTCATAATAGGAACCATGCAAATAATGACACCTAGTAGTTATGCAAATCATGAAAAGATACCAAAGTACTAAGAATGAATAACATAGCATACATCTATCCACAAGAATTGCAATGTTCGTAAAAAGATATGACAAAGTGGTATCTCGCTTGCCTTTGTTTGAAGGGCAAAACATAAATGCCAAGGCACCTCTGAAGTTCAAGTGAAGACTAGATATAAAATATCAAAGATAAGAGTATCATAGTTATACCTCAATTAATCGTATCCTGGGACAAGCACATTACACTAAGAACGACAGTTATGCTCTCGAAGAGTGCTCAAAGAAAGGATGGTGACTCAACATAAAAATAAAAGATTGGCCCTTCGCAGAGGGAAGCAGGGATTAACACGTGCTAGAGCTTTTTATTTTAAAAACAGAGGTAAAAATGTTTTGAGAGGTGTTTGTTAATTGTCAACGAATGGTAGCGGGTGAGAACAGTATTCTACCTGTCAAACGGACTTTTAAGAGCGGCTCCCATGAAGGACGTTATTTCTACCAGCAAGGCAGATCATCCCTCTTTCTCTTTGGTTTACACACATTCAGGTATTTCACTGTTTGTCATTGCTTACTGATGAATCAGGGCAAAAGTGTGAAGAGAATTAATTGGTTAAAGTTGTAATTAATTGGGACTGGGCACCCCGTTGCCAGCTCTTTTTGCAAAATTATTGGATAAGCGGATGTATATGCCGCTAGTCCAGGTGTAAAAGTCCATTTGACAAATAGAATAAAGAATAACCACACTAATTCCTCATGAGCTAGTAAACATTGACACAAAAAGGGAAATATTTTGAAGTTTTAAAGGTAGCACATGCAAATTTACTTGGAATGGCTTGAAATACCATGCATAGGAATTTTTGGTGGACTCTTTGGGATAACTTGGTTTAAAGGATTTGGATGCACGAGCAGCATTCCCGCTCAGTACAAGTGAAGGCTAGCAATAGACTGGGAAGCGACAACCACGAGAGCGATAACGGTCATAATCATGCTTGCGACAAAATAAAATTAACGGAGGCATAAAGATGATACTAAAACTCTGAGGCAAAATAGATCATCAAGGCTTAATTGACTTTTATTTTTCAGTCATAACATGTGTGAGCATGTGCCAAGTCGAATCAAGTGAATTATTCAGAGGAGGATACCAGCCTGCCATACCGTTTTACGAATAGAACAATGCATGTAAATATCTATATGACATGTTATTCGCTATTAGCAATTTGGTACTGGTCATAAGAAGACATGAACTACTAAGTAATCATTAAATAACATAACCACTACCATGATAGCTAAGCATGTTCACATGAGTAGGTATATTTACAAAAATGAAAAACAAATAGAGTTCATACCAGCCTTTTACCACATCCGAATTGTCGTAGTCGTCATTATTGCTTTTCACTTGTGTGGCTTGAATGATGTGAAATGATAACCAAGCCCAAGTGGAACCACGGAAATTTTGAACTCCTGAAACAACTATACAAAACGGCAGAAGAACAACAAATATTTTTGGGTTTTCGAATTAAAGCAAGCATAGAAAGAAACAAGCAAACAAAGCAAAATCTTTTTGGATTTTTGAATAACAAACCGAAATGAAAAATAAAGTAAACTAGCACTACAAATTCAAAAGCAAGAGAAATAAAGGAAATATTTTTGGTCTTTTGGTGTTTTGCGAAAATGAAATGGATACAAGAAACAAAAGAAAAGAAACAAACTAAAACATGGATATACAAAGTACCGACATGATATGAATATGATAAAATGAGTGAACTTGTCGGCATACCTCCCCCCAAGCTTAGGCTTTTGGCCTAAGTGGGAGACCAATCATCCCCATGGCCGCCAGCTAGGCGCGCCCTCAGTGTGACGAGGAGGGTTCCTCGTCCGGTGAAAGCTCGAGGATGCACCACCGTAGTACACGGTGTAGTCCTCAGGGGGCGCCACGAAGGTCTCCTGTCGGTGCTCAGGGTAGTGCTGTAAATGGAAATCCGGTGCACCGAGGTGGTTGTCCAAATCCTCCCTCGAATATGATAGAGGACCCCTGAAAACACTGAACAAACTAGGCTGTGGAAGCCGGACCTCTAGCTCAGGTCCATTAGCAAAAACAACTCTATACATCAAATGTCCAGTAGATGAATTAGTAGTAACAAAATCATGAAGTTTCATGGCAGCAAGATCAAGTCTTTCGGAATCAACAATTCATCAGAAGGATCACAGAAGACCAAGATCAGCTAAAACACGTGCAGCAATAATGCCTCCAAAGATGGGACCTTTGGCGGCAAGGCGGCGAGCAATCAAGGCACCAAGGTTGTAGGTTTTATCATTTTTAAGTGCATGAGCAAGAAAAGCTAGATGATAGCAAGAAATATTACTAGTGTTCTCTCTAGCAAGCACACTCGTGGCAAGATAATATGTGAAGTACCTGATGGCTGGAAATTGAATGTTCCTTATCTTACCACGCTGCACTCTACGGTGATCATCATAGCTCAGCTCATGGTAAAGATCCAACAACTCGGGCGGCTGTGATTTGATCTTCCTTGCTGTCCCAGATGGAGCAACACCTATGACCCTGCAAAATCTTTTCAAGTCCATGTTGCATGCACGATCATAAATCTTAAACTCAACAGTGGGGTTAAAAGTAGAGTTATTAAACTTAAAGCTTTCAACAAAAATCTTAGTGAGGTTAGCATATTGTGGCCTCTCATCCTGCATAAATTCCATCAAACCAACATTGTTAATCATCCTTATGAAGTCATCATAAATCCCTGCATCTCTCATAAAGTTAAAGCATGGAAAAATAGATGGATGAGGAACACCATCATCTTCCTCTTCACCATTCTTGGTGCCAAAAGATCCTCATTGTATGATGGCCTAGGTGCACCTCTTGATCTTGAAGCCCTTGTTTCCTTGAGGAGGATGGTGTTTGCCTCTCAAAGATTTCTCCATAAGTGTGTTTATCCATCTTCCTTTTCTGAAATTTTAAACAAACCTCATAAAAAATGATTTTGAGTGATTAATCAAGGGAAACACTAGGGAGACTTGCTAGAGGACTAAACATGCATCAAAACTAGTTAATCTAAACAAGAACAAGCATGCAAGCTCTAATAACATGTCACCTACAGTACCAAAATGCAAAGATATAAGCAACTAAACAAAATTCTATTTGGATAATCGGAGGAGTCACATACCGGAGAGCAATTGATCCAAATTTCAGCAGCAAAGATGGGCTGAGCAAGTAGATCGAAAAATTCGAGCAAGAGCAGCAAGAACACGAGTTTGAGCAATGGTGGTGTGTTGGTCGGGAGAGAGAAAGGAGTGGGAGAGAGATGAGAGAGTGGAGGGCCAGGTGGACCCCACACCAGGGCAGGGCGCGGCCTGCCCTCCACCGCGCCGTGGGGCGTGTGGTGGCCTGGTGGGTCCCCCTGGTCATCCTCTGGTACTCCCACGTTTCTTTAAAAACTAGGACTTGTAGAATTTTTTCAGAATTTTTTTGAAAACTTTTATTTCTGACATTTTCTGGGTGCTTTAAACAATGAAAACTAGACAAAATGAATTTATGTAAAGACCAAGCATTACTTAACTTTGCAAATTACAGTAGCAAAACAGTAGGTAAAAACAAAGTGAGAAAGAAAAATGTTGTTTAGCAATTTTATGCATGTAAAACATATTTGTTAACAAGGTTGATCAAGTCTTGCCACCAAATACATTTTATATGACATAAAAGAATTAAACCACATTGAACAATCATGTTACCTTAAATGGTATAGCTATAGATCCAATCATAAATATTGAAGTTCTTCATGAGGTTCATATATAGGGCAATCAATACTTCCCACTTTGATACTTTTAATATTGGTAATTGTATTAACTCCAAATATTTGTCCAGCTTCTTGGGAAAATAAACAGTATGCTCTTTGTCATTAACATGGAAAGTCACTTTTCCTTTGTTGCAATCAATAACAGCCCCTGCAGTGTTAAGAAAAGGTCTTCCAAGAATAATAGACATATTATCATCTTCAGGCATTTCAAGCACAACAAAATCAGTTAATATCAAGCAATTATTAGCCACTTGAACAGGAACATCTTCACATATACCAACAGGAACAGCAGTAGATTTATCAGCCATTTGCAAAGATATATCAGTTGGTATCAATTTTTCCAAGTAAAGTCTCTTGTAAAGAGAAAAAGGCATAACACTCACCCCTGCACCTAAATCACATAAGGCAGTTCTAACATAGTTATTTTTGATTGAGCAAGGAATAGTTGGTATACCTGGATCTCCAAGCTTCTTTGGAACCTTACCATTGAAAGAATAATTAGCAAGCATGGTAGAAATCTCTTCATTAGGAATCTTTCTCTTGTTAGAGACAATATCTTTCATGTACTTTGAATAGGGAGGTAACTTAATAGCATCAGTCAAAGGAATTTGCAAAAACAAAGGTTTCATCCATTCACAAAATTTGTTATAATGTTCTTCTTCCTTAGATTTGAGTTTCTTAGTAGGAAAAGGCATTTGTTTTTGCACCCAAGGTTCTCTTTCATTACCATGTTTCTTAGCAAGAAAATCTTCTTTAGTGTACTTTTTGTTTTTAGAATGCTTTTCAGGTTCCTCTTCACTTTCCTCTTTATCAGAAGCATCATTCTTATCTTTATCATTAGCATGTTCATTACCACTCTCAGTTTCAGCATCAGAGATAGATATACTATTTGGATTATTAACATGCTCATTGTCTTTAATAGGTTCAGGAGATTCCTCAACATGTTTATGTTTCTTCTTCTTCTTTTTCTTAGAAGGAGTAGTAGTTTCATTAACTAGTTGAGAATCTTGCTCAATTCTTTTAGGATGTCCCTCAGGATACAAAGGATCCTGAGTGGAAGCACCACCTCTAGTTGCTATACCAAAAGCATGTTTATCATTTTCTCTAGAAGCATTACCTAGCAAATCTTTTTGCACTTTAGTCAATTGCTCAATTTGAGTTTGAACCATACGAAAATGTTTAATGAGTATTTTAACATCATTAGAAGTTCTTTCCAAAACATCATGCAAATGATTAATGACATGAGAATTCTTTATGAAGCTATTTTCTATTCTCCAATTGAAATTGTTTTGCTTAACAATGAAATTATCAAACTCATCTAAGCATTGATCAGGAGGTTTAGAATAAGGGATATCTCTATCATCAAAGCGTTGGAGAGAGTGTACCTCAACTGTAGATGAGTGAGGAATTGGCTTACACAATTCTTCTATAGGTGGAAGATTTTTCACATCTTCAGATTTAATACCTTTCTCCTTAAGAGATTTCTTGGCTTCTCTCATTTCTTCATCATTCAATTCAATTACTCCTCTTTTCCTCGGCGTAGGTACCGGAGTTGGTTCAGGCAGGGTCCAATCATCATGATTTTGGCTTATCTTAGCCAATAATTCCTCGGCTTCATCTGGAGTTCTTTTCCTGAAAACACAACCAGCACAACTATCCAGGTATGTCCTAGATTCAACAGTTAGTCCATTATAAAATATATCAAGAAGTTCATTTTTAGCTAGTTGATGTCCAGGCCGAGCTCTAAGTAAAGAACAAAACCTTGCCCAAGATTCAGGCATTTTCTCTCCCTCATTTTGCTTAAAGTTAAAGATTTTCTGTAAAGCAGCATGTTGAGCACTAGCAGGAAAATATTTCTGAAAGAAAGCATTGACTAAACCCATCGGGCTCTCAATAGATCCAGGAGATAAATCATTAAACCAAGTTTTAGCTTCATCTTTCAATGAGAAAGGGAAAATTTTAGTAACAAAGTAACTGCGTTTCTTAATATCATCAGAAAACAAACTACTCAGAGTAGAGAGAGTGTTCATATGTTCTACAGCACTTTCATTTTCAGTTCCTCGAAAAGGTTCTTTCTCAGCAATAGTTATAAAAGACAAGTCCACAGAGAAATCATAATCTTTATCTTTTATATTTATGGGAGATGTAGCAATTTAGCATCAGGAGAAAGTTTATAGTTGACAGCACGTCTTTGAAGAAGATTTTTAATAGCATTAACATCTTTAGAGGTATCACAATTCATGCATTCATCAATAAAGTCATCATCAAGTTCAACATAAGTTTCCTCAAGATCATCACTAGTAGTTTCTCTCGTTTCAGGTGAATAAGCAGGTGTAACAGGAGTTTCATTAGGTGTTTCAGTATTTTCAAGTTGTTTAGATTTAGCAATTGTAGCATCTAGAAAAGGACCTAGTGAACCTCTTTCATCAAGCACAGTAGAAGCATCATCAAATTCATCAGAAACATTCTCAGATTCAGCAGAAGTAGCAGCACGTGAAGCATGTGCATGTGGTGGTGTGACAAGTTGACTTATAACAGACGGTGAATCAAGAGCAGCAGAAGTGTTCAGAGTTGTACCTCTCCTTGTAGTGGATGGCAATATGCGAACCTTATCATCACGAGGTTTACCCATGATGAATGAATTGCAGCGAGCAGTATGACTCCCTGGTGAGCTTATAAATAGAGCTATGCTCCCCGGCAACGGCGCCAGAAAATAGTCTTGATGACCCACAAGTATAGGGGATCGCAACAGTCTTCGAGGGAAGTAAAACCCAAATTTATTGATTCGACACAAGGGGAGCCAAAGAATATTTATAAGCCTTGACAGATGATTTGTCAGTTCAGCTGCACCTGGAAGTAGACTTGCTCGACACAGTTTATCAGTAGCAACAGTTTTATGACAGTAGCAGTAGTGAAATAATAGCAGCAGTAAAATAAAGACAGCAGTAATAATTGCAGTAGACAGCAGGATTAAAATACTGTAGGCATAGGGATGGATGAACGGGCGTTGCATGGATAAGATAATTCATGAAATAGTCATACATAGGGCAATTGCAGATAAATAATAAGGTATCCAAGTAATAATCAATCATAGCATGTGTTCCGTATTTAGTCGTACGTGCTCGCAATGAGAAACTTGCACAACATCTTTTGTCCTACCAGCCCGTTTGCAGCGGGGCCTCAAGGGAAACTACTGGTAATTAAGGTGCTCCTTTTAATAAAGCACCGGAGCAAAGCATTAACACTCCGTGAACACATGTGATCCTCACGTCGCAACCATCCCCTCCGGTTATCCCAATTTCTGTCACTTTGGGGCCTCGGGTTCCGGACAGTGACGTGTGTATACAACTTATAGATATGATCCAAAACAATAATTATCTCATGATTCAATAACATGTTCAGATCTGAGATCATGGCACTCGGGCCCTAAGTGACAAGCATTAAGCATAATAAGTTGCAACAATGACATAAGTACTACCGATGGATACTAGGCACCATGCCCTAACAAATCTCACAACTATTACATGAATGATCTCATCCAATCCCTACCATCCCCTCAGCCTACAGCGGGGAATTACTCACACATGGATGGGGGAGTCATGGATGGTCGATGGAGAGGTGGCGGTGATGATGATGGCGATGATCTCCTCCAATTCCCCGTCCCGGCAGGGTGCCAGAACGGAGTTTCTGATCCCCGAAATAGGGTTTTCGATGGCGGCGGAGCTCTGGAAGTTTTCTGGAAAAAGCGTCGATTCCCCCGAAGTTTTTAGGTCAGAGGCTTTAAGTAGTCCAAAGGGGAGCGTCGGGGGCCACACAGGGTGGCCACACCACCCCTGGGCGCGGCAAGGGCCCACCCGCGCCCTGGGTGCGTGTGGTGCCCCTGTGCACCCTCCTCGCTTCGTCTTCTGGCTCCGTGGGTCTTCTGGAAAAATAGAATTTCTGGAATTGCAAGCAACGGATAATTGCATTAAGTAATGTGCATAATGTAAACAAATGCATTAGACCTAACGGCGCACCCTTAAGCTAAGCATCGGTTATTTTATCCTTAGTGGCAACAACACATCCACAATCTTAGAAGTTGTTGTCACTCTCCCTGATTACCGGAGGCATGAACCCACTATCTAGCATAAATACTCACTCTTGGAGTTACAAGCATCTACTTGGCCAAAGCATCTACTAGTAACGGAAAGCATGCAAGATCATAAATAACATATAAGATTGATTGATAATTGCGGTGACCCAGCACACCACTGCATGTTGTAGTGTACAAGTCGTTGATGTAACACGCACGGAAGGACCTCTCCGCAAATATTACATCCCTCAAAGTAGTACAACAGAAACATAGCCGGTCCAAGGTAACACTATAGGATTACAACACTATTCAATACAAAATCTTGAGAACCTTCTTTACAGATATAAGTAGGTCTCGTGCAAATGAAACATCAAAAAGATCCAAATCATATCACTAAGCTGGATATCAGCTCTACCTCTAATTCCTATTCCACTACTGCTGTTGTCACAGCCCTACTCTAATCCATCTGGAATATCTTTATCCAAGTTGTACTCCTTCTTCCAAAATGATGTTGTCTCCTCCATCGGCAGTGTTGTCGTTATATACACCTGGGCAAGGTGGTCGTCATCCTTCTGTCGGTGAAGTAGCTGTTGACTCCTTCAAGCTCCACCAGGTAGGTTTGGACTCCTTCTTGAAGACCTCCTCGTTGTCGTCATGGATGTTGATTCCTTGGATGGCTCCAAAAGTCTAAGCAGGGGGTCAACGGGGAAAGGGTAAGCAACTCTAGCGTTACTTAGCAAGTTCAATAATATAGGAAAGAGTTTTTGTTTTGAATGCACTAGCTACTGCCATGACCAACGGTCGTAGGCATAATGCAAGTTTTGGAAAACCTTTCTTCAAAGGTCAAGTTTTATTTCAGAAAACTATGCTCACAGTCTCCACGGGTTCATAGTCATCACTTGGGATGCCTTTCCCGCTGCGGTCTGTAGTTCCTTCCGGGAACACGGATGTGACTGTCACAATTTCTTGTTGTTGACTCTGCAGAGCTGCGTAACTTTACCCATGAGAGAAACTCAGCCTTGTTGCCTTTCCGGGTTGCAGGCCCGTCCATACTACAATGGTATGGGGTCAGGTGTGAGTCCAAAGCCAATCACTGCCCCTCTCTGCACAACACATATCCGCCCCTTATGACCCAGCCGGTACAAAGACCGCTCGTCACCACTCCCGAGCTCCTATTCCAAATCACCCCGTCGGGTGGGGAAGGTATGCGCTCCCACGCTGTTGTCCGCCGCAACGGAACCAACCAGGTAATAGTCTGTCGACGATATGTGAACGAGAGAAGATAGCAGCTAACTTTACCGTCCCATGCCAGATCTCATGGTAAACGCTTCGATACGGCGCAAGGATCACTGTGACATTGATAATTAATCCTAGGTATATACTTTCCCATACAATGGAACCTCCACCACAACATCAATCCGTGGTTCCATTGCCAGCCAAACAATATATATATATAGCAATTCACATCATTCGAAAATAGTTTTTCTTTTTCAATGCAATGATAATACGTTTTTGAAAATAATTTTTATAAAATAGTTCAATAAGGATATGCAAGAATGAACTTGCCTGTGATAGAAATGACCGTTCAACTCTTCGGGGTTCTAGGGTTTGCGGTAAAACCCCGAGTTCTGAAAATAGCAAGGTAATCCCGATAAGGACTACATAAAATCTGGCAGCATGCTATTATGCATAGTAATGATATGCATCGTCACCCCAAAATACCCAAGTTGTGGATTATAATACTTTTCGAGTGTTTAGGAGTTTTAATTATTTAAAGAGTTTGACAACAATTTTCATGAGGAATAAATTTAAAATGAATAAATTTAAATAGTTCAAAATAATTGAACTTCAAGACTTTATTTTCCCATATTATTTTATTTTAGGAAAATTAGTTTTTGAAAAAGAATTTCAAGTCATTTCCACTTAAGGATCTTTGAATTTTTCATCCACGAAATATTTTTCAAAACTTCAAATAAAACTTACATAAAAATTCCTCATAATTTATAGAGTGTGTTGATTATTTTTAGCTGATTTTTGTTCCTTTTGTTTGGGAGTTAAAATTCATTTAAGTTTGGATAGTTTTATTTGGTGAATTACCAAAATGCCTCTACGGTCGTTTTGACTGGAGTGGGTCGAACCCAACCCATTGGGCCGAGCCCAACCAGCTACTGGGTCAAACCCGACCCAGCTTCTCTCTCTCCCGTGCTCTGTTCGATCCCCTCCTCTGCTCTCTCTCCCGTGCGCGTCGCCGCCGCCTCCACTCTTTGCTCCGGCTGCTGCCGGCCGGCTCCGGCGCCGCCACGCCCTGGTGCTGCTCCGCCACCCCTCCTCCATCGATTCCTCGCCTCCATTTCATACTGCAACGACCAAATGAGCTCGCCGGTGGAACCCCAACCCTAGCTCACCACGGCTTGCCTCGCCGGCGCTATCCCTGGGCTCCTGCGCCACCTGTTGCGCCTCTCGGACGACTACGGCCGCTTCCTCGAGCTCTTTCTCGACCGTGCCTCCTCGGTGTTCTGCCCCGTGTCGACCACGGCCTCCACCTCGAGCTTCTGCTCGACCTTCTGCTCAACTTCGCCTCCACTCGACGCTGGCGGGACGGCAGTCAACTGCAACCCTGGCGTCCTCCGTTGGCAACTGGAGTGTGGTGATGGTCTGGTGGTCGTCTTCTCACGGTGCACTCCACCACGGCAGCACGGGCTCTGCCCCGTCACGCCGTGATGCTCGTGTGTCGCACGGCAGGTATGACTTTCTCCGTGACGGGCCGTGTGCAAATGAACTGCCGGTCTGGTGCTCGTGTGGTACTCCAGTTCATCCTAGTGACGAACTGGTGTGTGATTGTGCTGTGCTCCTCATTGTCAGATGGTTAACTGTAGAAATATTCAGTTTGGACATTTAGAACTTGGTTGTTTCTGTCAATTAATTTTCAGAGTGATACCCTGGATGATTTACTTGTGTAGTTGATATTGGAGTGCTTCTTTAACTCCTGACTGTTACTGATGAACACCAGATCATATGCATACATGATTTAATCATGTAATTGTGCTACTGGGGTGCCAAGTGTGGATATCCATCTTTCTGGACAGATTTATTGGATGAATTGATAAGGATAAATCCAATACTTGTCTCAGCCAATGATAGAAATATTCTGGAGGCAATTTATATTTATTGATAAGGACATATAATTACTAAACAGATTCTACAGCTCAGTGATGAACTTGTATCCAAATCTGAGAGTAAAAGTAACACTCTAAACACAAAGGAGCTGGGTTTGTTTGCCAGATCTTGTATCTAGGGTGTGTACTCCTGGTGGTCTAGTGTTTGGTGTTGTTTTGATAGCAATTTTTCTTAGTTGGCTTCTTTTACTAGATCCAGATGAGCTCTTTCATTTACTAAAGATAAGAACAGATGCTTTGCTTGATTTCTTGGCCCTGCCTATGATGCAAAGGCTGAGGCAATTATTTTGATAAGAACAGATATTAGTGTGTTGCTTTAATTTTCTATGATGATTTAGCATAGCATCCCTATGCCAATCTGAGAGAAACATTTCCTTCTATCCTCCTAGTGGGAAACTAGCTGAAGGGTAGTTGGAATGATTTAAGGATGTATTCATGGATTTGATGGGTTGCCCTGCTCTCCTCTCTTTCTAGCATTGTCTGTCATTTACAGAATTTGCTAGCACCTCTCCTCTGCCTCACACACACACAAAGAATTAACCTGCTGTTGTTGAGCAGCTTGGTCTTCTGGAAAATGATGATAACCTGCGTCTTGTGGCTAGCCTGCTCCTCCTCGCTGCTTCAATGTTCCTAGGGTGTATTTATCTAGCTGCAAATTATTTCAGTGGATGTTCTTGTGTTCTAGAGTTGTTCTTGGGCTATTGATGATTTGCTGTGAGCAAAGGGTGATGTGTTCTTGTTGATTTGGTGCTGTAGAAATAGTACAGTACTGTTGGTAGATGAATTCCTTGATGTAGGGAAGATTTGATGCGGCTGAGATGTGTTTGTGTGTTGTAGCAGTGGCTGGACTGCTGCTGTCCTGTTAAAATAGAGGTGTAGGATGGTTTGGGCTGTTGTTGTGGTGGTGACAACACATGCCATGCATATGGTGAGTAAGCTACTTGTTGTCAAGCTCTCATGCATAGGTGTTGGGGATATACCTACTAGGGGTATCACCAGCATGGATCAATCCGGCTAGTCCAGGGTGGCCCGCAGTGGTGGTGAATGATGGCTACGTGTTGGTGAACCCCAAGAGGAAGGTTATGATGTAGACAGCAGAAGTTTTCCCTTGAATAATCTACCCAAGGTTATCAATCCAGTAGGACTTGACGATCTATCGGAAGGTTGTTGATGTTGACTCCCCCTGGCGCTAGGGAGCTTGCACCAACGTGGAATCTGCACAGACACAAACCAGAACTTTGCCCAACACGAAACAGAGAGGTTGTCAATCTCTCCGGTCTTGCAGAAACAAAGAGTTAAACGTATGGTGTGGAAAACAACAGGAAAAACAGCAAGTAACAGGAAACAGATGATTGCAGCAGGTTGTGTAAACAGTATGAGGAAATTGGACCAGGGTCCACAGTTCACTAGTGGTGTCTCTCTCAGAACAGATAACTAGCATGTTGGGTAAACAAATTACAGCTGGGCAATTGACAAATAGAGAGGGCATAACAATGCAATACATGCCAAGATGTCTACGATGAAATCTAGTTGGGCATTACAACAAAGTACATAGACCGTTATTCCAACCGCATCTATGCCTAAATAATCCACCTTCAAGGCAGCATCCGCATCCTGTTCAGTATTAAGTTGCTAACAACAGATTATTGCATGAAGTAAAGTGTGTAATGTAATCAATACAAGTGCCCTTGGACACTGCACCAATGTTTTATCCCTAGTAGCAACAACACATCTACCATCTTAGACCTTTCTGTCACTGATCCAGATATCTAGATACTGAACCCACTATCGAGCATAAATACCCCCTCTTGGAGTCACAAGCATCTACTTGGCCAAAGCATCTACTAGCAACGGAGAGCATGCAAGATCAAGAGCACGTAGATAAACAACTTGAATAAACATGGTATCAATATTCATCGGATCCCAGCAAACACAACATCTAGCATTACAATAAGATGATCTTGATCATGTTAGGCAGCTCACAAGATCTAAACATGGAGGCACAAGGTAGAGAGACAACCATCTAGCTACTGCTATGGACCTGTAGTCCAGGGTGGACTACTCACGCATCACTCCGGAGGCAGGCATGGTGATGTAGAGCCCTCCGGTGATGATCTCCCCTCCGGCAGGGTGCCGGGAAGAGCTTCAGAACTCCTCCGATCTGAGATTGACGATGACGGCCGCGACGGAAATTTTCGTGGAATATGATCGACCGTAATAGGGTTTTCGCGTCGCGGAGAATATATAGGCGAAGAGGCGGCGTCGGTGGCCGAGGGGGGCCACCACGCCATAGGGGGGCCGTGCCCTAGTGTGGCGTGGCCCCCTGGTGGGTCTGCTCCGACTCCCCTTTGGACTCCGTGATCTCCTCGTGATATTATTGACGATGTCTTTTGTTTCGTCCAATTCCGAGAATATTTCCTTAATAGATTTTCTGAAACCAAAAACAATAGAAAACAGGGAACTGGCACTGTGGCATCTTGTTAATAGGTTAGTCCCAGAAAATGCATAAAAATGATATAAAGTGTAGCCAAAACATGTAGCAATTGATATAATATCAGCATGGAACATCAAAAATTATAGATACGTTTGAGACGTATCAAGCATCCCCAAGCTTAGTTCCTGCTCGTCCTCGAGTAGGTAAACGATAAAAACAGATAATTTTTGAAGTGACATGCTACCAACACAATCTTTGATCAAATAACAATGTAATGCACATGATCTGAATGAAGTGATCCAAGTCAATGGTCTATAGTTTGCAAGCAAGTAAATAAAGAGTAAACATAAGTGATCACACAAGTGCAAACTTTCATGAATAATACTATAAAACATTTAGAGATATAATAGTCTAACATAATAGTTAGCTCACAGCAGCAATAATTCTCAACATGAAAGTGTTTGTATCAACACAAAGGAAGATAATAGCTTCAGCATTTGTTTCAACTTTCAACATGTATATCATATAGATAATGTCAATGCAAAGAATATGATCAACCAAACACAAAGTTATGTAAAAACTGTTATACTGGAGTTGACAATGATGTTTGCTTAAGTAGACAGAAAGAAGTGGGAAAACTGACTCAACATAAAAGTAAAAGAAAGGCCCTTCGCAGAGGGAAGCAGGGATTAACATCATGTGCTAGAGCTGTAGTTCCCGAAGGCATATAGAGAGCATAAAATATTGTTTTGTAAGGTAATGGTGTATACAGGTGTCAACAAATCAAATAGCAGGTACTTGCCATCTTCCATGGCTAACTAACTTTTAGAGCGGTTCCGAGAGTTTTTAGGACTGCACTTGTAACAAGCACTTATTGGTGACACTCCTCCCAACCATTTACTTTCCACAAACCTTGGCTAACCGAATCCTCGGGTGCCCACCAACATTCACCATGGAGGAGTGTCTATTTATTTATTTATAGGGTGGACTAACCAGCTCTTTAATGCAAAATAAAAGGTGGAGAAGCAGATGAAGCTGCCAATCCTTGTAAATTAATTAGCATGGAAGATGACAAATCTCACTACTACGTCCTTATGAGCTTTTCAAGTAGTGACACAAAAAGGGATAATTGTTTTGAGTAGTTAGTAGATAGCACATGAAGAAATTTACTTGGAATGGTGAAAACACCACATAATAGGTAGGTATGGTGGACACAGGTGGCATGGATTTGGCTCAAGGTTTTGGATGTACAAGAAGCATTCCCTCTTAGTACAGAGTTTAGTCTAGCAAGGTTATTATAAGAAAACATCATTATCAACTGGAATAGCAAGAGTGTACATAAAACACAAGGTTTGACGAACCATAGACTCCCACTTTCTTCCTTGTTAACACATAGCCTTCATCCAAAAATTATCTAGACTATTATGGACTTCCAATTATGTAACAGATTATTATAGCAGAAAATCCTTATAGTAGTTCTTCATTAATAGCCATTACTTACATGATGCACAAGCTTAAACATTAATTACTTGACAGCTCAAAACAATTGGCAAGCATCAAATTACTCAAGACAACGATCTAAAAAGATTCATGTAAGCATTTTATACCACTACCACATGCATAGCATTTTTCTGGTCCAACCAAACACCAATCAACTTATTTGACAACTCTCCAAACAGATATAAGTGAAGCAAGAGAGTACTTTCTTCAAAAGAAACTGAAAGCTCTAACAAGAGATGTATGAAAAACTGAGAGCTAACAGCAATAACAGCAACTAGACAGGAATACTCAACAAGTATAAGTGAAGCACAAGAGTATTCTAATGAAAAAGTGGAGCGTGTCTCTCTCCCAAACATGAATACTAGGATCCAACAAGTATAGCACAGCAAACAAAACAAAACAAACTGAAAACAAAAACACACTGACGCTCCAAGGAAGAGTACACTAGTATGAAGCAATAAAAATATAGCACCATTAGAGATGACCTGATAATTTGTAGATGAAGAAGAGGATGCCTTGGGCATCCCCAAGCTTAGATGCTTGAGTCTTCTTGAAATATGCTGGGGAGGTAAGCCTCCCCAAGCTTAAGCTCTTTACTCTTCTTGATCATGTAATATCATTCTCCTCTATCAACACTTGAAAACTTCCTTCACACCAAAACTTGACAGGTTTTCTCATTAGAAGGTTAGTGCACTAAAAGATAATACTTCAAAGTTCTAGCAAAGACAAAACTCACAAGCCAACTATTTTAAACATTAGCCACTGTTACTAGGCTCAAGTGGGCACTTTTACACGAAAAGAAACCACTTAAAAACTTGTAAAAGAGAGAATGCAAAATAAAAGACAGAATCTGTCAAACCAGAACAGTCTGTAATGACGAATTTTTTCGAGGCACTTACGATGCTCAGATGAAGAACTTTTGAAATAATGAAAGTGGCGTAACATCATCAGGAACATGCACAAAAAGTTTCAGCATTTTTCGATTTTTTTTCTGATTTTCTACTGAATTAAACGGTGACGAACGGCAATCTGTCCCAATGCAGTCCCGAAAATAAAAACAACTTTGCATTAGTAACTCTCCTTGGCACAACAAAACATCAAATAAAGATACAAAGGAGTTGCTACAGAGGTAAACAAGCATCCTTGAATCAAGAAAACAAAAATAAAATAGCAAATAAAAACATGGGTTATCTCCCAGAAGTGCTTTTCTTTAATGCCTTTGAGCTAGGCATGAAGAGATGCATCAAGTATTGTTAAGACCAGAGGTACCAATAGTGTTACCTTTAGACCTCTTATTCTTTTTCTTAGCCTTGGCTTTAGGGGCATTAGGAAAATGATGCAAACAATATGGAGGTTTAAATTTCAGAGTAGCTTCACCCATGTCAATGACAGCTCCCAATTGCCTCAATAATCCTCTTCCAAGTGTGATGCTCCCATTTCCTACACATTCAATGACATGATAATCAGTAGGTGTAAATACTCCCTTTATTTTAGTAACAACTCCTTGAGTAGTCCCAAAAGATAACTTGATTGAATTATCAGCTAGAGTTACAAAAGTTTCACTTTTTGAGAGTTCATATAAATTCAGGGAGTCATAAATCCTCTTAGGCATCAAGCAAAATTCAGATTTAATATCACAATGAGCATAGAAAATTGTCCCATCAATTGAAATTTTTAGTGAAGGAACCCATCCAGAAGGTTTGAATGGCATAGGGACACTTTCAAAAAGTTTAAAAGTTTCTTTAAAACTAGCCAACTCTGACTCAAGTGATTCTAGTCTTGAATGAATGTTCTCAAAAGCAGATTCTATTTTTTTATTTGAAGAGGCAGATGCTGCAATTAATTTTTTTATGGCATTGAAAGCTTGATCCCCATCATAACGAAGGAAATCTCCCCCAACTACAGCATCTAGAGCATATCTATAACAAAGAAGCAACCCAAAACAGAAACTACTAAGAAACAGACTCAAAGCCATTTTAGGTTCAGTTTTAACATAGGATTCAGAAATTCTAGACCAAGCATCACCAAAACTCTTCCCACTTCCTTGCTTAAAAGTCAAAACCTCTTCTTCAGGAGACATGATATTAGGAGCGGAACTAGACATGGCAACAAGCAAGTAACAACCGAAATAGTAAACTAGATGCAGGAATTTAATTTTTTGGGTTTTTGATTTTTAACAGCAAGCAAAACAAAACTAAAACAAGACAAAACAAAGTAAAGAGATTGGAACTGAGAGACTCCCCTTTCCAATAGCCTCCAAGTCCCCGGCAACGGCGCCAGAAAACAGCTGGTGCCTGGTTGACGGGAGAGTATTTGAGGATGATGATGATGGTGATGATGAGTACTTCCCCGGCAACGGCGCCAGAAAACATCTTGATGGCTACGTGTTGGTGAACCCAAGAGGAAGGTTATGATGTAGACAGCAGAAGTTTTCCCTTGAATAATCTACCCAAGGTTATCAATCCAGTAGGACTTGACGATCTATCGGAAGGTTGTTGATGTTGACTCCCCCTGGCGCTAGGGAGCTTGCACCAACGTGGAATCTGCACAGACACAAACCAGAACTTTTCCCAACACGAAACAGAGAGGTTGTCAATCTCTCCGATCTTGCAGAAACAAAGAGTTAAACGTATGGTGTGGAAAACAACAGGAAAAACAGCAAGTAACAGGAAACAGATGATTGCAGCAGGTTGTGTAAACAGTATGAGGAAATTGGACCAGGGTCCACAGTTCACTAGTGGTGTCTCTCTCAGAACAGATAACTAGCATGTTGGGTAAACAAATTACAGCTGGCCAATTGACAAATAGAGAGGGCATAACAATGCAATACATGCCAAGATGTCTACGATGAAATCTAGTTGGGCATTACAACAAAGAACATAGACCGTTATTCCAACCGCATCTATGCCTAAATAATCCACCTTCAAGGCAGCATCCGCATCCTGTTCAGTATTAAGTTGCTAACAACAGATTATTGCATGAAGTAAAGTGTGTAATGTAATCAATACAAGTGCCCTTGGACACTGCACCAATGTTTTATCCCTAGTAGCAACAGCACATCTACCATCTTAGACCTTTCTGTCACTGATCCAGATATCTAGAGACTGAACCCACTATCGAGCATAAATACCCCCTCTTGGAGTCACAAGCATTCATTTTGTCGTCATCAAACTCATCCACAACAATGCTCGCTGTACGTCGCTGCATCGCCTAGCGATTGACGGCAGTACGGCCGGCAAGTACTCGCCCATATCGTCTCGTTCGAAGTGGCGGAACATCCGACATCTACAAAAATCGCGCGCCCGAGCCGGCAGCCGCGTCTCGGTCGATCTCCGCGTCTGCGCCAGCTTTCCGTCTCCACGACGACAGTGGGCTAAGACAACAGCTCCATGTCCGTCAGAACGCTCCGGCTGTTCATGACCATGGAAAAGCGGATCAAGTCCCGAGAAATCGCTGTCGATCAGGCTACGAAGCCGATCCCGGCGAAATCGGAGGCGTGCGACTGCAAGCAGTTTTCTGGCATGTCTTTGTTCGATTCTAAATCGGATCGATCCGTGAACTTCACGTACATGCCAACATAGCCAAATCACGTGCTTCATGTCCCTAGGAAAAAGAGTCCATCAGCTGGATCGATTTCCAAGGGGCAAGCAATTACGTGAGGACAATTAAACAAAGGAGAATCATACGTGCATACATGGACTTTCCGGCAAGCATGCCATGCTTCAATCGTTCAAAGTCAAACGGCCAGATGTACTGTCCGGTACATCTGTGTCTTCGTTTTCGACCAAATGCGGTCGACAAATCAAGTCGTCAAATTACAGTCTTATCGTATCTGTAATGTTAGGCGGGACGCCGCCGTCATTGCGATCAGTTTAGACGCATTCATCATCAGATCGCTAGATGTTATTTCTGATCGCCTGAACCTGGCCAGTTTGGGAAGACATCGATCGGTACAAAACAGTCTAGCTTCGCGTTTTAGCTTAATTGCTAACGCGGAACGCCGCATGTCTGACATATTTATCGTCGTGTTCCGGTTTAATTGCTAACACGACACAACGCCTCTCCGGCGTATTTATCGTCGCGTTCCGGCTTAATCGCTAACGTGGCGCAACGCTTTTCAACATATTTATCGTCGCGTTCCGACGCGGCACGCCGCCTTTCCGGCAAATTTATCATCGGGTTCCGGCTTAATCGCTAATTGGCAAGCATAAGAGGAGAACTCGGAAACTGCCGCCTACATCCTGGGGCTGCCGTCAACATCCCGGGGGCTGCCGCCTACATCCTGGGGCTGCCGTCACCATCCCGGGGGCTGCCGCCTACATCCCTGGGGCTGCCGCCTATATCCTAGGAGTTGTCTTCTTCAGCCTGGGCTGCCGTCTTCCGATTCACCCTTCTCGACATCGACGTTCGCATACATCAAAAAGATAAGTCCTTTATAACATTTATTTAATCATATGGTCATGAAATAAAAGTCTATGGTTTGCTCATTATGCTCTGAGATCATGCCGTCTTTTGTCTTTTCATATGATCATACTCTTAGTATCAAAGTTGCGCTAAGTGGTTCAAACTTTTCGATACTTGCCGCCTCCGGGCCAAATTAAGCAATCATTTTGCATCGCCTAATATCCTTATTCTGATTGTTTATATGTGGGTTGCCTAGTAGTATGTTTTTGGCACCAACATGCCGGCTTCGGTCTCTGAGTCTAAACTATCTGGTACTAGCCCTGGTTGACTCAGCTAAAGTAACTGCGCTGCGGTACCGCCAACATACAAAAAGCTAAGCATATAGGCCAGATAAATATTAAGGCGGGCCACATAAAATTTACAAACCATAAGTTTTGCTCAAAAAACTACCGGCTCGGGCCTTACATTTGTCCAGCTTACATTAAAATTTCATCTTAATGCAACTATGTTTACTATGCAGGATATTTGACACTTGGGGCTGCGGTCACAGCACTTTCATTGAGTCTTGAGCCGCCTTTTCGTAAAAGTGTCACAAACCTCGACAACTACAACCATTAGATCTACAACGCCACAAGTTCTTCGGAGCATCGAGCCGACTTTCAAGTACGCCGACTCAACGCTCGGGGGATGCAGATAGGTGGATCAAGAACTCTGGCTAATGAAGTCTGGGGGCTCGACATCGACAATGCCCCTCGCCAGATACTCGGGGACTTGTCATCGACAATGCCCTCGCCGATACTTGGGGCTGCATGACATGCAGCTCGGTCGCCAACGACACGACCGCCTCCGTGGCTGGGCCGTCTCGTTGTCAGCGACGACGGACGCCTCTAGAACGGATCGATCCACATGAGCCTCACGTACACGCCAGCAGAAGTAAATCATGTGCTTCAAAGTCAGGAGAAAACAAATCATCCATGAGGTTGCATGCATGCGTACATGGATTCTCTGGGATGTATCATAGTTGCACACATGGTGACGTGGTTCATGCATGGATTTCAGCCGAGAGTGCTAATCCACATATACGACTAGCAGGCAGCATCGCTCCGCGCGATTCAGCTGGGTTGCATCATGTGCACGCTCGGGCAAAATATTCAAGTCATCAACTCTCGCCGTGACCGCGATACCAGGCGGGACGCCGCCATCATCGTGTTCAGCTTAGGCGAAACTCATTGCTAGATAACTAGCTATTATTTCTGATCGCCCAAACCTGGCCAGTTTGGGGAGACATCGATTGGTACAAAACAATAAAGCTCCATGTTTTGGCTTAATTGCTAACATGGCACAACCGCCTTGTCGTCAGCGACACGGCCGCCATCATCGCCTCCGTGGCACGACAGAAATGCCATCATGACATCGTTCCATTTCTCCTTGAGTTCAAACTGTCGTAGACCAAGGATGGCATGGACACGTCAACTATCGACTTACCCAGTCAACATGACAAGACACTGCGTGAAAGATTCCTGACAGGAGGTCAGGCCGTCTTTCCCATGTTGGCGGCAATGCGTCCGGCATCTTTAATCGGACTGCCGCCTAATCCAACGGTGGAATGCTTCAAGCTCTTCAGCCGCCTACAATGTCAAGAACAAGATGGACATCGCCGACAAAAGAAGACGGCGCCTGAAGAACTCGAACCCTTCCAGGGGCTAATGTTGGGGATATACCTACTAGGGGTATCACCAGCATGGATCAATCCAGCTAGTCCAGGGTGGCCCGCAGTGGTGGTGAAGGCTTTGCCTGCCGGGCGGCCCAGATAGCTGACGACCAAGGAAGGCGGATGCCGGCAAGGAGGAGTCCCAAGACTGAAGCCCATGAAGCCTCCAAGACCAAGACGGAAGGCGGCAGACTTGCCGGCTAGGTTTAGGACTCTGTATGCTTGCCGGATACGAAATCTCCTTGTAACCCTAGGTCCAGCCGCCTATATAAGCTGGACCCCGGGACGCCTCTAGGGCAACCAATCCAGATACTCTCAGACGATTCAACACAACCAACTCATTGCCTTCACCACAAGGGTGCCTTATAGTGAGTTATAGCAGCATGTAGGGCTCCGCCACCGCCGTGGAGCCTGAAGCTGGGTAAACTGCCGAGTACAATCCCGACCTCGACGACGTCCACCTTCTTGCCCTACGTCCACCCTCGGCTAGCAGGACCCCGTCTCCTATCCAAGATGCCGATACGACGACAATAGGCATTACTTGGGGTTCAAGTTAAGCTAGATATTTCCCTTGTGGATAAAGATGAGTAGTCATTGGTCTTATCCCCTTGTAAGATTAATTTTTTTATCAAGCCAAGTGGCATTTGTCACTAGATGGGCTTGTGTGGCTTCTCTCATATGTGGGCTTGGCCATTTATGGGTGGTGATCATGTGCTTAATAATTTCAGATTATGGCTTTAGCATTTGTCCATTTTCTTCCTTGGTAAATAATACCATTGGAGAAATAATCTATCTTTTCATGTGGGCTTTCTTATTTAGGAACTTGACTAGATTAGAGGGATTGAATAGTTTCCTAAGATAAATAAATATGGATCAATAACAATTGCCTTTGCTTAAGTTGCCTTTGTATCTTGCTCAAATGGTTCCTGCCCCTTGTTGCCTTCTTGTTGCCTAACTGATCCACATTGCCTCAAATGATCCAACTTGATCCATAAGTTCCTCAATGTCGCCTAAGATAAAAGTTGTTCCCTCTAGTCGATAATTGGATGTTAGGACAGATTCCTAAGGTTCATTAGTTGAGTTCCAACATTAAATTGCCTCACCCTTGTGGTGAAGGCAAACATTTTAATTATCAACCCCTCTCTTGTGTCTTTGTTTATTTTGCAGGAAATGATTTGAAGATGAATTGGAAGATTTGGAAAATAAGAAGATCAAAATTTAATTTAGGCTTCCTTTTATTATTTTTGTAATCTTATTTTTATTTGGATGAGATATGTACTTATTCAGTTAAAGATGTAATGTTAATTATTCCTTCATTTTAATCTTGTATCATTTGATCTTGTAATTTAATTCCATATGATGTATCTTAAATAGACTTTGAACATTTGTATTTGAAATTAGAGATGTGTTGAAATAATGAGATGAAATTTGATTGAGATGATGAGTATAATGATAAGATGGAAATTAGAACTTGGTGTATTTGAGTTATGATTATATGATCATGTATATGCATTAATGTGATGAATTGAATGAGATGATTGTGATAAGATGTTGAATTAATGAGATCATGTATGATATGGATTTGTGATGATGTAAGATTATATGATGAAATGATGTGTTGATATTTGTATGAATGTTGTAATCAGATGATCCTAGATATGAATTAGATTGAGATTGAATAGTTGTATCTACCTCTCTTGGATTTATATATTGTCATATTTGATATTGTTTTCAGGAAGTGTCGAGAATTAAGAAAGGTCATCTCCAAATTTTAATTGCCTCGACTAAAGATTCTAGTGGATAAATGCTAGTCGTAAAGATCATGTCGAAGTTTTATAGCACTCAACAGATGATCTAACCCCTAATTCATTGTGTCGAGAGAAACATCGATCACTTTGCATCGCTTAATTTAACGCGCCAAAATTTCCCGTGTTTTCAAATGCATGTCATGCAAATGCACATATTATATTTCTATCCTTCCGACTCTCTAAACTGTGGGGTATTACATCCTCTCCCCCTTAAACTAAACTTCGTCCCGAAGTTTCGACTCTCTCACGTAGAGTAAGGTAGAAAGAATTTCTGCAGATATTGATTCTCTCAAATTCCTTTCTGACGTGGACGTAGATTTAGGTGATCCCTTGTCAAAAATCCTTATGTCCATCCTCCATGGATCCATACTATCCATTTGTCGACTTTCGTCGCTTCTCCACTGGATTCCAATGATTTTACTACCTTTTTCATGTCTCTTGGATTATCCATTTCAGGTTACTCTGGCTTTATACCCCTCTGTCGAAGATCCTTTCTACATCCTTATATGATCTCCAGGTGGTACCCTTCCTTATAATCATGAGCCTAATAAGACCTCACTTCTGATGGTAAAGCTCATCTCCTTTTGCTCGAGAATATGAGGTAACTATTCTTAACATGTCTTATAGAACATAATTTGCTCTTTGTAATTTGCTTCCTCCAAATGTAATAGACACCTTTGTCTATCCAATTTTGATTACTCTATCTTCTCTTCAATCAATTGTAATCAGGGGTACAAACCTTCTGGCATCAATCCCCTCGGATCCTGGTCTCAATCAGATTCAACGAATAAGTATCTAGACTTTCCCATCCATGAACTCCAATCTCCTCTGTTACACCTCTTTTTGCTCCTCTAGTCATAGCTTCTATGACCACTAATTCCTTGTAATATTCAACCTTCAAATCTCCACTTTCTAATTGGCTTCAAAATCTGGTAAAGATTTCCCGAACCAAAGAACTTTTAGAGCACTAATAACCAATTCAATCTTGTCTCAATCAAAGTCTTCCTTTTGAATTTCATGTCATCTTCTGCCAAGTACTTTCCAATACACTTGTTCACTCTCCCCTTGGAATTCCCTAAGACTTCCTCCGCTCCGACTTTCTGTTAGTCGAGCTTCATTCAGTTAGTTTCATCCAGTCAGCTCCATTCAATCAAGCTTCGCAATCCTTCTTTCCGTTCAAACTTGCACTATATCTGCTTCACGGTCTCACAAAGAACACGTGGTATATCCACAATGTTGTGAATCCCCAGTATTGTCCTCCGGTAAATAGCTACTGACTAACACGAGGTTTCCAACAGTTTCTGAAGAATACATGGTATGTCCACCATATTGTGAACAACCAAAGTAATCCTCCGATAAATTGGATCCCTACTATAGCTAGAATTCCAGTTGGCTTATCCGATGGTATCAAGAAAAGAATTGCACACCTAAATTTGTGCATTGGATGCTATCTTATCTTCAAGCTTGAATAGGATGTTGGTCATCAAGGTAAAGTTCAGCTGACATATTCGTTCCTTCCTTTCTGATGCTTCAGAATAATTCCAAACAGTTGCGACTTGTTTGACCATGTAACTCGCCTTGATTGCGTCTTCCATCATCCGATTGGTCAGCTCTAAGATGTCAATTCTCTTGGTAATACATCTTTCTCCACAATTTCTCTAGATATAAACTCTGACTTTGGTACCTCCACATCCTATGTGATGAGGTGCTTTCATCCAAATTGGTCCACCTTCTAGACTTGTTGTCAATCCACGACAAAATTGGACTCTTCTCCCGTGGTTATGTTGCTCTCTTGAACATTGGACTATGTAATTGTACTTCTTGACATGGTTGATATCTCATCTCTAAAATCTCCACGTGCTTTCATCCAAGTACTTTACTTCTGTCATCCCTTTCTGACTTATCATCATTTGTCTGATGACTTTCTCATCCACTCCTTCTTGTAATATGTTTGTGTATCCAACACAAATTCTCCTTTATATATCCAAGTTCTAATCAGGAACTCTTGCTTGGCGGTTAATTTTACCGCTTCCATCTCTAGTAATGCCTCTCAATAGACGATCAACTTCTCCTTTATTCCATTAGAACTGGAAATATGCATGTTCTTCCAGTCTTCATACACCTTTGTCTTCATCCTTATAATACTCTTAGACTCCTAAGTTCTGCTAAACTCATTCTCAAACTCCATTTAACTAGTATCAATACCTCTTTATTGCTCCAACAATAACTTCTTTCACCAAGTTATGACAACCTCATATGTATCCTCCATATTTTCCTTCTTCCTTCTTGATCTTGGACTTCCATGGATAAACTTCATGACTTGATATACAAAACTTCATAACTTTCCTCCTTGGACATATCTCCTCATGTGATTTTTCTGGCATCATCCTCGATATATCTTTGTCCAACTTGTGGTGATAATCTTTACTGAACTTACTTCGTTCCTCCTCCTTCCATGGACTGGTGAAATATGTCTCCAAGAACTAAATATGGTATAGAATGTTGTCCATCACCATCAGTGGCTTCATTGACTTCTGTCTTCTCGACTTCCTTCTCTTCATGAGCTTGCTTTGCTGACTCATTGTTGTCTCATACTTCTGGGAACACGCCTCTCCCTCACATGAATACTATCTACCTCATTTAAATACAGTTTGGTAAATCGTTAAATACAACTACCCATTTATATCATGGGGTTTTAAATATCAAAATAAGAATACCACAAATGTAAATATTGAGACATAGCTGCTTCAAACTTATTTTTCAAACAAATATAATTGAATCAAAAAACAAAATTCAAATAGCGCATGCTTTCAAAAATTTAAGACACTTCATAGATATTGTTTTACGGTATTTAAACTATTTTCAAAAACTACTAAATGCTGCAAAATCAGTAACTTCGACTACATCCACCGACAAAATATGAAAAATATATCAACATGACCACAAAAAATAAATGCTGACTACTTACTGCATATGATCAAATTTCAAATTTGGATATTTTAAACTTTTAAATGTCTTCCAAATCTGATCATTTCAGAAATGCAAAAAGAAATCGAATCTGAAAACTTCTCAATTTGAACGAATTTCAAAATCTGAACATTTTTTAACCACAAGCTTTCTTTGCATTCCAACAATTTCCAAATCTACACACTTCTAAAATGTGGACATTTTCCAAATTTCATTTTTACCGCTATAACACGGCAAACAAATTTGAATATTTTAAAATTTCAACTGCCTTTCAAATCTAACCATTTTACTAACGTGAAAAGAATTCAAATCTAAATAACTTTCCAATTTAACTAATTTTCGAAATCTAAACAATTTTCAAACATAATCTCTCTTTGCATTCCAACAATTCTCAAATCTACACAATTTTTAAATGTCGACATTTCCAAATATGAATTTTACCACACGAGTGCGGCGTGACGCCGCGCCAAATTTACCTAGTTACAAGTGACAGCTCTGAAACATACTGGGCTGAGCTCTGCGAATCAGTCTAGGAGTAGACCGGGTGAAGTGGAAAATTTCTAATTTATTTAGAAGCCGGCAGAACGTTCTTGTCCTGTGACTAGAATGTTCGAGATCTTTTTTTGAAATAAAAGATGCTATATTAACATATGGCAAGGGTTTCACAGCGGCTTACAACAGGAGGCAAACTGAAAAGAAAATTACAATTCAGTCCCTAGACATTTGCAAGAAGGACCTCAAACACAAATTTGGGAACGCAATCAAGTATTTCGGTATGCTCGGAATCAACCTCACCATCACCAGGGACGGCACCACTTGGGACGGCGAGGGCGCCATGGCCTGCAGCCACAACTAACGAGCCGTAGGGCCTCTGAAACAGCATGATGCCTGGAGGTTGAAAACAGTGTGTAGCACGAAGCAAAGCCACAAAAGGCCGCCCTTCGGCCAGAACAGTCGTCGGCACGGCAAGACCGCCCGTCCATCGCCAACTGGTGGCGAGCGGCGTCGCTTTGCACCCAATGCCGACGAGATTGAGCTCGGACATGCCGCCCTTCGGCCAGCAGATGGGGAGGTGACATGGGTATGCCTATCGGGTACCCTACCATGAGGGTACCTGGTGCACGTATCGACTAGGCCCAACTATCAGAGCCTACATGAAGCCCATGAAGGGAGGCCCACGAAGATGGAGTATCCTCCAAGTTTGGCGAAACAATAGTCGGTTTAGAGTTTCCTTACTTGTAAATCGAGTCGGTTACGAACACCCGAGACCCAGCCTATTATTTAAGGACTGGGAGGGCCATCGAACCAGACAACGTACTTTCAGAGCCACCAAAACCCTAGCGAGATCGACATCTCGCCGGGACCTTGTAACCATCATATTCACAAAGCAATAACAGACAGGCAGGACGTAGGGGTGTTACCTCCACACGAGGGCCCTGAACCTGGGTAAAATCTTTGCCCTGCTTGTCAGCCGACGATACTTCCAGCTCTACCACGTTCTCTCCCCCATATTCATAACCTAGGGACCTTAACCATGGGTCTTGATGAGTCTACCCCTCGTCAAGTGGCGCCGTCTGTGGGAAAGAATAGCGCTGGACTCGAAGTTTCGCCGGTCCCAACAGCAAACGGCAAATCGCCGATCACACCAGCAAACGGCAACTCGCCGATCTCATCTGCAAACGGCAACTCGCCGGCCATGTCAGCAAACAGCAACTCGCCGATCCAGGCGACACACGGCGACTCGCCGATCCACTCGAAAAGCGGCAGCCTGCCCGCTTCACCTGCAAAAAGCGCATCTGCTCTTCCAATGAATTTCAATCCGCACTCGCCGGAGCTTCAGGAGGCGTTTTCCGGCCTTGAATCAGGTTTGAGTTTGACTGTTGGAGCATTCAATTTTTTCGTAAACAATCTTGGCACGCAGGACTCGACAGATCCGCAACAACTGGCGCTGGGCGCACTCGAGGCTCCGTCGACTGCGCTCGCCCCGTCGTCGATTCCTGAAGCCTGCTCGCCCGCAACAACCATGTCGACCGGCGAGATCGACAGGTTCATGATGACGGAACTCCAAGGCGAGGAGGCAGAATCAGCATACCGCACAAGCAACGTCGACTTCAACCTACCACTCGACGAGAGTTTCGACTGCGGGATCTCCCTCGATGACTTCTACGAGCCCGCGATTCATAACGACAGCAACGTCGACTCGGAGATCTTCACCAACACCAACCTCGACTCAGAAATCCATAATGGCTTCGCCAACACCGAGATGAGCATAGGCGATGAGCACATCGACAACGAGATTCGCCTCGAAGATCTACTCGATGAACACACTGGCTCTGACATGAGCCTCGACGGCGACGTCGAGTCCATGACTGGAATCGACAGCACATACACCTGTCCTCGGGTCACGCCCCATCAGGTCTACGTGGCCTTCACCGCAGAATCATCCGCAGACGCAGCCGCTCGCAGGCCTGCACAATTCCCATGCACGGTAACCATGCCGGATGGGGTCACAACCTTGACAATCACGGAGGAGATGGCAGCAAAAGCAGATAAAGTCATAAAGGAGTGCACAATGATGCCACCAAATTCCACCCCAGAGGAGATGTTGACCTTCCAGTACTTCAACTGGCAGGAGTCAATTCGACTGCAAAACTACCGAGCGACGCTCGAGAGCGCAAAAGGCAAGCCAGCCTCTCGAGTGCCCGAAGAAGGGAGCAATCCCTCGGGTCCACAATGCAACCAACCCCACGACCTAGGTCGCGGTTGGCAAGCCTTCCAGAACATGAAAGGGTAGCAATCACCCGTAACCTGTCGTTCATGACAGAGGACGCTAACGGAATCCCAGTGCCCAAAACTGCTGCGGGTGCATTATTCTCCGTAGGTGCTTACCTCAAGGCAATGCAACCTCCGGCGAATGACCCTAACGCAGCCCTGCATCGCCAACAACTCAAATCGCTAGCTCTAGCGGCACAGGCTATACAGCCAGAAGACAAAACTCCAGCAAGGAATCGCGATCGCGACATAGTCGACTCACGACACGCAGCACATCATCGCAGTGGTCGCAGCCACCACTCGGATGAAGGAAGGAGAAGCACGCGCCGGCACAGGTCCAGCAGAAGCAGATCTCGAAGATCCTATAGCAGCGATTCATACTCTGATCGCGAACCAGAGCCATGCGGAGCATTGTGCTTCACCGACGCATCCGTGAGACGCGGATGCCCAAAGGTTCAAGTTGACAGGCGAACAACCCAAGTACAACGGTCGCCAAGAACCTTCCGGGTGGCTAGAAGATTACAGACTCGCCGTGGCATGCCAGCGTGGCACGAACACCACGGCGATGCAGTACATACGACTCATGCTCGAAGGAACTGCCCGCGACTGGCTCAAGGCGCTCCCTCCATCATCATACGACTCGTGGGACGATTTCCGCAGAGACTTCATCAAAAACTTCGAGCCTCTATGTGAGCGCCCGAAGACATTCGAAGAATTAAGGGCATGCACTCAACGATCAGACGAGTCGTTGAGATCATACATACGGCGGTGGACCGAAATACGCAATTCGGTTGGCAAAGTGTCAGAAGACAGGGCCATGGATGCCTTCATACAAGGTCTCGCCAGGAAGGACTTCAAAGAGGCACTGGGTCGTGAAAAGCCAACCTCCCTGGCTGACCTCATCAAAGTTGCGACTGAGTGGGCAGATGGAGAGGATTCTGTACGCAGATCCCGTGCTTCCCCACCACGCGACAACTACGAAAGCGGCAGTCGAGGCCGCAGAGATTCATACAGAGAAGATCGCAGGCGCAAACGTTCCAAACGTCCTTACGACGATAACAGACCCGAGTTCATGGCGGCTGGATACACACAACCCGGGAGGACCAAGATAGAAGCAATCGACGCTCGGATGATCGACGGGACAGTCGAGATCGCGAGCAGCGGAGCGACAGCTACAAAAGGCAAGAATGGCGCAAACGCAGCGACGCAAAACCCGAGCGGTCATTCGAGGAAAAGATGGACGACTGGTGCAGATTCCACCTCTTCAAGGGGGACGACGGAAAACTACGCTCCAATCACACCCTAAGGAACTGCAGGGAATTCGACCAAATGGCGACTGACTACATGATACGACTCAAAAGGTACGGCCCAGCACCTGCTCAGCCCACGCCTGCACCCGCACCACAGCCGAACGCTGTGCCCGCTCTCATGGCGCCACAGCCGCCACCGCAACCACCACCACAGCCTGCTCCAGGCGCAAACCTCGCAGGTGCCATACAACCCGTACTACGGGCGGAAGATGATCAATATCCACAGCCCCACGGGCAGATGTACATGATACAAAAGGGTCGCCCTCCAACAGGCAGCAAAAGCTAATCACTCGACAGTGAACATGGCTGTCATGGCACCTCCTGCCATGCCGAATTTCTGAAGGGATCGGAAACCATCATAAGCTTCAGTCGAGAGGATCATCCCCCAGCTGTAGTTCGACCAGGGCACGCGGCTCTGGTACTCGACGCGCAAATAGGAGGCTACGCCATGACCAAGGTCTTCATGGATGGAGGCAGCGGCATAAACATCATCTTCGCGGACACGCTCCGCAAAATGAACAGGTCAGTCGAAAACCTCCCAAAATCTTCAAATACCTTCCACGGTATTGTTCCTGGCAAAGCAATTAGCCCAGAAGGCACCATACAACTCGACGTTACGTTCGGGGACAAAAGCCACTTCAGGACAGAGTCGATTGAGTTCGAGGTCGTCGACTGGAAATCACAATACCATGCTATTCTTGGTCGCCCGACGTTTGCTCGATTCATGGCGGTGCCACACTATGCGTACCTCACGCTGAAGATGCCAGGACCAAAGGGAGTCATACTGTCCGTGGAAACTTTCAAAGGTCCGATGCTTGCGACCGCGAGTTCAGCAAAATCTCCGAGATGTTCGGGGTGGAAGAATCACTCGCCGACTGGCGATTTCCAACGACCGCACACTCCTTCCGGAGCATAAGAAGTTGGCAGTCGACAGATCCTTCAATGCTACAAATGACACAAGGTCGCATCAGGTGCACCCGACCGATCCGTCCAAGACAGTCAACATATCTTCGAGCCTGCCTATCGCATAGGAAGGCGCGCTCGTCGAATTCCTCCGTGAGAACTGGGAAATATTTGCGTGGTGTCCAGCCGACATGCCAGGTATTCCCAGGGAATTCGCCGAGCACTCTCTCCAATTGTTTCCAGATGCAAAGCCAGTCAAGCAAACGATGCGTCGAATCTCCGGCCCAAAGCGAACCGCAGTCGAATCTGAAGTCGACCGGTTACTCGCAGCAGGATTCATTAGGGAAATCAAGAAATCACAATGGGTGGCCAACCCCGTACTCGTAGAGAAGAAGCATACAGACATCCTTCGGATGTGCGTGGACTTCACAGCGCTGAACAAGTGCTGTCCAAAGGATCACTTCCCGCTACCCCGAATCGACCAGATCGTCGACTCCACCGCCGGATGCGCACGACTCTCCTTTCTGGATGCTTACTCAGGTTATCACCAGATAAGGATGAAGCAAGAAGACGAAGAAAAAACGGCGTTCATAACCCCACTCGGGGTCTACTGCTACACAACTATGCCCTTTGGGCTCAAAAACGCGGGTGCAACATACCAGCGCATGATGCAGGACTGCCTCAAAAAGCAAATCGGACGCAACGTCCAGGTCTACGTGGATGACATTGTCATTACCACAAGGGAAGAACACACACTACTCGACGATTTGAGGGAGACGTTCGCAAACCTCAAACGCTTCCATATCAAGCTCAATCCTAAGAAGTGCACGTTCGGCGTTCCAGCCGGGCAGCTCCTAGGGTACCTAGTCTCTGCCCGTGGAATCGAAGCAGACCCGGAGAAAATACAGGCCATCCTCACAATGCAAAGGCCTTCAAAGCTTCACGATGTGCAGAAACTAGCAGGACGAGTAGCAGCGCTCAGTCGATTCATCAGCAAACTGGGTGAAAAGGCTCTACCATTCTATCGACTGATGAAGAAGGCGGACAAGTTCGAGTGGACGCCAGAAGCTGAAGCAGCCTTCACAGATCTCAAGCGGATCCTCACAAGCCCTCCGATCCTCGTCGCACCTAAGGAACGGGAACCACTCTACCTGTATGTCTCGGCTACAAACAGGGTGGTGAGCACCGTACTGGTAGTCGAACGCATGGAGGAGGGGCACATCCAAAGCATACAACGTCCAGTCTACTACCTGAGCGAGGTTCTCTCCATATCAAAACAGCGGTACCCGCACTATCAAAAGCTGGCATACGCTGTATTCATGTCCTCAAGGAAGTTGACACACTACTTCACCGAGCACCCGATCACCGTGGTAAGTAACTCAGCAATCGGTGATATCCTCACAAACCCCAATGCAACGGGTCGAGTCGCAAAATGGCTCATCGAGCTGGCTCCAAGAGACATCAAGTACGAGCACCCGAAGGCTATCAAAGCACAAGTCCTACCCGACTTCACAACCGAGTGGATAGAGGCCCAATTACCTGGAGCACCAGACGTGTCCAATTCCTGGACCATGTACTTCGATGGGTCCAAGAAACACGAAGGCGCAGGCGCAGGCGTCATCCTCATATCACCAAAAGGGGACAAGCTACGTTATGTTTTGCAGATGGGATTCAAACTACCCTCCAATAACGAGGCTGAATACGAGGCTCTGATCCATGGCATGCGGATGGCAAAAGCACTTGGGTGCACTCGATTGATGATCTACGGCGACTCCAATCTCGTGGTGCAGCAAACAATGAAGGCCTGCGACGCAATCGCGGACAACATGATCGCTTATCGCGACCTGTACAACACACTGGAGGGCAGCTTCGAGGGCTGTGAGTTGAGGCACATAGGAAGGGAAAGTAACGAAGAAGCAGACATGCTAGCCAATCTTGGCTCAACTGGCGCACAAATTCCACCTGGTGTCTTCCTCGAGCGCATCGAACACAGATCTATCAAGGAGAAACGAGAGCCTCCTCCGTCGACTACGCCACCAAAAGCAAAGCGCCTAGCACAGAGGACCCCCCAGTCGAGGTACTCTCATTGAGCCAACTGGACTCAACCTTTTCTGGCTTACATACTCCGTGGCGAGCTACCAGATGACATAACCGAGTCCCGACGCGTGACTCGAAGATCAAAAGCATACACCGTTATCAACGGCGAGTTATACAAGCGCAGCATATCAGGTATGTTCCAAAGATGCATCGCATTCGAAGATGGCCAAGCCATACTTCGAGATATTCATGCAGGTACCTGTGGGCATCACGCCAGCAGTCGATCACTCGTAGCCAAAGCCTTTCGCGCAGGGTTTTACTGGCCTACAGCACTCAAAGACGCGGAGGACATAGTCAAAAGGTGCGTCGGCTGCCAGAAATTCGCAACAAGGCCGCACGCACCCGCATCGGCGTTGAAGACTATACCGCTGGCCTGGCCTTTCGCCCAATGGGGGCTCGATATGGTTGGGCCACTCAAAAAATCATCGCATGGCGGGCATACTCACCTACTGGTGGCAGTCGACAAGTTCACAAAGTGGATCGAGGCGGTCCCCATCACAAATTCGACTGCTACTACGGCAGTCAACTTCATAAAGAGCATCATCTACCGCTTCGGTGTCCCAAACAGTATCATCACTGATAACGGCACAAACTTCACGGCTGAGGAGTTCAAAACCTTCTGCAAAGAGCAGGACATTACGCTCAACTACGCATCCGTGGCACATCCACAATCCAATGGCCAAGTCGAAAAGGCCAACGGACTTGTGACGAGTGGGATCAAGAAGCGCCTCCTGGTGCCACTCAAAAGAGCTGCGGGTGCTTGGGTCGAAGAACTACCATCTGTGCTATGGAGCCTACGCACAACTCCCAACACTTCTACGCAGTTCACCCCATTCTTCATGGTCTATGGTGCAGAGGCAATTCTGCCATCAGATGTAAGGTTCAATGCGCCACGAGTTGAAGCATACAATGAAGAGACGCAGAAGAAGCACTCGAAGATGCAGTCGACTTGCTCGATGAGCGCGAGACACGGCCTTGGCCCGCACAGCTGTTTACCAGCAGGATCTCCGCAACTACCATAGCCGTCGACTGCGAACCAGGTCCTTGTTGGGCGACCTGGTTCTTCGATTGAAGCAAAAGAAGGTGCACAAGCTCGCTTCCCCATGGGAAGGTCCCTTCATCATCACGGAGGTCCTTGGTGGAGGCGCATATCGACTGAAGCACGCGAAGACAGGCGAACTCTCTCATAATCCTTGGAACGTTGCGCATCTGCGCCGTTTCTACGCATAAAGTGCTCACAGTCATACAATGTAATAGGCTATATGTCGGATGGCTGCAGGTTTCAGACGCGCTCTTTTCCTTACCAGGGTACCTAAGGGGACTGGAAGGTTTTTAATGAGGCGGCCTGCAGCCTAACATTCAAAAGAGGAATAAAATCAATGTTCCTTCGACTTCTTTGTGGTTACTACCCGCATAATTCATACCTTAACCGCACCCGAAACCCTCGGGGGCTGTGTTATCGATCAAATGAGCTCTCGCTCTTGCAGAAACACAATGCCTTAGCCGCACCCGAATGCTCGGGGGCTGCGTAACAAGGATCCAAACAAAGAACACAAAAACTCTGCAGCCGCACTCGAATACTCGGGGGCTGCACAGTCATTGGTTCACAACCAACACATATTTCACAAACCCCGCTCGACTGACTCGGGGGCTCGACAAAAAATCAAAGTATACAAACTATACAATATACAAAGAGTCAAAAATTACACTCGGGGGCTGCCCCCTATACAAAAATTGCACTCGCAAACTATTCTAATCCTCAGGCTCGTCCTTTACGGGCAGCTCGGGACCGCAAAGCTGTTCGCGAGTGCACTCGATTAGTGTCTCCGCAGCTTGGATCGTGTCATCCAGGTCTTTTGTTCGAGAACCTCTCCGGCTGCAGGTGTCCGCAACACCAACCTTGGTTTTCGACTACGCATATACGCCATTGCAGCGTTGGCTCCAATCACAAGTCTCTGAGACAGCAACTCTCGAATGGGATTTGTTTGACGGAAGATGTTCAACAAAGCACGAATCCCTTGTGGTTGTGGCCCCGCAGGAAAAAGAGTCTCGTTCAGGCGAATAAACGCTGCCCGGCATAACTCCAGCAGTTCAGCACTTCGCCAGACGCGATCCTTCAGGGTGGCGAGTATGCGGGCATGGTACCTATCAAGCCAAAAGTGTTGACGCCCAGTCGTAGGGTCGTCAACCACGCTATCCAGACGCCCTTCCACGCGAATCTTTTCAGCCTGGAAGTTGTCGACAAAGCCTACAAACACGGGCGCACCAGTCAGATCAAAAGGACAATAGCTACGCAAAAAGCTTGTAAACAGAGCAAGACTCGAACTTACACTCGAGTTGCCTGTTCACAAGATCCATCTCCCCGAGCACATATTCCTCGCGTTGGGTGGCCAACGCGGGTCTCGCCCTCAATCGATTCAGCTCAGCCTGGGCGTCCTTCAGATCTTGCTCCATTCTCACAAATTTGGCCTTCATATACTCCATCACCTTGGCATCATTTACCACCTGACCCTGGGATCGGGTGGTGATTGGAGCCTGCGAGGAACTAGTCGCAGTAGCAGGTTCTCGTGACTGTTCAAAGAGCATAATCACAAACACAAAGTTTGTGTCAGAAGCTAAAACTCATGTCATAAGCATACAACTCTTCGAGTGAAAGACATTAGCAAAAGACTATTTGCATAAACAAGGTAGCACAAACAAAGCGCAGACTCGCGCAGTTCAGAAGGTATCATTACAAGGCATAAAAAACAAAAGGGTACAGCTACCCTAAACCTAAGATTCGATTTCCTAAGCAGACGATTGGCAGTCTCGAGTGCCCGGCGCTCCATGGTGTTCATAAAAACCTCGGCCAGTCGCGCGGCGGCTCCGCTCACCCCCTTCAGAGAAATGGGCTTCCCATCTGGCTTCCGAGGGAACGCAGACAGTGCTGCCTCGTAGTCGCAATCTATCCCATGTCCCATAAGAAGCTTGATGGTGGACTCGGATCCGCGTACCGTGTTGGCGCGAGCGAAACCCGCCATGGTGGACGTCCCGGGGCCAAACACGTCGGCGAAGTCATCCACCGTCGACGGCACTACGCCAGTCGGGAACACCACCTTGTATACAGCGCCAAGTGTGCTCGTCGATTTGGCGAGTGCTTCTTTCGCCTGGTTGCATAGGCGCCTAAGCCGCCCACAGCCTGTTCCAGCGAAAGATCGTCACTCGCCACGTCCGCAGAGGCCGGTGCGCCAACAGCTTCTGCACAATTCAAAAAGGCAAAAGTCATTTCATGACACTCGACAGTTATATCGTCATATCAAAAGGAGAAAAGATTACTCACCTCCCATGGCCTGCGCGAGTGCCGCGAGCTGGTCAGCATATCCTCGCTCGCGTGCAGCGGCTGAGTTGGTGGCGGCAGCCAGCTCTTTCTTCGACTCTTCGCGCTGCGCGGCGAGTGCATCTTCCAGCTCCTTCTTCTCGCCTGGCCCAGCAAAATCACGTGCATTCAATACTCGACAAAATCAAGCATTGCAAAAAGAAATTCAGCAAAACAAAAGCAAAAGGAGAACTCACGACTGAGCCGCTCTAGCTCGGCGCGCATGGTATCCCTCTCCTGCTCCACCTGGACATAAGCCTTGGCGGAATCTGCCAAGGTGTGGTAGAAGGGCTGCAAGCACACGAATTCAGCAAAAATTCAAACTCTCACAGTCCCAACTAAACGGGTCAAGCAAAAAGTACTTACGTGGTTCATCCACGGTTCAGAGTCGCGACTGATGTCCCGACTCTGGGGTCACCTTGGCCTTTCAGTGACAGCATCAGTGGCCATTGGCTGGACAGTCTCGTTTCCAGTCGGTGCAGAATTCGAGTGCTCCAGGGTTGGAACATTCTCGACTGGAGGAGTCCCAGGCTGATTGTTTTCAGCGCTGTGAGCAACACAACAAAGCAAAAAGACGGTCAGCACAAATATGTGACAGCACAAAATTCTCATATCATACTCAAAAAACACATACCTGTGCTCCTCATCTCCTCATCTTCGGAGTCGCCAAAAATTGGTCCCCCAAAGGCTGGGGTACCACTCGACTGAAGAGGAAGAGTTGAGCTTGTTGAGCACGCACGCAAAGGAGCGGCTTGGAAAACAGGTGGTGAGCCTGATTCCTCGTCATCCTCCAAGCCCTGCCCCTCGCGGGTGAACTCACAGCAGAAGGCGCCTTCTTGGCCAGTCGACGCCGCTTCGGTGGCGCGGTATCGACTTCTTGGTCAGAGGTGGCCTTGTCTTCAGATTGGACCTCTTCTGCTGCTTCCTCCTCGACCTCCTCCACATGTGAAGTGGTGGCAGAAGGGATGGGCGACTGATCCCCTTTCGGGTCCACCACCTGTGCCTGTGTTTCTTCAGTCTCGCCATTTTCAGGCAGAGGAGGAAGGGAGGCAGCAGTCGAGTGACCCTGCATAGCATACATCACAAATTGCAAAGTCAGAATCAAAAAACACATATCGTAGAACATACGAGTGGCAAACTATTAAACTACAGACATACCTCAAGCAAAGGGTTTTCCGTCCCGTATGGCGTGACGGGACAATCGATGTTGCAAGGGTCGGCTGTCGTCAGGCTGGTGATGTGGCGCACGTGCGTCACAAGCTCGTTCCTTGACAGTTCCTCTGGGCTCATCCGAGTGGAGTCACTCGCGCCCTCATACGCCCACATGGGGTGCGCTCGGGCACGGAGTGGCCACACTCGCCTCTTTACAAAGGTGGCGATCAAATGAAGGCCGTGACCTTGTCCAGCAGTCCGTCGATTCGAGTCAGCAAAGGGCGTGCTTCCTCCATTTCTTCGGCTGAGAGCTGGTGATCCCACGCCTTGGTCCTGACGTAAGCCGCAGTCGAGAAGGTGGCGACTCCGTCTTGCTCGACACTCGCATAAAACCACCCTTTCCTCCAGCCTTGCGCGGAGTCGACGGTCTTCAGGCGGAAATAGCGGGTGTCGCTGCGCACCTGGATGCCGCAGCCGCCCACGGGGTAGGTGCGACCACCTCCTCTGTTGGGTCGCACCATGAATATGGTCTTCCATAGCGCCCAGCTGGGTGCGACGCCAAGGAAGCACTCGCATAGCGTGATAAAACACGCAATATGCATAATACCGTTCGGGGTGAGATCGTGGATCTGCACCCCGTAGGCATAAAGGAGGCCACGAACAAAGTCGTGGAGGGGAAGCGAGAAGCCCCTGGACACAAACTCCGCAAAGCAAACGCGCTCGTTGGCGCGTGGTTCGGGGCATACCTCCTTGGGCGATGGAGCGCGGACGGCGAGTTGCTCCGCGGGTGGCAGATATCCCTGCTCGCGGAGCTTGAGCAAATGGGCGTCCTTGATGGTGGACTTCGCCCAATCCCCGCTGTTCTTCTTCAGGGCAGCGGTGGACGCAGATGTACCCGCCACGGTCTTTTTGCCCTTGGCCGCATCGGTCGCGGCAGCAGCAGCAGCACCACGCTTGGAGCCCCACCTTTCGCCATGCAGCAGTGGAGGGTGTGGGAGGCAAAGAGCTTGGGCGCAGAACAATGGAGGTGGGCGCGAGGAAGAAGATGAGACGAGGGGCGGCGCAGGGAGCAAATGGCAAGTAAAAAACTCTGCCAGCGCCGTCCCCCTATTTACCACAGATCGCAAAATGATCGTAACCGTCAAAGCAGATGCATACGCTCCGCGCGAAATCTGGCCATACACGTGGCAGCCATGGAGAGCAACCGTCGCCGGCCACTCCGCCCACTACGCACGAGAATCCAGGAAACCATCATCACGCCCCGTGAAAATCGCGCCAGAACGGTCAAATCAAGTCCACGCGGCGTCATCCCTGGTCAGCTCTGCAAAACGGGCCCACAAAGCAGGGTCACGTCTTATCAAACATCACCAAGCACGCCACCGCTTGTCAGAGATGGCAGTCGCAAAATGCGTCATTGCTGACGTTGTTTCATCCTTTCAGAACTGGCATAAAAGTCACTCGATGATATCTTCGGGTGGTCTCTCGCATAAGTCTCGGTTGGTTTAGCAAAGGTCATAGAGCCAGTCGAAATTCTTTCGACTGCACATCATACTCCCATCGGGAGCGTATCAAAAAATTTCTTTGACTAAAATGTGCAGGGTAAAAGATTTTGAGATTATCCTCCATTGCAAGCAATAAAGCACAATCTCGGGGGCTACTCCCATCGGGAGCGCTGTCGCGCACCCGATAGAATAATGGCAAAAGTGTCAGTCGACAAATTCGACTAAGTTCATAAGCAAAATCACACTCAAAATATTCCCGAGTTGATCCGACGATCCTTGGATGCTGCATGCATAGTGCAAAGGTAAGACCCACGATCAGTCGAGCTGGGCTAAGGACCGCTCCAGCAGCGTTATCCTTAAATTTTCCGTGTCAGCAGACATGATGAATTATCCCCGACGGACGCGTTGGGTTGATTCAAAATTATACTGCAGTTCGATTCCGTAAGACCTCAACGGCTGTTTCGAGTCTGTCCAGTTTGTTCCAGATTCGAGTCCGGGGACTCGAGTTTGATTGAAAGCTAGTATGGTTTTGCCACAAATGGTAGTTAACTGGCCCCGATCCGTCGTGTGTGCCGGGCCTGCTAAGCTAATATCCCTTGACTATCATAAGCAAAAACTCATAGTCGATGAAACACTCGACATAGCCAACATGTGCTATTTCATAAGAATTCTAAATACAGATGAAAAAATGTAACGTGCATGATGTATGAGTCCATGCCCGACTCTTCGAATCAGACAAGTACTCGGGGGCTACTGACATGGGTATGCCTATCGGGTACCCTACCATGAGGGTACCTGGTGCACGTATCGACTAGGCCCAACTATCAGAGCCTACATGAAGCCCATGAAGGGAGGCCCACGAAGATGGAGTATCCTCCAAGTTTGGCGAAACAATAGTCGGTTTAGAGTTTCCTTACTTGTAAATCGAGTCGGTTACGAACACCCGAGACCCAGCCTATTATTTAAGGACTGGGAGGGCCATCGAACCAGACACGTACTTTCAGAGCCACCAAAACCCTAGCGAGATCGACATCTCGCCGGGACTCTTGTAACCATCATATTCACAAAGCAATAACAGACAGGCAGGACGTAGGGGTGTTACCTCCACACGAGGGCCCTGAACCTGGGTAAAATCTTTGCCCTGCTTGTCAGCCGACGATACTTCCAGCTCTACCACGTTCTCTCCCCCATATTCATAACCTAGGGACCTTAACCATGGGTCTTGATGAGTCTACCCCTCGTCAGGAGGCAACTTCCTCCCGAAATCAGCACAACAACCATCGACACCTCCAGATCCGCAGTCCTTCGCGACTCCCCAACCCTTCCCCTACCTTGAGCTTCTTCTTATTTAAGCTGCTGCCGCCCAGATCCGTCCACGACGACGCCGTCCACCGAGGCCAGCCACCACCGTGGAAGAAGGATGAAGCTCCGGCGCCGCTCACCATCACCGGCACCCGTAGCAGCACGACATAAAGCCAGAGGCCATATAGGACCATAGATAAAATAGAAAAGCTAGAAAACCTAGATCTACCAGCGCCATATACACAGAGAGGAGAGGGCCGAAGCCTCCCTCCCACTCTGCTCCGACCAGCAGAGCCGGAGGAGAGAGGGAGGGCGGCGACGGAGGGGAGCGAAGGGTGCATGAGAGGTTTCGAGAGGGGAGGAGAGAGAAGAAAGGTAAAGAAACGAAGCTACTCGTCGCAGCAACCGTCGCAAAGTGTTAGTTAGATGGTGGTGTCGTTTAGAAAAAATAATAATTTCGTTTTGCATGTCTGACATTTGTAACTCCTTTGCTTCAACAGGGGAGCTTTGAGAACCAAGAGACTGTTCGCGATTCCGGGGTGAAGGTATGTTGATGATGGAGGCAAACATGTTGAAATGTGTATTCTTCAGATAGTCCTGTTGGACCTATGAATGTGTGACAAATTAATTGAGTATGGTTGTCTGCCTCAAATGCAGTGTCCCCTTTTGTGCAAGGAGTTCGTCATTGACGCCTGGCAAATCTACTACGCCTGATCCAAGGGAGCTGAGTGCTTACTCCGTTCACAAAAGGATGTTTTAACCTATCTCAGATTTGCATGTATGATTTAGCATATATATAATACATGCAAAGAACTAGATTGAGACATTTTTTATGAACGGAGGGAGTAGTTGATCACGCCGTGCTACGGATCTTGACCTGAAGTACATGTTTGCTGCTTCGTGTCTGCAAATGACTTGGAATGACCGCTCTTAGAACATCTCCAACAGGCGCTCTATAATTCGGCGCGCTAAAAAAATTACAGCGCTAAAATAGTAGTTTAGCGCGCCGCGGCCGAAATCAGTTTTCTGGATGCCCAACATATAGCGCGCAGCCTGCAGCAGTTTGGGCATCTCCGACAGAAGCACTAACATACAGCACCACAAAAATGTTTCTTCAAATATATACGACAAATAGGTCTCTGACTTTTAAGAAAGACCCTACGAATATTTTGGGAAATGCAATTGGGTCCTAGTCATCTTCTTCCCCACGGATTGCAGAGCAGCAGCAAGTCCATGCCGGCTCTCTGCATCCGCCGGCGGCGCTCCAGCTCCCGCGCGCGTCCGTGGCCACTATGCCCGCCGGACCCCGCCCTCCCCTCGCCTCTCTGACCTCCGGCGCCGCACGCCCTCCCCTCCACCTCCATCCTCGGTGATTGTGGAGCCCTGATGCAGCTCCCCGAAGGCTGCCTCATGGCGAGCACGCACGGGGGCACGCGAGGCGAGGATGGCCGGGACGCGTCCGAGGACACGGGCCTCCGTGCCCGACGCGCACGAGGACGGGAAGCTGGCGGGAGCACCGCATCCATCCCCGGCGGCCTCCGCTGCTGCTGCAGGAGCACAAAGAAGGAGGCTAGCTCGAGGCCCGACCGGCGGCGGCAACCTGCTGGGGTGTGGGCGGCGAGCTCGAGGCCCGGCCGGCGCCGGCGACCTGCTGGGGTGTGGGCGGAGGCGGCTAGCTCGACCTCGACCTCGACAGCGAGCGCCGCCTCGACCTTGACCTCGACAGCGAGCGCCGGTGAGGAGAAGGCGGCCAGGAGGAGGCGGCGGCGAGCTGGAGGAGCGTGGGCAGCGAGCAGAAAGCCGCCGGCGGTGAGAGAAGGCCGACGGCGGCAGTTCCTCCCGCGGGGAAACTTCCTGTGGCGGTTTTCCTTCGCGTGTATTCTCCAAATCGTCCAGCGCGCGCAGCTCGCGCGCAGAATATCCCGCGTGAGATGCAGCAATTGCCAGCGCGCTGGATGGTTTTTACAGTGCACTGAATTAAAAATATCTGAAATCCAATTTCATTATAGAAATTGGAATCAATTTTGTTCTATGATAGAAAAATGCATTTGCGAATTCGAGAAATAAAATAAAAGAAAGTTCAATAAATTCTATAAAAAAATTATAAGTATATGTACCACTTAAAATTTCGAACTAGTTAATAGCTAAGATTAATAACTAAAATATGAGATTTTACGGATTTACTCTAGTGTTTTACTGCTGCCTTTTGGCTACCTTCGCTGAGCAGCAGACCGGTATGGACGCGACCTGATCTCCACCTGCACACAGAACCGTATCGATCCCTGCTGCATTTTCTTTTGTTTGTCACTAGGAGCAGAACGCCATGAATCAATCAGCACTAGTCAAGCACTATTCATCCATCAAGCAGTTAGCAAACTTGCTAGCTCGATACATGTACGAATATGATTATGAATGTATGCGGAACGTAGATGTGTGCGTCACGCCGAGGGAGTCCTCGGATTGATCCAATCATGTCCGTTATCCAAGGGCTAAAAACTACCTCTCCTCTTTTTTTGGCGGCGTCCACCCAAAATAGGGTGGGTAGCCCGGCAGGCCCTCGCTGGGTGGCCCCACCCCAAGTCGGGTGGGTACCTCAGCCGGCTCTCGTCGGAGTGTCGTGCCGCCAGCCTCGCCAGGGTTCGTCGTTCGTTGCCGAGCCCTCCGACCACATCGAGAACTATAGGACCACCTCACAACGCCGATACACCAACCTCGGAAGTGCGGTGTTGCCCTCTCAAAACCTCATGGGGGCTGCCCGGACCTACGTTGGACATCTCCGGTCCTCGACGAACCTCTCCAGAGTACAAACAAGCCTCGCCGGACCACCTCGACACTCGACCCTCGTCCGTGTTCAACATCAGCACTAGCCGTCGCCCGTCGTGGAGCGCACTTCCCATATGTCTCCCTCGACAAGCGCACTCGACCCCTGCATCACCCAACGCCGCCCCCTCGAAGTGTGACGCAACAACGACAACCCTCACATACGGCACAGTCTTACTCCACACGAGAGTGCCGAAAAAACTGAGCCGAGCACCAAGGTCATGCAGAAGCGTCCCAACCCCATATCAAAGGTCTTACTCAAAGGGTATCACAACCTAACTCGGGACACCTCCTTACTGTTATACATTTAGGTGTCCGGCAAAAGGGTATAATTATCACCACGAAATCCTCATTTGTCTCGGTAAGGAGAGCTGAAGGTGAAAGCACATGTTAATAGGCTGTCATCCTCATCCACGACAATGTGGAGCATAAGATTTACCACCATAAAATTACCGCAGTTGTATCAGTAGAGTTACCATGTGGTTTAAGAAATAGTTACCACTATAGTACATATATATATGGCGTTAACATTGTTGTACATATAGTTACCCTACAGAGTAGGTAATAGTTACTCACCCATTATTGATGGACTTACCCATGTGATAATGACATAGTTATCACTACGAATCGATGTAGTTATCCACTCTCTATGTACTAATTACCTACCCAGTACAGATTGAGTTACCCATGTGTACATGATATCGTTACCACCACGAGATAGCTATAGTTACCCTACTCTCTTGGGAATAGTCGCTCACCCAGTAGTGATGGAGTCATCATCATGAATTCGATGTAGTTACCTACTCTCTAGATAATAGTTACCCACCTAGTACTGATTGAGTACTCATATGTTCATAGTATAGTTATCCATCACGAAACCGATGTAGTTACCCTACTCTCTCGCTAATAGTCGTCACGCACATAGTACTACCCACACATTACGGATTGAGTTACCCATCCAATACTTATCGAGTTACACAGGAGTTCATTATATAATTATTCACCACAAAATTGATATAGTTACACTACTCTCTCGGTAATAGTTACGCCCAATACTGATGAAGTTACCCATTTGTTTTAGAGGGTAATTGTCGTTAAACTGACATAGTTATCACCTTAATACATACAGAGTTGCACATACGTAATGGAGTTACCTATGTTTTAAGGATATTGTTATCGCCACAAACTTGATTTAATTACCCTACTCTCTAGATAAAATTACCCATCATGTACAACGTACAAGTACCCTTTTTGTTTATAGGATGTAGTTGTCATCATGAATTTGATATAGTTGTCACCCTTATGTTTATGGAGTCGCCCAGGTGTTTTAGTTTATAGTTACCCACTTTTTCATGATACAATTATCACTCCAAAGTGGTAACTCTCTTACGAAATTATGTGGTAATTTCTAAGATCGGAAAAATTGAAAAGAACAACCCAAAGTGAGATCTAGTTTCAACCTGAAACTAATCTTTATAGGGTGAGTAACTTACATACTACTGCATGGATAACTCACGTGTTAAATGTGGGTAACTTTTTATTCCGAAAAAAAATCGTCGGAACATATCAAAATGGGATCTAGTTTAAAAAATCTCGCCGCGACTAGCCTAACGGTCAAAACGGATTTTCCATCGGATAAATCATTTGAGTTTAATTTTCAGATTTTCACAATTAAGGTTGTTGACATTAGCAATTTTCGATCTATTTACATGCATGCAAACCTACTGTGCATGGTGGCGTTAATTCGGAAGCGGTTGTTGCAACGTCCGCTGGTTTCGCACGGATGTCTCGGGTAGACACAATTAGGATCAATGTTGTTGGAACGTTCTACAGATTTCGTTAAAGGTAGAACATTCTAAATGTTAGTAGCATCCTAATAATAATCTCTCTGTGAAAAATTGCCCGTTCTGCCAAATTCATGTTATAGCTGCACGTGCAGCACGTCAAACATGCACTCTTCTGAAGATATAGCCTAGTTCTTTTTTTTTGAAACTTCTCCCATTTATTGATATATCATTAAGCACACTTTACATAAGACAACTCGAGAGGAAAAACACTCTCCGCTGTAATATCCAAGCAGACTGGACATCTTCCAGTTCATTGGATCGTATCACTGGCGAAGTTGAATTGTGATATTTAGCAGTGTACAAGACATGACTGTTGTTTCAGTTTCATAATGAGAGAGAACTGGATCGCGTGCTGAAATTAGATGGTGTTGAGCTTATCGATATCAACAACCACAGTAAGTACATTGTTCATCAGATATTTTTCATGTTGAAATTTGCTCACATGATCGATCGCTTAAAGGTAGACAAGCTCACACACGTCAAAACTTTTGACAGGGTGGCACCTTTTTTTTGCTAAACACAATACAAACGTAGACGCTCATGTACACATGCACATATTCAACCCTATAAACATAGGCACACACACTCTAGGGGTCGCACCCTTAAATCTCCTCTTTATTTCTTCTTTTTCTCACGGTACAAATCTGGTTACAGGTGTGCATCATCAGCGACAGGCCCGGAACCACCTAAACAACTCATACACAAACTCTTTATACCATACGTACTAGACTACTACCTAAACCACGACGTGGCAACTGGACTTGCATGTAACACAACGACTAGTACTCTTCTCCTAGTCTAACACGGACTCGAGCTAGGTACTCCCTGAGCATGTGGCAAGATGGTTAGGAGGGTGGTTGTACCCTCAACCCACCAGAGTTCAAATCCCAGATTTGACATTGGTGTTTCTCATTTAGGCGGAATATTCTTCAGTGGGAGGCGACGTTCCCGTCGACAGCAATGCGCCTGTGGTGACTTCGTCAATCTCAAGACCCAACCGCCGGCTCAGTCTTTCGAAGGTGCTCATAGGGGTAGGGTGTGTCGACCCAAGGGTCGTGGAGGGCTTGGCATCATGAATCTGGAAGTTCAGAATATTGCTCTGCTTATTAAACAGCTGCACAAGTTCTTTTGTAAAGCAAATGTGCCTTGGGTTAAGCTGGTGTGGTCTCTCTATGACCCTTCTATTCCTCCTCATGCCCAGTCGACAAGAGGCTCTTTTTGGTGGCGTGATATTTTCAAACTTATCAACATCTACAGGGGCATCACTACTACTCAGGTTTCAAATGGGCACTCTACACTCTTCTGGAAGGATGTCTGGCATGGTTCAGTACTGATGTGTGACCAATTCCCGCGTCTCTATTCGTTTGTCACTGATGAGGATACATCTGTCAATAGTATGGGTACTCTGACTGATCTCTCGAGGGCTTTTGCATTACCTTTATCTGTCCAAGCTTATGCTGAACTTCAATCAGTCTCAGAGATCCTCAAAAGCACTGAATTAGATGGTGTTGAGATGGACAGGCGTGTCTTCCCTTGGGGCACCTCACAGTACACATCGGTGAAATTCTATAGGTTCCTCTTTTCAATCTTACCATCTGATAGTGCTCTGAATGCGATCCGGAAATCCAAATGCATACCAAAGCTATTTGTGTTTGCATGGCTACTTCAAATGGATAGGCTAAACACCAAGGATCTTATGTTAAGGAAACATTGGCATTCGGATGCTGGGTCCTCTTGTGTTCTTTGTATTCGAGACGAACTAGAAACTAGAGACCATCTCTTTTTCACCTGCCCATTCGCGTCTGCCTGCTGGAACATCATTTCTATAGTTTGGGACTGCATGCTCCCTATTTCATAACGGTTTGCGCGGGCTAAATTGGGTTTCTCAGGTCCCTGCTTTATGGAGGTTGTTGTCTATGCTCTTTGGAATATTTGGAAGCTCAGAAACGGTCTCATATTCAAGGATCAGCAGCCTTCTATTGGGCGTTGGAAAGTGTCATTTCAGAGCGACCTTCTTCTTCATCAGCATAGAGTTCGGAGTGCTCTGATCCAACCCCTTCTTGCTTGGGTCTCGCAGGTTTTTACCTGACATGGCAGCTGCTTTTTTGAGTTTTGGTTGTCCCTAATCTGGTTCGCTCAGTTCTACCACACTTGGTCTCGACTGCTACTCTCTAGCCTCCCATTCTTGGGTCTTAGGATCTCCCTCCCTATGTATAGTGTTCTTCCTTCTGATTTCTTTCCACCTTAACCAGTTTTTGACGCCTGTACTAGATGTAAACTTTAAGAGGAAAACCTCTGGTTTTTCCTATTATTATAAAATCTACACCGTAGGGGATTTCCCCTACGGTAACAGCGTAAAAAAAAGTATGTGCACGTATATGTGAGCGTCTACGTTGTACTATATTTCAGAAAAAAAAACTAGGTACTCCCACCGTTTCAAATTAATTGACTTGCATTTATATAAATATGGATGTATCTATATTTCTTTAGTGTCTAGATACATCCAAATCTAGACAAATGTGCGTCAAGTAATTTGGAACGGAGGGAATACCTGCGTACATGACCAGTGCAAGTCCAAATGAACTAGACTTGTATGCATGCAAGGTATAGGACACATTCTTAACTTGATTAAGGTTCAAGATTAGTCTAATAATCTCTCCCTAATCTTGACCGATACTCCTCTGATCTTGATTCGTCAAAGATCTGTCATTAGTGCAAATCGGACAAACGCACACAGTCGATTTTGGCCATCGCAAATAGTTCTAGCGCCTGTCGCTATCCATGGGTGGTCGATGTGGTCGTCCATCGCACACGGTCAAATTAACCGTGTACGATGGGTCGTTGTTCGCACATGGAGGATAATATTCGAACATGTGCGATATCTAAGGCATTGGCCACGGTCTGTGAATGTGAATCGTGTGTGATGTTCAAGATCGCACACGGTTATATTTATTTTGACGTACGTGTTTTCTAGTTATCACAAATGGTTTCATAAACTGAATCGCCGGTGTTGATAATCCAATCGCCCATGTTTTCTGAAAACTTAACAGTGTGCAATAACTCTCATAATTTAATCATTTCATCCAAATCACAGTGCCAGATCGTAATTAAATAATTCACTGAACATTTTAGAAACCTCAGTACATACACACATTGAGACATAGCAGGTTATGCTCAAGTTATACAAATGGAGTGATCAACCAATTACGTCTTTACTTCGGATTGCAGCCATGCTCTGTTTTGCTTAATTAAGACCTTGTAGTTGTCATTGTAGATCCTTAACTTGCTCAGAACCATCAACAATCAGTTAACTCTTGTCGCCGCCATTGCGATATTTTGGGGCCCTGTACAAGACACTCTTAACTAAGAAAGTGTCTTATGTAGTGCACCAAAATATCATAAAAGCGACAGGTAAATGCATGGTTGTCATCTTGAAGATCTTGAAGGGTGTATGCAACGGATGACCTGTTGATAGGACAGCGTGAGAATATAAACACCAAAGAGCTAAATGGTAGAACAAATAATTAATGTGGACTTACCATCTTCAAGTTCACTGTATGACCATTGTCAAGTTTAAGGTAACGTGATGCAACCGTTGCATACAAGGTCCTGTACACTAGCTTCTCAATGTGGAAGATAACCACCTTCCACAATTCAACCTTTGGTTATATGATCATGTCGTGCTATATCAACGGTAGCTCCTTTGCAGCATCACGATTTCACCCCAGAGGAAAAACCCACAGCTGCATATGTGCCCTTTGGTTACTTCTTTGCTCAGTTTTGTTAGGTTTTCTTAAAAAGGAAGCAAATAAGTAACCACATCTTCTTATACAGTGCCATCAAAATAAGATCCCTACCATAAGAAGCTACATAGATTTAAAAAATACAACGTTGTGAGCTAAATTAAACTTACTGAAGTTAATGATCCTCATATATAACCCAAATAGATTTTAAAGAGAGTTTAAGGCATAGGGTATAGGTCATGAATATAATGTAATTAGAAATAAATTCTTGACCCTAAACCTTAAACCCTAGTAACATAGTAGTACGGTTTGTATATTCATCATCAGCGGTGCTAAAACGAGATGATTATTCAGCTACTGCATGCATGTGACAATATATTGCATCCTAAAAATATATCTAACAAATAGATCCCGTATGACAGAATATAGAAAATCTAGCAAATGGATCCGGAATCAGCCCCATAAATAGTGCACACGAGCGCTCATCAATTTTAAAAGCAAGACAACAGTTCCAATCCACAACATTCTACCGAATTCGGCTTTGCTAACCGTGCTAAAGTAGATCTGAGTACAAATCCATAAAATAGTGCACACGAGCGCATGTGTATACCTTCATATAGAAGGGGACGAGGAGGACGACGAGCAACCTTGTGAGTACGACGGCGATGTTGCAATGGTGGTGAGCGAGGACGAGCCGGCGCAACCGTGTGAAATAGCGGCAACTCCAGCCTTCGATATGCACGTGCTGCCTTCGTCATCGGCAAACTAGCTCGGGAGAGATCTAGGTTCCGCTTCTCCGACCAGGTAAGCAGGGTGTCCTAACATGGGGGGGGGGGGGGGGGGGGGGTTGTGGAGTAAACTGAGCTCAAAGTAGCTGCTGGTCCAAATATATACAAGAGACAAAGTAGGGTTGCATCAAGATGGGCCATATTGGGCCTCACAATCATACATGTTTAGTAACACCAAATCGTGTCTGATGCTTCCATCTACGTGTACAATTAAATTTACATAACCGTATGCGAGGAGAAATGTAAAAAAACCATGGTTAATCTAGTGGCCAGTCCGAGGACAGATAGATGTCTACCTGTTATCGGATTAGCCCCTAGACAAACCATAGTTGACAAGGCGCTACGTAGTTGTGCTTATAAACCCGTCGAACGTGCTATAAACTAGCGAGGTGGGATTAAACATGCTAACTATCCGTAAGCGTTTGTATTATACATCCAGCTTCAAAAAAATGTCAGCCAGTATTGACAGCCTAAATATGTATATTTTTACATATCATGGGCATCAATACTGGCTGATCTGACATCAGGTTCCACATTCGGGCTTATAAACTGGTCGTATACACTCTAAGCTAACTAGATGGGACTAAAAATGCTAACATGTCCGTCACTCTCCTCCTACTGTGCATTGCACACGAGTAGCCCAACAAACCCGTATGCAATACAGTGGTGTCACACAGAATTCCTTTAGATAAATAGTTTGCACGAGTTATCGAGTTTAAAAAAGAATCAGACAGTATTCAGGGCACGAGATATCGAGTTTGAAAAAAGGTTAAGCCAGTATCGTGGCCCTAAATATGTACTCACTTTGAACCAAATTAATTGTCGCAGAAAAGAAGCAGCGCTAGTAGAAATTTGTGAAGAGTTAATTGTCGCAGAAAAGAAGCAGCGCTAGTAGAAATTTGTGAAGAGCCGGCACCAATAATTTTGGACCGGAGGAGTACATTTTTACATATTTTGGGCAACCATATTGGCTCAACCTGAATAAGGTGCCACATTCGGGACTTATAAACCGGCCGTACACGCTCTAAACTAACGAGGTGAGACTACACATGAAAACCAGTAAGTACGAGCGGTTATACTATTGTACATTGCACACGAGCTTCCCAGAAAAAGCGTGTGTGATGTGGTGCTATCGCACGCGCTTCCTTTGCATACAGCAGGTACAATGCTGCGCTATCACACACGCGTATAACGGGAAATCGGGTGCGATAGGTTTAATGCTGAACCTTGGAATTAATTACCGTTTTGGGAGCGGCGGTTCTGAGTGCGGTTCGTTGTCACGGAATTTTAACCGCAATTTTCTGCCAATATAATGTGATATCACCGCTTCACTCATCATTGTCATCTTCTTCATCCCTTCTCTCTCCCGTTCGATTCTCGCAAACTCTCTCCAACCTCTCGACTGCAGCCATGGACCCCATTGACTGGTCTGAGTTCTGTTGATTGAAGAATGACGACTCGGGGAGCGACAACGACAAGACTCCCACACCCACTTCAAGCGATGACTCGTCCAGCAGCGGTACGCTCAGCCCCACAGGTTCCGAGATTTACGACTCTGATCCGGAGTTGGTGCACCCGGAGCATGAGGACAACGAGGAGGAGGACGACGACGAAAGAGACAACGACGAGGGCGGCGATGAGGACAATGATGGCAAGAAGGGTCGTCGCCAGGACGATGGAGCGGAAGCGCCGCCGTCGAATAAGAAAAACACCTAGCTTATGTATCTCTATTTCTAGTTCTCCGAATATGTATCTCTATTTGGTTTAAATTAACTAGTCCGTTTAATTCTCAACTACGTTTTATTGCACATGATCTGCTTATAACAAATGATTTGCGAAGTTCAGACAGAACGCATACGATTTCTTCTCTATTCGTGTGTGCGACATATCGCACACGATTCCTTAATTTTAATCGTTTGTGAAAAATTTGCCCGCAATTGTCCTCCAATCCAATACAGACGGCTTGAAATTGTAAGGGTAAACGATGAGAGATAACGCACACAGGACGCTGCATTCGTATGCGATTGGGGGTCTTAAATTGCGTGATATGTACTAGTGTGCGTGTTATCTAGGCCTCGCATCATGACAAGTCTAATTGGCTCTCTCCAATTTTAATTTAGCGAATTCAACGGACCAACCCAAATATGATCCGGACTACTCAGCCACGCTAGAAACCTTGTGGAAAACACTACCAATCCATCTAGCGTGATACATGCCGACTACCTCATGGACTACACCATCCACTCCAGCCTCGTGACTCACCTGGACTGGTTTACCGCCCCCTTCATACATCTTGATCCTCTCGTCGAGACACATAGATGACCACGCTTCCACTGCAACGGATTCTCACAGAAACAATCACTTGGACACACTGACGACACACTGACACAAGGCCGACCACACGTGCAAAATGCACACCCTGTTTGACGATCTTGATGAGACTCCCGGAACCGCACCTCGGCACCACCGCTTCCATCAATGATCATCTACCTCCATCAGCTTTGCTGACGACAGCCCATGTCGTCTCCTCTGTGTCGCTCCGCCGAACAATCGCCCACCCGAGGCGCTAGTACGGGCCGCCTCCCCGGGGCAAGCATGGCTTCAAATCTTTAAACCTGACTCTGATACCAATTGTTAAAATATGCCCACATGATTGATCATTTAAGGCTAGACGAACACATACACGCAAAAACTTTTGGCCAGGTGTGCGTGTCGCACCCTCTAAATCTCCTCTTTATATCTTCTTTTTCTCACGGTACAATCACGGTACAAATCTGGTTACAGGTGTGCATCACCAGCGACCGACCCTGAACCACCTAAACTACTCGTACACAAACTCCTTATACCACACGTACTAGACTATTACCTAAACTACGACATGGCAACTAACCAGAACTTACCTAATTAGACTTGCATCTAACATAACGACTAGTACTCTTCTCTAGTCTAACACGGACTCGAACTAGGTACCTGCGTACATGACCAGTGCAAGTCCAAACGAACTAGACTTGTATGTATGCAAGGTAGGACACATTCCTAACTTGATTAAAGTTCAAGATTAGGCTAACATTCCATCCAGAACGTAGTTTCCGAGGCCGAAGCTGTTTTCAGTCTGTGCATACATGGTGCTGAAGTATTATTATTTCTTTGCAGAGACATTTGTAGTTGATACCTCAAACACAAGGATGTTGTTGAAGAAAAGTGGTGATATCATAAGGGATAAGGGGATATTGGTATATGCTCTCCTTACCAATGATTCTTCTCCAACTGACAACATAAAATGCTTAAACGATAATTTGCAATGGATTTTAATGGGTTTATTTTGTTCAGGTTGTTGGGGAATCTGGCCTGATCACTCCTGATGATGTTGCATATGCACAGAGTGCGGTTGTTTCCTCTTAAGTTCTCTGTTTACTCCTTAATTTCCAGCCGTGTTTACTGCATAATTTCAGTACAACATTTCGTAGTGTTTTCCATGTGATAGATCATGAAGCCAACCTTCAGAAACGTTGAGGAGCAGATGTTTTCACTGCTCATAATTAGCCAACCACATGTTCCTTGCCTCCTTTGTCTTAAATCGCTGTTTGTGTTTAAATTAAAAAAAATCGCTGTTTATGTTTGCAGGTTTTGGTACGAGAGTCCCTGATCAAGGCGGAGGATCCCGGGCAAGCCATCGCTGGGTTGTTCGGGAAAGAGCTCTTGCACTGAATTCATGCTTCAGGATTGTATTTGTGTTGTTTGTTTTATTCTTTTGGTAGTAGATTTATGTTTGTGGTTAATGTACATGTAGCAAGCATAAATAAGTGCACGTGCGGTGTGCTGCTGAATCGAAGACTAGATGCACAATGAATGAAGTACAAATGGGGAAATCCACTTTGGCTCATAGGTGCATCTACACCCACTACCCAAAAAACGAATTTTGAAATGTCAAAAAAAGTCAAACAAAAATTTCGGGGGTACATATGAACATTCTATATTCGTACCAAAAAAATGGGATGAAAAGACATTTTGTGCGACCGGTGTAAAAAAAAGACAAATCTCCGGTGTTAAAAAATGCCTCTGCACAATTTTTTTTTTCTCTTTTTTATACCGGTCACACAAAATGTCTTTTCGATGCGAAACTTTTTGTACGGATAGACATTTTTCATATGTTGCATGACGACTTGATAGAACAGTTATGTAGAGGGAGCCGGCGGCTTATGCCGGCGCCTAGGTGGCCAGGTGTTGTGGTATCAGTAGGGACGAGCGCCATTAGTCATACCCTCGGGAGCAGGCAAGTTGGTCAAATCTCGTTAACAAATCTCGGTGTTGTCACCATGTTGTGATTATTTGATCCTCCGTAGATCGATTATGCGTTTATGACGGTAACAACTACTAATTGACGTTGAATGTTGAACCCTACGAGTGAAGGCCGCCATCTTGACACTGCATTCCTAGAAAATAGAAACTAACTGATGTAACTATATAAGAGCAGTGTTATGCAGAATAATTTCACATCTTCCCTTCTTTGGATGGACGTGCAGCACGTGTTATGACTAAGCAAGAAATCCAGGTAAGACTATCCTAATTGGCCTTTGAATGTTAAACCATACGAGTGGAGTCAGGCCACCATCTTGACACTGCATTTCAAGAAAATAGAAACTAACTGATGTAACTATATAAGAGCAGTGTTATGCAGAATAATTTCACATTTTCCCTTCTTTGGATGGACGTGCAGCACGTGTTATGACTAAGCAAGAAATCCAGGTAAGACTATCCTAATTGGCCTTTGAATGTTAAACCATACGACTGGAGTCATGCCGCCATCTTGACAATGCATCCCAAGAAAATTGAAACTAACTGATGTAACTATGAATAAGAGCAGTGTTATGCGAAACAATTTCACATGTTCCCTTCTTTGGATACACGCGCGTGTTGAAATCTAGGCAAGACTAATTACGTTGAATCTTGAACCCGACGAGTGGAGACACGCCGCCATCTTGACAATGCATCCCAAGAAAATAAAAACTAGCTGATGTAACTATGAATAAGAGCAGTGTTATGCGAAACAATTTCACATGTTCCCTTCTTTGGATACACGCGCGTGTTATGACCGAGAAGGAAATCTAGGCAAGACTAATTACGTTGAATCTTGAACCCGACGAGTGGAGACACGCCGCCATCTTGACAATGCATCCCAAGAAAATAAAAACTAGCTGATGTAACGATGAATAAGAACAGTGTTATGCGAAACAATTTCACATGTTCCCTTCTTTGAATGAACGTGCGGCACATGTTATGACTGAGGAGGAAATCTGGACAAGACTAATGTATTTTTAACGTTGAATCTTGACTCACGCCGTCATCTTGACAGTGGATCACAATAAAATAGAAACTAACATTCATGGGTAGAAATTAAAAGATATATGTGGAATGGGGACCCGACGGGGTGACATGATATAATGTCTTACAAATTTTTATGCATGCAAGATACGACGTGTCCATTTGTTCACATAATTTACGGACAAACTGTTTTATGGCACGCAGTTCTTTGCTGAGGAAATCAGAAACTGACAGCTCCGTAAAATACTAGGCTGAACTCTGCGAATCAATCTGGGAGTAAACCGGGCGGAGTAGAAAATCTGATTCCTGTGAGTAGAATATCTGAGATCAGACGAGCTACTCCTCCCATCAACCGTCAAACAGAACTTCCTAGATTACTTGTTTGGAGCAGCGACTAGTTTTGCAGTAGCAACAAATTCGCCCGCAATTTCTTTTTTTCTCTGATTCAATTAACGGCTTAACACATCCAATTTTACATCCAAGGGGAAGAATCTTTAAGCTGCCTAAGTAGTACAGAAGTATCTAGGAGGGATATAACCACCTATGAGCTAAAGAACTGCATGTAGTTGTTTCGTTCAGTTCCTTAGAGCATCTCTAAGTACGGTCTGCGAATCTCGTATTTTTTGGACCAAAACGAGTCACGCCAGAAACCGTATAGCCGAACTGTAAAACAGAATATTCTCTAAATATTCTTTGTAGTCTTCTTCTTCCTCATACATTCCCCAATCCTTCGTATACTACACTCCACCGATTCGTATACCAGATGCGTACAACAGCCGCCGTTCGCGTGCGCATGACTGATCCAGCTATCGATCGATTCAAAAGAGCTCAACTAGCTAGTTGCGGTGCATCAATCGATCCATCCATCCGGAGCTCAGCTAGCTGCCGGCACGCGCACGAAGCCCAATCGATCCATCAGGAGCTCAGCTAGCTAACTTCCCGGCGCACGCACGAAGCCCCTTGGTGCTGTCAGCGGCCAACTCTGACCTCGTCGTTCCGGTCGAGCTCGTTCTGGTCCTCTGTCTTTCCGGTCGAGCTCGGTGCATCAATCGATCCATCCATAGCTCAGCTAGCTGCCGGCACACGCACGAAGCTCAATCGATCCATCAGGAGCTCAGCTAGCTAACTTCCCGGCGCACGCACGAAGCCCCTCGGTGCTGTCAGCGGCCAACTCTGACCTCGTCGTTCCGGTCGAGCTCGTTCTGGTCCTCCGTCGTTCCGATCAAGCTCGCTCCGGCACATATGCAGTCGGCTTTCACCTGCACGGTCGTATCTCAAGCACGGCGACTGTGAATCTTTGAACGGCAGTGCAAGATTTTACCGGAGATGTGAAGAATCAACGGCTGGAGTATTTGCTACGGACAGGGGAGAGGACGAAGAATTCCGGCCAGTTCATGGCCTGTATATCGCCCTCAAATCTGTAGAGACACAGGTTGGAGGCTCACGTTTGAGGGGGCCTTTAAAACGTTTACAATTTCGCAAACTTTTACAGGCTCTGCTCTGGCCACAAAACCAGGCTCGACCCGTAAAGTCACCGGACTTTTAAGGGTTTTCGCGTTTTAAGGGCTCTGTTAGAGATGCTCTTACAGACTCGATATTAGCAAACACGTACAAATTATTTGTAACACGTAGTATCACAAATGGATGAGTATCAACACAAATCACAAATGAGCCCCACAAATCGTAGTACGTCAGTGGTAGAGCTTGTTCAGGTCATCTTTAAATTTGGTCTTTAGCTGCTCCCTCTTCAGCTTAAGGGCAGCTGTCACAAGCCCAGACTCTGGAGTCCAAGGTTCAGCCAGCAAAATAATCTTGGCTGGTACTTCAAACTTCTCAAGCCTCGCTGCTTTCGCGGCCTGCACAGTTGGAACACATTGCGTTAGACAGCAGTAGAGAGCTATAACCAGGGCAGGTGAGCTTGTGGCTGCCATGTGCGATACTTCAAGGGCTACAGACATGGGAATTTTTCATACAATATTTGTTAGGTGGGTCGTCCATATAAGGAGGTATACTGTAATTGTTAGCATTAAAAAAGCTGAGGAACAGCCTTCTCCAAAGTAGACGGATCCCATCTTTTCTCCTAAAATCCATCCCCTTCAGCCGTGTCGACACCGACTGGTCCCCATAGGGTAGTAAGAACCTCAATGTTCTAATAACGTGGATCACAACGTACAGTCTGAGGCTACATTGGTAAACATGTCTTAGAAGTATGCTAGTGGTAACAGAATTGGTTAAACTGGATGAAGATATCCAGCAGCACTCCTTGAAATGCAAACATGTATTTTGGTACACAAAAGAGGTTGTTGGTTGAACCTGGCAACTAACATAGTGCAGTGATATATCATATGAATAGAATGGTAGACTGAAGTCATATCAAAGAAAAAAGAATGGTAGATTGAAATACTCAATTCGCGGTCAGATCTAACCTTCGATAAAGATTGCTGGACCTCCTTGATTGCTTGATCATTGTGGCACAGCTCCTCAATGTTTTGGTAGCTTATCCCTGAATTTTGAGCCCATTTCTCCAGGGCCTGGTGTGGCGGCACTACCAGCGCAACACAGTAACTATGAAATGGATCAGCATGGACCATGATATTGTCCACATAGTTGCTTGTCTGTAGAGCTGATTCAACCTTCAGAGAGAGAGAGAGAGAGATTAATTACGGATCCAAACAGAATGCTGAGAACAGGACCCAGTTTATAAGCAAACCTTGCCAAGAGATACATATTCTCCATGCTGAAGTTTTACTATGTCCTTTTTCCTGTCAATGATCTCAACGCACCCATCAGGATGGAACTGGCCAATATCTCCAGTGTAAAACCAGCGTATTCCTCTCTCATCCACCTGCAGAACACATGAAACAATCATGAGGTGGTAATATATACATTCAGTGACTGCAGATGTGAAGTTAAAGAACCCCACCTTGTACACCTCATCCGTTTTGGCATCATTGTTGAAATAGCCTTTTGTTATACTGTGACCACCAACCACAACCTCTCCACGGGGCATCGGAGAATCAGAAATCCTATAACCACCTTCTTCCCATGAAATAAGCTGCACTCATTTGATAAAAGAGATCACAAGCCTAGACATTATAAAGTCATGCATGAATTTGGTGCGTGTGCACACCAAATCCGGTTATGGTAAAGTTTTCAAAATTATGACAAATTCATGAATATAATGCATGCTATAACATGTGAACAGGCAAATTTAATGCAAAAATACGACAACCGTGACCAGCACAAGAAAAACAAGAGCTAAGTGAACAGTATTACAACTTAAAGAGTTCAGATCTTGCTCTCATGTGTTGTGCTTGTGCACAGACCAGAAGCAGACATATTGTCCTGATATTTTGCAGTTTCACATGTTATAGTGAAAACTATCAAGTGGCTCAACTAATACAGTGTGCACCCGCACCCATGCTTATATAACTCGCGCTACATAGACATGTTAATTAAAAGCAAAAAGAAACATCACAGAACAAAATGAACAGCACAAAGTGAAGTTGTTATAGAATCAACAGCTTATAATTGTATTGAATTTTCTTGTTAGGTATATGCATATAATATGACATGGCGTATGAAGAGCTGGGCACATAGATCTAAAATGGTGGGATGTCGCCCATAACTTTCTTCTATATATAAGCTCATGCTAATCGAATAAAATGCATAGATATGAACCATGGAATCACTATCCCAACGCCTTCTCAACGACATGGCGTTGAGTTGGCTGGAGGCGTGGCCAACATAAAGATTGAGGCGGCAGGGGTGATAAGAAGATGGCAGCCTGGTGGCACTAGTCCGTGGGAAGTGAGTAGACGACTGCTTTTGGGTTGCGGTACCCAGATCTATCATTTACTTTTTTTATTCTCTGTATACATAAGTATGCTCTGAAACACGACACATGCAAAACCTGGCGTATCCATATACCATATCCGGTACCCCTATACCATATCCGGTACGGATATGTACCCATGAAATATTGGAAATAATTACATAAAAAAAAATATAAGAAACAGTTCAGGTATATGTTAAATACTTCTTTAAAATGTATTCGGTACGTTGTTACCAGATATCGTATCTGACACGGATATGCCAGGTTTTTGCATGTATCTGTGTTTCCGACCATCAAGTTATCATTCGCCGTTTGAGTAGTGACTGTGCTTGTTACACACTATTCAAAAATATACATCGGGACAGCTGATTGTTTATCTGTGGAAAACACAAACCTTGACATAGCAACAAGGGAGGGGTGGACCAACACGACCCACACTAATGTCATCCCATTCAGAAAAGGCTGCTCCAGCACAAGTCTCGGTCAATCCGTAGCCTTGACCTACTGGGACACTGCAGCACCAGTTAAGCAATGCATAAGCATAAAAAGACAAATTAGCGTCTCAAACTAGACAAAGAAATCGCCAGCCTTAAAGCAATCTATCTTAAAACGATTTCTGGTTACTGTACTTAAGGTTCTAGCCTTCAATTTACAGACTAATCGAAATAAAAGTATAAAACAAACATAATGAAATTAAGAATGAATTTATATTAAAGGTTTCAACTAATGAATGACTGAAGTAATTTCCATGTTTGCTGAGCTTGCAAAATCATACCCCCAACGACGAGAGCACAGGTTGAGTTTCAAGTTGTTGCAAGCCAAATCTCACTCATAATACTATATCACATCATTCTATCACATCAGGCACAAGATAGACAATTAAATTAGTAAAACGATAAACTGGAGATAAGATGACCAAGCGAAGATTACCCCAGACATATATTTATGAATCTTTGTGTGTCACTTGATAGAGGTGCGCCACCGCAAAGAATAAATCTTATGCGTCCTCCAAGCATGGAACGTATTGGCTTGAAGATAATGCTGTTCCACAGAAGCCTCTCTGGTGCCCAAGATCCGAACCAACTCCCTTCAATTGCCGCAAGGTTCCGCTTGTACGCAACATCAAATAGTTTTTTTGTCATGCCACCCTTATCAGCAACCTGTAAAAAGAAAAGGTGAGCTGAAGAATTTCAGGGAACACACAACATCTAAGGTAATGTCAAAATATAGATTGCACGTCTATCAGAAAACACAAAAATGATAGTGCAAAGAAATAATCTATTTCCCTCCCGAGTTTGATGCCTAACACACAATTAAACCTCTCAACTAAAATACCAGAGATCTGACAACTCTCAAAACCGGTTCACATGATCCCTCCCTCAAGACGGTTTTGCATGACAGTATTGGTACGGTGGCTGCGATATATTCTAGCGGCAACAGAGAAAGATATTGAAGAGAGATAAGGGAGAAGGAACAAGAACGAGATAGTGTATATGTGTATGACATGTGCGGTTCAAGGTACATGGCCATCCAAAATGAATTGCAAAATCACAGTGCAGAACTGCCTTGGAGGGTATTTGCACCAATTCTGAAGTTCAGAGGATCAGATATCTGGCTTTCTAGTAGAGGTTTAAGTACACTAGGCAGAGGTTTAAGTACGCTAGGCACCAAACTTGGAGAGGTTAGTATTTTCTAGTGCAAATAGCCAAGATGGTTGTATTAGAATTAAGATAGCAGCTCATGAATTTGCAATCCAGGAAAGAAACGTGAACCTTCTTAAACACTGCATCTCTTATGCGATCCAGAATTGCAGGAACCGAAATCATAAGAGTAGGTTTCAGTACAGAAACATCTCCTTTTGTCCCCTTCTTTATCTTGTTTGATGCATCAGTCATTGTCAGAGCTGAGCCGTATCCAATTGCAACACCAGAAGCTAACATGACAGTCTGGACAAATAACACAACACCATGTCACTGGATAAATTCATAGCTCTTATAAAGTTATAATTCATGTCTCTGAATCTCAAAAAATATCACCTCCGCCGCTAGTTCAAAAACATGAGCCAATGGAAGGTATGCCAAATAAACATCCCCCGTGCCCAGATTTGGAATAATTGTCCTGACAGCTGCAACTGTGGCCACCATGTTGCCATGTGTAATCATTACACCCTATGTCAAAGGAAATAACTCAATTCAGTTCAGAGAAGATAAATGAACTGGGTAGATCAAACGTGTTCAACATTACGTTCTCTAGAAAAAGTGCACAATAGTAAGTGTGATGACATGGAGTATTCAGCCATGGATTCAAAATTCACCAACAGGCTAGCAAACCTAACACTTCAAACTTTGCGCTTAATGCAACATTTTCTCACTCAATTTTCACTTGGCTCATTCGGTCCTCTGACATTCAGAAGAGCCAAATCAGATCCTTCACCTTTTAATTTCTAACATTTAGTTCATGAATTGGTGTGCAAGAACGGGTGTAGCAGGTAAGTATGCCGTTTAGAGAATGCAGAATATGTGAGTGGCTGTGTGCACTAAGAACAGATATTTAAAAACATTAACTATATTTTCTTACTGAAGAGCAAGTATAGAGCAGGAAAATCGATCATGCATGAATAGTTCAGGTTTTGTCTCTCCTCTGTGGAACAAGTGTACATAACTGGCAACAATCGCAGTTATGAATATTCCGCTTAAACGTGCAAAGCAATAGTCCAACAGCGAAAAATCCTTGACAGTATTTAACCCTTTCTATTAGGACTGTCATTTAATAGCGCACCAGTCTATTTAACGTCATTTTCAGGCTATTGAGTGAATACAGAAGAATGTAAAATCAGAATTATACCTTGGGGAGACCAGTACTTCCACTTGTATACATAATAACGGCAGTATCAGTGCTTGATGGTAATCTTGCATCTATATGTGATGCTTTGCCCAACTCCTCAACCGCAGTGAAAGACAGTGTTGTCAGATGTTTCAGTTGATCAAGCGTGTCAGCCTCAACGGGTTCATCCTCAATATAGATAACATGCCTAAGACTCTGCAACTTCGAGCTGACTGCAGGCAGCTTCTTCAGTTGCTTTGAATCGCAGATCAGGGTTGAAACCTGTGTCTACAATTCAACCGAAGAAAATATCTCAGATGCAGCGAACACCATTCAGATGCTTTTTTCTTGAAAGTCCATACATGTAGCTGGTAACACTTATGTTTTCGATCGCATCCATAACTAGTAGGCCAATTCAGGACAAACACAAGTACTAACGTTGAGGCAAGGTAAGCCATAGTTGATATGGGCACCAAGACCTATGAATTGTACTAAACCTTGACTAAGATAACCCACAGCTGGTATGTACTCATAAATATAAAGTTTCCTAACGAAACGTGGCAATATATTATATTTGATCAACAAAAACACCTAAAGCTACCAATTAGAAGTGAAAACAACATAAATAGTTGGAATGCAATTGGCTCCCAGGTTGATTAAATATAATGATGACTGCATAGTTACTGCACACCCAAAAAATTCCAAATGATTGTACCTCATTTAGTGAGTGCACCAGAGCATCCTCGCCAGTGATGCATAGATTGTTACAACAGTTAAATTTTGTCGAAAGCATCCCTGGCAAAAAAATCAATTATTCACATACCGGTCTATAAATTCTAGCGAACATATAGGGACAATGTTAGAACTTAACACAAATACGATTACCTGAGAAGCAATGATCCACTCAGCTCTTGTATCAGAGAAGATAGCAGCACGAGTGTCTACCTGGTGGCCCATCTTGATGAGACCAGAAGCAAAGTTACTCGCACGAGTAAATGCTTCCGAATATGAGTTCCATTGATATTCACCAAGATGCAATTTCTCAAACTTACGCCCATCAGCGGCTTCGATAAATTCGCTCTTAATCAGATTTCTTGTGCCTAGACACCGGTGTTGAGGGTACTTTTTGCTAGCCATCTCAAACAGAGCTGCCATTGTTGTGGCACCCGCCCATGGAACTTCAACTAAAGAGGAAAATCTGCTGTTCCGCATGGCAAGGCCTGCTTCACCCCCCACATCAGCAAGCACTGCTCTCTTCTTCGTCTTTTTGCTGAACACTGAAGAAAGCAAGATGGGGATAACTATAGCAAGCAGAAGAGCACCAATAACACCGGGGAGACCATATTCCTTCACCAGTGGCAGGTCACTTGTGGCCAATCTTTGTAGAATAGACATGTTTGGATTTTCCTCAGTCTCCATGATCTATATCTGAAACGTTGATTGCAGTGCTTCCGGAATTCCACTACAGAAATGTAAAAAATTAATGAGGAAAGTCAGTATGGTTCCAAAGAAGTAATAACTCTGATATGCTTGACAGTGTACTGCCTCCAGTAGAAGCAACGGATATACTCATAACTACTGAAAATGTGGCACATGGGAAACGATCGCGCAATAAGGAAGTATCACTACAGGCAATGCTACGCATCACAACAGAAGCAAAATTCAGAAGAATCGGTAAATATGTTGAAACAAGAACATTGTCCTTCCTACTATCAGGATCAACAACACTCTTTTAATCTGTCAGGAATCAGTAGAGCAGATATTACTATGTACGAAAACAACCAGCAGATATTACTCTAGGACTACTATCCATGGTTATCAACTCAATTTGCCTGGGTTTCAGGTGGTCCATTCCCGACAGTCGAATCCGTCCCCCCGAGAACGAGAGATGATCTGATCACGGGAGTCTCCGGAGACGGGCGTACCTCTGCGGCATCTCGTTCACGGCAGAACACGGAGAGACCGATCGACCGATGAAACAGTAATGTTCTACTGATCCCGAATCGTAACGAGCTAGGGTTCAATCGTCCGCAAAACCACAGTAAAACAAAATCAAATCCAATCTCAGAAGGACGGATCTCCATCCCCACCCACCCCACTCGAGCCGACGGCGGCCACGACGATGGAGGGAGGGGAAGGATTGATTCCTCGGAGAGGACTCGGTCAAAGGGGGAGCTCCGCTGACGGACGGAGAGGGAGGCTCGCTCACCTGGGAACGGGGGAAGAACCGAGGCGCGTCCGGATCTGCTCGCGCTCCCAAAGCTTTTTCCAGTGGCGCTCGCTTTTTCCAGAGGACGAATGGTGCTTTGCTTTCCAGCCTCTCCCTGGTTTGGTTCGGTTCGGTTCGGTTGCTTCGCCGGCCGGCTTCTGGAAGGAAATGCCGAGGGAGTCGTGCCCGTGTGGGCCGTGACTCGTTTGTCGTCGGGTGGTGAGGTGGCACGCGTGTGGTTGATTCGCCAGGCGACGTGGCGTCGCTCGCGGGGGAGGTGGAAAGTGTGCGGGCCACGTAGCTGCCGACCGGTGTTCGGTACGCGACGCGAACGAGCCGGCGCACGTGCCGCGAGTGTGATTAATGGCGCCGTGGGGCGTCACCGGACTTTACGACCGGTCTCCCGTTGTCGGCACAATTTTGCTGACTTCCATTAAATTTGTCGAGACATCCCTAGGCGCGACAACCATATGACTCTGTGGGAAAATTAAGGGCACTTCTTTTTTTTTTTGCTTCTCAGCCAGCTTCTAATTCCTAACTCTCATAAGCTGAAAAGAAAATGTCACCTTTATCATGAGTTACTATTGCTGTAAAGAATCCACTAATTTCGAGTGATCCAACCAGAACAACACAGTGCCACCTTTACCATGAGTTTCTATTGCTACAGCCCGGAAATTATCAACTAGCTTGAGCATATCCCTCCACCAGAATGACACTTGCATATTATCGGCATGTGGTACTTTTGTTTGGTACTAAATCAGACCAGATAAGCTGAACCCAAGGAAGGTCCATTTTATTGTAAAACTCGTCCAAGAATTTGATGAGCAAAGCAAAGCTGCATTTTTCTCCTGAAAGTACACAATACCCAATCCATCGCTCTATTTTGGCAAACAGACTAGTTCCCAATCAACCAAGGATTTACTTGGACTATCCTTGTTTCTCCAAAGACATTGTTTGAAATTTCGATCAAGTTGCTTGGTTAACCCAGGTGGAAGCTGTAGAGAACAAAGAAAGTGCAGCGGGGGCATCGAAGACAAAGCAAAAATTAATCAATTGAAGCCTAGCTCCTTGGGAAAAAAAGCAAGAGCTAGACGTTAGTCTACTCTCCAAATTACAAACTAGTGGCATTAGGGCATCTCCAGCCGTTGTGCCCCCCCAGGGGTCAAAACGCCGCCTTTTCTGGGCCGCCGCGGCGCGAAACGGCGCGAAACCGAACCCGGGGGGCGCGTTTACCAGCTGTGAACCGCCCAGCTGGCGATGCGGCCTTATTTCGGCATAAAGAAAGGCCGGCCCTTTTTGGCATACAAATTCACACATAGAAATAATTTAACATACAAATTCACACATAAATAAATAGTTTAACGTACAAATCCATACACAAATAAATAGTTCAACAATACAAGCAAATAAAACAAATCGTACTAGGCATTGGCATCGCCATTATCGGCATTGCCATTGCCCTTGCGCGCCCACAAGTGCTGCACCAGATCATCCTGTAGAGCTAGATGTGTTCCAGCGTATCGAATCTCCCGGCGCCTGGTGAGGAAGGTTGCCCATGGCGCCGGCACCTGGTGATCAACATCTGCAAGAGGACCCTGGCGGTAGTATGGTGCCATTGCCTCATTGGCAGGCACCGGGTTATCCCGTTCACTCTCAATGATCATGTTGTGCAAGACCACACAACACTGCATCACCTCCCACATGTTGGACTTCGACCAAGTCAAAGCTGGGTACCGGACAACAGCGAATCGAGACTGCAGCGCGCCAAATGCCCGTTCCACATCCTTCCTGCAAGCCTCCTGTCACTTGGAAAACCAAGCCTTCGCGCTTCCTGGCACAGGGTTGGAGATGCTCTTCACAAATGTTGCCCACCTGGGGTAGATGCCATCTGCAAGGTAGTAGCCCTTTGTGTACTGGTGCCGTTGATCTCGTAGTTCACAGGGGGAGCATGGCCTTCGACAAGGTCGGAAAAGACATCCGAGCACTGCAAGACATTGATGTCGTTGTGAGTTCCTGGCATACCAAAGAATGAATGCCAAATCCACATATCATATGAAGCCACGGCCTCGAGAATCACGGAGCACTCTCCTTCCTTTCCCTTGTACATCCCCTGCCACTTGAATGGACAGTTCTTCCATGCCCAATGCATGCAGTCGATGCTACCAAGCATCCCAGGAAAGCCTCTTGCTTCATTCTCTGCGAGGAGGCGAGCAGTGTCTTGCGCATTGGGTGATCGCAAGTACGTTGGGCCAAAGACTGCAACCACTGCCCGGCAGAAATAGTTCAAGCACTCCAGGGCCGTGGACTCGCTCATGCGCAGATAGTCATCCCGTGCATCTGCGGGAGCACCATATGCAAGCAACCTCATGGCCATCGTGCACTTCTGAATTGAGGTAAAGCCTACCGTGCCGGTGCAGTCCTTCTTCAATTTGAAGTAGGGGTCGAACTCCCGGATGGTGCGCATGATCCGGAGGAAGAGCTCGCGGTTCATCCTGAACCGGCGCCGGAACACCTTCGCGTCCTGCGTAGGATTGTTGGCGAAGTAGTCGGAGTAGAGGATGCAGTAGCCCTCGTACCGCTGCCTTTGCTTGCTCTTGCGGCGCCCGCGCGTCGATCCAACACGACGCGGCCCGCTGTTGACGAGCAAGCCGGCGAGATAGGCCAAGACCATGAGGTGTTCCTCGTCGTCGATGGCGGCCTGATCTTCCTCGTCGAAGAGCTCGGCGAGCATCTCCTCGTCGTCGGAGTCCATGGCTTGGGTCGGGCAAAACGCCGAACACCTTGCGGGTGGGGTGGCCGCGCTTCGCTCCGTGAACGGCCCAGCCGGCTAGATCGCGGCGGAGGAGAGTGGGCGGCGCGGGGCGGGGCTCGAAGGAGGGGTGGTGGCGGCGACGGCGAGGCGACGGGGCGGGGCTCGAAGGAGGGGTGGTGGCGGCGACGGCGAGGTGGACAGAGGAAAAGGCGAGTCGGGGTGGGAAAAAGGCTTTGTCTCGCCGACAGCGCTGCCCCACGCGTGCTTTTCATTCCGCCGGCCCCCCCAGGCCGAACCCAGTGGGCTGGGTTTCGCCTGGGTGCGCCGGCGCTATTTTACACCGAAACGGCGCTAACTGGGCTTCTGGGGGGGGCCGTGTGGTAGAAAAACGGCGCTTTTCGGCCGGCGCGGCGCAAAAAAAGCCTCCTGGGGGGCTCTGGGGGGACGGCTGGAGATGGCCTTAAGTCTTGGATCTGTGGCCTTGTTGTACCCAAAGGTAGTCCCAAGTAGGTGAAGGGGGACACCGGCTCTCTTTTCCCCTTCGCGTTCTCTCTCCTCCCCGTCTTCTGAGAGCTCTCTAACCGCCTCCCGGTCCCTCTCCTCCTCTCCTCCGGCGGCCTCGCCGGCCGGAGTGGGAAGGGGAGGGGGGCCGTCCTCCTCTTGTCCATAGTAGATGTAGGTCTTTCGTTTTACTACTTTTCCTTGTGAAGTTTGGCGTCATGCCGTTGAGGGAGAGGTCGCCGGAGCGCTCGAGCGGCTCTTTGTGGCGGCGGGCTGAGATCTGCTCTCCTCTGCTACCCTAGAGGTCGGGGATGAAGGAGGAGATTTCGGTGCTCAGTTCCAACCCTCCTAATAAGCTCGTGCCTGGCCAAGATCTGGCGATTTTGACTCCTGTTTTTGCCTTTCTGTTGTGCCCTCGAGGTGAGGGTGGAGTTGAGGCCGGCAGGGGGTCGAGCTCGCTTCGATCTGGGCGTCAAGGGTGCTGGCTCCAGCTACTTGCGAGCTGTAGCGTGGGGCAGCCAGCCGATTTCTTTTCAGGTGCTCCAAGGTGGAGGGCGTCGGAAGGGAACTGTTCTGGCGTCGGCATCTTCATCAAGCTCGGCAGAGCTCCAGCTTCGGCTGTGCCCACTGGATCTGTTCATCGTGGTGGTGGAAGAGAAGGTGGGTTGCTGGGATCTGAAGATCTGCGTCTGGGGAGCTCGAAAGCTGCTCCCGGGAGTGTATCCATGGCAGTTTTGACTTGGTTGCCATTCAAGAAGGTCGGAAGGCGACCACTCCCACCCTCTTCGTCGTCAACGGCTCTCTCCGGCTGGCGATTGAAGGCGAAAATCAACCTCTTGGCTGTTATGCCAAATTGGAGGCCCCTATGCTCCGGTGCAGTTAGCTCCCGGCGCCTCGCCCCAAGTGGTTTTGTCCCCGGTGGCATTGCGTTTGGCTGTGCCGTGGCTCATCGATGCGCGGTGACGACGGAGCTGGACCCAATGGCGTTTCTAAATCTGGAACTAGGGTTCTTTGCGCAAATTGTCTAGGCCTGCTTGTCATTTTCAACCTCTTTTGGTCCTCCATGTATTTTGTCACCGATGTCAATGAAAGCTTCAAGGTCCCTCTGGGGCCACCCTTGTTCAAAAAAAAAAGTAGGTGAAGGGGAGTACACCTATATGACAACCAAACTCAGCCGCCATCACTGACATTCTTGCTTCAACACATTGTGACCGTGATTAACGCAAAAACAACAACGAGTGAAGCGCAGATCGAAAACGCAGATTGATGGGCCCATTCCTATCCTCTCATTCTCTCTCTTCGTGAACAGTAACTGCGAGCTCTCTTGCAGCTCCAGGGCCGATCTGAAGCCTCTCCCGCCGGCGCCGCCGGTCGGAGATGGCCAAGGAGAGGTGCCGGCTTCTCCCATGTATATAGTACTGGTAGGGCTTGCGTCTGGAGGCAGGTTTGGGGCGTTATGCCCGTAGTTTGGAGCGCTCCGCTAGATCGTGGCGGCCCGATCTGGCATCTAGGGTTCTCCGTCCTTGCTTTATTGCTCCTCTAGCTGGAGCCTGGAGCGTGGAGGGAGGCCAACATTCCCTTCAATAAGGTCGCGGCCGGAGCTGCTGCTCGGTGGTGCGGCGTTGATCTGCAAGGACACCTCCTCTGGCCGGCCGTGGCGGCGAGGAGAGGGGGTGGACAGGTGCGGCGGCCTCATCATCTTCTTGGCATGTTGGTGGGCTTGGTGCATCGGGCGGCGTGGGCATTTCCCTCTGGCCGGCCTTGGTGGCAAGGAGAGGAAGGAACCTCACGCCTTGTCGGATGCATCTGGTGTGAGAGCGCGGTGTTGGGCAGTTCTGCTGCGGCTCCCTGCTAATTCTCGCCGTCACGGTGATGGGGAGGATAGGCAGGAGGCTGCTCCTGAACTTCTTGATTCTGGCGCTCGGACGGACCAAGTGGTGCGCGAGGCGTTGTGCGCCACTGGAGCTTCGATGTTCAACTGCGGAGTTCCCAAGCGTCGGCCAGTTTGGGCCGGTGCTATCCATGGCCAGAGGAGCCACTCCGTGCTCTGGCGAGATGCCCAGAGCTGCTTCTTCCTCCTTAGGTGGAGGATCTTCGATCTCGGTGTGGGAGATCCTGTCAGCGACACCCCAAGTGGCTTGTTCCCGGTGGTGTGGCTGATGCCCATGTCTTAAGGTCTCCGGTGACCGGCGGCGACGACAAAGGACCTGATTGCGTTTTAATCTTCAGTTCTAGGGTCCTGCTTGTAACCATTGAGGACGTCTTTGTAATGTTCCGGTTCTTAGGGGTCCTCTTTGTAATGTGGTACCTGCTGCCTTATCAATGAAGCTCCTAGGCCCAAAAAGAAACAGTTTTCCAATTTAACAGCTAGCAATTTTGTAATTGGCAAACAGACACTTTTTGGTGCGTCCGATCTCTTTTCCGAATCTCGGCGCGCTCTCCCTCATTCTCTCCTTTATTCTTTCTTTCGCGCGGCTGAGTCAAAACTCAAACGTTATCCCGGGTTGAGTTAAAAAAAAAAAATCATTTCTGTGGTGAAGCCACCGCTTCGTGTCGTTTTGCTCGGGAGAGAGAGAGGCGAAAGCCATGGCGGAGCTTGCTGCGGCGACGCGGCAGCCAGCTCAGCCGGTTCCTGGGGCGGTTGTGCTTCGCGAGCCAGGGAGGCACCCGACGGAGAGAGTGGCGACTGTCGACCGCGCAACAGGCGCTGTCGGCGATGGAGATGGCTGCAGCTCATGACGTCCTAGTGCGACGTCGAAGAGATCTACGATTCACCAGCATGGAAGTCATGTGAGCCGCCGCTGAGATGGTATTATTCTGACCTCCACCCTTATGGCGGATTGTTTCTCTGATTTTGTTCAATTTTTTAGCCCTTATGCGTGCTGGTTTTGGGGTGGTAATGTTTCTGTAGTGTTTTGTCGCGCGCGAGATCTGGGAATTAATTGATCTAATTTTCTGCAGTGCCGATAGCTCCTTTTGATGATGTAGCGTGGCTGATGTAGTCTAGTTCATGGATTTTGGCGTTAGGTAGTTCGTCCTCAATCGTGTTAGTCTCGCTGGATGCTTGTGTGTGAAATCTCCTTATTTTAGGTTCAGAATTTTGGTGCGCAAGCTTTGTTGTCTGCGCTTAGGCTTAATTTTGTGAGGGTTTAGTTTTGTGTTCAGAATACTTAGGTTTAACTTTGTTGACCTGGAGGAGCCGCTTAGCGCCTCTTGAGGACATCTCTGCTACTTCATGGTGTTGGAGCCACCACTTTTCATCCGATTCATGGTGTTTGGTACACAACGAGTAGGCAAGGTAGTTTCTGCTGCTCGCAAAATCGATAAGATAATTGGCAATGGTTTGAAGCTGATGGATCGAACCACTGTTTTGTGTCATTTGTTTTCTTCCTGGTTGCTTTGCTGGTCTGGCCGTCCGGTCTCGTGCAATTATTCACCAGGGTTAGATTGCTTTTCTTTTAGGATTGAGAAATGGTTTGAGGAAACCGGACATAGAAGGGGCATGTTTGTTGAGCTTGGGTTTTGGGGATGCGGTCATGCAGATGTTGGTGCTGTGGTGTTGGTCTGTAGAAGATGGCAGCGACGTTTTGATCTGTTTTGATCGATGTTGCTGTATATGAGCCTTGGTGTTGCATGACACTTCTTGATATCAACTCAATTGTTGAGTTTCTATGTTGATAAGTGAACACTCCGTGTTTATTGTTCAGTTTTAGAGTTTCAGTTTATATCAAAATCATATTGACCTGGGTTGTAGGAGGTATAGTCCCCTGTGTAGTGCTAGTTCATATTAGCTTGAAGCCTTCTTTATAATCTCTCACTCCCTGGTTGTAGATTTTGTGAGCTTTGGTGCATTTCTTTCCATTCATGCATAAGCTAGACTGATGTTATATGTTCTTGTGTCTGATTGCTTAGTAGCATTGTTCAGACAACCATATTTGTTTCATTCTTCAGTCTCTTTTTCTTCCTTCTTCTTTCTTACTATTTATTCAGTCCTATTTGTTTCAGTTTTGAATTTCTCTCATTTATTCATATCTGAATTTCTTTATTTTCTCATTTCTTCATCTCAGTCTTTAGTCTTCATTTCGTTCAGTTCAGTCTTTGTTGATCAGTTTATCAGTTCTTTACCTTCATTTTTCGGTCTTAAGTCTTCATTTCCAAGTCTTCAGTATTTGGCCCCTCTCAGTTATCCAAGTCTTGTTATTTTTCAGTCTTTCAATCTTCATTTCTTCCAGTCATCATTTTTCCAAGTCTTGTTCTTCAGTGTTTCAGTTTCAATATCTTCGGTCTCTTTATTGTTTCAGTCGTTTCCTCTTTCAATCTTTCATCCTCTCATTTCCTTCATTTCATTAGTTCAGTCTCTAATTTCCTTCTTTTCACTTGTTATCTCGACATTTCTTTAGTCTCTCAGTATATCAGTTCATCATTTTTCGTCATTTCTTCAGTCTCTGCTTTCCTTCATTTCACTTGTATTTCTCGGGGTTTTTCAGTCTCTCAGTATATCAGTTCATCATTTTTCAGCATTTCTTCAGTCTCTAATTTCCTTCTTTTTAGTATTTTTGTCGGCATTACTTCAGTTTCAGTTTTTCAGTCTCTTTGATCATCATTAATAGGCATTTCTTTAGTCTCTCAGTATACTTACTTCATTTTGTCTTTAAGTTTATTCTTCAGCTTATATCTTTCCTCAGTCATCAGTTCTTATTATTCTCATTCTCAATCTCCATCGTTGTCTTGTCATTCTCAGTATTTATCCTTTCCTCATCATTCTCAGTCTTTTATCTTGTTCTCAGTCTTCTCCTTCACCTTTTCTTGTTATTTTAGTCATTCTCAGTGTTCTAAGTCATGCTCTTCAGTCTAGATATTTTCAAGTCTTTCATTCTTCATTTCTTTCAGTCTCATTATTTCTTGTTGAGTCATTTGTCTCATTCTTCAGTCCCTTTTTCTAGTTAACTCATTCATCAGTCTTCTGTTTTGTTTGTATCAGTTAAGTACTCACTTTGTTAGGTGTTTGAGCATTCAGTTTGTCATTTTTAGTTTCTTCAGTCTTCAATTTGAGATATTAGTGTTAAGCAGCAATGCGGCATGATCATTGTACCAGCGGCTGTATCTGGCTACTCTGATTATTCTTCAGTGTAGATTATTATCAAATTAATACATGTTGAAGTACTATTGAGCTTCTTCCCTTGTTTTAAATAGCATTCCTCTCTCTGATTTTAGATCATTGTTATTTGTATGTTGAGCTTCCTTGATGCCCGTGGCTCTCATTTCTGTAGTTTATGTGAAGTTCACCCTGCAGGAGCGTCATGTGTGAAAAATTGCTTGTTCAAGGAAATATAAATACGTTAATTACAAATAGGTTTTTTTCCTCCATTTCCAGATTCATCCAGATTGTTAAATAGATAAAAAAAAATCCAGCAAATTCTGTCCTTCATTGCTGTCATTGTTCGTAACCATCGTGCGTGCTGCCAGCTCCAAAAACCCTAAACCCTAAACAACTGCTGCGCTGCAACAGGTTTTGCCTATAGTAACTTTGCTCGGTCTCCTACAAACCAATTTTTCTCAATTGATCTTTTGTTGTTTTCTTTTCATGTTTTTTCTCCTTTTCTGCCCTATGTTTCTCCCTTAGAGGACCCCTAAGATGGTTGGCAAGGCGCTCAGCCTGCCACAAGGCGGTGTCAAAGTTTCTGAAAATGCATGAGAGAACTGTTATGAATGAGCAACTGTATTCCAAGGGGGCCAAAGGCCAGTACATATACATGTGTGGTGTGCAGTAAACCTATACACATCTAACACCCCCCCCCCTCAAACTCATGGTGGTTCAACAACACTGAGTTTGGAGAGAAAGAACCCATGCTGCGCTCGAGTCTGTGCCTTCGTGAAGAAATCCGCCAGCTGTAACTCAGAGGGCACATAGTGAAGAGCAAGAAGCTGGTCCTGCACAGCAGCACGCACAAAGGAGGCATCACACCGATGTGCTTGGTGAGCTCATGCTTCACCGGGTCACGCGCAATGCTGATAGCACCTGTACTGTCTGACAATAGAGGAGTCGGTGCAGCAGCAGAAACACCAAAATCCTCTAGTAACCATCGCAACCAGGTCACCTCAGCCGTCAACATAGCCATCGCTCGCAACTCAGCCTCTGCACTAGAGCGGGAAACTGCAGTCTGTTTCTTCGTCTTCCAGGCAATGAGAGATCCTCCAAGAAAACACAATAGGCAGACAGCGAGCGGCGATCAGAAGGATCACTAGCCCACGTAGCATCAGAGTAGGCCTGGAGCTGGAGAGAGCTGGAGCGAGGAAAGAAAAGGCGGGAGATCGTGCCACGAAGATATCGTAGAACACGAAGGAGGTGACTATAGTGGACAGAGCTGGGAGCTGAAACGAACTGACTCAGAATGTGGACAGGATATGATATATCTGGACGAGTGACAGCTAGGTAGACAAGACTCCCAACAAGATGGCGATAGCGTGTGGGGTCTGTGAGGGGATCACCATCAGTAGCACGAAGCTGAACATTGAGCTCCATAGGAGTCTCAGCAGTGCTCATCACCAAGAGCGGCACGAGCAAGAAGATCCTGAATATATTTTTCTTGGGAGATGAAGAAGCCATCAGAAGTCGAAGAGACCTCAATCCCGAGAAAATAGCGAAGTGGACCAAGATCAGACATCAGGAACTGCTCACGGAGGCGGGCCTTAACAAAGGCAATATACTCAGGTCGTCGCCAGTAATGATCATGTCATCAACATATAAGAGGAGGAGCGTCCGACCACGAGGTGAGGTGTGGACAAACAACGCGGGTCATGGTCGCTAGGCGAGAAACCAGCGGCAGTCACCACAGAGGCGAAACGCTCAAACCAGGCGCGAGGGGCTTGTTTAAGGCCATAGAGGGAGCGCCGAAGACGGCAGACCATACCATCAGGAACAGAGTACCCCGGTGGTGGCTGCATATAAACCTCCTCACGCAACTCACCATTGAGAAAGCATTCTGGACGTCAAGCTGAGACACAGACCAATGACGAACAGAAGCCACAGCGAGAAGAGTGCGGACAGTGGTCATGTGGGCAGGAGCGAACGTCTCATCATAATCGCGTCCCTGCTCCTGCTGAAAGCCACGAGCCACAAGACGAGCTTTGTAACGCTCAAGAGAACCATCGGAGCGAGTCTTGATCTTATAGACCCACTTGCATGTGATGGGACGAACACCAGGAGGAGGGGAAACCAGATCCCACGTGCCAGTGCGCTCAAGTGCAGCAATCTCCTCAGCCATCGCAAGCTGCCATTCAGACTGAGCCATGGCATCCCGATAGGAAGTGGGCTCAACAACAGCAAAAGACCATACTGGGAAGGAGAATAGCGATCAGGAGACCGTAACGAAGGCCGAGAACGAAGGTTATGAACCGGTGTACACGGGGAAGGTGGCGCCGGAAGTAGAGGGCATGTCAGAGGGATCATCCTCAACACGAGGGCGACGAGTGTAGTGGAGAGGAAAGGGAGAAAGGGGAGGGCACACTGGAGGGGTAGGTGACGAGGGAGGAGAAGAGGGTGGTGTCGGAGGTGTATCAGAAACAGTGGGACTCGCGGAGGTGGAGGTGGAGGAGGAACATGAGGCACAGAGGGAGATATGTCGGGAGTATAAGGAAGGAGATATCCTCAACCGAAAAGGTCGAGGCGGTAGGACGGGATAGTATGAACGAGACTCATCAAAAGTCACATCACGGGAAATACGTAGCCGACGACTAACAGGATCCCAACATCGATAGCCCTTGTGCTCATCACTGTAGCCAAGAAAACACACTCAACCGACTGAGCGGTCAATTTGGTGCGTTCGCGGGAGCAAGGAGAACATAGCACACGCACCCAAACATGCGAAGAGCAGAGTAGTCAGGAGAACGACCGAGAGACGCTCCATAGGATACCACCCTGCAAGGCAGCCGAAGGCTGGATGTTGATAAGATAGGTGGATGCGGAAACAGCCTCAGCCCAAAAGTGGGGAGGAAGAGAGGCGGCGATCATCATCGCACGAGCCGTCTCAAGAGGTGGCGATGCTTGCGCTCAGCAACACCATTCTGAGCGTGGCACCAGGACAAGAGAACTGGGCAAGAGTACCCTGCTCGGCAAGAAAACCACGCAACATCTGGGAGATATACTCACCAGCCGAGTCAGCACGAAAACACGAATGGGCGTGGAAAACTGGGTGTGACCATGGCAGCAAATCGCTTGTATATAGAGAGAACCTCGCTGCGAGATTTCATAAAATAGAGCCAAGTGTAGCGAGAGAAGTCATCAATAAATAGAACATAGTAGCGATGACCACCTTTCGAATCGAAGGGAGCAGGACCCCATACATCAGAATGAACTAAGTCGAAAGGACGCTGAGAGACTGACTCACTCGTAGGATAAGGTAATTGAGTCTGTTTGCCAAGTCTACAACCATTACAATGTAAAGATACATCGCCAGAGACAGACCCTAAGACACCTTGATGCACTAGCGAGGACAAGCGAGAGCCACATATATGACCAAGTCGATGATGCCACTGTTGGAAGGACGCAAGAGGAGGCAGCAAGAGCATGCGAGCTGGCGGGTGTGGTGGCAGCGGAAGGAACAAAGCCAGTCAACCTCCCAAAGGCCCTGAGCCTCACGGCGCCGAGGGCCAGCTCCAACTAGAGCCTGGGTGCGACGATCCTGAACAGAGCAAGAGTCGGTATCAAGAATGACACGACAACCAGAATCAGTAAGTTGAGCAGCGGAAAAAGATTCATGGTAAGACGGGGAACATGAGAAACACTAGGAACAGAAAAGATGGAGTAGAAAGCGTGCCACGACTAGCAACAGGAAGAGGTGTGCCATCGGCAGTGAGAACATTGACAGGAGAATCAAGAGGGCGAAGAGAAGACAGAGCAGAAGAATCAGAAGACATGTGAAAGGAAGCTCCAGAATCCAGAACCCACGGAGATGTACCTGACTGTGTAGGCGGTGGTGGCGGAGTAGCAGTAGTGGAAGCAGTCAGTGAGGCAACGGTGCCCGTCGAGGAAGAGCCTGAGGAAGCCAGCATACGCTTGAGTCGCACAATATCCTGGTCAGTGAGGGACTGTGCAGACGAAGGCGCACGAACGCAGTAGAGGAGCGACCCGTGTCACGCTGACCCATGTCGCGCTGCTTCTTGAAACAATCAGACTCTGGATGACCCGGCTTCTTGCAGTAGTCGCAGAACATGTGAGAACGAGGCGGCCGCCCCTGCAGAGGGGCGCCCGCCCACCCCCGTGAAGGAGTGGGTAGCAGCGGTGGAACAGACGATACCGGAGCTCGGGCAGCAAGCACAGTGGGAACCACAAGCAGACCAGCAGAACGGAGTCGGGTCTCCTCAGCGCGAAGCTCTGCAAGTACCTCTGAGATGGGAACACGTCGACCACGGGCAAGCAAGTGAGCACGCCGAGGCTCAAACTCGGACGGAGGCGAGACAAGAACTCATGGACACGCTGAAACTCCAAGTCTGACCTCACTGTCTGACAGCATCGACAAGTACCGCAAACAACAGTCCTCAGAGAGTCAAGCTGACGCCAGATGGCAGAGCACTGTGTGTAGAACTCATCAACAGTAGAGTCACCCTGCTGAAGATCATGCTCCTGACGCACCACAGAGAGGTAGAGAGCATCACCAGAGGGCTGATAGCGCTGACAAAGATAAGTCCACATCGCAGCAGCAGTACCCAATCCCATAAACTCAGAAGCAAACTGGGGTAGAACACTAGCAGTGAGGACAGCAGCAGCACGAGCATCATCATTGCACCACTGAGTGTAAACAGACAGAGCATCCCGATAAATGGAGAGAGACTCCGAGTAATCCGATACCTGCTGGTCATAGGCTTCAACTGCAAGATCATCAGCATCCTTGGCGGCAGCCCGATCAGCCTCAGAAGCATCAGCGGCAAGAACGGGTGGCACCGGTGGAGTAGGAGCCACAGGAGCAACGGGGCACGGCGGACAGGAGACCTCGCCAGAGAGAACGCCCCACAACAGGAGGCCGCACATGTGGATGCGCATTAAGCCCACAAACTCGGCGTAGTTGGTGCCATCAAAGATCACAGAGCACCGGGGAACAGCAACATAGCCCGAAGAGGACATCGCGGGCTCTCAGATTTTTTTTTTTAGAAGTCAACTCTTAGGGAGGAGAGAGAAATCAGATCGAGGCCAGCCCCGAGCTCGAGCTTGATGCGGCCGCGGGAGGCAGCGACGCTGCGGGGGAGCTGGGCAGAGCAGGTGGCCGGAGGGGCGGCCGGAGCAGGTGGCCGGAGGACGGCCGGAGCAGGCCGGACCCGAGCGGCCGGAGCTGGCCGGCTCGATGCGGCGGCCGGCTTGATGCGGCGGCCGGGCAAGCTGCAGCAGGCCACGAGGGCGACGGCGGCGGCGGCGAGCCGGGAGAAAGGCATCGGCTACGAGGGCGACGGCGGCAGCGGCGAGCCGGGAGAGAGGCAGCGGCCGAAGTGGCGGCCAAGCAGCAGGCCGCGAGAGCGACGGCGACACAGCAAAACGAGACCAGCGGCGGCGACGCAGCAGGCCGGGGATGGCGGCAGCGACACGGCAGGCTGGGAACAGCGGCGGCAACGCGGCAGGCCGGAGACGACGGGGACACGACGGCGGCTAAGTGCGGCGGGGAAGAGGAGAGCACCTGTGCTCTGATACCATGTTATGAATGAGCAACTGTATTCCAAGGGGGCCAAAGGCTAGTACATATACATGTGCGGTGTGCAGTAAACCTATACACATCTAACAAGAACCACCATAGAACTATAGAAGCAGAGTTTTTCTACACCTGCTCGGACAGAAGGATTAGTTTCAGAACAGGGGGTGAGGCGTTTTTTGCTCTGATCAACAAACTTGATGCATGGGTACTATCACAATCTCATTTCATTTGCTATAGGCGGGAGGGACCACGGGGACGACATGCGCCTGCTGGAGTGGGTGGTTCTATCCATTTTTTTCCTGTTTTCGTATAGGTTTAGTATTTTATGGGTTTGTTTCATGGATTTGTCTATTCTATCACCCCAAGTACAATGAAATTTAAGCGTAGTCTTTTTATGATTTTTAAAAAAAAAGTTGATTTGCTTGTTCTTGGTCAATGCTACTGTGTTTTTTTTAACTGAATCAGTACCTTTCTTGCTACATAACTCTCTTTTTTATGCTGGTCACTCCATTCTTTTTTCTCACACATGAGCCGAAGATTCAAATTAATTTGTAAATAAACTGCCAGTGTTTCTGGTTGTTTTTTCAACCATAATGTATCTGGTTGTTGTCTACATTATTCTTACTGGCAGGATAATACGAATTCTTTGATGTAGGTGGCAGATGATAAAGAGTTTTTGATGGAGGAGTACCTGAGCTTGTATATTTCCTTCTTCCTCATGCAGGTCGGCTCTCTTCGAAAGCAGTTTCTCCACTCCCATCTCAGATCTAGAGCTTCATCTCTTTCTTTATGTGATTATCTTTTTAAATTTCTCTCTTCCCCATTCCATGCTTCAGTGGCGCGTGTAAGTTGTCTTTGGGAAGAAGATCATGGCTCTTTCCTCCTCTATTTGTGTGTGCTGCACCGAGTGAACCTAAGCCAAACTCAGCAACTTACCAGGGCCTTATTCGTTGTTAACGGAAGACTGAAGAGTGAAGACTCAATGGGACTCAAAAGCCAATACTGAGAAAAGCCACAATATGTCTTTTAAGAAATTAAGAAACAGACACATTTCGGATTTCTGTCAGTTTTACTCATTGAATCAATTTGTACAGCTGTCGGTTTTTAATTGGTCTCCAAAATCTCTCTGTTTCCGAAATTAAAAACAGTCGGCTGTTTATTAGACACTCCCAAAAGAAAACGCTGATTGATTCTCCGCAAAAAGTCTGGTATTCCCCCCGGAAGGCCGGAGGATCGATCCTCCGGGTCGCTGCCACGCTGTTGCAAAACGCATACATCCCCACAAGCCTCCCGCCGGCCGCCGCCTGCACGTCCTGCCCACGCCGACGCACTCCTCACACTGCCCCGCGCTGCCCGCCACCCACGCCGCCGAACTGCACTGACGACGACGACGACGACGACGACGCCGCACTGCCCGCCGGAGGACGCTACCGCCTCCGCACGTCCCGGAAGACGACGCCGCAACTGCCCGCGGGAGGACGCCGCCGCTGCCCGGGACAGGACGACCATGCCTCTGCACTGCCCGCGGAAGGACGCCACAGCCTCCGCACTGCCTGGACGACCAAGCCGCATCCGCCCGCGGGAGAACTCGACTGCGGCCGCAGTGCCCGCGTGGGGACGCCGCCACTGCCCGGGACAAGACGACCACGCCGCCGCAGAAAAATCCTGCACGCCACGGCGGTCACGTTCCATGCATCAGCCGACCGGCAGCAGCTCGACATCTTCCCTGCAGTTAGACGACATGGTCACGCATTCCTGCCGCGCAGCAACCGTTGCATCCCTGCACACGGATTCGACGCAGAAACTGAAGGTGAATTGCAGAATTTTGTTTTCTGAATTTTGCGTGCAGGATTGTTCTGCTAGCTTGGCTCAATTTATTCCATCTGCTAGCTTGGCTCGATTTATGCCAATGTGTACAACCAAGTTATTGCTTCTTTTTTTTTGTCTAACTGGAGGTTGTCAATGACCACCGTCCCTCCGTAATGCAAAGTGATGTAACTTAATGTCAATGTCAATGTAAGATCGAGGCATGGCTCCAATGCTTCCTTGTGTCCACCTCTATGAACAATTGCAACTTGCCCTATTCCTGCGCAAAGAAAAAACTGCAACTTTCTCTATTAATCATCTAACCGTTGTACATTCTGACGTAGGACTATGTTCAGAGTTCAGTGTTTCCGTTTGTAGATATATATTCCTGATAATTTCTTTTGTAGAGGTAAAAAGAGGTCTGTGTGGTTTTGTTCTCTTTCCATTGACGTGAAGCCTTTTACAATGAGAAACATTATTTTCTTCCTTGTATTGTTCCTTTATCCTGACGATAATTTATGTTGCATTTAACTTGAGAAACACCGCATAAAATAAGCAGCATTATAATTTCCAAAATAATGTTTATGAAGTCGAATGATAATGCATCTACATGTCGGTACTGCTTTTCTCTTAACCTCATGGTTGAGCTGATGTTTCATGTTTGAGTAGATTTTTGTTGCCCCAGTGGTAGTCCAAAGTGTCTAAGCACAAAGTATGTTTGCCTAAAGGAGGAACCGAGGCAGTTTATCTTCCAAAGACTGAAGACATTTCATCGGATATCATCTTAGTGTTGAAACCATGGTTGCGCATATTCAGAAGCTACATTTCGTTGATGAATCTTCTGACCTGAGGTATGGACGCAGAGAGGACGCGCAACTTCTACTGGATTCTTTCGTTATGTCCTTATTTGAATTCTTGTGATTACGGTCAACTATTTCATTTTTATCTCATATGCAGGCATTGAGGCAACTATAGCAGATGTGGACTTGTAGGTTCGTTCAACATTTTTTGAGCACATGTCCATTGCATGGCCTTTTTGGATCTCTGGGTGCCTTTAGTGGATAATATTGAAAGCATAATGACAAGTACAACTCTGCTTTCTTATGTCGGTAAGCGAACTCATATAAATGTTCTTTTCTCTATTCCTGCCATGTATATGCTTACAGATGCATCCTAAGATTTTTGAACATATTAAGAAAATAAGGAGATGCTTATGGAGAAACAGTCATGAACAAGGGGAAAAGGCAAACTCCTTAGCATCTTGGGATATGGTTTCAAACCAAAGAAACAGAGAGGTCTTGGTGTTATTGATCTAAAAGTTAAGAATCAAGCACCACTTCTGAAATTTCTTGATAAGTGTTATAATAGAACTGATCTTCAAGGGCTAAGCTGATTTGGTCAACATATTATCAGGATATCGTTCCTCATCCTTCAGAGTTGTGTGGGTAATTCTGGTGGAAAGCCACCATTAAACAATCTCCAATTTTCAGATGTATAGCATCATGTAAGGTTAGTCAAGTAAAATGAGTCCTTTTCTAGGAAAATTCATGGAATTTGCTATCAGTGAAGATATTATTCTTTCTGATTTATGTAACATAAATGATGCCAATGGTATTTTTCATCTGCCACTTTCGGTTGAGGCAGACTTCTCTGAAACTTATTGATACAAATGAAGTTATTTGTAAATATCTATATTAGCTTTAAAGTCGGATAAGGATTATCCATTTAGTATACATTTCAAATTATCGTGCCTCCTTAGTCGGTCACACCACCATGATCCTTCCAAGCTAAGTCAATATGTACCATGTGAACTCCGGAGAAAACTCAGAAAAACAATAGGTTCACACTTTTAGAAACAAGGCTAAAAGCCCAGCTTTAAATTAATAAAGCCAGTCGGCCACAAGATACAAGGTGTTGAGGAGAACCTCTTACAAAGCAGAGTAAGGACAAGTTAAAACAAAATAAAAGGGTACACTACGCCGAGCACCAGACCCCTTGCGTGAAACAGCCAGCCACCAGGAGGGGCAGGGACGGACCACCGGCGAAGACACCTCGACAACTGGAACGTAGCTTGCCAACAAAGATGAAAGCAGGAGACGAATAAGTAGAGCCAACCGAAGACGACGAGGCCGAAGGAGAGGAAGCCGAGCGTCACAACGCCGAGGGGAGACCACAACACCGACAACGACGAGCACCGAACCCTTGCATGAAACAGCCAGCCACCAGAGGGGCGGGATCGAGCAACACCGAAAACGGCGAGCACCGAGCCCTTGCAAGGGTCTGGTTCACACTGGGGTATTCAGAATCGACAAGCCGAGTACTGTTTGGGGACAAATGGATAAATGAGGAAACTATTTCTGAATTCTCTCAACTAGTGGTCTGGTTGTAGCTGAGCATGGTATACACCGTCTGCAGCAGCGATGGCACAACGAATATCGCGACTGCCGCGAAGAGCGAGACGGCCACCCACGGCGACGGGAAGAAGTGCAGCACGAACCCGCCACACCACCAGCTGATCCCCGGCTACGGTGGCACGCCACGACGTCAAGCATTTCGCCGAACTCGTCCGGCAGCCTGGCGCCGACGGTGTGCGCCCCGAGCTCCCGGAAGAAGTAGAAGAGCTCCGTGTCCGAGAAGCGCGTGGAGGAGAGGACGCCCCGGCAGCGGAGGAACGTGGCGTCCTCCGGGCAGCTGACGAGGCCCTCCATCCGCGCGACGTGCGTGGTGACGCAGGCGCCGTGCGCCCAGTGGAAGTGCATCTCGAAGGCGAGCATGTTGTAGAGCACCACGGCGCTGTACTCGTGGACGTGGAAGCACGGGATGCTCATCACCGCCAGGGGGCTCGCCGGACGGCTCCAGAAGGACATGTCGAGGCCGCCCTGGCAGCTCGACGACGTCGACGTGTCCGCCTGCCGGAACCACACCGCCGAGTGCCGGAGCTCCATGGAGCTGGGGAACAGCCGCTCCGCCTGCTTCTTGATCTTGAGGAGCTTCAGAGGCGTGGAGAGGATGGCGTACTTGGTCTCCGGCACGCGGGACCAGTGGAAGAGGTGCAGGACGTGGTGGAACTCGGTGCCCGCGGCGTGGCAGGGGAGGCGCGCCCGCTTCGGGCAGACGTCGTCGAAGCACCCGAGCACGACCACCTCGACGGAGTGGCGGAGCTTCAGCCTGTCGCAGGAGGCCACGAGCAGCTTGACGGCGGCGAACGGGACCTGGTTCTCGAGCACCAGCATGTCGAGCTTGATCTGCTCGGCGTGCTGCGCCACGGCCATGTGCAGTATGAAGTACTCCCGGTTGATGCACGCCGCCCGCGCCGCGCTGTCGGCATCATCGCCGACGCCCGTCTTGCTGAGCATCATGCTGACGACGAGGACGAAGCAGCTGTCCAGGAGCAGCATCTGAACGAACTTCTCCTCGTTGTCCAGCAGCTCCCGGTCCGCCGCCGCGTCGGCATCGTCGGCGAACTCGTCGCGGAGGCGGTCGCGCTCCGCCGACAGCGCCGCGACGTAGCGGTCGACGTCGAGCCCGCACTGGTCCTGCAGGTACCGCATGAACGGGAGCTTGACGTCGTCGGGGAAAGGGAGGCCGGGGTCACCGCGGTGGAACGGGCCGATGGCCACGGCGCGCACCGCGTGGAGCGCCTCGACGCGCCCGGAGCGGCCGGGGCGCGACCGGAGGATGGTGCCCGAGCGCTCGCCGAGGTACCACAGCATGGGTGTCCGTGCGATGAGGTCTCTCATCACGGCCTTGTTCACCGTCGCCGACGTGAGCTTGCGCAGCCACTTCCGCTCGGCTTCAACGCCGTCGGCCGCATCGGGAGTCGTCTCTGCGGCGGTGTCGATGTCAATGCGGTGCTGGTGGCCATCGGTTGATCTGCTCAGCTGATCCCGTTCCATAGTGATTTGATTTTGTCAATGGAGTTCAGCTTAATTGATGGTCATGTACGAATTTAACATGCCTCCTGTTGGTTGGGCCAGAAACATGCTGAGGACTAGGACTGAGGACAATGAACCTGGCAGATTTCATCAGCACATTCTTGCTGAGCAATGGACAAACGAAACAGGCTAGAACTATGATACAAAGACATCGACAAAAAAAAGATAATTTGAACATGACACCTTTGTCCGGCTGGTTGTTCATGTCTGGTAGGAAATAATTGTCAAGAACTCAGCCTGAGCCTGACTCTTTTTTTTTTTGCCTGAGCCTGACTCTGTTTAGTTTTTTAGATAAAAGGCTTGAGAGCCCGACTTTAAATTAATAAAGCCCTGCCGATTGTTCAGGAACCACCGCGGAGATATAACAGATTACCACAAAATAGAAGAGCAAAAGCTCCCAGTTAACGTGCGTGCACAAAGCCTTGACATTGCGGCTCAAAATTAAAAGGGGAGAACCTTCGTTGGTACTCACAGTTCTGTGGTTTGATGTATTCGGCATTGTTCTACGGCTGCCTTCAGAAAAGTACAAGATTATGTCTTGGAAGAAGAAAGGGCTTGAAGATCTCATAGATTTGTTCGTCTCTTTTAGTATTGTTTTTTAATCGATTTAATTGTGTACTCTTTATTGGTTTAATATATATGGAATTTTTTTAAAAAAAAAACCTTACAAGCCGAAAGGAACGAGCTAACAAAGCTAACATAATACTCCGTAAACAACTAGATAGAAGAGTGAGTCTTGTTGTAGAGGGTCTTGAGCAGCTCCAAGGTCACCTCCAACATCCCCAGCTCTTTAGCCTTTAGCAACGGCCGCCACTGCTGCAAGATAAGTCGAATTTTGTAGACAAGGTCAGCTGGTTGTCTCGGGAATACTGACTCAATAGTAAATTTGTTGCGAACAGTCCAGAGCACCCAGCTCTGGGCCGCGAAAAAGATCCAAATCATGTGTTTAGCATTGTTAGGAAGAACAAAAAAAAAGCACGAAAAAATCTCGAAAGGAACTAGGGTTCCAAGAGACGTTCAGCATATCACGGCAACCACTCCAAATAAACTGCGCGAGGGAACAATTGAAGAAAATATGATCTGCATCTTCAGGTTCGTTATAGAGAGAGCGCAAAAGCCATCCGAAGGCCCCTGCCTTTTGTGGATGTTTTCCCCCGACGGAAGTCTACCCTTGATCAGTTGCCAAGTGAAGATTTTGATTTTCAGAGGAAGATGAGCCGACCAAATGGTTTTAGCGAAAGGGCAATTTTGGCGCTGGCAAAGCTTTTTGTATAAGGAGGCGACAGAGAACAGGCCAGAGGGCTCAAGGGCCCAAACTAACGAGTCGTGCGAATTGGATGGGCTGAGCTCATCAATCTCATTCCAGAGGGCACCCCACTGGGCTAGTTCCTCCTGATCAAACGTCCTGCGAAAACGGAGCACCCAACCGTCTCCTCTATGGGCCTGAGCTACCAGGGCATTTGGTTCAGCACAGATCGCAAACAGTCTCGGGTACCTAGTCTGCAGCGGGCCCTCACCTGTCCACCAGTCAGACCAGAACAAAATATTTTCACCATTGCCCAGGAGAAATTTTGCTCCCAACTTGAAAACCTGCTTAACCTTGTGAATGCTTCTCCAGAATTGGGACCCTCCCACTAGAGGAGTGCCAAAGAAATTGTGTTCAGTTTCATATTTTGCTTTAAGAAGCCTCACCCATGGAGCATCCTTATTTGCCTCATCGAAAAAGCGCCAAATCCACTTAACCATAAGCGCTTTGTTTAAGGCGCGGGTATTTGTCACTCCCAGACCGCCCTGGTCACGAGGAAGGCAGACATCAAACCATGTGGTACTTGCGTTTCTCACCCACCCCTTCCTAGAAGAATCTCGATAAGTGTTTGTCAAAGCCTGCATGAGTGCCTTCAGCCAGCAAAAACAGACCCATAGAGAAGATGGGCAGGCTAGCCAAAGAAGAGTTCATGAGGGTAAGCCTAGCAGCCGAAGACATAAACCTTCCCTGCCAAGGGTCGACCCTGTTCCCTACTACTCCCACAAGACCCTCCCAGTCCGCTAGGGAGAGTTTATGGTCAGATAGGGGAAAGCCTAAGTAGGTAAAAAGGAAGGCACCCATTTGACAGTTGAAGAGGTTAGCTACTCTAGCATGCTCTTGTTGATTAGCTCCTGTGACAATAACTTCACTCTTAAGGAAATTGATCTTGAGGCCTGACAGGAGTTCAAAGCAAATGAGCAAGAGCTTTAGGTTTGCAATGGAGCTGGGGTCATTTTGGATGAGGAGGATGGTATCATCCGCATACTGCAGGTGAGACACACCCCCCGGAATAAGATGAGGCACCACCCCTTTGATGTGCCCAGCCGCTCTGGCATTGTCCAAGATAGCAGCAAGAGCATCTACCACGAAATCAAACAACAAGGGTGAAATGGGGTCGCCCTGTCTAACTCCTCTCTTTCCTGAAATACGGACCGATCTCACCATTGATATTTATAGTAGTCTGACCCTAGTAACCAAGTTCATCAGTCTATGTACCATGCCAGAACTAAAGCCATTCTTTGTGAGCACTTCACGAAGAAAGGCCCAACTAACTCTATCATAGGCCTTTTCAAAATCCAGCTTAAGTACTATAGCCTGAGCGTTACTGGCATGCAGCTCATGGAAAATTTCATGCAAGGCCAGGGCTTGATACGTCCATTTTGCATCACTATTTTATAGGTATCATAATTTATTGTTATTTATTGATATATTTCATATTAAGATACATTACTTATGTTATTTCATCTTATTTTGCATGTTTGATGATTATTGGGATTTAACTGCCGGAGCCAGGAATCAGCTGGAAAAAGAATCGTCAAGATACTATACTTCTGGAACCAAAAATCACGAGAAAATACAGAAGCTCCTATTTTATCAGATGACGGAGGGAGCAAAAGGGGAGGATGAGATGGGCCACGAGGGGCCCACACACGACCTGGGCGCGGCCATCCTGGGGGTGGTGCCGAGGTGGTGTGTGGCTCCCCTGGCCCACCTCTGGCTCACCCCCTTCGCGTATATCTTCCCCGAAACCCTAAAATCGCAGGGAGAGCCACGAAGAAATATTCCGCCACCTCCACGGGGCGGAGAACCACAGAGAGAGAAAAGCTCTCCGGCAGAGAGAAATCTGCCGGGGAAATTCCCTCCCGGAGGGGGTGAAATCATCGCCATCGTCACCGCCATCGCCCTAGACTTCATCGGGATCATCATCATCATCTCCACCGCCAGCACCATCATCTCCACCGCTCCACTTCGTTCTGCTGTAACATCTAGGATTGCTACTTTTTTAGTTCATAGGGGAAACTCTCCCGGTGTTAATTACTCCTTGTGGTTGATGCTTTTGAGTTTTATCGGTGAATTAAAGTTTATGTCCAGATTGTTATTCATCATTATATCACCTCTGATCATGATCCATATGTCTTGTGAGTAGTTCGCTTAGTTCTTGAGGACATGGGAGAAGTCTTGATGCTAGTAGTGGAATTATGTTGAGTAATATTTAATGGTTTGATATTTAAGTTGTGGTGTCATTCTTCTAGTGGTGTCATGTGAACGTCGACTACATGATACTTCACCTTTATGGGCCTAGTGGAATGCATTGTGTATTTAGTTTACTTATTGTGGGGTTGCCGGAGTGACAGAAACCTAAACCCCTGTTGGTAAATTAGTGCACGAGGGAGCGTAAGATCTCAGAGTTTAAGGTTGTGGTTAGATTTATCTTAATCACTCTCTTGTATTTGCGGTAAGCCTACAAGAGGTGTAATCACAAGTATGTATTAGTCCAAGTAAGGGCGGTGCATTAGCATAGGTTCACCCACACAACACTTATGAAAACAATGAAGATTAATCAATGGCATGAAGCGAAAGCACTTGACGAAATCCCCATGTGTCCTCAGGAACGTTTGGTCATCATAAGTAAAACAACCGGCTTGTCCTTTCCGCTAAAAAGGATTGGGTCACTCGCTGCAATTATTATTGCTCTCTTTTATTTACTCGCACTTTATTTATGTGTTATATCAAAAACTCCTAAAAACCTGTTTGCTAGTATTTACAGGGAAACCTTGCTCAAATCTGCTTGTCAACACCTTCTGCTCCTCGTTGGGTTCGACACTCTTATTTATCGAAAGTACTGTGATACACCCCCTATACTTGTGGGTCATCAGGGCTCCATCATGAATGAAGCGTCCCTTGATGAACACTGTCTGTGAGGAAGAAATAACACGGTGCGCTATCGGAGACAACCTAATCGCATATGCTTTAGCCACAAGCTTAAAAATCACATTAATGAGCGCTATTGGTCTGAATTGCTTAATTTCATCAGCCCCAGACACTTTGGGGATGAGAGAGAGCACTCCCATGTTCAACCTAGCAATATCTAGGGTTCCTAAGGCAACCCATTGAGAATCTGAAGGACCAGGTTTTTTAGCAACGGCTGGGAGTCCGTCAGGACCTGGAGAAGTGTCAGCCTTAGAAGACACGAGAACCTGGTCTAACTCCTCCGGAAGGAAGGAGAGGGCCAGCTCATTATTTTCTTCCTCGGATACTCTAACCGAGGAGGAATTCCAAATCCAATTGGCAAGAGCCAACTCCTTGGGCTCATCTGTTCCCATAAGCTGACGATAAAAGTCGTAAATATGTTCCTGAATCTCAATTTTGCTCTGAATCTCGCCAGCTGGAGATTTCAGCAAAAGAATAGACCACTTCCTGCGTTTGCCATTGGCAATCGCATGAAAGTAAGCAGTGTTAGCATCTCCTTTTAGGATCCAATTCAAATGGCCACGCTGGCACCAATATTCCTCTTCCTGAGCATAAATCTGGATAATTTGGTCCTCTAGGTGATATCGAAGCGCCCAACCCTCTTCATCTAAGCCTCCAGAGTCAGCAGCATGGTCAAGAGATTGAATTTTGGAGATAATGTCTTGCTTTATGTCGCGGGTCTCCCTACCCTGATTAGCACCCCACCCTTTAAGAAAACGACGTAGGCCCTTAGCTAGGGTTTGCCAGAGATCCATGGGGGGCCTATGGTGCTTTGGCGTATTTAGGATCTTCAGCCATTGAGCAATCACATTATCCTTGAAACTAGGAATCGTAAGCCAGCAAGCTTCAAAGAAGAATCTGTTTGGCTTTGGCACTGAGTTTTCCCCTGTATCAAGGAGCAAAGGGTTGTGATCTGATCCCAGTCTAGTTTCTGTCGTGAGAGTTGAGAGAGGAAAATGAGCTTCCCACGATGGAGAGACCAGCACCCTGTCAAGGACGCTCCTAACAGGGTTAAGTTGTTTATTAGTCCAGGTAAAAGCAGCACCAGTTCTCTCCAGTTCCTTGAGGCCCATACGAGCAATGAAATCATTGAACATATGCACACGGGGCGAATTAATGTTTCTATTGTTTTTATCCGTAATGCCTCTGATTAGGTTAAAATCCCCACTGATCATCACCGGATGCGAGATGGTAGCCAGAGATTGTTCTAACTCAGCAGACCTCGAGTGGTCTGCCGGTCCGTAGACTCCAATGAAGTTGAAGATAAATTTAGATTGCCTATGATAAAGAGTTGCATTGATAGAAAACTGCTTCTTGGAAATCGCACCCACTTCCAGAGCGCTATCCCTAATACCCAGCAGCATTCCACCTGAATGCCCTGACGCCGCGATCCAATCCCAAAAGAACTTGTCCCCCCACTCTAGGGGTCCAAGCTCTTGCAAAGTAAAATCCTTCTTTATAGTTTCTTGAAGGCAAATAATATCTATTTTAACTTTCCTAGGATACTCACGAAACTGGGTTCGCCGGCCAGTGCGGTTGAACCCTCGTGAATTCCAACCGACAACACGCATTAGGACACCAACGAAGCGGCCCGTGCTTGGCGAGCTGGCGTGCTTCTCAGGTTTGGCCTCGGTGCGCTGTCCGGATAAGTTCGTTCCGTCCGAGATTTACCATAATCCAAATAATTACAAAATATTCAAACAAAAGGAATATAAATGATTTATGCGTGTTACATTGAGTTGTAGAAGGAAATATATGTTCATACACCGAAGATAATTTACTAGGTAGTAAAAACTTGTAGCTTACACGAAAAGGTCTGCTGTGTTTAGAACGATATCTTCTTTACAGCTGTACTTCAGACATACGATAGAACTTTTCACAAAATATGAGTAATTTCTACTGTCTCTGACAATGGGCTCATAGATGTACCATACTACGAATTATTCATCCATGTACATTAATTTTTACGTGTGCCCTTTGCTCATATTTCATTTTAATATGAAATTTACTATATATATATTACATTAACTCGCGAAATACAGAAAGTAAACCCTATATACTTATAAAAAATACAGTTATATAGTTTAACTCATACGTTGCATTAAAAAAATTATTATATAAATTTTGAAGAAATATTAGTTCTGTATAATAAATTAGCAAAAATTTGGATCATAGCCGGACCCTCCGGATATTATGTACCTAATTATATCGCAGTTTTTTCCCAATATAACGACAACAAGACAATATGGATGCATACATATAGCTCAGAATTTATCACGTATATAGAAAATATATCAAAATATATGAAAACTTGATCTTTCCATATTTTTAAACATATGTACCCTCCGAATTTTTTAACATGGATGACCAGATCACATGCATGCCTGCATGCGCATGTTTTGACCTCATTTGTTTCCAGTGTGAACGGCGCAGAGTCTGAACTTCCGGATAAATGGACATGACCTCCGGTCCCACCCGGACCCGCGGCCGGCCGGCGCAGCGCCCGAGATTCCCCTCAGGACTTGTGAGAGCTTTATTAACTACGCCGCCGGACGGTAGAAATCCATCCCCTCCGAGATTCTCCTCCATCTAAAGCTAACCCTAGCCACCGCGCGCATCATTCCTCGCCGCCTGCCCACGACCCAGTCGAAGATGCGCCCGCTGGCCAATGTCGGGGCGATGGCAATCGTCTTCGCCATTGCGAAGGCCGTGGTGGAGCTCCTGGCGGGCCACGCTGGCCGCAAAGGTGTGTCGGCGCGCCTGGCCACGGCGGCGGCCGATGGCGGGGAGAGCGTGGTGGCCTCGGCAGCGGCAGATGGCGGCGAGGGCGTGGTGGCGGCGGTGGCAGATGGCGGCGAGGGCGTGGAGACCCAGGCTTCGGCGGCGGCTGCTGGCGGCGAGGTCGTGGTGGAGTCGAGCCAGGCCTCGGCGGCGGGCAACGGCGTTGAGGGCGAAGGTCAGGCCGTCGCGGCAGCCGATGGCGGCTACGCGCCGGCGCTTAGGGCACTCACCGGTCTGGAGGCCGTCGAGGAAGAGCACCGCGCGGCCTGGCAGCAAATCCATGCCGAGCGCGTGGACGCCGCACTCATCGGGTAGATGAAGGTAGACGTCGGCCTTGTCGCGGAGAACCGCGAAATACTCGAGGACGTGGCGGCGGCACGCGCGGCGGCCGCGGGCGTGGACGGTGAGGACGACGACACCGACGAGGACATGCTGGACGCCGATGGTGCCGAGGGGGGCGATGACGATGGTGGGGCCGGCGACGACGATGACGACGACGAGGGCATGCCGGCGGCCTTCTACTACTCCGACTCCGAGGAGGACATGCCCGACCACGGCGGCTGGGGCTCCTCCATCGAGGATGACGACGAGTTCATCATTTAGATCGACCGATCGATCGCGCGCGCGGTCGATATCTAGTAGTAGGTATAGCTCGATCTAGCTATAGTAGTATATTAGAGCTCGAGATTTAGGGCTTACATATTTTGCTAGGATAGCTAGCTATTTGATCGATCCGGCCGGGGGCCGGGATCGATCGATCGATCATCCATTGATCGATAACATATTCGCGCGCGAGTTGTGCAGTGGCGCGCGATACATATTTTGCTAGGATAGCTAGGCCGGCCGGGGAGATCGATCGTAGCTAGAGAAAGATCGATTGAATCGAGGATTAGGCCGGCCGGCCGCCGGTGCGGTGATTATTTGGTACAAAAATCACTGTATTTTGCTACTAATTATATTACGAATATAAGTTATGAACTCTGATCGATATGTTTAATTCCTAGTTCTCAGTTCATGATTTTGTACACATTTTCGCGCGCACTTGTCTTCAGTTCTGTTCCTTTCATTCAGCGCGCGAGAAATCCATCTCAGACGGCGAGGTTTACTAACCGTCTCGAATCTTTTTGTACGGGAGACGGTGGAGAGTTTCAGCCGTCGCATGTTATATTAGAGACGGACGGAAATAAGAACCGCTTGAGGAGATATGTCCGCTATTTTTCATGGTTTTTGTGAAAAAATCGTGAAAGTGTTCATGGACGATTTTTCGGTCTATGGAACTTCCTTTGACAACTGTTTGCACAACCTTGATAAAGTTTTGCAGAGATGTTAAGAAACTAACCGTGTTCTAAATTGGGAGAAATGCCACTTTATGGTAAATGAAGGAATTGTTCTTGGGCATAAAATTTCTGAAAAAGGTATTGAAGTGGACCGAGCTAAAGTGGAGGCAATTGAGAAAATGCCCTGTCCAAGGGATGTGAAAGGTATTCGTAGTATTCTTGGTCATGATGGTTTCTATAGGAGATTCATTAAAGATTTTTCTAAAATTTCGAAGCCTCTTACTAATCTTCTTCAGAAACATATACCATTTATTTTTTTTGATGATTGTAAGGAAGCATTCGAAATGCTAAAAAAGGGTTTAATAACTGCTCCTGTCGTTCAACCACCAGATTGGACTCTACCTTTCAAAATTATGTTTGATGCTAGTGATTATGCTTTGGGAGCTGTTCTTGGACAATGAGTAGATAAGAAATTAAATGTTATTCATTATGCTAGTAAGAGTCTTGATGCTGCTCAAAAGAACTATGCTACTACTGATAAGTTTAGACCATATATTGTCGATTCTAAAGTAACTATTCATACTGATCATGCTGCTATAAAATACCTCATGGAAAAGAAAGATGCTAAACCTAGACTTATTAGATGGGTTCTTTTGTTGCAAGAGTTCGATTTGCATATCGTAGATAGGAAAGGTGCCGATAATCCTGTCGCTGATAATTTATCTAGATTGGAAAATATACTTTATGATCCTATTCCTGTTAATGATAATTTTCCAGATGAACAGTTGGCATCAATAAAGGTAAGCACGCATGAAAGCCCATGGTATGCCGATTATGCTAACTTTATTGTTGCCAAATATTTGTCTCCAACTTTCACTTACCAGCAAAGGAGGAAATTCTTTTATGACTTGAGGCATTATTTCTGGGATGACCCACACTTAAATAAAGAAGGAGTGGATGGCATAATGAGACGTTGCGTTCCTGAGCATGAACAAAAGGAAATATTGAGAAAATGCCATGGTAGTGCTTACGGAGGACATCATGCTGGAGATAGGACCGCACAAAAGGTTCTACAATCAGGTTTTTACTAGCCTACTCTTTTCAAAGATGCAAGAAAATTTATTTTACCATGTGACGAATGTCAAAGAGTTGGCAACATTAGTAGACGCAATGAAATGCCTATGAATTATTCTCTTGTTATTGAACCTTTTGACTGTTGGGGATTTGACTTTATGGGTCCTTTTCCTCCCTCGAATGGTAATACTCATATTCTTGTTGTTGTTGATTATGTTACTAAATGGGTAGAAGCCATACCAACATCTAGTGCTGATGCTGAAACATCTTTGAAAATGCTTAAAGATATTATTTTCCCTAGGTTTGGTGTACCCAGATATCTTATGACTGATGGGGGATCTCATTTTATCCATGGTGGTTTTAGGAAGACTCTTGCTAAATATGATGTGAATCATAGAATTTCTTTACCCTATCACCCTCAAACTAGTGGCCAAGTAGAGTTATCAAATAGAGAAATTAAATTGATCTTGTAAAAAACTGTTAATAAATCTAGAAAAAATTGGTCTAAGAAACCCAATGATGCTTTGTGGGCTTATAGAACTGCTTATAAAAACCCCATGGGAATGTCTCCTTATAAAATGGTTTATGGAAAAGCTTGTCATTTGCCTTTAGAATTAGAACATAAAGCTTATTGGGCAGTCAAGGAACTTAATAGAGATTTTAAACTTGCTGGGAATAAAAAGGTTACTTGATATGAGTTGTCTAGATGAGTGGAGAAGTGAAGCTTATGAAAATGCTAGAATTTTTAAAGAAAAAGTTAAGAGATGGCACGATAAAAGAATTTTAAGGAGAGAATTTAACATTGGTGATAAAGTGTTATTGTATAGGTCCTGTCTCAGATTTTTTGCAGGAAAATTACTGTCAAAATGGGAAGGACCTTATATTGTTGAAGAAGTTTATCGCTCGGGTGCTATAAAAATTAACTCCCTTGACGGTGACAAACCGCAAGTGGTTAACGGGCAAAGACTCAAGCATTACATTTCTGGAGATTCTTATGCGAAGGATGTTGATATGATTCAAGTGGCAACTCCAGAAGATTTTATTAAATTCAAATATCAGGAAACTGCATAGTCTGAATTGGAGTAGGTATCCGTTTCGGTCAGAAAATTTCGCGTTTAATTCTGAAAATTTTATATTCCTTACTTTTATGAAAAATAGGAAATTTAGAGTCGAAAAAGAGTCGGAAACGGAGCCTGGAGGCACCACACACCACCTGGGCGCGGGCCCCACCTTGGCTGCGTCGAGGTAAGGTGTGGGCGCCTCAGAGCCCATCTCCGACCCCGTTTCGACCTGCACTTTCCTTTCGTAACCAAACTTTTCTCTATATATTTACCCGGACACCCTGAGGTTTGTATCTCGTGTTTCCGTCGTGTTTTGTTTTCGAGCTGTTTCTGGCAGGACCATCGAAAATCTAGGGCAACATGGGTCCCTCCGACGACAACAAGAACAAGGAGGCTCTGAAAGATGATCCCCTGAACCCCAAGCATGAAGAGGAGGAGGTCGAGAGTGACACTGATGAAGAAGTAAAGGATGACCCGTGTTCTTACCCACGCGCGACTGTTGCAAGCATCAAGGTGGAAGCCAACCCATTCAGCCTCAAGAGGACCGCGAGGATGAGTATAGGTGGTAAGATCCCCCGTCACAACCTAGCCCAAAGGACACTTCCTTCAGACACCAAAAACCCATTCCACACTCTAATCCATAAGTATCAGTTCGAAAGAATCCCAGAGGCAGAATTGCCAACTCCTTGGAATCTAGATCGTTCTAACAATGCAGGAAAAGGGAGTTGGGGTCTGATGAGAAGTGGGGCAATAATTCCAAGAGATGGGACTCGCCTTCTGACAAATTTATGAACCGCATTGAACATAACACGGAGATGATTCGTACTTATTGAAGGGCATTGAAGGACATTGTTGAGAAGCTTATTGAAGGGTCTCGCGCACCACCGAAGGAGTAATTCATCATGGGTAATGGCATCCCCTTAGCTTGTTCCAAGCTTGGGGGGTGCCCCAGTATCATCACCTTTATCTTTTACCTTTTTATATTTTTAGTAAAGAGTCATATCATGAGTAGAGAAGTTATCATATGAGATAGGTTGCAATGTGGAAGTATCGCTCTTTTGGTTGTTATCTATGTATCCGTTGGTGTGAGTTTGTCGTTATTGGAATATTAATGAGAAGTTTCATCTTTACTTTTCTGCATTTTTTATTTTGGCATTGCAATTCCTTTTTATATGCTGATCTTGTCATGAGTGTTGGCACTACATTGGGTACATCAAGTAAATCTATTTAGTTATGGCAAATTTAGTATTGGTCAGTAGAAACAATTCTTGGAATACTTAAGTAGAGAAGAGGGAATTACATGCAAATATATTATCCTTGTTATCTTTCTTTCTTGTTAGCTCATAAGTTTAGTACTCTTGAATTAAAATATATGTGCTTACGAGGAAGAGTGCATCATTTTCTTCATTACATTTATATTTGTTTGTATCTCTCAACCCTTATGTTTGCTACCAAGCCTTGCTAGCCTAAAACCTTGTACTGAGAGGAAATACTTCTCGTGCATCCAAAACCTTGAGCCATTACTCTCCAAAGTGTCCACATACCTACCTATATGTGGTATTTTCTCGTCACTCCAAGTAAATTTGTCATGTGCTACCTTTAAACTATTCAAAATTGTTACTACCTCTTATTTGTGTCTCTGTTTACCAGCTCATGAGGAAATAGTAGATCATCTTTATTACACTTGTCAATCAGACTTTACTCTAGACTAGCAGCTTACATCTGCTAATCTATAATTTTGCAAAAAGAGCTGGCGGCGGGGTGCCTAGCCCCCTTAATTTACAACTTTCATCATAAACTCTCCTCACATTTTGTTCATGAGCACTCAGTCAAACATCTGCATGTGTAAACAAAGGAGAAAAGAGGGATGATCTGCTTGCTGCAGAAATAACGTTCCTTAATGGGAGACGCTCTTAAAAAGTTTGGTTGGCGGGGGTAATACTGTATCTGCTACCATTCGTTGACCATTAACATGCACCTCTCAAAATATATTTTTACCCTCTATATGATTTCAAAACTAAAAGCTCTAGCACATGACATAATCTCTGCTTCCCTCTGCGAAGGGCCTATCTTTTACTTTTATGTTGAGTCGGTACACCTATTCTTTTTCCTCCTTAAGCAAGCATTTGTGTTGTTGAGATACAATCATCTATATGTTGTTAATGTTTTCAACCATGTCTATTATTTTCCTTCGTTTAAACACTAAGACTTTTAATTGCAAGAATATAATTTTGAAAGTTCTTCAATGAATGCAAAGAACCTATGATAGTTGAACATGTAAATTCGGCATTATAGCTCAATTATAAAGATTCTTCTTGAAAGATAAGTTTGAATTGCTAATTGTTCTCTGACCAAGAACAAACTTTGCCATCACTAGATTATGATTTTCCTTATGCACCTTTACTTCTAGTTGTTTCATTACTTGTCTCAAGGTAAGCTCAATGAAGGGGGGTTGCTGTTTAAAATGAATGGGGTTGTTAAGTAAATATTGATGCTTCATGTTCGTATTCTTTATTATCGACACTTCACTCCATAAACCTGTGGTCATGTTTACTGAGCTCAGTATTCGCTTGGGGACAAGCGAGGTCTAAGCTTGGGGGAGTTGATACGTCCATTTTGCATCACTATTTTATATCATAATTTATTGTTATTCATTGATATATTTCATATTAAGATACATTACTTATGTTATTTCATCTTATTTTGCATGTTTGATGATTATTGGGATTTAACTGCCGGAGCCAGGAATCAGCTGGAAAAAGCATCGTCAAGATAGTATACTTCTAGAACTCCAAAAATCACGAGAAAATACAGAAGCTCCTATTTTATCAGATGACGGAGGGAGCCAAAAGGGGAGGACGAGATGGACCACGAGGGGCCCACACACGACCTGGGCGCGGCCAGCCTGGAGGTGGCGCCGAGGTAGTGTGTGGCTCCCCTAGCCCACCTCTAGCTCACCCCCTTCGCGTATATCTTCCCGTAACCCTAAAATGACAGGGAGAGCCACGAAAAAATATTCCGCCGCCTCCACAGGGCGGAGAACCACAGAGAGAGAAAAGCTCTCCGGCAGGGAGAAATCTGCCGGGGAAATTCCCTCCCGGAGGGGGGAAAATCATTGCCATCGTCACCGCCATCGCCCTAGACTTCATCAGGATCATCATCATCTCCACCGCTAGCACCATCATCTCCACCACTCCACATCGTTCCGCTGTAACATCTAGGATTGCTACTTGTTTAGTTCATTGGGGAAACTCTCCCGGTGTTAATTACTCCTTGTGGTTGATGCTTTTAAGTTTTATCGGTGAATTAAAGTTTATGTCCAGATTGTTATTCATCATTATATCACCTCTGATCATGATCCATATGATGTCTTGTGAGTAGTTCGCTTAGTTCTTGAGGACATGGGAGAAGTCTTGATGCTAGTAGTGGAATTATGTTGAGTAATATTTAATGGTTTGATATTTAAGTTGTGGTGTCATTCTTCTAGTGGTGTCATGTGAACGTCGACTACATGATACTTCACCTTTATGGGCCTAGTGGAATGCATTGTGTATTCAGTTTACTTATTGTGGGGTTACCGGAGTGACAGAAACCTAAACCCATGTTGGTAAATTAGTGCACGAGGGAGCGTAGGATCTCCGTGTTTAAGGCTGTGGTTAGATTTATCTTAATCACTCTCTTGTATTTGCGGTAAGCCTACAAGAGGTGTAATCACAAGTATGTATTAGTCCAAGTAAGGGCGGTGCATTTGCATAGGTTCACCCACACAACACTTATCAAAACAATGAAGATTAATCAATGGCATGAAGCGAAAGCACCTGATGAAATTCACATGTGTCCTCAGGAACGTTTGGTCATCATAAGTAAAACAACCGGCTTGTCCTTTGTGCTCAAAAGGATTGGGCCACTCGCTGCAATTATTATTGCTCTCTTTTATTTACTCGCACTTTAATTATGTGTTATATCAAAAACTCCTAAAAACCTGTTTGCTAATATTTACAGGGAAACCTTGCTCAAATCTGCTTGTCAACACCTTCTGCTCCTCGTTGGGTTCGACACTCTTATTTATCGAAAGTACTGTGATACACCCCCCTATACTTGTGGGTCATCAGGGCTCCATCATGAATGAAGCGTCCCTTGATGAACGCTGTCTGGGAGGAAGAAATAACACGGTGCGCTAACGGAGACAACCTAATCGCATATGCTTTAGCCACAGCTTAAAAATCACATTAATGAGCGCTATTGGTCTGAATTGCTTAATTTCATCAGCCCCAGGCACTTTGGGGATGAGAGAGCACTCCCATGTTCAACCTAGCAATATCTAGGGTACCTAAGGCAAACCCATTGAGAATCTGAAGGACCAGGTTTTTTAGCAACGGTTGGGAGTCCGTCAGGACCTGGAGCAGTGTCAGCCTTAGAAGATATGAGAACCTGGTCTAGCTCCTCCGGAAGGAAGGAGAGGGCCAGCTCATTATTTTCTTCCTCGGATACTCTAACCGAGGAGGAATTCTAAATCCAATTGGCAAGAGCCAACTCCTTGGGCTCATCTGTTCCCATAAGCTGACGATAAAAGTCGTAAATATGTTCCTGAATCTCAATTTTGCTCTGAATCTCGCCAGCTGGAGATTTCAGCAAAAGAATAGACCACTTCCTGCGTTTGCCATTGGCAATCGCATGAAAGTAGGCAGTGTTAGCATCTCCTTTTAGGATCCAATTCAAACGGCCACGCTGGCGCCAATATTCCTCTTCCTGAGCATAAATCTGGATAATTTGGTCCTCTAGGTGATATCGAAGCGCCCAACCCTCTTCATCTAAGCCTCCAGAGTCAGCAGCATGGTCAAGAGATTGAATTTTGGAGATAATGTCTTGCTTTATGTCGCGGGTCTCCTTACCCTGATTAGCACCCCACCCTTTAAGAAAACAACGTAGGCCCTCAGCTAGGGTTTGCCAGAGATCCGTGGGGGTCCTATGGTGCTTTGGCGTATTTAGGATCTTCAGCCATTGAGCACTCACATTATCCTTGAAACTAGGAATCGTGAGCCAGCTAGCTTCGAAGAAGAATCTGTTTGGCTTTGTCACTGAGTTTTCCCCTGTATCAAGGAGCAAAGGGTTGTGATCTGATCCCAGTCTAGTTTCTGCCGTGAGAGTTGAGAGAGGAAAATGAGCTTCCCACGATGGAGAGACCAGCACCATGTCAAGGACGCTCCTAACAGGGTTAAGTTGTTTATTAGTCCAGGTAAAAGCAGCACCAGTTCTCTCTAGTTCCTTGAGGCCCATACGAGCAATGAAATCATTGAACATATGCACACGGGGCCAATTAATGTTTCTATTGTTTTTATCCCTAATGCCTCTGATTAGGTTAAAATCCCCACTGATCATCACCGGATGCGAGATGGTAGCCAGAGATTGTTCTAACTCAGCAGACCTCGACTGGTCTGCCGGTCCGTAGACTCCAATGAAGTTGAAGATGAATTTAGATTGCCTATGATAAAGAGTTGCATTGATAGAAAACTGCTTCTTGGAAATCGCACCCACTTCCAGAGTGCTATCCCTAATACCCAGCAGCATTCCACCTGAATGCCCTGTCGCCGGGATCCAATCCCAAAAGAACTTGTCCCCCACTCTAGGGGTTCAAGCTCTTGCAAAGTAAAATCCTTCTTAATAGTTTCTTGAAGGCAAATAATATCTATTTTAACTTTCCTAAGATACTCACGAAACTGGGTTCGCCGGCCAGTGCGGTTGAACCCTCGTGAATTCCAACCGACAACACGCATTAGAACACCAACGAAGCGGCCCGAGCTTGGCGAGCTGGCGTGCATCTCAGGTTTGGCCTCGGTTGAGCTGGAGTAAGATTGGGTCTAGCCGGTTGCCTTTTCTAGATTGCAAAGTGGGGCAGTGATTGTCGGGGGAATAATTAACCCGCGACTTATTCAAAGCCAAAACGGCGACTTCATCTTCATGATCACGCTATTATTGGGTCATGTAAAGATGGGCCGATCAAGGATCGCGGCCTGCCAAAGGAAGGCTCCAGAAGGTCGGTGGTAAAACTTGCCTTGGAAGACAAGATGAATCGGCTTCGTGTAGAACTCTTGTAACCTAGCGAGCCTCTGTGTATATAAAGAGGACTCGCAGGACTTAGACAGGGTCAAGCTATCAAGCCCTAAAACCCTAGCTCTTACGGCGAGTTCCCAGATCGGATCGCCTCCATTGTAACACCACATATATCATATCAATACCAATCTAGGGTAGGCAGGAAGTAGGTCTTTACCTCACATTGAGGGGCCGAACCTGGGTAAATCTGTGTTCGTCCTTGTTCCTGCGATCCCAAGCTCGGAGACGATTGACTCGCGCAAATCCCACACCTACGAAGTCATCCATGACATCTGACGTGACAAACCCACGACAGTTGGCGCCCACCGTGGGGCCTGCGGTCAAGAGCGTCACGTTCCGCGCAGGATCGATGAAAGGAGCTGAAGATCTCGCCATTGGCCACATCATCATGGTCGATGGCACGCCTCTCATTGACGATTCAAGCTGGGGACCAGAAGCTGATTACCTGGAGACCGGCCGTATCATCCCGTTTGGATCTATCAACGTCTTCGTCGGTTTCATTGGCGGCGGATCTGTTAGCTCAGCCCAAGAAGGCGACTCAGCAGAAGGAGTCGCCGGTGAAGAGTCCTGGAGAGCATGGACTCGCAAGAATTTGGGTCCATCATACCAGCTCTTGAGGAAAGTTACTGGGATTACGCACCAGTGGTAGAACAAGAGGCGGCACAAGTTGGAGTCTACATGGCCGGAGGTGCAAGTACGTCAGGAACTGCGGGAGAAGCCGAAAGATCGGCACCCCCGGCAACCCGCTACTTATCCCGGTGTCAGCCGCAAACGCCGCTGTCCGTGCGACAGAAATTGAGGCCGCCAGGGCCGAGCTCCTGTACGAGGTTCGGAGGATGGAAGCAGAGCGCTACAGGCTCGAACAGGTGAACCAAGGAATCCAACAGGAACGGCAAAGGATAGCCGCGCTCGCCGCGACTCAAAGACAAGTTGACTCGCAGGCGCAAGCGCGCGCGACTCAACCAACAATAGAACTTCCACCCACTCCAGCTGCTGGAGTCCAACCAGTCGCAAGGATTTTGGAACCATCAATTGTCCACGAAGCCCAGCAACTACCATCGCAACAACCAAGGAGGTTTCACACCCCACAAGGCCACTACCAAAGCCCGGTCGATAACATGTATGCTGCGGCTAATATCTTGACACAGATGGTACCAACAGGCGACGACCCAATCAACACTGAAGCACGGCGTGCGATACAGATGTTGAGCACTGCTGTCCTACAACAGGCCAACAGGGCAGAAGCCGAGGGCAGCAGCCCACCGTACCGGCCGGCCGCGGGATTGCAGCAGAAAGAAGCGTCCAAAGCAGGCCACCAGAGGATATATCAAGGGTCGCGCAGAGGCAGCAGGAACAAGCCGCAGAAGCACAGGCTATCATGCCAACGATGCAGACGCGGCTCGTGGAAGTTAACAACCCTACGGGCACATCCACAGCTTTGTCCTCGCGACTCAAGGTCCGGCATGTTTCACTGAGAAGATCAGATCGGAACCTTTCCCTGAAGATTTCAAAGGACCACGCAAGGTGGCAAACTATAACGCCAGCATGGATCCTACCACCTGGCTAAACAACTACGAGATGGGGATGAGTATTTTAAATGCTTCAGAAGAGATATGCGCAAGGTACCTCAACATGATGTTGGAGGGCGCGGCTCACATATGGCTACAAAATCTACCCCCAACTCCATAAATACCTGGGAAGAGTTGAAAGACGCTTTCGTCAAAAACTTCCAAGGAACCTGCAAGCGACTCTGCAATATAGAAGATCTAGAGCGTTGCGTTCAGAAGGAAGGCGAGTCAAGTCGCCACTGGATGAGGAGGGTGGCAGAAATATACACTCCTCAGACAATATACCTCCAAGCTCAGCTGTCCTAGTCATGGAGAAAAATTGTAAGTTCGAACCACTGATCCATAAGTTAGGTCGCATGAAGGGCAAGGTCAAGAGTCTCAGCGAGGTAATGGCTGCGGCTAACAAATACGCTGGCTCGGACAAGACCGAGATGCGTCAGATGGAGAAGAGGAGAAGGTCGCTGTTGAAGGAAAGAAAAATACAGCAAGCCTCAACAGCAACAAACTAGCCACAACAACGCGAATCAAAACAAGCGCAAGAGTGAAGAAGGAAACTCTGGGCTTGTCGCCAACACACGTGGAGGTTTCAGGGGCCAACGAGGAAGAGGCCGAGGAAGCGGCTCTCGTCCAATTAACATGGAAGAAGTTTTTAATCGGCCGTGCGATCTTCACACGGGAGGCGACGGGCGGCCAGCAGACCATACCAAGGCGCAATGTAATTATTACAAGAAGTGGAAAGAAGAAAGCCAACACAACAGGGGAAACCACCATGAAGGAAACCCTGGTGCGACTCATGGTTCAGGCGCCGGGCCGCACAATGCGAGTAACCCCAGGCAGGTGGGGCAGTACCATACAATAGTTATCAACACCTCCAAGAGGGAGAGAAATTAGTCGCAGAAGCCAGCAAGTAAACTGTGATACCAGCAACCCCCAATTGGCTAAAATGGTCAGACATGCAGTACTTGGAGTCGCGACGATCACCGCCGCAAGTGCGAGAACCAGGGAAGCTGGCGCTAGTTGTGGCACCTTATGTAGCAGGATACAAGCTAACCAAAGTGCTTATGGAGGGGAAGCAGCATAAATATCATGTACTACGATACGTTCAAGCGCTTGGGGCTCATGGACTCCAGCCTGCAACACACGACGACCGTATTTCACGGCATCGTCCCAGGAAAGTCAGCACAGCCAGTGGGAAAGATAACCCTGGGAGTAACCTTTGGGACGGAAGAAAACTTCAGAAGCGAGTTCATATGCTTCGAAGTGGTAAAATTCAGAGCCCATATCACGCCCTGTTCGGACGAACAGCCTTCGCCAAGTTTATGGCCAGGCCATGCTACGTTTACCTACAGCTGAAGATACCAGGACCAAGAGGGGTCATCACAGTGCACGGCGATAGAGAAAAAGCAATAGAGTGCGAGGAGGGAGATGCAGCCTTCGCAGAATCAGCTTGTGCCGCTGAAGAGCTAAAGAGTTATAAGTCGCAGGTGGATCCCAATGATATGAGCGTAGTTACCACGCCATCTGCCGAACCACCAATGAAATTCAAAGCGGCCCAAGACACCAAGCAGATAGACCTTGTTCCTGGCGACTCATCCAAGCAGGCGAGCATCGGAGCCACATGGAAAAGAACAGGAGCGGGCCTCATCGCTTTCCTTCAGGAAAACAAGGACATCTTCGCATGGAAACCATCAGATATGCCAGGGGTACCAAGGGAATTGGCAGAACACAGCCTTAACGTGAACCCCTGGCCAAGCCAGTAAAGCAACCGCTGCGGCGTTTCCACGACGACAGGAGAAAAGCGATAGGGGAAGAAATAGCTCGCCTATTGGCCGCAGGATTCATCACAGAAGTATATCACCCGGAGTGGGTGGCAAACCCAGTCCTAGTTATGAAAAAGAACGGCACATGGCGAATGTGCATTGACTACACCAGTCTCAACAAAGCCTGTCCAAGGACCCATTTGCCTTGCCAAGGATTGACCAAGTGATTGATTCAACGCCGGATGCGAGTTGTTATGCTTTCTAGACGCCTATTCAGGCTACCATCAAATCAAGATGAAGAAGGAGGACCAGGAAAAGACATCCTTCATCACACCCTTTGGGGCCTTTTGCTATGTAAGCATGCCCTTTGGATTGAAGAACGCAGGTGCGACTTACCAGAGGTGCATTCAAAGTTGCTTGCATGAGCAGATAGGTCGCAACGTTCACGCCTATGTGGACGATATTGTCATTAAATCGCAAGTAGGCCAGGATCTCATCAGTGACTTGGAAGAAACCTTCACAAATCTCAGAAGATATAACATGAAGCTCAACCCGACGAAGTGCGTCTTTGGAGTACCAGCGGGGAAGCTATTGGGGTTCATAGTGTCAGAAAGAGGCATCGAAGCCAACCCTGACAAGATAAAGGCTGTAATGGACCTCCAAAAACCAGAAAAGATCAAGGATGTACAGCGACTTACCGGTTGCGTCGCGGCGTTAAGTCGCTTTATATCAAGACTGGGAGAAAAAGCCCTGCCTTTATACAGATTGCTGAAAAAGTCAGATACCTTCGTTTGGGACTCAGAAGCCGACGAAGCTTTAACAGCCCTGAAGATTCAGTTGACAAATGCTCCAGTTCTGGCAGCTCCAAAGGATAAAGAGCCCATGCTGTTGTACATAGCTGCAAACTCTCGTGCCGTAAGCGCCGTGATGGTTGTAGAGAGACAAGAGCCAGGAAAGGAGTACCCAGTCCAAAGGCCAGTATACTACGTAAGTGAAGTGCTCACGGCTTCAAAGCAGCGTTACCCTCAGTGGCAGAAGCTAGTGTTTGGAGTGTTCATGGCGAGTCGCAAGCTGAAGCACTACTTCCAGGAACACCCAATAACTGTGGTCAGCTCGGCACCACTGGCAGACATCATCCGCAACCGAGAAGCAACAGGAAGAGTAGCCAAGTGGGCGATCGAGTGGGTCCACACCATATAAGTACGAGCCGCGCACATCAATTAAGTCGCAAGCTCTCGCAGATTTCATCAATGATTGGACAGAAATTCAAGTCGCTCCCACCATGGCAGAAACAAAATACTGGACCATGCACTTCGATGGGTCAAGACAGCTACAAGGCTCGGGGGCTGGAGTTGTACTCACTTCCCCCAAGGGAGACAAGCTAAGATACGTGCTCCAAATACACTTCAATTGCACAAACAATGTAGCAGAATATGAGGCATTGCTTCACGGACTCCGTATAGCAAAGGAGATGAATGTCAGTCGCATCCGTTGCTTTGGAGACTCAGATTTGGTAGCTCAACAAGTTTCTGGAACATGGGACAGTAAGGATGCAAACATGGCTGCATACAGAAGAGAGGTGGACAGAGTTGCTGGACACTTCACTGGCTTCCAAGTTGAACATGTTGATCGAAGACAAAATGAAGCAGCAGATGCCTTGTCTCGGCTTGGATCCAATAGGCAATCAGTCCCGCCCAATGTTTTCTTGGATGAGTTGCATAACCCATCAGTTAAGCCTCCAGCAGAGATTGACATCGCAGAGCCAGAGGACGATTCAACTTTAGTCGCAGCCCTGCATGAACAGCCGCATGGACAGAGCCATACATGGCATATTTAAGTCGCGGAGTGCTACCAGAGGATGAAGTAGAGGCGCGCAAATAACACGGCGATCCAAGGCCTACACAATAATAAACAATGAGCTATACAAGCGCAGCGTTGCGGGGACATTCCAAAGATGCGTATCACCAGAAGAAGGACGAAAAATCTTGCACGAAATTCACGCAGGCGATTGTGGCCATCATGCTTCGTCAAGATCTTTGGTGGCAAAGGCGTTCAGACATGGTTTCTTCTGGTTAACGGCGCTAGCAGACGCTGAGCAGATTGTCAGAGTGTGCGATGGATGTCAAAGATACGCCAGGCAAGATCATATGCCAGCTCAAGCACTTCGTACAATACCCATCACATGGCCTTTCGCCGTATGGGGTTTTGACATGGTAGGGCCCTTCAGACGGTCCCCAACGGGAAAAACTCACCTCCTGGTCGTGGTGGACAAATTCACAAAGTGGATAGAAGCAGAACCCGTGGGAGATTGTGAAGCTGAAACAGCAGTCAAGTTCTTGAAGAAGGTCATATTCCGCTTTGGATATCCCCATAGTATCATTACAGACAACGGAGCAACACCTCTGAAGGAGCTACACAAATATTTTGTGCAAACAATGGGATAAGGCTGGACCTCACGTCAGTATCACATCCACAGAGCAATGGACAAGCTGAGCGAGCTAACCAGGAAATTCTCCATGGATTAAGCCGCGCCTTATTGAAAAGGTTGAAGCATCTCCAGGATGTTGGGTGGAGGAACTGCCAGCCGTGCTATGGAGTTTAAGAACAACCCCTAACAGATCCACAGGATTTACACCATATTTTATGGTCTATGGAGCAGAAGCGGTTATGCCCAGCGATATCATACATGATTCACCAAGAGTTGCGGCCTATGTCGAAGCAGATAATGAAGCAGCTCGGCAGGATTCTGTGGACACATTAGAAGAGGTCAGAGATTTGGCAGCATCAAGGTCAGCGGTGTATCAGCAAGACTTGCGACGCTATCATGCCAGACGCATCAGAACCCGCACCTTTCAAGAAGGAGACCTAGTGCTGCGACTCAAGCAAGACCACAAGGGAATGCACAAGCTATCTCTCCATGGGAAGGACCCTACATCATCAGCAAAAAACTAAACAATGGATCGTACTATCTGCTGGATGTGAGAGAAGAAAGCAGTGATCGCCATGATTTCGAGGATCGTCTAGAAGCGCCTCGCCCTTGGAACGTCGCGCAACTGCGACCTTACTACACATAAAAAAGCTAATCAGAGCTAAGTTTCATCTTTTCCAGCTGCCTATAGCTGAGTATCATCCTAGCCACTAAGGGCTCTGCTTCAAAATTGGTCGCCACCTAGGCGCGACCTGCAACACCTGTATCAGAAATCGGCCGCCACCTAGGCGCGGCCGTACCTTATGTATCAGAAATCGGCCGCCACCTAGGCGCGGCCGTATGTCTCAAACTGGGATCGCCGCCTACGTGCGACCCAACCCTATGTATAACACTCGGTTGCCACCAAGGCGCGACCTTATGTGTCATCATAAACAAAGCTGCTTATAGCTATATATCATTTGTTTCTTGGGGGCTTTGTACCCTGAAACAGCCAACCTACTGGCAACTATCAAACTTACCTTAAGTCGGATTGCAACTTGCATTATGCGTCCAAAGTACTGGGGTGTGGCGTCAATCGAGCTTGATTGCCTATCATGGCCGCTCTCGACCCTGAACACACATGTTCCTAGGAAATACTGAGTCGCGCGAGTGCCCACTTAATGGATTCAGAAAGGCCTAACTAGAGGTCAATGTACTGCTTATAGTACGGCAACACCAATTGCAATTGCTTATATCTTAACAATTGTTTCTTATCTATGATATCAAGCTACAGGTGACGATCTTCAAAACCTTTGAGAAGAATTGAGATGATTGTCAAATCACATCAGCTCAATCCTTGGGGGCTACAGCATATTGTTATCAAAAATTTGAAGATTGGTCATCATCAAGTGTTGAAGCTATCAGGCAAACCTTGACAGAGTAAGAAGCTCACGAAGTCAGATGCATTTTCAAGGCCGCCCCAAAAGTGCGAGTAAAAGCCAGTCCAACGTGATCATGAGTCGCAGAGCAAGGAAGTGCAAGCCAGAAAGAAAAAAGTGCAGCCTAAACGTCCAAGGAACCTTTCAAAGTCAAGAAAACATATCAAGATATTCCATGAAGTTCAGGCTACACTTGGGGGCTAATGTCGGGGGAATAATTAACCCGCGACTTATTCAAGCCAAAACGGCGACTTCATCTTCATGATCACGCTATTATTGGGCCATGTAAAGATGGGCCGATCAAGGATCGCGGCCTGCCAAAGGAAGGCTCCAGAAGGTCGGTGGTAAAACTTGCCTTGGAAGACAAGAAGATGATCGGCTTCGTGTAGAACTCTTGTAACCTAGCGAGCCTCTGTGTATATAAAGAGGACTCGCAGGACTTAGACAGGGTCAAGCTATCAAGCCCTAAAACCCTAGCTCTTACGGCGAGTTCCCAGATCGGATCGCCTCCATTGTAACACCACATATATCATATCAATACCAAGCTAGGGTAGGCAGGAAGTAGGTCTTTACCTCACATTGAGGGGCCGAACCTGGGTAAATCTGTGTTCGTCCTTGTTCCTGCGATCCCAAGCTCGGAGACGATTGACTCGCGCAAATCCCACACCTACGAAGTCATCCATGACATCTGACGTGACAAACCCACGACAGTTGGGCTAGCCTCTAATAATTGATTGGAGCGGAGGAGGGCACTGGCTGTGTTCGTTTATCGGCCAAGCTCCAATCAATTATTTTGCGGTGCCATGAGGGCGAGGTTAGACTGTTAGAGGCTAGCTCAGTGTCTGGATCAGGATCAAATTGACGGGGACAAGATCTTAACCTTATATTTGGAGGGGATGAAGGCGACAATTTAACATGTCAATAGATAAATAATTGATGCCTTACCTAAACTGATATTTCTATGTCGAGTTGTCGATGAAGCATAGACGGTGACAATACAAAAAGATAGAGGATTAGGTTTCAGCACTCTTGCCACTGGTGGGCCGCAAGCCCACGACAGCGCCAAGCCCACAACAGAAGCAACCCACAACGCAGCGTGAACACGTGTCAGGTGAGGACTGGGTTGAGTGAAGATACAAATAGCCGCACGATTCAAGGAGAGCGATATCTAAGATCGACCACGAAACCCGGCGGTGGCGGCTACCTACTCCCTTTTGTCTCTCAACCCTACATCTCATTCATGCTTCACCTTTCAGCACCTTGCGCTTGTAATCGTCATATCTGAACTCTAGCTACTCTGTATCTGAATCTTGTGAGCTCGAATAATAGAATCATGAACGAGTACCTAACACCTGGTATCAGAGCCACCATTCAGAGACATAAATTTTCTCTCACCTGCTCCCTCACCTGTGGCCGGCGTTGCTGCCACACCTCTCCCACTAGGCCTGAGAGTATTAATTTTCTCTTACATCGGTAGACTTCCCCCACCGAGAACCCTAAGGTCTTTCCTCGCTTTTGTTGGCGTCGTCACCCCCGCGTCGAGCGTCGCTTATGGCTTGGTCTAGGCTCGCCGTCGCCATCGCGTCACAGCCGATAAGGCGAGCCTATTGCTTCTTCGACTATAAAAGTTATTTGAAGTTAAGGCTGAAAACAGTCTAGCTAGAATGTTCAAAAACTACTCCCTCTGTCTCTAAATATAAAACGTTCTAGCTGTTTAATATGAACTGCTAGGACGTCTTATATTTAGGGACAGAGGGAGTAGTTTACTGTGTTAGATCGTGGCGTGAATGTACCAAGCTGTTCACAACTACGTACACCTCAATTCCCTCTGTTGCAAAGACTCCTGTTTCTTGTCAAATACCATGTAGTTACCTGTGTAGACTAGAGGGCCACACATTGACTAGCAAGTTAGATGCCGCTGGATTGGTGTATTGTAATACTTCTTCCATATAGTGAACTAGAAAGATACCCCGCGCGTTGCGGCGAAAATCTCTTTAAAAAAATATTGTGTAAATAAGGCATATAAGACACATGAAATATGAAGTTGGATATATGGAAGGTTCAGTTGATCACATTGTCGAAAGGCTAAATTTAATTGACATGATTTTTTTTTGTATTTGATGGTTAAAAATTGGTGACATGGACAATTGGATAGATGAAAAGTAAATGATGTGGATATGTTGCATGCAAGAAAATATTGGCTTTAATTAATATTGGTGGGATGACATGGACATTTGGTTGGCTAAGAGAATGAATGATGTGGATAGCTTGCATGTTGAGATAGAAAAATAATTAATACACTTAGTGGGTTTTGCTTTATAAGAAGTATAGATTACGCCTTTGTGAGTGTATAATATTTTTCTTATATGATGTTTTCACACAAAATTGTTCTTTATGTTCTTGTATGAAATATACATACTAAATACCACAAAATAATAACAATAATAATTTAGAAGTACATTTATATATAACCGAATGATTATTACCGGACCGGCCGGTCTGAAACTCTGAATTCCTCGTCATACGAATATAGTCAAATCTAGAGAAGTTCAGCTTCACACTTCGTAGGACATCATCATTTTACAAACGGATGCAATACTATATTTTCAATTACAAAACATAAATATAATTAAACCAGGACTTGACATGTAACATTCTACTTTATTTATCGCCAAGGTCAAATGAAAATTAGCGTGCAGATTAAGATTTAAGAGAAATATAAGCAGCAAACCAGCTGTCGCATGCTCACAAACATGTGCAGCAAGCTACATAATCAACTAAGGACGTAAAACAAAAGAAACAGTACTCAAGAATCAAAACACAAGCCCGCATCCTTGGAGCTTCTCCTGGACGATGCGGTCTAACTTTTCCCCCATCTCTTGGCTTATGTGATTTACCCAATCTCCTACTTTTCCTTTCCTAAAGAACACAGAGTTATCAAGATACACCTTGTTTCCGCGATCAACGCCACCTACCTGGTTAACTTGTAGGCTGGTAAGCGTTTCAAAGCTACACAGCCTCACCACTTCTTGGGCAACACCAGAGCTCTCCTCCTCTTCGGTCAATGGGACGCCAAGGAATTCTGCTAGCTTCCTCACAGCTTGCACCGGATCTGACATGATCTCTTCATACTTCAAGAAGAGAACGTTGTTAGGCCTCGAGAGACTCTCCTTCCAGTACCCGAGGCAGTGATCCCAGAAGGGGCCATAAGGCGAGAACCCCTCACAGAACATACTGAAAGCACTGTCCATTGACAAGTTGCAACCCTCGACAACCCTGTTCTCGTAGTGCAACCTTGACACCAGGGCATCTTTGGGATCCCGGCACAAGTACACGATTCGACAGCCACGCGAGCTCGTGCCCGGCGGGAGCATCGACATCGGCATGTGCGTCGCGAGGAGCCTTGGAGAAGAAAGTGCCTCGATGTCGGTGTGATCCGTGCCAAGGCCAGGGATCTCGATGAATGGCACGACATGCTGAGGGTGGCGAGTGAGGAGGGGGTGGTCGCTGAAGCTGTAGCGAGAGCGGTTGGTGATGGTGAAGACGAGGGCCTTGAGCCAGGTGGTGCCGCATTTGGGCTGTGTGGCGAGGATGATGTCCTCGGCGCGGGGCTTGTAGGTCTCTTGGACTAACAGGATGTTCTCTATCATTCGAGGCCGAAACCAGTACTTCTTGTATTGGATCAGTGGATGTCCCCACCCTTCTCTTGCTGGCAGTGTGGATATGAAATCTCTGAGCTGTCCTTCTGTTGGTAGGACACCCTCTGATGAACTCTTGGTGGCACTCTCCGATGGAACCAGAGCCATGGCTGATGGGAGAGGAGACAAAGCTTTGTGTTCCGGGCTTCTTGCTTGATGGATCCTACTGGTTTTATGTTGCGGCGACGACATGGATCTATATCGCGGTAGATGGAGGTTGATGTGGCGATGAGAAGTAGATGGATATGATTGAGAAGTTACTATACTCTATGGAGGAGCAGGTTCTCGTGGCGTTGAAGGATCATACTTTATGGAGGAGCAGGTTCTCGTGGCGTTTAAAGTTTAGAAGATCAATCATTACGTTTCGCCCGAGGGCTCACGACTGACCTTAATTAAGTTGCCTTGCCTACAGTTACAGCGATGAGGCAAACATCGTTTTTTTTTTAAGAAGGTTTCACAGCCTGCTCACCACTATATATACTGAGATCGCTATTGGATGGGGCATCATCATCTTGTTATGGTGGCGGAATCTTCTCTCGGTCACTCTTTGTTGGAACATGCGCAATTGGTGATGGGAAAAGCTTAGACCGGAATCTTCTCTCGGTCACTCTTTGTTGGAACATGCTTCTTTATTTTCTTTATTATAGACTTATCCACTTAGATGAATAAATCATACTCTATTTATATTATTAACCAATATATATCCCAATCCATCTCCAGGTTTGTGCCAGAGGGACATCGAAAAACGCCTAGCTATGCAGAATGACACCAGGACGTGGACGACGAAAGACGGCTATAAACCGTTCCCGGCGCCGATGCAGAAGAAGGCTACATGATTGTGCTCCCGCTCTTGCTCACCATCATCGCCGCTATGTACTCTATTTGATGCTAGTTTAGGCGGTGACCAATTTATTTGTAATGTGTGAAATGATGAACTTTTGTATCATGACTTGTGTAAAAATTCGGCACTTGTCACTGTATGTATGTATCTCGGACTCTAAATAATGTGATGACATAGTAATGTGTCTGTTTTCATATACCGTGTCAACTATATTATTGTTTCTATTATATTTGTATAAATCCTGTATATACACCTGTATTTGTACAGTGGCAGCAGCAAATTGCGAATACGTATACAAGTATTCTGTGGCGCATGGTTTTTTTTTATTTTGTGGCGCACATATTTCTGTGGCGCACGCGTCAGTGATGCGTCACTGATATAATTCTGTGGTGCACTGTGCTGGGTGCGCCATAGAAACTTGATCTTTCTGTGGCGCACCCAGCGGTGTGCCACAGAATTAAAATTTAGTGGCGTGATATCTGTGGCGCACCCGCCATGCGCCACAGAAAGGCAAAATGGGTGCGCCACAGATAGCCCTTTTCCTACTAGTGCTCACGGGCCAAGCTTTGGCCACATAAACCAGCAGGCTGGACTCATATTTGCCTAGGCCGGATGGGCTACTTGGGCTGCTAGCCCAACGAATTTGGAGGAGCTACGCCGAACGAACCAGCTCCGACTGGGACGCTGGAGTCTAGTTCGGGACGCTGGATTTGAGGATTCGGTGGATCCAGCGAGTTACCGAACACGCCCTAAGTTACCACTTTTGGGATGAGCACAATAGATGTGTCATTTATTAATTTATGCATTAGTCCGGTTCTGAAAATGTACTTCAAGGCCTAAATAATTGCAATTCTCCTTCTCGAAACAGGCTTTCTCCCCACTTTATAAATGAAGTCACAAACGGCCGAATTGATACAAGGTAACGAGAAAACCCTCTTACACTGCAAATCAAGAATAAACAAAAAAGCACAAGAAAAACCAAGACTTGCCACCGGTAACACCGTACCGAGACCGAGGGGAAAGGACTCCACGACGACACCCCCAAGAGGGTAAGGACGCAACGCACCGCCGTCGATGAGACCGACGGTCAAGGATTTTCACCTGGAGCCCTCGTGTAGAAGGTGCCCACAACAGAGCCCCTAGGAGGGTTACGACACCCGCAGGCATCACCGTCGTCGGCGTTCAAACGCGGGGCTTTCGCCTCGACAAATCTTCGCACACGCCCGCTATCAAATCGCCTGTTGTCCTCGAGCCCGGCCTTCTGAACACGATCTAGGAGTTGTCGTAGCCGAAGCGCCGCCACCACCAAGGTCCCCTGCTGTCTGCTCCTCGCCACCCATATGACCAAGAAACAAGACCATCACCACCGCCACGGTTGCTCGCTGAAGAAACACCAGCGCGGTCCACCTTCCAAGGCCGCCACCCCGACGTCCACGAACTCGAGCCCATGCCACGAACAACATCACACCGCAAGGCCGACGGAATGGGAGAGGTAGGCGAGCACAAGAACCTGTAGCCATCAGGCCGCGCAGCACCCTAGGTGAGGGGATCCACCTCAGTCACCCAGATCAGACCCGTCTGACCCAAATCAGGCCTGATCCAGCCCATATCAGCCCCGCCGCCGCGCTGCTGCGCCAAGTCGCCACTGTCGTCCGTGCACAGGGTCTGCTCCGTCGGGAACCCCTCCATCACCGCGCGATGCCTGCCACCATGCTCAGCCGCCGTGCCATGGACGGCGTCGCCGCTGCATCACTCCCCACCAGGCCCCGGCCGAACCACGAGCCTACGCAGGGGAGCTCCACCACCGCGTCGCCCGGGGACAAGCCACGCCGTCGCCGACGCCGCTCCGCTGCCTGTCAAGCCCGTTTCCATGGCCGCACTGCCGCCACGCCAGACATCCCGCCAGGACGAGCGCGCGTCGGGTAGAAGAAGGCCCGCCGCCGCCGGCACCACAAGGGCTTTGCCCTGCGGCGTGTGCCGGCGACGGCGGGGAGAGAGGAGGGGAGAGGAGGATGCTTGCGGCGGAGGCTAGGGTTCCGTCCCGATCGCCCGAGCAGGGGGGCGACGCGGGACTCGTGGTTTTTTTTCCTCCAATAATTGCAATTCTCGGCACTTCCCTGTTTTTTTTTACAAAATCTAGCGCCAAACATATCCGGACCTACCACCTTGATTTGACCAATTTGAAATGGTGCATCAAAATCCTCTTTATAAGTAAATTCTCTACATTTTCTAGTGATATTAATTAATTTGATGTTGTATATATTGCTACATTTCTCTATAAACTTGATCAAACTTTTTTTTTGACTTTGGACAAAGATAGAAGTACTATTGCCGACTAGATCGATCCCTCTCGTGCCGCACACTACCAGTACCAAACATATATCGATCTAGACGCTTTGCGCATCACCAATTGCGCATGTTCCAACAAAGAGTGACCGTCCGAGAGAAGATTAGACCACCAGAACAAGATGACAATGGCCCATCCAAAAGCAATATCATAATCGCACCTCCCGCGATGCAAGGATGGTCGCAACAGCTGATCCGACAGAATGACTACTGGTTTTTTTTTACCTGAGAAAGTTTCGTTGATGTCTTTATTGATCACAAATAATGTTTACAGGGATAGAAACGAGATCAGGGTCTAACTACTCAGCACATGTGTAAAGTTTCTGAACTTTGCAACGTTAAATCGGAGTATATATCGAAGCGTTGTTTGCCTGATCGCTGTAACTGACAACTCTAGGCAACTTAATTAAGTTCAGTCGAGAGCCCCCGGGCGAAACGTAATGATTGATCTTCGAAACTTTAAACGCCACGAGAACTTGCTCCTGCATAAAGTATAGTAACATCTCAATCATATCCATCCAGTTTTCGTCGCCACATCAACCTGCTTCCTCTTTCCGAGTCGTCCTCCACCATCTACCGCGATATAGACCCATGTCGTCGCAGCAACATAAAAGCAGTAGGATCCATCAAGCAAGAAGCAAGCCCGGAACACAAAGCTTTGCCTCCTCTCCCATCAGCCATGGCTCAGGTTCCGTCTGAGAGTGCCACCGAGAGTTCATCAGAAGATGTCCTAGTACCCAAAATAAGCCAGCTCAAAGATTTCATATCCACACTGCCAGCAAAACAAGGGTGGTCACAGGCACTGATCCAATATAAGAATTACTGGTTTCGGCCTCAGATGCTGGAGAAGATCTTGCTAGTTCAAGAGACCTGCAGCTACAAGCCCCGCGCCGACGACATCATCCTCGCCACACAGCCCAAGTGCGGCACCACCTGGCTCAAGGCCCTCGTCTTCACCATCACCAACCGCTCCCGCTACAGCTTCAGCGACCACCCCCTCCTCACCCGCCACCCTCAGCACGTCGTGCCATTCATCGAGATCCCTGGCCTTGGCACGGATCATGCCGACATCGAGACACTTCCTTTTCCAAGGCTTCTCGCGACGCACATGCCCATGTCCATGCTCCCACCGGACACAACCTCGCGTGGCTGTCGAATCGTGTACTTGTGCCGGGATCCCAAAGATGCCCTGGTGTCCAGGTTGCACTACGAGAACAGAGTCGTCGAGGGTTGCAACTTGTCGATGGACAGTGCTTTCAGTATGTTCTGTGAGGGGTTCTCGCCTTATGGCCCCTTCTGGGATCACTGCCTCGAGTACTGGAAGGAGAGTCTCTCTAGGCCTAACAATGTTCTTTTCTTGAAGTATGAAGAGATCATGTCAGATCCAGTGCAAGCCGTGAGGAGGATAGCAGAATTCCTTGGCGTCCCATTGACCGGAGAGGAGGAGAGCTCTGGTGTTGCCGAAGAGGTGGTGAGGCTGTGTAGCTTTGAAACGCTCACCAGCCTACAAGTTAACCAGGTTGGTGGCGTTGATCGCGGCAACAAGGTGTATCTTGATAATTCTGTGTTTTTTCGGAAAGGAAAAGTAGGAGACTGGACAAATCACATGAGCCAAGAGATGGGGGATAAGTTAGACCACATCGTCCAAGAGAAGCTCCAGGGATGCGGGCTTGTGTTTTGATTCTTGAGCGTTTCTTATGTCTTCTGTCCTCTTGGTTGACTATGTATATTGTTGCACATGTTTGTGACAACTGCTTTGCTACTGATTTCTTTGAAATCTGAAGCCCTGCGACAATTGTGATTTAATCTTCGGAAATAAAAAAAATGCTCATTATCTTCAACAAAATCTGATTCGTTTGTGCTCACTAATATATATGGTCCCTATCAACATGAAAGATCTGAATTGGTTACCTGATATTGGGATGCCCAATTCCTCTACGCAGGTGAGCAGGCTGGGTGCGGACACTCGGGTGACTTGCCAATTTCGTTGCATTGTTTCTAGAGTTATGGCTAGCTTTGATTTGGGGCTTTTGGTTTTGAGTTATATCTCCTCTGATTTTTCATGTACATTTTATTTTTCAGAGCCTCAGTACCATGTTTGAGTCCAAGAATTGTGGGTTAGCCGATAGAGATTCACCTCCAAGTTTGGAACATCGAGCCATAACAGCCAAATTTGTAGCATTTTAAGGATAGAACACTGGCATGAGCTTTTGGGATATGAAGGTCTGATCTGTGGAATATCTGTATCTGTTTTCAGTCAGGCAGTGTAGCCATTGTACTATAGCTAGTAGAAAATTATGGTAGCAAAAGTTGGTTTACTATTTGTAGGAAGGAGAAAGTTGTGATTTGCCCAATGATTTGATGGAATGGCAGGGACCGGAATGGTGCTAGGGATGAGTACGGTAATTTGATATAACGGCTTGTAGGCATTTTACGCGTTGTGAGAACGCCCTGAAATCGGAATTGAATGCATGCTTAGAGGACTTAGAGCTAGCTCTAGCTCAAACCCAATTGCCGATCATCATTGAAACGGACTGTTGCCAATTGGTAACAATGGTGGGACCTGCTGCACAGGATCGCTCCATACATACTCATCTGGTCGCTGAGATGCAGGGGTTAGTAAAGCAAGGTAGACATTGTATCTTTGTAAGGGTGGATCGTGGACAAGTTAGGGCTAGTCATGTTCTTGCAAATTTTGCGAGGACGGAGCGTAGAACTGCTATCTGGCTCGGTTCAGGACCTGATGTTTTGCTTCAGGAGCTTGTGCTTGAGTCTCTTTTATCCCTAATGCCTAATAAAGATCCAGTTTTACCCGCAAAAAAAACATAAAAGAAAACACTATCAAAACTATGGGACATGTATGACGAACAGAAAGGAAGTAGAGGTAGTTATGCTCTTGTCCATCTTGAAAAACAATTAAGTTCTCATTCCCCTCCAAATGTAAGGTCAGGATCTTGTCCCCGTCAACTGGATCCCGATCCAGACACTGAGCTCTAAGCCTCTAACAGTCTAACCTCACCCTCATGGCACCACAAAATAATTGATTAGAGCATCCGCATACTCAGCTAGAACGTGTGCACATCAACTTCCCATTAGAAGAATATATACATATTTGATTCTTTATTAATAAAAAATATACATATTTGAGAGAAAAAAATGCTTAACTTATATTGTTTGCTAAGCTCACTAAGTTTTTATCTTCTGTCTCTTAGAAGAATGGTAGTTTCTGGTGAAGAAAACATCCCTGTGGTTCCTATGAGAAGTCTTGTAAACATCTCCTCAGCTGACTGAGACGTACCAAGCTGGTGTTTGGCTGCTTAGATGTAATGGCATCGTATCCAATTATTTTTAGCCTTGCAGACGACAAGTCAACTTCATACAATTCCGTAACACAGACAACATTGACGAGTCAAACAAACATAAGGATTTCAGGAACGGCTGGCGTTGCTGTTTTGATATTAAATCAAGGAATAGTTGTGACATCACAAGAAATTCAGACTAAATAGCAAAAACAAGTGATAGGGTGGTTGCAGCTAAAACCAAGCAGGAAATTTCAGAAGAAGAAAAAACGGTCCAGATAATGACCCAAACCAGGTGATTAGGGCTCCCATGCTACCAAATAAACAGAGTCAGGATCAGGCTGAGTTCTTGACAAGCATTTCCTACCAGACATGAACAACCAGCCGGACAAAGGTGTCATGTTCAAATTACCTTTTTTTTTGTCGATGTCTTTCTATCATAGTTCTGGCCTGTTTCGTTTGTCCATTGCCCAGCAAGAATGTGCTGATGAAATCTGCCAGCTTCTTTGTCCTCACTCCTCAGCAATCAGCATGTCTCTGGCCCAACCAACAGGAGACATGTTAAATTCGTATATGACCATCAATCAAGCTGAACTCATTGACAAAATCAAATCACTATGGAAGGGGATGAGCTGAGCGGATCAACCGATGGCCACCAGCACCGCATTGACATTGACACCGCCGCGGAGACGAAATCTGATGCGGCCGATGGCGGCGTTCAAGCCGAGCGGAAGTGGCTGCGCAAGCTCACGTCGGCGACGGTGAACAAGGCCGTGATGAGTGTTATAAACGATAGCAAATAAACGACGAAGAGCGGAACGATCAAACCAAAGGGGACACGAGATTTTAACGTGAAAAACCTCTACAAACAAAGGAGAGGAAAAAAACCACGGGCGCCAGCCAGCAATACTTCACTATATCGGGTGAGGTTACAAACGCCGTGGGTTTACAATGTGTGGCTTACCCCAAGCGACGGTTTACAAGATGTATATATGGTGGCATAAAACCCTAAGTCAGCTGCAGTCTGACTCGGAAACGACGTGTACCCTACGGCCCAAACCTCCGGCGACGGGCCTCCGCTTCGTTCCGAAGTTAGCCTCTCACTTTATATCTTCATATGAATTTGGAACACATCAAAATAACACTCCACCTTGAGACAAATTCCATCTTGTAGCATGAACGAGAACTTCACCCTGAAACAACAAAGAAAAACACCTTCGGCGCCAAATAGCCTCTTGGGCTAGACAGTGATACCAACTAAGCCGAGCAAAGCTCGAACTTAGTAACAGGAACTGGCTTTGTCATCATATCAGCAGGATTATCATGAGTACTTATCTTGCATACCTTCAGTTTACCTTTTGCAACAACATCACGCACATAATGGTATTTGACGTCAATGTGCTTTGTTCTCTCATGGAACATCTGATCCTTAGTAAGGTAAATAGCACTCTGACTATCACAAAACAGGTTAATGCAAGTATCATCTCCACAAAGCTCAGCAAACAAACCTTTCAGCCAAACCGATTCTTTACATGCTTCAGCAATAGCCATGTACTCTGCTTCAGTGGTAGACTGGGCAACAACGGATTGCAACGTTGCCCTCCAACTCACGGCACAACCACCAAGCGTGAACACATAACCTGTGAGGGATCTCCTCTTATCCAAATCGGCAGCAAAATCTGAATCCACATAGCCTACGAGTCCCTCATCAGTCTTGCCGAACTTGAGGCAAGCATTGGATGTGCCACGAAGGTACCTGAAAATCCACTGAACAGCCTTCCAATGTTCTTTACCAGGATTAGCCATATATCTACTAACCAAACTCATAGCATATGATAAATCTGGACGTGAGCAAACCATGGCATACATTAAAGAACCAACAGCACTAGAATATGGAACTCTAGACATGTACTCAAAATCCTCATCCGTACTAGGACATTGTTCAGCTGACAATTTAAAGTGAGGAGCAATAGGAGTACTAACAGACTTTGCATCATGCATGTTAAAACGATGAAGAACTTTCTTAATGTAATTTTGCTGACTAAGAAACAACAAACCAGAATTTCTGTCACGGGTAATCTCCATACCTAGAATTTTCTTAGCAGCACCAAGATCCTTCATCTCAAACTCGCTACTCAACTGTGACTTGAGAGCAGCGATATCTTTCTTGCTCTTGGCAGCAATCAACATATCATCAACATATAATAACAGGTATATAGGTGATCCATTAACAAACTTAATGTACACACAGCTATCAAATTCAGACCTCTTAAAGCCATGTGACAACATAAAAGAATCAAACCTTTTATACCACTGACGAGGAGATTGTTTCAAACCGTATAAGGACCTTTTCAACTTACACACAAGATCCTCCTTACCAGGCACTATGAACCCTTCTGGCTGGTCCATGTATATCTCCTCCTCCAACTCTCCATGCAGAAACGCAGTCTTTACATCTAACTGCTCAAGCTCAAGATCACGCATAGCAACAATACCAAAGAATGTACGAATTGAACTATGCTTAACAACTGGAGAGAAAACATCATTATAATCAACACCTGGAATTTGACTGAAGCCTTTTGCAACTAACCTTGCCTTAAACCTCGGAGGCTCGCTAGGAGATAAACCCTCCTTTCTCTTGAAGATCCACTTACAGCGGACTGCCTTCTTTTTCTTAGGCAAGCGCACAACTTCCCATGTGCCATTCTTATCGAGTGACTGCATCTCTTCTTGCATAGCAGCAAGCCACTTCTCGCGGTCACCGGAACCAATAGCTTCAGTATAGTGGACGGCTCATGTCCGTGCTCCACCTGTTCTGCACAACTCAGAGCATAATCAACAATGTTACACTCTTCAATTAAACGTGGTCGAGGACCACAATTCCTCCTGTTCCTACGAGCAGCAATAGACTGTTGTGGCTGCAAAACAGGGGGTGAGTTCTGAACATTATCATTATCAGAATCAGAAGAAACAGAATCATCAGAACCAGCAGAATCAGGATCAGAATCATCTGAAGTAGCAGCACCATCATTGTCAACAGTGACATTTTCCTTTTCAACAGAGTGCTCCACCTCGACACGAACCTGCTCCTCAGAAAAATCTGGCAAAACATCTGAGGACAACTTATCAAAGTACATAACAGATTCATTGAAAACAACACTCCTGCTCATAAATGCCTTGCTAGTTTCGGGATTCCATAACTTGTATCCTTTTACACCCGAACCATAACCAATGAACACACACTTAATAGCTCTCGGCTCTAACTTTCCATTATCAACATGAGCATAAGCAGTGCACCGAAAACTTTAAGCTGTGAATAATCAGCAGGGAATCTGACCATACCTCAATGGGAGTTTTCTTGTCGAGGGGAATAGATGGTGACCTGTTTATCAAGTAGCAGGCGGTGGCAGCCGCCTCAGCCCAAAAACGCTTACTCATGCGAGCGTTGGAGATCATGCAGCGAGCCTTGGAGATGATGGTCCTGTTCATCCGCTCCGCTACACCATTCTGCTGAGGCGTGTACGGGATGGTGAGGTGCCTGACAATGCCTTCTTTCCTGCAATAATCATTAAAGGCATTCGAACAAAATTCGCCACCATTGTCAGTACGAAGTAATTTCACCTTCCTTTCTGTTTGCCTTTCAATCATAGCTTTCCACTCTTTAAAAGCAGCAAACGTATCATCCTTATTTTTCATGAAATAAGGCCAAACTCTTCTAGAGTAATCATCAATAATGGTAAGCATATAACGAGCACCACCATAAGAGGGCTTACGAGATGGCCCCCAAACATCAGCATGTACATAATCAAGTGTACCTTTGGTGGTGTGGACAGAAGCATTAAACTTAACTCTTGTGTGCTTACCGAAAATGCAGTGTTCACAGAACTGCATCTTACCCAAACTGCATCCTTGCAGCAAGTCTCTCTTGATCAATTCTGCCATACCAAGTTCACTCATATGTCCAAGACGCTTATGCCAAAGGTTAGTTTTACTAGCGTCATCATGAGAAACAGCAGCAACAGTACCAGATAACGTGCTACCTCTAAGAACATATAACTTAGCAGAATTCATATCACCAACCATAACAATGAGAGAACCTTTTGATACCTTTAGGAGTTTATTTCCTCCTTTGTACTTGTACCCGTCACAGTCAAGGGTACTGAGCGAGATCAAATTTCTTGCCATGGTTGGTATGTGTTTCACTCCCGTCAACGTGCGTGTCATACCGTCATGTGTCTTGACCTGAACGGAACCAACGCCAACAATGTTGCATTGCTGGTCGTTCCCCACACGCACGAAATCTCCAGTCTGCACTAACTCATAAGAACTGAACCAATCTTTGTTACAGCAAATATGAAAAGAACATGCAGTATCTAGAATCCATTCATCCTGACGAGAAACACATGCAGCTAAAACAGCTAGGCATTCGCCATCAGAACTACCATCAACAACAGAAGCCTCACCGGTATCATTACCTTCATTATTTTTCGGTTGGTAAGTACCTTTTCTTTTCTCCTTGTTCTGCAACTTCCAACAATCATCAATGACATGATTAGATTTCTTACAATACCTGCAGAACTTGTCACGGCCTTTAGACTTTGAGCGACCTCTGTCACCCTTGCTCTTGTCTCTGTTGTGTTGTAGTGATTATCTCGCTGCTCAGGCCTCCCTCGGACCTGCAAAGCATCGCCCTTGGAGGACGACGTCTCCTCTTTCTGTACCATACCTTTCATCTTTTCCCTGGCAAGCAGGGCCTCATATACTTCCGCGGTGGTTAGTTCATCACGGCTTAACAGTATGGTATCACGAAAATTTGCAAAGGAATTTGGCAGCGACATAGAAGTAAAAGTGCTAGATCTTCATCATCGTACTTTACCTCCATCGACACTAGGTCAGAAACGATCTCCTTAAAGATCGATAAGTGATTCATTACCGAACCACCTTCTTGCAACTTGTGCGTGAACAACTTCATCTTCACATGCATCTTGCTGGTGAGATCTTTGGACATGCAGATCGACTCCAGCTTAGCCCACAGTGCCGCTGCGGTTTTCTCCTGGAGTACTTCTTGCAGAATATCATTAGATAGATGAAGTTGAATAAGCGATAAAGCCTTACGGTCTTTCCGCTTCTCATCGGCGGTCCATGCCGCCGCATCCTTGTCGCCGAATTTCTCCAGCGCCTCGTCAAGATCATTGGACTGTGCGAGGATCGCACGCATCTTGACCTGCCACAGCGAAAATCTCGTCTTGTAGTCCAGCGCCGGTAGATCGAACTTCATCGATGCCATCCAAAACCCTAATCTGAAAACAGATCTGAAACAGGGCTCTGATACCACTTGTTATAAACGATAGCAAAAAACGACGAAGAGCGGAACGATCAAACCAAAGGGGACACGAGATTTTAACGTGGAAAACCTCTCCAAACAAAGGAGAGGAAAAAACCACGGGCGCCAGCCAGCAATACTTCACTATATCGGGTGAGGTTACAAACGCCGTGGGTTTACAATGTGTGGCTTACCCCAAGCGGCGGCTTACAAGATGTATATATGGTGGCATAAAACCCTAAGTCAGCTGCAGTCTGACTCGGAAACGACGTGTACCCTGCGGCCCAAGCCTCCGGCGACGGGCCTCCGCTTCGCTCCGAAGTTAGCCTCTCACTTTATATCTTCATATGAATTTGGAACACATCAAAATAACAATGAGGGACCTCATCGCGCGGACGCCCATGCTGTGGTACCTCGGCGAGCGCTCGGGCACCATCCTCCGGTCGCGCCCCGGCCGCTCCGGCCGCGTCGAGGCGCTCCACGCGGTGCGCGCCGTGGCCATCGGCCCGTTCCACCACGGCGACCCTGGACTCCCTTTCCCCGACGACGTCAAGCTCCCCTTCATGCGGTACCTGCAGGAACAGTGCGGGCTCGACGTCGACCGCTACGTCGCGGCGCTGTCCGCGGAGCGCCACCGCCTCCGTGACGAGTTCACCGACGACGACGAGCTGCTGGACGACGAGGAGAGGTTCCTTCAGATGCTGCTCTTGGACAGCTGCTTCGTCCTCGTCGTCAGCATGATGCTTAGCAAGGCGGGCGTCGGTGACGACGCCGACAGCGCGGCGCGGGCGGCGTCCATCAACCGGGAGTACTTCATCCTGCACATGGCCGTGGCGCAGCACGCGGAGCAGATCAAGCTGGACATGCTGGTGCTCGAGAACCAGGTCCCATTCGCCGCCGCCAAGCTGCTCGTGGCCTCCTGCGACAGGCTGAAGCTTCGGCACTCCGTCGAGGTGGTCGTGCTCGGCTGCTTCGACGACGTCTGCCCGAAGCGAGCGCGCCTCCCCTGCCACGCCGCGGGCGCCGAGTTCCACCACGTCCTGCACCTCTTCCACTGGTCCCGCGTGCCGGAGACCAAGTACGCCATCCTGTCCACGCCGCTGAAGCTCCTCAAGATCAAGAAGCAGGCGGAGCGGCTGTTCCCCTGCTCCATGGATCTGCGGCACTCGGCGGTGTGGTTCCGGCAGGCGGACTCGGACACGTCGACGTTGAGCTGCCAGGGCGGCCTCGACATGTCGTTCTGGAGCCGGCCGGCGAGCCTCCTGGCGGTGATGAGCATCCCGTGCTTCCACGTCCACGAGTACAGCGCCGTGGTGCTCTACAACATGCTGGCCTTCGAGATGCACTTCCACTAGGCGCACGGCGCCTGCGTGACGACGCACGTGGCGCAGGTGGAGGGCCTCGTCCGGTGTTCGGGAGACGCCACGTTCCTCCGCCGGCGAGGCGTCCTCTCATCCACGCGGTTCTCGGACACGGAGCTCGTCTACTTCTTCCGGGAGCTCGGGGCGCACACCGTCGGCGCCAGGCTGCCGGACGAGTTTAGCGACATGCTCGACGCCGTGGCGTGCCACCGCGGCCGGCGGATCAGCTGGTGGTGCGGCGGCTTCGTGCTGCACTTCTTCCCGTCGCCGTGGGTGGCCGTCTCGCTATTCGCGGCGGCCGCGATATTCGTTGTGCCGTCCCTGCTGCAGACGGTGTATACCATGCTCAGCTACAACCAGAGCACTAGCTAGTTGAGCGGTTACGAGCTTCTCCAACCGCACAACCTGTATCTCAGCCGACCGAGATACGGGTTGTGCGCCATATGGGTTGGAGAAGCTCATAACCGCACGGAGAGATTGATCTATTCGGCAATATATCACACTGAGGAAGCAGCCAAGTGAAGTGCTACGAGATTGAAACTGGCTCACGGATGTAGATGAACTCGTTGTGCAAAATGCATTTTTAACACATTTCAAAATGTTTAAAAAATTCAAACAAAAAATTTGGGTGTTCGTATGAAAAATGTCTATTCGTACGAAAAAGTTTCGCATCGAAAAGACATTTTGTGTGACCGGTATAAAAAAGAAAAAATGTTATGTGCAAAGTCATTTTTGAACACCGGGATTTTTCTTTTTTTGACTGGCCGTACAAAATGTTTTTTCCTCCTGATTTTTTTATACGAACATAAAATGTTCATATGTAGACCCGAAATTCTTGTTTGAATTTTTTGACATTTTAAAATTCGTTTTTTGGATAGTGGGTGTAGATGCACCTATGAGCCGAAGTGGATTTCCCTACGAGATTTTTTATTTCTTTCTACATATGGATCTGATCAAGATGCTGTAGTGTTATGGATCAGCAGGTTGGCGTGGTGTGGACATTTCAGAAGATTATTCATACATTGCTTGTTTCTTACAGAAGTCATTTTCATACGAACACCAGGACAGCGAAGAAGATACAGTAATACTGATTAATTATATTCACCATCCAGCATCCCACAGGCCGTCTCATTCATAGGGGGAAATGTTTTACTCTTCCGCAGGTGGACGCTTCCAAGTTATGGTGGCGGAATCTTCTCTCGGTCACTCTTTGTTGGAACATGCGCAATTGGTGATGGGAAAAGCTTAGACCGGTATATCTATGGTACTGAACTACTGGTTGTGTCATTGTGTGTGATGGCACGAGAGGGATCGATCTATTTGTCAATATATAACACTGAGGAAGCTGGCAAGTGAAGTGCTACGAGATTGTTTATTTCATTCTACATATACAGAAATATATGGATCTGATCGAGATGTTGTGCTATATGGAGCAGCAGGTTGGCGCGGTGTGGACATTTCAGAAGATTATTCATTACATTGCTTGTTTCTGATTAACAACAGTCATTTCCATACGTACACCAGGACAAAGAAGAAGATACAGTATTGATTAATTATATTCAGCATCTCACATTGATGTGTTCAATAGGGAAATACTTTTACTCTTCTGCAGGTGGACGCTTCCACGGCGCCCTGACCGGCCTGGCGGGGCGGTGAGTGGGGTGCCGGAGACAGTCGCAGAGGCGCCGGAAGAAGTCCACGACCGGCTGGATCCGCGACAGCAGCACGAAGACCAGCCCGAGCACGCCGCCGGTCACCGTCATGATCGCCATTGGCTCCATGGTCGCTCCTTCCGGCGTTTAATTCTTCCTCGCTCTCTCCTGCCCAGGAACTGGCACTTGGTGTAAGATGCAGTGTTTTTTGCTAGACGAATGGAGGGTGAATGGTGGATTTTATCAAGGAGAGGCTGCTGCTTCTCATAAACCACTCGGTCTTAAAGCCGCTCCGGTAACCGCGGGCGTACCTCCACGGCAACCAAAACGGCTATTTTCGGAGGGAGCGGTTACTGGTGCTCGGCCATGGTCACACTGAAAGTTTTGCGCTACACAAGTTGCAACGGAAGAGCCTTTCCGTTTCTTGCTCCCTCCATTGCAATTCATCTGCAACAAACATTCAGGTGCACAAACATTCAGAGTGTCTTCATGTGGTTTTATCTTTTTGTCCTGGAAGGCACTCTCATATATAGCTGCAGCAATTGTATCAGAAATTCAGAACCACCTAGTTGTAGTTTATTGAATTCCGATCTACAGCGCACTTCTTGCAAACACTTGTACATGGGACCTTCCTGCTCATGCGACGCCGCCGGCCACAATATACATTGCAGGAATCAAGGAAGAAGAAAATGATGCAGGGACACCCTCTGTTCTTGGTTTGCTTTGTATTTCTGTGCTCTGTCAATGGTCCTTTCTGCATATTTGTGCAATGCAATCCTTTTTCTAATTTAATCATCATATCTTTCGCGAAAATACGAAAATGTTGCTATCAGATTTGGTTACAATGATGGCATGAAATTAATCAAATTGCTGGAGACATAAGGTAGCTGCAATGAAAATGTTTCAGGGAAACTGACTATTCCGCATATAGTCTGTTTTCGCTAAATTTCCTGGCCCTAAAGATGTGAAAGTGTTCTATTGTTCCTCTGCAAAAGCCAGGAATTTGAACAACTAAACTTATCTCGTTCATCGTGATAAAAAGATCTAATTAAGAACAGGTACTGAGGTGCATATCGTTAGTTTAGCTTGTTCACTGGCCTATTAAGGGACAGTGGCTGGTCGACCCAGATGTAAAAGACATTACAATCAGTAAGAACTTCTGGATGGAAGATTCTTCAGGACACCTATTTGGTTTCGATGCCATCAAGAAAGAGCACACGGCATACAAAGAAATTTGAAGCAAATAATGTTCATTCCTTTCATATATAGGAGAATTTCATTACATCATACGAGTACACATTCATGATCTTTGCTACAGTACATGATTCTCAGCGGTGATCGTCTAGGAGGCGCCATGTACTTCATCACTTGGTGGGTGGCATGTTCTTCACCTGGTCCAAGGCGATCCTCACGGTTCGATCACGAGGGTAGCCGCTGTAGACCACTTCAAGGTAGCCATCCTCAGCATCGGAGACGACGACGGCTGGGTGCACGATGACGACACGCTGCCCCGTTGTCAGGGTCCTCGCGGGCGCGCGCACCTTCACGGTCATTCCCTTCTTCACCGAGATCGACCAAGAACGTTTCTTGATCGGTGCCGACGAGGGCTTCCTGACGTACTCTGTATCTGCTCCGGTTGTCTCCTGATGGTAGGCGATCTTGTTGGCAGCACCGGATATTGCGACCCGGATGAGCACGCGTGGGTGCGGCAGCAGGGCAGATGATTTCTTCAGGGTCGCAGCACCGGCGCCTGACACGGAGGGGATCTGCGGCGGCGGCGGCGGCGCGGCAGAGGTCTTCTTGACAACTCCCCCCTTGGCGACGTTGATGACCTTCCTGCGGCGCGCGAGCTCAGGCGGATCTTGTTGAGCATCGCGGAGGACGAGCGCTGCGCCATGAGAGCGGGCACGGTGATGGTTGCGGAGCGGAGGAGGGTTCAGCAGCGAGAGAAAGCGTCCTACATTCTGGGCGACGCTAGGCTTATATCGAGTGGGAGCGAGGTCGCCGAGGTGGAGTGGAGCTCGCAACGAAGCGTGGATACCAAGCAGATGGCAATGGCGGTGGCTGTTGCGCGGTTGAAATTTCGGTTGGACGCGCTTCCGCTATCCGAGTCCGACTTGTAGTCGATCGAGATCCTCCGCCGTCGGCGCCATCCTCTCTCATCAGCCATCAGGAACGGAATCAGCGATCACACCATCTCAGAAAGGAATCACGCCGTGATCACCGTTCTCGATCAACTCGACAATCAATGCTGGATCTGTCAATTGTGTTAAGACAATGCTCAATTGATCAAATTAATATATTATTCCATTTAGTAATTGTCATTTTACATCATTATCCATGTGTTGTCGTCATTGTGCATGCTGCGGTAGCAAAATTTGTGATGATAATTATGATTAACACATTCTTCTATGTTCACTGCTCTGCAGTCGATTGTTATTTTAGTGATATACTCCCTCCGTTCCAAATTAATTGACTTCCATTTGTCCACACATGGATGTATCTAGACATGTTACACGTCTAGATACATCCATGTTTGGACAAATGGAAATCAATTAATTTGGAACGGAGGGAGTAGTTGGCTAGCTGCTCAAGTTTTCATGCATCCAAGATTTCCAAGACTTTTTTGAACAAACAAAAGCGCCAGGGGCGCAAATTTATCATTTCCAAGATAGTTGCTCCTTCAATACTCAAGGTTCGGTCTTCTCTCTTCGATTATCTTATCTTGATAAAACTATAATTCATTTAGAGTTTGAACTTATTCATATTACCATTTTTTGGTTTATAAAACGGGAAAAATCGTGTACTTCAGAAATATATATTCATCCTGAGTTTCACACCAAGCATTAAATGAAAAATATAGTTTGATGAAAGTGCAGATGATGCATCTATTGGTTCCCAATCCGTACAGAAATCATTTATGGTCATTTATTTTATACTTGATGTTGATCAAGATATAACTTCACTTACTAGGACATCTGAACAATATCAATGGTATGAAAACTTAGTTTTTTCTTTCTTCAAATAGACTGCGATCATTAGATGATCGAAAGATTTTGATGGTTGGTTATGTTAATCTTGAGGATGCACTTAAGAGTGAAGAGCATAAAGAAGTCGATTGAGAGGAATTGTTTGAGGAGCCTATAGTTTCTTTTGATATTCTGAAGATTTTGAAGAAGCGCATATTTTATCATGTTGTTGTACTGCATACATAATTTTGTCAACTATTGATATTATTGTTGCATCTGCAGAAAGGAGCTTTTTCTAAACTCAAACTGTAATCCTACTTACATTCTAGTAAGAGACAAGAAAGACTATAGAGATTGCGATGATAGCAGTATAAAATGATGTCCTGTAAAAGATTAATTATGGCAAAAAAAATGGACATGTTATTTCAAAAATATGAGACAAATGATGTTTTTGGTAGAATATGAGGTCAGTTTATTGCTTCAGTTAATCTCTTAACATTGATTCTTTTAATCTGTAAACATTGCACGCAATAACTAAATGAAAGTATGCTTAACTTAATTTTCAAAAATTTAAGGCATCATTTTCCATTTTGAGCCGAGGCCCCAAATTCCTCGAGACAACTCATGTATCGCCATTTTTCTTTCAAAATGGAAGACTTCTATTGATTCTTTGCAAAAGTTGATACAGCCACAATAGAGTTCAAGACCGTCCATGGGAAGAAAAGAGTTCCTTTGCATCCATAAAATGACCGAAGTAGGAAAATCACATAAATGTAGATTCATGTAGCAACGAGTCCAATAACACTTGATATTTTTGACAGGCAAACAACACTTGATATTAATATACCACTCCAACGTCAGAGGGTGGTTACGTATGTACACATATACTGATACATAGAGGTCGTGTCACTCATGTGTGGGAACATGACATTTCCCTGTCATGACAAAGCATGAAACCAACAATAACGTGCGAAACGATACATTAGCTAGGTTAACTAAAACTAACTACAAAGATCTGTGGCAATACAGTCCGTTATTCGAATCACGTGCTACTACTTCCTCTACTGGTCCTAGTCGAGCTTGCATCCAGCGATTGCAAGCAAGAATCGCTATAACCCCAAGATAGCTGTGAATACCTCCAGTCCTCAGCGCAATGTGGCGCGTCTCACGGGCACTCCGGCGCCCTCATGGACCTTCGATCGTGATCCTGTGGAGCTCCGACTCGATCGTCTCCATGATCTTGGCCTCCTCCAGGTCCGGCGTGGGCACCTTGACATGCATCGACCCTTGCTTCAAGGGACCAACGGTGTTCTGGCTAAAAGCTTGCTGTTTCACGAAGTTGTACAGCTGCTGGTGGAAAGGATGGTCGTAGGAGTAGCAGTCGACCTCGTTGGACGACGAACCGGATCCTTCCCTCTTGCAGAAGTGCGGTAGTGACTCGTAGTCCATAACCTGCAAGTGACAAGATACGGATTTTAATCAGAAACTTGATAATGTATATATGGTGGTGGCTGGGGCTCATCAGCTATCAGATCAACTGGACCACCCCAAAAGTCTCAGGTAAGGCACAGCTGTACAAAAGTAAGAACTTCTTTCCGTGTCAGTGTATTCCCACCAATGGAATAGAAGTGTGTTCTGTCAAAAAAAATAGGATAGTTGTGTAGTGTTGTGCACACTAGCTACCATACGAATTCCTTTGTAGGCAAGTAAGCCTGTCATTTGTTACCTTTACCGAGAACTCAATGTTGAAGAATATAAAACCAAGTGAGCATTTACCTTTAATAACTCGTCTCTTCCAGGACCATATAAGACTTTGATCTTCTTTTTGGTTCGTTCTTGTAAAAGAGGCTTCACAACCTGGCCATGAGTGAACAGAAACTCCAATCAATTTACAATAAAGATGTAGCTGCGCAAAAATTGATATGTGAAGCAAGAAAATTGATAGTTACAGTTCACTAAATCAAGTATGTCCACTGACCTTCCAACATGCCGAAAAAACATATGGAGCGTTCACAATGTAATAGGTCTCGGTTTTCTCAGGATAATTCAGGTCGTCAACAGCTGTTATTGTGCTCAACATCTGCATTATGTAGAATCTATTGATAAGAAAACTGCAATGTTTATTTTCCATGAGAACTAAACGCACATGGCAGGCAAAATAAATCAAAGCATAAGCAGAAGTAAAACCTATGGATTGCTACATCAAGTGTGTAATTGGCAACGGATAAAAACGTAGATCTCAGTCTAATATCAACATGTAGTTTTAATCCAAGAAAAATGTATGTCTTGGGATATAAGTTCATGTTTTACATGTTATGACAGGCATATATGTTACTTTCAGACTCGACGCGGTATTAGCAAAGTTGGTCTGGAGCTCAAGATCTCCAAGATCTATAAAACTTGATATATTGATATGCTGTAAAAATATATTTCATGATGTACTAATGATATTGATTTGGTATTAAAAGTGTTAACTGTTAATGATTGTTTTTACAAACTTTGCATTGTTTGACTCTGGAAGAAATTAAGAGACCTTATTTTCAGGAAGGGAGGTAGTAGAAAAATAAAATCTGGCATGGCTAGACCAAACGTAATATATTTTAAAAATGCTTTATTAACTTTTAAGGCTGTCTATTCTTTAGTCCAAACATCTTAAATGCCATAGGTAGTCCAACACTATCCCTGTCCCCACTACCACACCACACCCAACAAACAATCCTTAGGTAGTCCAACACTATCCCTGTCCCCATTAAGCAATATCCTCTAAAATTTCTGGCCAGTCGACAGCTCCATTGGTAATAGACAACTCCGGTGTCAAGATTCAGTAAAGAGTAGGAGGTAAGAGGCCAATAAAAAAGGAGACGCAAACAACGGAACAAAAGCATGAGAGTTAATCATGCCCATAGATGACTTGATGGCCATTATTGACTTAGTGGCGCGCAGACTTCTTCATAAATCAGTAATATTAGCAGTACATCAGTGTTCAATTTTTCGTGACTTTTTGGTTAACCGATTGGACTACTGGTTTCAATCATGAAGAAAAAAATCAACACTGTTACTTCCAGCCATCCCAGTGGTGAAATTATTTGGCAGCGCTACAAAAGGTACTCAACTGTGCCCCGGATTCAGTTTTTGACTGCGAGAAACACGAGGGCTAGCGTATTTGCTTCGAAGTTCATATCACTTGCACAGTTTCATCACTTATTAGGCATTTAGGCAGATACCCCAACCAATGAACTCAATTCTAAACATACATTGTATTTCTTGATTCTATTTCCCCTTCAAATCGTATCATGTCACACAGCATGATGAGTTGATGACATGTACATGCATTCTGGGACTGTCCCCAAATGTTTATGTTCAGATTTGTTGTAAACGAGAACTTTTCCGTGGACTAGTGGTAGCCGTGCATATGCGCATAAGGGACAGGTCCCGGGTTCGAGTCCTCACTTCTACCTTAATGACAAAGCCGGGGTGGAGTCCCCCCTCCGGTCTTGTTGTTTTTTTAGATTTGTTGTAAACAAAAACATCGCATATGCCAGAATATGAGCAATTCTCATTCAGATACTTAAGGAATAAGGAAGTTGACAATTTCTTTAAGAAAAAATTGCACTGCAAGAAATAATCCACCTTTATTTGATTCAAAGCAGAGAGCTTCAGGCCAGTCATATCCATAACTTTCAAGCAGGTGTTAATCTGCCTCCCGAACATCTCAGATGCACCAGGCTAATGAAGAGACAAATATATAGTCATTATCTATTTCTGCAATATAAATATGAATAATGGTAAAAAAGCACTCACCAGAACAACACGGTCTCGATACTCATTCATCTGTATGTGAGACTGCAAATAGTAGTGCACCTGCAGCAAAAAATGAATATGATATTTTAGAAGAAATAAAATAGTATTGTGTGCACCTATTAAATGATATATAAATGGTAGTTCACTATCAATCCTACATCTCAAGAAAAATATGTTCATTTCTCTGACCACTGGTCTTAGTAGTATTAAGTTTTAACACAGCAACTCAAAATTAGAACTAGTAACATAATCCATTACATTATTTGAAATTTAAACACAAAGATTAAGAATTTTCAAATTGTTAACACCTACCGATGCTTTGTCAAAAGTACTGAGGCCAACACCAAATGCATAAACAGGTTGTCCCTGCAAAAGGGGAAGCATACACAAATTAAAATACAGCACAAAGGTCATTACTCAATACAGACAAAGCAAACTGCCAGAAAGCAAGAACGGTGTTTATGAACATTATAACACTAATTGTCTATTCTACTAAAATATAACAGAGATTTAATGTTGTTCAACATCAGCTAGTTTAGACGAACATGTGCCAACTGAAACAAAAAGGCTCCAACAGACCGACCAACAGGAATTTATAGTATGATACCATCAAAAGTAAGAAAAAATAAAAAAATGGGCCTGATTGCTGTACCTGCTTGGAGTATCCTGTTAATCCAACAAGTAGTGTATCACGAATAGATCGATACAAATCAGAGGGCAGAATTGGTTTCTGCATTGGAAGTAAACAACAGTTGCTGATCAGACGAATATAAAATATGCCATAACAACTGCAGTACAGTGCACGATGAGAAAGAAGTCATACTATTGATGTACCAGTGTAACAAAAAAAATTATTACTTTACTTTAGTTCATTTCATAACCAATTTTGAGTCACTTGTAGTGAACCTTGACAAACTTTCTCCAAAAGGAAAATATAAACCAGACTTTGTGTAACTATAGAAGGCACTTACGGCTAGAACGGTGTCAATCTCATTCTGAAGCCTCCAATTTAAGGAATCCATGAGCTGCACAAAATATTCCAATGCTTTAATTTTGGAGATAAACAAGTTACTTCATCAATTTAATTTTTTGTGTGTAATAAGCTATTAAGCTTTACCATTTTATGAGCTTTGGGAACAGTCCATTCTCTTGCCTTGAGAAAACGCACCAGAGTTCCTCTTGGGTATCCTTGGTGCACATGCTATACACATAATAGTAACAGTAAATAACCACTATTCTTTACCTCCTACCTGGGATTTTTATCTCAGGCAGATGTAAACAGACAGGAGGCCAACAAACGAGCAGCGAAAAGTAGCCGTTGTTTCTCAGTGGAGATATTGTGATTCCACGGGGAAAACAGAAAAAAGAAACTTTGTGCGATGCGCAACACTCCACACGAGGTCTACGAACGCGATCATGCTTATGAGGGCAAGGGCTCCTGGACCAAATAAAAGTCTAAATGGGCAAATCGAGACCTGTCCTTAGAACAGTCAAGACCACACAGGCTCAGGGAACACATAAATACAAGGTACGTCCAGATCAAACCACGGCAAACGTCTTCGGCCATTAAATTCGTGCTTGCTCGCTGAGCTCCACACAATTTCTAGATGGCTAGTCCAAGTTTAGTCCTCACATAGAGCAAGTAAATGATGCGTCGTCTAGCTCCTACCAATGTGATCATGGCGTGCTTGACCTCCCAAGGTATTCTAGGCTCGTGCTTGGAAACCCTCCAAGCCGGCTGTCACACGACTTGATTTAGTGACGAGTTGAATATGTAGACAAAACAGCATTTGAGCTGTGAAAATACTAAACTCTGAAGGCACCGACAACACAGCTGTGATGTACTACAAAAACCGCTTTTTTTTCGTCCAAGATAGTACCAAAATTGCATTTAAGACCTAACTAAGGTACTAGTCCTTCAAAGATGTCATGAGATCTTTAATGTCAAAATATCTCGCTATGCAACTGAAGCGAATAAAAAAACAAAATGAAAATGCTCAGTTAACCGAAAGCATAGTTTAGCTACGAATCTCTATCACGATGAAGAAGCGCCAAAGCCTCACGAAAATGTCAGCTTCATGGGTTGGGGAAAGGTAAGAGTCATCCCTAGAGGGAGAACCCAAGTGATACATTTTCTATATAAAAAAATCTCAAGCGACAACAGAATTTGAAGTAACGAACAGAGATCAAAACTGCGGTTAAGCTCAAATCTTAAAGTACGCTGTTATTAAGTAACAACTTCTACGAACGGGATGTTTGAAACTATGCAATAAATTGCGGAGGCTGTGTGCATCATTTTGATGCAGAGGCCGGGGATCCCCACCCCCTTTTCTAAAAAAAAAGTAACAACTTCTAGGAACGGGAGTAGACGGACAGCCTTTACGAACAGGGGTAACAAGTGAGGAAAACAAAATCGTACAGATAAAATCTCGAGGATTTGATTAGAATTTGAAGCAAGAAGAAGAGTAAGCAGAGACGTCAGTTGAGCTCGGGAGAAGAAGGAAGCAAATTTCCAAGATCCAAACAGTACCCAGCTACAGCGAATTGCAACCCCCAAATCCACAGGAAATGCGACACGAGAACAGGTGCAAAATCTAGGCAGAACTCGACTAGAGCCGACTCATACCCAACAGAAACAGCAACTAGAACCAAAGATTGCACACTCGCTGAAGCACCAGAACGCTGCTGAACCACAAGAAAGGAGGAGATACACAGCAGCTAGCAGAAAGCAGAGATCCAACAAGTGCGGGAGCTAGAGCAGATCGGCACCTGGAATGTGGTCTTGAGAGGCTCCTCCACTGCAGCAACCAAAGAAAGCAAGACGCATCTCAGCAAAAACAAGAAAACAAAAATGGAGAGGAAGGTCTCTGTCTATATTCTTCGTCTTAAGCTTCTATTGAGAAGAATGGAGAAAGGGAGAGCACGAACGCTGCTCCATGAGCGCGGAGAACTGCTTGATGGCCTCCTCCGAGACGGCCGCCATTGCCGGCGACGGTCGTCGCGAGAGAAGAAGGAGCAGGAGGCTTGCCGGGCTTGAGGTCAAACGGGTAGAAAGCCGAGTCTTGTTTGCTTTTTTTAGCTCCTACCGCTACCCTTGCTGGTCCGAGTGACGACGCAGTTCGGTCGTGCTCCCGCAGCGCACGGTGCGTATGTGTGAGGTGTGAACGTTTGTGGGGGATGAGGACTAGGATGAGGAAGGTGCTTAAAAGGAAAGGGACAGCGAGACCTGTTGTTTCTATACTATTATTAAAAGAGCAAACTTGTTGTCTATAGATTATTTAAATCTGAACCGTTCAACATCCGATCAAACAGCTCAGATGGTCCCAATGTTTGACAACTCAACATTGTCCGTTTTGGACGGTTTTGCCCTCCCACCAAATCACATAATACGACCAAATTGCCACCGTACCTCCTCGCCAATGATAATTACAATTATTTGCCACCGCTCAAATAAACACTTGGACACAGTCATCGCCGGTGACGCCCTCGCATGGGGGACATCCGGCTCGTGTCAGCGTGTGCGTCCCGTGGTGATGCTCACCGCCACGCTTGTCGTTCAAGAACTGCATTAGGAGGGCGGAGCGGCTTACTGTGCGACTTGTGGTGGTGCTCGCCGGCGCGGAGGTTGAGCCATGCCTCGCCGCACGGTCCGGACGAGCAGCTTGGGCGAGCGAGTGCCCTTGACATGAACGGCGAGCGACATAGGCGACGTGGGCGCGGACTGCGAGAGTCAGAGCTGGTTTTCGGCGGCGGGTCCTCCTCCGGCAGCGATGCCCCCCCGATGAGCTTCTTGACGATGCATCCTCCGCGGCCGCGTGACGAGGTATCGGACTCGGAGGCGGGGCGTGGCGGGTCCGACCGACATACTCGATCTCGCGCCAGCGCTGGATAGCGAGGATGCGCAAAGGCTGGCGGTGGACGAGGAGGTATCCGGGGGTGCCGGCGAGGTCTCCCGGAACACGGCGGCGTGTGCGGCGACGGTCACAGTCCTGGAGCTCCCGGACGCTACTCCGCTAGCTTGGACGCCACCATGTCGCCGTAGCAGAAGCCGACCACGCCGAGCCGGGCCAACGCCGCAGCCACGCACCGCAGCTGATACAGGGAGATGCTCTTGTCGTTCGAGGCGCTCGCTAGCCAGACCGCACGGACTCCTTCCCCTCCGGCGGCCGGAACGCGACAACCCAGACTGGTCCGAGTGGTTGCTCTTGCTCATCGTCTGAACTGATGCCCTCGCGTGTAAGTCCCACAGCCAGGTCCCTCTCGGCGACCATGGGCGCGGTCGGACTTCAAGTCTTCAAGACGACTAGCTCGCGGTGGAGCTTTTCGGCCACGGCCAGCCGACGCTCTCCTCGCGAGCGTGGGCGCGGTCAGACTCCATGGCGGCCATCACGAGATGGAGCTTCTCGGCCACGGTCGGGTCCCTCATCGTGGGCGCGGGCATGGTCTTTGCCGCTGTATTTGCCGCAGCCTCGCCCAACTCGATGAACCGCGACAAGACGTTGCTTGATCTGCACCAATTGGATTCTGATCCACGGAGTTTGCAGTGACGATGATGTCATGCGTACTATACCAATGTTCAGTTAGACATATCATTGTCTGTTAATTTTTCAGTTTACAGAAAAGCAAATGGAAGCGTATTTTCTGAATGATTCTGAACCACCAATTTAAGGAAAATATGATTTTATGCACAAATAAAACAGCAAGGAAGCCTGTGTTTTATCTGTCAGTTTCAACAAATCATCTTGCAGTAGTACCATCCATGAACGATTTTTATGATTAAAGTGTCACACGGTCAGACCTACCGGAGTACCAACTACATAGTGCAGACTTAGTCCCCTGGCATAAAACATTATTATGTTAATGAATACGAGTTCTACATCTCTGTCAGTTGTATTAAGTGTGGAAAATATTATTAAAAGTTTACATGCTGCTCCTTCGTAAAATTTCAGAACACTGACCTGCTCTTCTTCATCTTATGACAGCATCAGCTTGCGACTGAAAGAAAATGTAGCATCAGCTTACATGGAAGAAAATGTAGCATCAACTTACATGGAAGAGCTGGAATTACAAGAAATAAGTATGTTGCTTCCATTCATTGGGGCCAAATCATTTTAGAGTGTTTGTTTTGCTCTTCTATGTTTTACCACCATTGAATGAGACAAAGTTAAATGCCTCAGTAAAAAAAAGCTCAGTAATAAAGAAAGCAGATTCAAAATAATTATGATACGTGCGTTGCACGTGCACGTTCACTAGTTTTCTCAAAAAAAATCTGGCTTTTGACTTGGTAAGAGCATCCCCGGTTGGAGCTCCAAAATCGGCCCATAGTATCCACGGACACGTCACCGACCGGACAGCCCAAAAATGGTCATATCCAACCACAGCCCCCAAAAACACCCCTAATTGTTCATCCGGATGCATGTGATTGGTGGGGATGGAGAGAGAAAGGAAAAAGAAAGAAAAAAATAGTAGATAAAGTGGTGCATGTCCTGCTAATTACTGTTACCGCCATGGTACAACAAATCAGAGGAGTATCTGTTGTACGCATGAAAGCACTAGTTTAGGCCGGTTCTTTTCTATAAAGCTCTTGGTAAACAACTGTTACCGCCATTTTGTCTTGCTAATTACATGATGTCTTTCTTTTTTTAAATTATCTCCAATAGATGATGTACAATAGAATATGTGCAACAAAAACTGTTTTTTAATCACCAAACGACAAAAACGCTGCTCCAAGAGATAACCTATCCCTAAACGTTGATGTAAATTTTTAGTCATGTTTTATATTTTGCCTTCGGTGATGAATATATACATCACCAAAAGGGTTGCCCCAGATCCAATTCGTGGCCGCACGCAGCCTAGTCGTCGTGCTGAAACTTTAGGTTGTTCTCGCGCCACTGTTGTCGTTGATCCACCACCGCCGTTGGCCACCAACTCCACCGCCGTCGGCTTCTCGCGCCGCCCTCATGGTGGTCCTATGTACCGAATTATAAGATTTTTAAATATTGTAGTGTGAACTACATACAGATTGAAATTGCTGAATATATTAAGTAAAACACGTCGATATACATGAGATTCAGAAACATAGAACATTTTATAATTCGAAACTGAGAGAGTACATACAAAGCATATATGATATACCATGTTTTACTCCCATGCGAGGGCAGATATTTGGCTATTTGCCGAACGGTTTTGTTCTCTAGGGCTAAAAAAATGAACCCTGCCAGAACTAGTCATTGGTGGTATATTAATAGATAGAAGCCCACCCATAATAGATAGAAACTCACCCATATTTAAAAAATGAACCTGCCAGACCTAGTCGTTAGGTGTGCTACTATAACCCTAACCACTGGGCTATTGCCCCGTTCTCGTTCTTTAGAGCTCATATCCATGGCTACACGAGATATTCCTTCCATCATTGAAGAAAATATTAGCGGATGTTGTTAATTTAACGTATGTCTGTGCAAATTGCAACAGAATAGAGATCAAAGTTAATCACTGAGTGAACCCGGACAATTCACCGTTGCTCGCGTGTCCCTCTGCTACAGTTGAGAGAGGCGACACCGAGGGGAACTCGCGTCTTCGAGAACTCGCCGGCGATTTCGCCGCTCCCCTCCGCCTCCGGTCGCCGCTCCGGCACCGGGAGGCGGGGGGGGAGCTCCGTTTCTCGCCGCGGGTGTAGTTTAGGTTGTAGTGTAGGTGTGAGTGCCCGGGCGGCGCCGTCGTGGACGGAGACGATGGCGTCGGTGTGGGGCTTGGTCCTCCCCCTCCTTCCCCGTTCCGGCGTCGCCGGGGAGGCAGTGGAGGTTGTTCGTCAGGCGCGGATCTCCCGCTGTGCTCCTCTGGCCGGCCGTGGAGGCGAGGGGAGGAGTCGGTGGGGGTCGGTGCTCTGTTTTTGGTGCAGGTGGGCTGGGTGGTCTTCTTCTTCGGTGCGTCTGCTTCGGCTGGCCATGGTAGTGAAGCGAGCAGGACCTGGAGACGGTGCGGTGCGGGCGGGCCTGGTCGGCGCGGCGTCGGTGGGGAGTTGGGTGGTGCTGGAGATGCGGAGCTTTGGCCGTGGTCTTTCATGGAGCATAGATTCCGTCGCGGAGCGGCGGATGGATCTTGCGGTCGTCTTCCTCTGGTGGTGGCTCCTCTTCTCCGGCGGGTTGCGGTACGGTGGCGCCGGCGTTGGTTAGGTTTCTCGGGAGAGCAGTGGTGGACCTGATCGTGTTTGTTCCAGGATGCTCGGGGTGCTTTGTGCATTTTACAGGGTCCTTCTGTAATTTCTTTTATTTCTTAGACTTCTTTGTAATCTGTACTGAGTATGCTGATTATATGGATCGGGTCCTTTTCCTAAAAAAAAAAGTAATTCACTGAGTAGGTGAAGAAAGGTCAGTATTAACGAACCTGATGCGCCCAAGGATATTTTAATACACTTCAGAAGGATGACTTGCATGCTTGCTATAGAAATGAACGGTGTTTAGTTGTGAAGTTGCTTTCATGCGTACAACAGATACTCCTCTGATTTGTTGTTCATCTTCTACAGTGAAGGAAATACTAACGAAATACATTAATTCTCAACATTTTGATTACCAACAACAGCGCACAAGAGTTGACAATCTTTATCACAAGATACTTTTCAAATAAAATATTTTCTGAGATATATGATGTAACACCCGTGTTATTTAGAGAAGTATACTGACTAATTAATTGTGTGTTTATATGATCGGATGCTTTTGTTTTACATGCATGGAGTTGTGGACTAGTACTAGATATATTTTTGGTGCACATGCACACTATCATGCATGTATCGATGGCAGTAGTATTTTATCTTGCCTACGTAGCTGGTTTAGTGTGTCGGTAGAGCTAGCTGCATGGTTTTCCTTCGGATCAAAGAATCCATGCATGCCTTGCGTCAGCTAGTGCGTGGCAGTAGATATTTCAGCAAGCGGAGAGAAGCTCAGCGGTGGCGAGGCTGAGTAGGCTCGCCCATGCCTACGTGTCTGATTCTGGTAGGTACAGGAGGTATTACATGTCGGCAGACAGTCTCCCCCGGTCCCCCGGTCCTATGTTGTTCCTTAATCCTCCAGGCTTAGATATTTCCCCCTTTGGAAGCTATAAAACGGGCGGCGTCCAGCAGATCTCCCAATCGATCACACCAGTAGCAGTTAGCTAGATCACTCGACGAAGGCAAAACGCTGACGAACTGTATGAGTGCAAAGTAGTACTAATCTACTGCTGCATGGAGAGGAGCAGAAGGCAAGCATGCGTCCATCTCAAATCTCTGTCCAGTTTATTGATTCTCTCTCCTTTATTCGTAGCGGCTGCCATGAATCTTTCTGTGCAGCTTTTGGTACAGTATGCCTAGTTTCTTAGGTCATGCATGCATGGTTATGTCGATGGCAGCACATGCATGAGCTATTCGTGTTCCTACTCCTGATTCCATGCATGGCTGATGATTATTTTAAGCTGTGCCCTATGCCTTTGACTTCTTGATCCTCCGTGCCTTTTTCTTTCCACGTACTAGATCCATGTACCCATTGCTACTAGCTGATTGGTGCACTGTGTGAAAATATTTGGTACTGCTCATGGAGAGGGCAGCACTTGGTTCAGCTCACATGCATCGTCTCGGTTGGTTGTGAGGAAAGGGGCAAACCCAACATCGGATGTTTTACTTGGTTTATTTCCTTCAAATTCTTGTTAAGTTGTCCGTGTAGATTTTTGGTATCACGACGGCAAACACATTGTACCGGTCGCAGTACAGGTATGGGACTGTTGAGTTCTCCGTGAGGGACGGCCCTTGAATGGAAAGTGTCGGTGATGGATCCGTAGGAGCGACCGTACACAAGTAGGTCAAGGTGTCCGGTGTCTGAGCGGGTCAAAGGGCTCTGCTCGTTCTGGAATCCTATGTGGTTCTGGCGAGGCTGTCGACGTCGGAGTACCCTCTTAAAAGCGTATAAGTGTGGAATTTCACCCCTGTGATTCCCGGGTCGGGAAACTTGCTGTCACATGTGATACCAATTATTTTCCCTTCCATTTGTTTCTTGCCAAAATTGTATCTTTGCATTTCTTCCACTAATCCTTTTATTGTCCTAATTTCTCTTTGTCATCAATTATGTATTTGTTCATGCGTGCTTGCTGAGTATGTTATCATACTCATCCTGGTTTAATTTCTATGTTTTGCAGAACTCAGTGGTAAGGATAGCGATGAGCAGTAGGCGTAGCGACGCGCCGGGATGGGAATAAATAAAATGATTAGGAGTTTATTTTCAGCAAGAACTTTGTACTCGCCAAATAAAGAATAAAGTGGTGTTTGTTTAGTATCTTACTATTTAAATTTTAGGCCTTACACGTTTATAATCTTCGGCTTATAAACGCGTGGCAACTGTTACGTCCAGGCCCTGTCTCGGGGCGTGACAGTTTTAGTGGTATCAGAGCTAGGCTAAATAAAATAATAATTTTTATAACTAATTTGGGATAAACGGGGTAGTGATACGAAGCGATTTGCCTTATGTTAGTCAGAAGTATTGATCTGACATACTTTCTTACATGTTGCATGCATGCCCTTGCTTGTCGTATCTTAGCATCTAGTGCTGTCGTGTTATGATAAAATAGGGCCGAATAGTGCTGGTAGCCTTTGGTAGCAGCAATAGCATAATAGGATTTTATGCAGTTTGGTTGTGTTTTGCTCTGATGTCGCCACTAGCACACAAGGCACTTGCTTTTTTATCCAGTTTGTTATATGTGTAATGTATAATCGTATAGATGGCTCACAATGATCATGGAGATTTTTCGGCAACTCACTCTGGAGATAGCGGAGGATCACAAAGAGCCGCAGAAGATCAACTCGCTCCAAGAAATTTGCTCTTGGAATTTCTGCATCGCCAAGCACAGATCCAAACGCAGCAGACTGAGATTTTGGCACGCCTAGTGCAAGAACCACCTAGAGGAGAAAATGCTCACAAAGATGGGCACATGACAATCTGCGCCGGTTCTTACGGCTGAAACCTCCTGCGTTCCTTGGCAGTGCGAATCCGATGGAAGCCGACGACTGGTTAACTGAGATAGAAAAGGTTTTCAATGCAATGCACTGTCCGGAAGAAGAGAAGGTGGCACTAGCTACTTTCAAGCTGCAAGGTGGGGCATTCGACTGGTGGAGTGTGCACAAGACTAAATATCCGACAGATTATCTGGTCACTTGGGCGACATTCAAGGAAGAGTTTCGCAGAAAATATTTCCCCGAAAGTGTTCGGATAAAGTTGGAGCTTGAATTCTTGCAGCTCAAACAAGCTGAGAAATCTGTAGCAGAATACGAGGTCGAGTTTTCTAGACTCGCTCGCTATGCGTTAGTGTATGTTGAGAATGATGAAGTAAAGGCTCGGCGATTTGCAAGGACTACGTCAACCGATCAAGGGGCAAGTGGAGGTATTCGAGTTAAAATCCTTTCGTGAGGTCGCTAATAAAGCTCTTGCAGTAGAACAAGCATATGTCGAGGACCATACCGAGGTAGAGTCGACTGAAGAAGAGGATGAACGTACCGAGGAGGAGACGACTCCAGACGAGACGACATGGGAAGAAGGCAACGAACTAGAAGCATGTTTTCCACAACTTCCAAATACGGGTAATTAAATTTCGAGGACGAAATTTCTATAAGGAGGGGAGGATGTAACACCCGTGTTATTTAGAGAAGTATACTGACTAATTAATTGTGTGTTTATATGATCGGATGCTTTTGTTTTACATGCATGGAGTTGTGGACTAGTACTAGATATATTTTTGGTGCACATGCACACTATCATGCATGTATCGATGGCAGTAGTATTTTATCTTGCCTACGTAGCTGGTTTAGTGTGTCGGTAGAGCTAGCTGCATGGTTTTCCTTCGGATCAAAGAATCCATGCATGCCTTGCGTCAGCTAGTGCGTGGCAGTAGATATTTCAGCAAGCGGAGAGAAGCTCAGCGGTGGCGAGGCTGAGTAGGCTCGCCCATGCCTACGTGTCTGATTCTGGTAGGTACAGGAGGTATTACATGTCGGCAGACAGTCTCCCCCGGTCCCCCGGTCCTATGTTGTTCCTTAATCCTCCAGGCTAGATATTTCCCCCTTTGGAAGCTATAAAACGGGCGGCGTCCAGCAGATCTCCCAATCGATCACACCAGTAGCAGTTAGCTAGATCACTCGACGAAGGCAAAACGCTGACGAACTGTATGAGTGCAAAGTAGTACTAATCTACTGCTGCGTGGAGAGGAGCAGAAGGCAAGCATGCGTCCATCTCAAATCTCTGTCCAGTTTATTGATTCTCTCTCCTTATATTCGTAGCGGCTGCCATGAATCTTTCTGTGCAGCTTTTGGTACAGTATGCCTAATTTCTTAGGTCATGCATGCATGGTTATGTCGATGGCAGCACATGCATGAGCTATTCGTGTTCCTACTTCTGATTCCATGCATGGCTGGTGTTTATTTTAAGCTGTGCACTATTCTTTGACTTCTTGACCCCGTGCCTTTCTTCTCTCCAAATACTAGATTCATGTACCCATTACTACTAGCTGATTTGGTGCACTGTGTGAAAATATTTGGTACTGCTCATGGAGAGGGCAGCACAGGTTCGGCTCACATGCATCATTTCGGTTGGTTGTGAGGAAAGGGGCAAACCCAACATCGGATGTTTTACTTGGTTTATTTCCTTCAAATTCTTGTTAAGTTGTCCGTGTAGATTTTTGGTATCACGACGGCAAACACATTGTACCGGTCGCAGTACAGGTATGGGACTGTCTGAGTTCTCCGTGAGGGACGGCCCTTGAATGGAAAGTGTCGGTGATGGATCCGTAGGAGCGACCGTACACAAGTAGGTCAAGGTGTCCGGTGTCTGAGCGGGTCAAAGGGCTCTGCTCGTTCTGGAATCCTATGTGGTTCTGGGCGAGGCTGTCGACGTCGGAGTACCCCTCTTAAAAGCGTATAAGTGTGGAATTTCACCCCTGTGATTCCCGGGTCGGGAAACTTGCTGTCACATGTGATACCAATTATTTTCCCTTCCATTTGTTTCTTGCCAAAATTGTATCTTTGCATTTCTTCCACTAATCCTTTTATTGTCCTAATTTCTCTTTGTCATCAATTATGTATTTGTTCATGCGTGCTTGCTGAGTATGTTATCATACTCATCCTGGTTTAATTTCTATGTTTTGCAGAACTCAGTGGTAAGGATAGCGATGAGCAGTAGGCGTAGCGACGCGCCGGGATGGGAATAAATAAAATGATTAGGAGTTTATTTTCAGCAAGAACTTTGTACTCGCCAAATAAAGAATAAAGTGGTGTTTGTTTAGTATCTTACTATTTAAATTTTAGGCCTTACACGTTTATAATCTTCGGCTTATAAACGCGTGGCAACTGTTACGTCCAGGCCCTGTCTCGGGGCGTGACATATGAAGTAGGATCCACGTGGCCTGACCATAAGAAAATGATAACTACTTTTTATAAAAAAGAGAGAACTCCCCTTTTTACTCTCTAATTATGCATTCGTGATAGTAATTACCCTATATGGCGAAAATCGTCTAGATTACCCGTTTTAGAAACTTTGAACTCTCTTTTTTGGATGCATTTCCTTTAGATAAGGTGTGAGTTGATGATTGAGACAAAAAAATATCCGGCCAACGACGATGAACTGAATAGATGGTAGATGGTGAAGATAGACGGGACATTATCGTCTATGAAGCTCTCCACCATTTACATATTTTGACGCACCACATAGTGCTAAAATATTGGTCTATTGTAACAAAACATGCAGAATACAAAACTGGGGGTAAAGCCATGTTCAAAATATTATCTAATTTTGTTTCACCAAACGGGATAATAAATACCACAAACACACAACTCTGGGGTAAAAAGATGGATACACTCTAAATAATAATAAGAAAAGTACTATGTTTTCTTTAGTTTTATCAGTGTTGTCCATTTCTTTAAATAATTGAAATACCTTTAACGTAAATTAAGTGCATGAAATACAAACTCAAAGGACAATCATCTCTGATATATCATTAGTGAAAGTTACTTAACAAATGTTCCAGCAAATGAGAAAATTTCCCACGGGAACTTTTATGAAATATATACTTCATATATAGCAAATCCCATTAAGTGCAAGATAGCATATCTCTTCATGCAACCTGTCCATACCATTTAATTGGCCATGTGTTAAATATATAGCAAATCCCATTAAGTGCAAGATATACACAACCATTTCACGACAATTAAATTTAGTGTCGACATGTGTTACCGGAGGTAGACATATAGCTCGATGTCGATGGTGAGAAGAACGTAGAGTTGTGGAGGAATGACGTGAGAAGCCTAGAAATGGGATGGACACGAGAGAATTTACCCAGGTTAATTTGGCCCCTCTGTTAAGAGGTAATGACCTGCTCCTGCTTTACATGTGTTGTATTGTGTTGGGTCTCGACTATGTCATCGACCTCGCCTTATATGCTCGACGAGGTCAGTTACAATGAATGGATACATTAGTGGGTAATAAAGATCTACAATTACAAGGGATGCATGGCCTAGTGGAGCCGAGTAGAAACTCTCTCCTTGATGGCCACGTCTTGCTTTATCTTGGCGGTGAAGTTTGGGTAGGCTTATGAGACAGTGCATTTGTGTGGAGTCGACATCTGGCAGACTCAACCCCTCGTCGTGGTAATATCTTCATGGGACCCTTTGGGCCGTCAGACTGGGCTTTGCCTTCTTTTGGCCCGACTGGCCTTCCTGATACTCTTATCTTCGTCGTGTGTCCTATTGTATATTATCAAAATAAATTTTGTACAAACATCACTGCCCCCAACACCTTGGTAATCCCTTGATTGGATCAGTTTATAGAAATAGTTATTGTGTACAAAAACATTTTAACACAAATAAGTGAATGATACATCCAAAACGTATCTATAATTTTTTATTGTTCCATGCTACTTTTATATTGTTGTTACATACTTTTATCCTTATTTTAATATTATTTTGTGGCATTTTCATGAACTAACCTAGTAACAAGATGTCCAGTGCCAGGTCATATTTTTTGATGTTTTTGTATTTCAGAAAATCTAGTAAGAAAATATTCTCGAAATTGGACCAAAATTTATGGAGATTTTATCAAAGGAAATACACCACAGAACCAAAGGGCGATGCGAGGGGCCACCCGAGGGCCCCACGCAGGTGCCAGGTGCGGTACAAGTGGGACCTACGCAGGGCAACCACCTGGGCGCCTCGGGCACCGCCTCGGGTCGCGTCTCCGCCTATAAAATCCCTCCTGACCTAAAACGCTTGAGACCCTGGAGGATTTCTCCAGAAATAATACAGAGCGCCGCCGCCATCCGAAACCCTATTTCAGAGTTTTCAGGATCCTGTTCCGGCACCCTGTCGGGACGGGGATCCACCTCTAGAGCCATCTTCATCCACCGTGTTGCTTCCATGACGATGTGTGAGTAGTTCCTCATGGACTACAGGTTCATAGAAATAGCTCGATGGTAGTCTCTCTCCATATTCTTCAATACAACGATCTCATTAATTGCCTTACATTATTGAGATTTATCTGATGTAATGTTATATTATGATCAGTTTGGTTTGATGCCTGATGCATGTAAAATGCATACATGAACTTTGCATTATATTACTTATATTTCAATCATATTTGCATCATATGAGGGTTATATCATTGTTTTATATTGATTTCGGGAATATTTCATAGTTTCCCTATTTTTCTAGAATTAACCCTGCACAGGCAGAAAACCCTATTTTCTATATTTTGATGTTTCAGGGACCCAAACGACGTCCAAATGACCTGGAAATTTACGAGCATCAGTTTTTGGAAGGAACAAAGCGTGGGAGCGAAGGAAGCGAACAAGCGGAGGCCCGAGGGCCAAGATGAGTGGGCCCACGCGGCCAGATTCCTTGGCCGCGTGAGACCCATCATCTGGGGCCTCGTGGCTCCGTTGCCGTTGATCTTTTTTCCCGAGCCTCCGTCTTGACCTAAAAACGACTATAAAAATAGTCCTCGACGCACTTCGGAAAGGAGCACCGCAGAAACACAGAAACCACGAAACAGAGACCTGGAGTCGCAGATTGGAGGGGGAAAACTCCGGCGGGCGCTGCCGGCGTGGTCTCCATCTTCTCCAACGACTTCTCCACCGTCTCCATGATGAAGAGGGAGTAGTCCACCCCTGGACTATGGGTTTGTGGAAGTAACTTATGTATCTCTCCTCTCTTTGAGCTTCACTAATTAGTACCGTATGAGCTGCTGAACATGATTACGGTCATCTATGTAATACCTTTGTGGTGGATCTTTATATGAGTTAATATATGTTTGAGATTGCAATAGTTTTGTTTCAGTTATGAAACTAGATGCATATTATGTACCCCGTTCTTGTTTACTTGTTTTGATCAAGCATGCGTATGAGAGCGTGTGAGGGGGAACGTGTGCATTAGTTGGAGTAACGGGGGGTGGCTAGTGCGGTGAACGTGAGAGAAAGTTCCGCGATCCACTTGGGTTTTTACCTTACTTTGTTGCCTCACTAGGGATAAAGAAAAATACCTTACTACCGGAGATGTGGGTGTGATCATTGCCACTACTCCATGACTAGATCTAGCATGTTCTTATTTTAACTTCATGTCATGATACTTAATGCTATGCTCTGATTTATCTTAATTACTAAGGTGTCATGATTTAGTTCGCATCTTGGTGGAGTATAAGAGAGATTAATAAAATAAAGATCTCTATGTTAGGACGTGATGCCCATATAATTAGTAACTTGTCATGAAACCTTTTTGTTGCAATCTCATATGTCAATTCTAGTATTTCATTGTCTACCACTTTATTAAAGAGAGAGTACATTTGTGAAACCATGAACCCCGGTCCATTTTTAATCGTAAGAAACACCTTTCCAACAACTTTTATCCACTTTACATTTTCTGCCATTTAAAAATCCGAAAATACAAAAACACTTTTACATCTTGCATTCACAATACAAAACCCAAAAATATCATCCATCATTATTTCCACCATCCTTGCATATTTATTTACTGTTTTGCATTCATTTTATCTTGATATCATTCTCACACCTTGTGCTTGACAACCACTTGGTGAGGTTGAGGACCGAAACAATTTACTTTGTTTTGTAGGTTTTCAAGAGAAGGATAAGAAGATAAATCTTTCACTACTGATTCCCCGAGAGTTCGATATTAAACCCTCGAGTCACCCCTCGTGGGGAAAACCGTCTTACCTATACTATACACTCTGCACTTGGAGTCTCAACCTAACCCATATTCTTTTGACGCAGGTAACTACGTCAAGGGCCATCAATGACTAGTATCCTTTATGACTGTTAATTATTGTTGATATGACTTTGTTATGCTTAATGCTTGTCACTAGTGCACGAGTGCCATGATTTCAGATCCGAACACTTTATGTTTGCATGAATATAATTGATGTCTTGGATCGTATCTGCAAGTTGTATGCACATGTTACTTGTCCGGAACCGGAGACCCCAAGGTGACATGATTGGGATATCAAAGGGGAAGGCTATACTTGAGAATTACATGTGTTCGTTAACTTAATGATTTGCTCCGGTGCTTTGTAAAATGAGTACCTTAATTATCAAAAGTTCCTTAATTGGCCCCGCTGCAACGGGAGGGTAGGACAAAAGATGGCGTATGAATTCTTATTGCAAGTCAACTATATTCGAAATGCATGTCTACGTATGATTAATGAACTGGATGCTCTATCATGAATTAGTTCAATTCTGTCAATTGCCCAAATGTAATTTGTTCACCCAACATTTGTTATTTTGTTTGGAGAGATACCTCTGGTGAACCTATGAATGTCGGTCCATCTTTTACAATTATTACTTCTATTTTTACTCGCTATTGCTCTCGTTAATATTACTTTGTTACTAATGCGGTCACCAATTTTCCGCTACTGTCATACCATCATTACTACTAATAAATTTTGTCAAGTAAGATCACTTTCAGGTGTGGTTGAATTAACAACTCAACTGCTAACGTTTATAAATGTTCTTTGGCTCCTCTTGTGTCGAATCAATAAATTTGTGTTGAAATACTTTTCTTGAAGACTATTGCGATCCCCTACACTTGTGGGTCATCAAGGAATCAATACAGATCGTTGGGATGATCCACCTATTGGATCAATTGGGTCACTCTGTGTTCGCCCTCATAGGGTCCTAGTTGCAACGTTCAGTGGTGCCATACCGCATCCGCCACTGCTCCCCCTTGAAACTCCTCCTCTGCCACTCAGTCACTGCACCTTTGTCTCTTCTTTCTATCCTACTCCACCATGCATACCTACCATGGTGGATCTCGTGGTGCCGACATGGATGCCCCACGATGGGAGCCCCAAATCAAAGGTTCTCCATACTGCAGATCTCGAGAAGATCACAGAGTGGGCCTAAGCGAAATGGTTCTAGTATCATCATCTGACGCTAGCGAGACTCCGGCGATTTGGATCCGTCGCTGACGAGCCGGTACAACAAGGTTGCTTTTCTAAAATGAAGGGTAGTACTTTGACATGCTACAAGTTCATGTATGTTTTGTTTCAAGCATATATTCTTCATGTTGCGATGACTATGAGTGCATGCTGCTGATATTGTGTTCGTGTTGCAAGCATTTTCTTCGGTGTTGCAAAGGTTAGCCTCCTTGTTGCATACGTGTGTTGATTTTTGTTGGTGATTTCTCTGCGGTCAATGTGGATTGTTGCATACACATAGGTTGTTCTTGCATTGGTGTTTATGTTGCAGTGTTTTTTCCATGGTTTTGACACATTGTACAAAGATATGTTGCCATGATGATTAAAATGTACACAAAAAATATATTGTGTGGGACTATCGAGGCTATGCTGCAATTGTCCGATGGTCTAGATGAATAAGGAACGACGCATGAACATAAGCATTGACATGTTCAACCATAAAAGGTCGGACATAGAGTTTTCACCACTGAAACTCAAGTGGTGCCACCACCTGTCGATTCCTCAATGCACAACTATACACACAGATGTTCCTGAGGACCCTAGCCAGGAACCATGCTCGCACAACGAATGATACCGAACAATGTCTAGGAACACCCTCTATCGACAGAAACCCCATGAGGATGAGACTCCGGACTACCCACATAGAGCCGATAGGCCAATCACGTGTTCATCACGGACAAGAGCCAAACCCACACATTCAACAAAAAACCATCACATACAACTTCGCAGGCTATGTCAACCACTTCAACCCCATATACCGAGCAGTTGAGTTGACGACATATAATCAGAGCAAGAAGAACTCTGATGCAGAAACCCACCGACTTTGCGCCCTCGTATAGACAGTTAGTGTAGAGTCGCGCCTCCAGGAGCAAAATAGCTAGGCGTGGTGTTCAATATTTATGCATAGAAGCGGAGAAGGACCGGCGTCATGTTCAACTTTTATGTGGAATACATATTTCTCTTCGACTCAAAGATGATGGTATGTCCCGATCGAAATGTCAACAAATCTATATACTGTGAGCAAACGACGAAATGGTGGAAACGACTAATATTGATTTATTCCTCGAGGAAAGGGGTACATCGAGGGAAAAAAAAGCTTTATCGTGTTCCTGCCTATTCTTCAGTCAAAGTAGCCAATCAGTCGTACACCCAATACAGTAAAAAAAAATGAACAGCCCAATACAGTAATTTGCTCTCAAGAAAAGAATACTCGGAGGGCTCCTTTGATTTGAAGGAAACATGTAGGAAATGTGGAGGATTAGGAAATGTTCCATTGATGGTACTATTCACACCTTTGATTCATAGGAATGTTGCAAAGGAAAAATAGAGGAAATTTTCCTTCACGGCTCACAATCAAGGCAAAACCTACAGGAAAATAAAAATTCACTCACACCTCATTCTTTGAATCCTATGCACAGGGAACAAGAAAAGTTTCACACCAGCCATCTTTTCCTTTTCCTATCCCTTTCCTATTCCTTTGATTCTCAAACCCTATGAATCAAAGAGGCCCTCCATGTGAATCGGTCCACACACATGCTGAGCAGTCCATTCAAAGCTATCATTGTCCTTGGTTTGCCGTCTATGGCTGCTATAGCTGCGTGACTCACTGCTCTGTACTTATTCGATTCGATGCTCTCGTCTCTGCAGGTGGCAATGGCGGCAATGGGTGAGATGATGATGACCTGCATGGCTCTGGAGCTTGCGAGGAAATGGCCGGAGACCCACGAGTTGCATGTGCGTCCGCTGCGGCGGCGTTAAATTAGCTCCGGTCATCCTTCGGAAGAAGAAAAAAGCTCTAGCCAGCTGCAGATGGAATTCGTCTGTTCGCGTGCGGTGTCCTCGTCTCCTCGACTGATTCTACCACCAGCTATTCCTCAAAAATTCTACTGCCATTCGACAATATTTATTTTGCAACTATAATGGTAATATATTTTATCTTCACAAGTCCATGACTTATTAAAAATCATTTTTCTATCCTTGCTATATGAGGTTTTATATTAGGTGTGCCACGTCCGGTTACAGCTTTGATTGAGACATGATTCCTAACTTTTCTCATACTTGAATGGGGCAGCTTATGAACCACCTTTGGGCATCCGTGGATATGGCATGCCCAAAAGAAATACTATGGTGTAATGGCATTTGAACAATAAAATTTGATAAGATAGATCAAAATACATTACTCAACATGAATTTTAGAGTTCAATGGCATGGTGATAGACACTCTGACTATGTAGTCTGCTCTCGAGGCGAATAGTAAGATTGTTTATTTATTTCATAAATCTGATTCTTTTACGACGTATGTGTTCGTCTCTTTTATGTGCGTGCAGCGTTTGATACAAATAAGGTATCTTCTGTCCCCAGAAAGACAATCATCTAAAAACAACTTTTAAAGAATCAATTTTAAACACATGTCATAATACTTGCTTTTTATAGTTTTAGTTTCGATGGAACAAGCACGTGTACATGTGTAAATCGGTTCAAAAAAATAATGTTAACAATACAATGTGTTTAACCCATGAGCGCATGCTGTTGGGTGCCACTTTGAATTACCGTGGTTAACACACATACATATATGTTGAACCGCACATATACTAGACAAACAGACAATTAAAGTCTTCGTTGTGATCGTCGCAAGTTCACATGCATGTACTACCTCCGATCCATATTAGTGGGCATAGCTTTGTCTAGATACACATGTATCTAGTCTAATAGCTTTGTCTAGATACACATGTATCTAGTCTAATACTTAACTAGATACATATGAATTTAGACAAAACTATGCCCACTAATATGGATCGGAGGGAGTACAAGATTTGCATACGTTGGTCCTATAGTGACATGTTGGATGTTTACTTGACCCCGGAGTAGGCGCAAGTCGCGTCAAGCGGACGATCTGACCTGGGCGGCAGCTGTACATTGCTATCTCGCCATTGAGTTGTTTCTAGGGATCTGCGTCAGAAACTGTTAAATCTGTCGCAGCTTGTCAGAATACATCCGAATACAAGCCATAAGTGTGGGCAGTGGGACCAATATCCTCTGCAACACGCTCAAGCCATTTACAATATCGGTAGGGTTGGACGGATTAACTCTCAGTTTGGACTAGGAGCACGAGTCTACATGGCGCGCGACAATGTGTGGGCCTACTGGTCATGTACAGACTCGTTTCTCTGTCCGTTCACAGAACACATCAATTATTACAAGCAGACACAAAACACAATGTGAAGAAAAGGTAAAAAATGAAACGATCAAAAATAAGGCCTATGCCAATGCAAGTCTCTTAGCACGGTTTCATAGGCAATTTGCTTATGTGGCATGTTAGTTAATGAAGAGAGAGGGTGAGGTTGTATCTTTAAGATACAACCCTTGCACGTGGCCATAGGCAAAAATAAGTGCTTGCCCAATCATATACATGCATGAGGCCAAATCATTAAATTAGAGACAACCTATAAGAAACAACCCATTGGCATGGTTGTTCTTAAAATTTTAATGCTCCTATGCTAACGTGCTAAGAGACGATGCATTGGCACAGGCCTAAAGCGGACCTTTCTGAACACAAGGCACCATTTTCTAATGGTAATGTAAGATAAAAAAAACTACGAAAAAACTCCATGCGTAAAATATTTGCAATTTAAATGTGTTCTAAGTAAAAATAAATAAAAATATTCGTGTAAATATTTGTTTACTATGTTTGTGGATAAAATTTCACGAAAATACCTCTTATGTTTGCCGTGTAGGGTCCTTTTTCTATAAAATGCATTTATCTGTCTTTTTATAGCGACAAAAAGAAAACGTCATAGCTAAGAATTTACAAAATAATGGAAAATAATATTTTGAGTTTCATTTTTTGCCAAAAGAAAAGGTCGTTTCATTGTATGTGGAGATGTACGCATGCATTTTCTTTTTATAAAATGCATTTTTTTACACGGCAAATGAAAAGTCTCAGCTGGAATTTCAGATTTGAATTCTTATGCAAAAAGAAAAGGTTTTTTTCTCCGTGAAACTTTGTGCGCGCATTGAATCTAGAGATGTACGCGTGCATTTTTTTTTATATAAAATGAATCTTCTTTCGTCTTTTTACACCGGCAAAAGAAAAGGCAATAGCCCAGAAATTTAAAATGCTGGAAAATAATATTTCGAGTTTCACTTTCCTATTTTGACTTTTATAAGTGGATACATATTGATATGATCTACATATGTGCAAATTTTACTAAAATGCGTTGTTTTGGGCAATACAAATATCACAAAAGTGTGGCTGTAAAAAGGAAAAAAAACTCTATTTCATTCCACATTTGTCTTGTTGCAGATCACAGATGATAATGTATTTCGATGAAACTTGTGTCATACATACTTACATATATATGCAGTCATATACTTTTTCCAAAAAACAAAATGAGATTTGGAAATGTTGTTTTAGAAGTTTTTTAAAAAGCTCCTGGGAGTTAAGTGACCTAGTATTAGCATAAATAGTGCAATAGTTTAATCAAAGACGTACTGCCACTCCTCTCAGCTGCGTATTGGTGGCCTTAAATAGGGCTCGTAAAGTCGACCACCCAGGTATACGACCTTATCCTCTCCCCAGCTACAGTACTCTGAGGCGAAGGAGAGGCGATCCCGGTTTGCCCCCGCGTCCGCCGGCGTGGCCGTGGGTTCCCTCCCCCTCCGTCGGCCGCTCCGGCGGCGGGAGGGTGGGGGAACCCCGGGTCTATGCTTGGCGTGTACATAGGGTGTGTTTAGTTGGGTCTCCGGCCGGCGGCGCGGTGGTAGGAGGGGTGCTGTCGGGGTGGAGTTTGGTGCTACTGCTCTTCCTCCTCTGCGTCGACGGCCTCCGTGCTCTCGGCGGTGAGCAGCTAGCTTTTGGTGCTCGCGGATCTGCGGGTCCTGCGGGCGGTTCTGTCTCTGGGTGTGGTCACCGCGCCGGAGGAGGTGACCATGCTGTGGAGCTTTTGTCTCCCGGCTTCTTCTCCGCGACGGCGAGGAGTGCTCCGTCCTCGTCGTGGAGTCTGGGAGGCCAGCGTGGCAGGTGGAGCTGGCCCCGTTCCCCTCTTTCTTTGCAGGATGGCGATGGAGGTGACGGCGGCCGGGATTCAAGCCTGACGCAGGGGTGGTGCTGCGATGGTGGCCGATCCGGCTTTGCTGGATCCAGGATCGAGAGCTCCGTGGCCGATGGGCGTTTCATCGTTTTAGGTTCGGCGGCTTCGTCGGGCGACTCTTGTTTTCGAAGGCGTGGTGGTGCTCTCTCCTTTGGGTGCTGTGGATGTTTTCCTTCTTCTCCGGCGTCGCTGGCGGTGGAGGATCGAAGCTAGTGTGGTGGTTCAGCATCTTCTTCGTTGCGGTTGCGTCTGTGCTGTGTATCCAAGGGTGTACACCTGTGTATGTAATCCGTATTGTACTTTTATCTCTTTGAATATACGTTAGGTTCTCAAAAAAAAAAAAAAAGTCGACCACCCAGGACACAACGGCCGACCCTGGCATGCTTGAAGGGTCTTGTCCTAGTCAGAGCGAGGCCACTGCCATAATAAAATGAAATACGTTGCATTTGCTGCTGAGAGCTGAATCAATACATGGCGTGGTGCAGGAGGCTTCCGAATCTTTAAGTACTGACGACCGTGGATGAAGTGCGTGCAGATGCCGCCAGGTCAGACCGGCATTTTCCGAGTCTTGAGCCTTCTCTTATCATGATGGCAAAATCGAAAATGACATGGTGGTCATAAAGCAGATGTGATTCATAGTACCCAATCATATGTACTCCCATATAAGGTGTATTTTCGTTTGCTACGACAGGTATTTTGACAAATAGTATATTTAAAATATGTTTTGTGTGACATGCATAATCATTAGTACTTGTCTCTGTTCGTGCGTGTGTGCTCCTTTTCTTGTTGTTGATCTTGTACACGAACTCCCTGTCAAAAAAATTAGTATGTACTTTTGGTTATGAATCTAATGATTTCAATTTTTATGTCATATAAATTACATGTTAATAGATTAATTAAAGTATTGTTTTAATGTATCAAAATACATCCTATATTTTGGGATGGAGCAAACCTTTTTCAATACCACTTCCCACGATAACCACGACGTTGGGTGTTAAATTTGTAACATCAATAATTGACATGTCCATGTAGCATAGCTAATACAACTTATTAATTTTTAAAGTTCATCCAAAAATTGTTTGAGGTCCATCCATAAATTTATGGAAGTTCACCATAAACTGCTAAAAGTCCATTCATTTTGTTTTAGGATTTCGTCCATCTGCTGTTGTTGAAAACTCGCCTCTATCTATTGAAATATTCATCAGAAGGTTGAGAACTCGTCATAGGACATGATAGCTCGCTAATATTTCTTGAAAAGACACCAAATTTTATTTAAAGCTTATCAGAATTTGGACCGAGGGCCAGGAAAAAGGATCATGAACGGTTTTGGCCTTGCACGCAAGAATAGAGCTAACCTCTAAAATTTTAGAGCCAGTTCATCGATCCGGGGTACCCGCCAAATGGCAACCACCAAAATTTTACTGTTTCAGGCTTTTTATCAGGACTGATAAAAAATTCTGCTAGATATGAAGATAATTTCTACGAATCGAAATTCAAAGAGTCCATTACCAGATTTTATGCATGGATGGTGTACATCTCTTGAGTATTATTCCGAACAATTGGCCTACTGTCAAGTGTCTGTCAACTCAAGATTCGAAAGGGCAAATCAGTGACACTAGACAATGACGAATTGGAAAAACACTTACCAGCTAGCTAGGATGGGGAATAATTAACAATCACAAACACAGACAGTTGTTAGTTTTTGCCGCGTCACCAGCAACGGTGAAGGTTTGACGCGCTTGGATCACGACAGCCCGGCCGGCCGTCACCTTTGTTGGCCATGGAGGGCAGATGAGAGAATCATGTGCCATATATATGCTTGTCATTCTTTATATTTCTCTAGATGGAGATCAATCGAATCGATCCAATTATCATGTGCTTATTTTTATTTCATGATAATTAATCTGAGGTGCCAAATGCTGCCGTATGCATGCATGTGCTAGTGTAAAGTGGGAGATGATAGAGGAGACTTTTAGGGCTAGCATCTACGGTTTATCCTAATGATAGTGGGTTCCAAAGCTCAAACACGATACAACCATCCAGTTGTTGCCCCTCGTGATAGTGGCTCCAGTTCTTGGGATTTTTCTGGTTTCACTTTATGAAGATCATATATGGTCGTGTGCTTTTTCTACTTATACATGCCCTTTGCGATGAGACTGTCAAACTTGTTCAGGATAGTATTAGGCCATTTTGCAACTAGTGGGACTAGTTTACACGGAACAACTATTTGGATTAGGGGGTGTATATAGTTTTTTTATGTAGTATTGAAAGTCACTTCTTCCTTTTCCTGGGTTTGAAATCCAAAAGGATATGTCATCCATGTCACATGTATTATTATCTATTCTTTACATCCTAACTCGTATTCCAAACGAGATCTTATTCTCTTCATAATGCACATGTCAATCGGTCATTGACGGTGTCGAAAGTCATGTAAACTCACTTGTTGCATCAATTCTAGATGCATGTATCAAGACTTCATAGGTCCACTTATGGTAGTATGTACATAAAACAGCAACATATTGATTCAGTGTGGTCTCCGTGAATAGCCTTATGTAATTCACACAGGCACATACAAGTACACAAGGATATTTGATCAAGAGGACATAAAACAGTTAGGAAGCAACACAAAATGAGCATTCGCTGCACAATTTCTTAGATGACTGTAATTGTTGATATTTGATCAACATCACATAAAACATGTTACGAGGCAAGGTAAAATGAGCATTCAGGTAATCACTACCCGCCAATGTAGGGATGCAAAAATGGGACCCAATTGTCCCACTTATACTCCATTTTGTACATGGCTAGTACAAAAATTTGGACCAAAATTTTGTACTAGGCATGTATAAATTGGACTATAATGGGACAAGTGGGTCCCGTTTTCGCATCCTTACGCCAATGACTAATCTTCCAGATGATCGATGTAGTGATGATGTTGTTAAAATATTAATTCATTCTAGGACAATGAGTCGATCAAGGGTGTGCTCAAATTTTCTCTGGCTCCGATGTTGTAGGATGTTGCAATCTACGCTTGTGGGAACATCATCCCACACCGGCATGGCAAAAAGGGGAGGGAAAGGTGGAACTGCAGCCATCCCTGCAGATGTTTAATTTGCAGGCTGCTAGAAAAAGTTTTATCAATATTTCTCGGTCTACAAGCAACAAAAGTTAGGACCTTGATATATCCTGCTTGATTTCAAAACTTGGAATTCATTTTATTGGAGAAAATGGTGACCTTTGTGGTGATCTTTGTGCATGTGGCATGATGTGGGAATATTGGGTGTGTGCTCCTGGCAAGCTAATATATGCTACATTCCCTAAAGAAAAGGAAAATTTAGATGTAAAGTAGATCACTAGATCTGATTCCAAAGATAAGGGAAAAGAAAGGAGCAAGCCCTTCTATATATACATATCTGAAGAATACTTATATATCAATGGACAGACCACTAATCGTTCACTAATATGTAGTACTTCAAATTATACAATTGAGGGGAAAGCTACCCAGGGCACAGAAAAGAAGCATGCTAGCTGATGCCCAGTAGCAAATTAAGTCTTTGACAATTTTGCTGTTGTCAAACTGGGCTAACTGAACACGGAAATCAGGAGCTACGAATCCCCCTCATCGTCCGCCACACCGAAAGGCTTCATTTGCTGGCCGGAGAATATATGTCTATGTGTGTGACCCTAATCAACAGGTATGTAGCATCTAGTAATGCATTCACGAATCTAGTGCTGCCGGCCGATTATTAGTTTTTGAGATAAGTGGTACGTTTTATTCCTACAGGAATATGATATTGATTTCAATTTCAGGAACTCTAGAGTCTAGATCACTAGCTTATGTTACTTAAAATCTAAGAAAACCAAAATGGTGGTCCATATGAATCACTGACTGATGTTTCTCCAGCACCCACATGGCCACGACCATACCAACCTCAAACATTTTTGCTAATTCTCTTTCGACTCGGAATTTAGTTAGACCTCGGTCGACTCTGAGACCATTGGATTTGTATTGTGTGTCATCCTGAGGGTTGTACATGGGTTACAAGTGAGATTTTTCTAGTTACACATGGATTACACTAAGATTTTCCGAGTTATACATGAGTTGCATTAAAAAAACAAAAAAAGAGGAGGCCATATCCATCCTTTATTCCCCATTATCAGATACTATCAGTATTTAGAAAAAGAAACGGAAACGAATAACTGGGAAAGCTAAAACAATGGAGAACACTAGCCTCCCAACCGAAGTTTGTCCTTCTGCAACATATGGGAGCTGAGTTCCCCAGGTATATCGAGGAGAGACCTCCCCTCGCTTGTTGTAAACATAAAACGGCCAGATTTTCTCCGAATTACTATAGTGTTTCCCAAATCAAAGTTAGGGATGGAACATAAATATTTATTTGTTATTGAAGAGAACCTATTTCTCAGTTATTGATGAAGGATATTACAACATCCACTTGATAGAGGCTCCCATCCAATGTGATGAGGTGAAATGAACTGCAAATGGAACTTAAGAATAGCACTAGGAACATATGCCATCTACATATCAAGTTATTAGAAAAAAGGCCTCGGAAAAAAAAAGGACTTTACAGGTTGCAAATAAAATGATCTTAGAAGAATCCACTAAAAGAAATCGAATTCAAGATAATTGTCTGGACCTTTCTCGGCTGATGGTGCTGCCTTTTGACTTGTTGAGGCTACTGTCCGAGGGATCTCAACTGGCTTGGGGATATCTGGAGGAGTAGCACACCTTATCAATGCCCAGTTAACACCTTCAAAGAAGGGGTGCTGCTTAATTTCTGTGGCTCCACGCTTGTACGCCAATCGATGCTGTGGCTCCTTGATGAGCAATCCCCTTATAAGATCCCTCGCAGCAAAACCCACAACAGGTGATTCAGGAAACCTGAGGGGCTGTCCGACAACATTGAATAGTGTTGCCCTGTTCCCTGAACCTTTGAACGGAGTCTTGCCGAAAAGAAGTTCATACAAGAATATGCCAAAAGTCCACCAGTCCACAGCGCTCCCGTGCCCCTCGCCCTTTATAATCTCAGGTGCCAAGTACTCATGGGTGCCAACAAATGACATAGACCTTGCATCTGTGGGCTCTGCAACGAGCTCAGGGAGTGGTCTGACCTGACTTGCAATGTCTGCCTTTGCCTTCTTTTCCTTCTCTCTCTTGGACTTGGATGAGAAAAAGCGAGGTGAGAAGCATGTGGTTGTCGTAACACAAGCAGGCTGGATACAGGCTGGTTCAATGCACACGGGCTGTACACAATAAGCTTGATTTCCCTTTAGGTTAGGATCTACACCAGGATTTGAAGATTTAAGAAGGGTAGGGCTCACATCACAACGGAGGGACAAATCAAAATCCGATAGCATAATGTGGCCATCTTCTCTCACAAGAACATTCTCTGGCTTGAGGTCCCGATATATGATACCGAGCATGTGTAGGTATTCTAGAGCAAGAAGCACCTCTGCTACATAAAACCTGCACATATTTTAAAGACAACATGAGTTTGTACACTTAAAATGTGTGCTAGTACCTACAACAATCACATGATATACCAACTTAGCCAGGATATGTTCTTCAGTTAATCAGTTGTGTATATTTGTATCTAATGTCTAATTCAGTTGCACAAGTGAAAAACATATAAACAGCGGGTAAACTAAACTGAAGTAGTCTACATGGGTACAGAAGTAACTCCTGATATAAGAATTTAAATAGTGGAGCAAAAAAACTCCTGATATGCTGGAGAAGTTGTTTATGTTTGACGACAAAATTCCATATGCCCTTATTCAGACAATTGATACGTGTTAACCATTAAAGGTATGCCAACTATGTTTACTCTCCAAAGTAAGCTTTAATTAAATGGACTGATCAGAACAAAAGGCAGAGTCAAAGTTCCATAAACAAGATGGTAAAGTAAACTCCATAGTCCACACAATCCAAGACTCTGATGAACAAAACACCCAACCGATGAATGTTTCAATTCAAGTACATGTCACATTTCCTATTACAAAAACAATCCCTATAGATATGCACCTGACTATGTAACTAGATACTGAACGTGGATGTGAGATGCGAATTTTTAATAGATTAGGATCCCAAATTAATAACATATTTAGTTACAAAGCATACTCTGATCAGAAGCCAAAATGCTAGTTTGAATGCAAAGTTAGGTTGACCATTAAGATAATCCAACCATAGGAAGGAGTTGGTAAAGGATAAATCCTTACACTTACCCTAATCAATAAGGTATTTAACAGATAGAATCCCATTAATCTAGAACCTCCAAGTAAAGGTGGTGACATTTACAGAAGCATGCCCATTATAGGCAACAACAAGAACTAGCCTTTTGTCCCAAGCAAGTTGGGGGCTAGATATGAAACCCAAAATATGGTTTACCAACAGCATCACTAACACAGTACCACTTATAGCACTTAAATGTCTACTACCAACGACAAATAATACATGACTAACAAGCTACAGATTTTGTCATCCTTAAGATTTTAAGATGTGAAATCGAAAGAAAAGTATGTTCTTATAATTAAAAAATGACACTCAATCAAAGATAGCTGTTAATCGTGGAGAGCCCAAACAAAAAATGCATGATACTGATAAACTTAATAAAACACAAGAAGCCCATATGATCCATGAAACCGGCAAGCATTTATTCGACATTTGTATAACAAACTTTTCAACATTTATGAGCTAAGAACAGCCACAAGAACATGAAGCGAATCTGATTTTACAATCTAAGAGGTTAATATCAATGTTACTGAAATAGTAGATACACAATGGAGGACAAAAAATATGAGAGACGATGGTGATATCTTCTTGTCTAAATAAAAAGATTAAAGATATAATTTGACACCAGATGTTCAATATATCCAAAGCACCAAACCTGCTGTATTAGTACAGACTGGATGCTTAACAAAGGAAATAAAAGGATTGGTAGATCATGAATGCAATAACATTTGTATATAGCTATCAGTGAAATAAAACATAGAATGAAGGCGCTTACTTGGCAGCTTGTTCAGGAAAATACTTCCCAGGCTGCTTCTGCCTTAGGGTATGCAAGTCTCCTCCAGGGCAAAACTCCATCACCAAGCACGAGAATTTATCCGTCTCGAAGTGAGTGTACAAAGTTGGAAGAAAAGGATGGTCCAAGCACTGCAGATCTCCCTTTCAGTCTGGGCTCTCAGAAGCTTTTTACGGCCAGCTAGAGATGCCTTGTCCATGATCTTCATAGCGAAGTAGCATTTCGTGCCACTAAGCTCCGACAAATAAACACTGCCAATGTCGCCACAGCCAAGCCTCTTAAGCAGCCTGAAATGACTCAGCCCTAGTGAACCTTCTTTGGTCCGGATGGCCTGAATCGCTTCCCACCTCGAATCGTTCGACTTGTGAGGCTTGCTAGCACTGCTGCATATGCTGCTACAGGTGCTGTCATCGCTCACATCGCTGCCGGCACTGGCTCGATAAATGCTGCTCTTCCCGCTCTGGACGAAATCAGCCTGACCGCTGACCTTGGTGCTCCCGCTGGCCTTCGTCAGGCTGCTTGTTCCGTCGCTGAACTTGGCAGAAACCGAGCTATCCTTCACGCTCCCCCGCATCGAGCTCTTCTCGGCGTCTTCATCGTCATCCAATTTCACGGAACCATCGACCGAACTGCAACCTTTATCGTCTTCTTTCACTCCGCTGGATGTAGCTACATCACCCGGCGGAACTGCTCTCGGTGAAGCAGGCCCCGGTTTGCTTGCTCCGCCGATTCGCTCTTCGGACTGCCTCCTAGAAGGCGCCGCCTCGGTGGACTCGACGACGTCTTTAGCGCATTGCTTCTCAGCGACTATTTCAGCAACGGCCTTGGAAGCCATCGCAGCAAGGAGCCAACCAGTAATAACTCTCTGACGGTCAGCACCATGACCGTCCTCCCATCGCCACGATCGGCCGGTCAGTCAACAGCCGGAGTGATGAAATCGAGACCTATAACAAGGATTTTTCCCAAATTAGACTCAGGGGAAGCGATACCGCACAGTGGACTAACGAACCGACGAATCGGGAAACCAATAATTGCCGAATTATCAGCCGGACGGATCTGGCTGAGACCGAGAGGATCCGCCTCCGGGCAGGAGGAACCGGGCGGAGGGTGGGGAGGAGGATGCGGGTTTTCTTACCTGTCAACCGTCGCGCCGTGGGAGCTCGCCGCGGCCGCCGCCAGTGGTGTGGAGGAGGGGATCGAGAGGGGCGCTTCCTTCGGAGAGTTGGCTGGGCTGTGGCAGCGTGGAGAGAGAACGAAATGAAAATAAAATGCGAGAAACCTAACAAAAAAATGAAAATGAAATAAAGGAGAGAATCCTATAGAGAAAAAACGAGGGAACGGATCGAGTGTGCCAGGCAAACCGGTCACTCTAACTGAAGACCTCCTCCTTCCGTTTACCAGATCTCTGACAGTTTTTTCATTTAAAAGGTCAACCGATTTATTGATCATTCCTCAAAACAGTATAAAAATCTCAAAATATCAATAAATTCAAACAAGTTTTTGGAACATTTAACGGCAACTACAAGCACTGGAGCGAGCCGAAGGCGCGCTCACCCCTCTCACCGGAGTCGGCTAAAGCCTGTCGTACTAGAGTTTGTTGTACCGTAGTTAGCAATGGGAAGTCGCCAAACGACCAGCCCACCAGAGCATCAAAGATCACGAATTATGACAGTCGTCCTGCAACCACACAAACGAATATGACAACGGTCCGGATCCCAAAATATCCATCGGATACACAAATTCATGCGCCCTACACCGGTGCTAGCCCGCACCACCAAAGCGAGCATTGTATGGGGAGAATCATATCTAACTTTAGAAGGTTGACGTCGCCATACCATTCCGAAGAAAAAAATTGAATAACCTAACAAAGAATGAAAAACTTCCTGCGAGGGACCGCACCTTCGAAACCAAAAGGACCGCGGAAGGAGGTAGAACCAGTAGCTTCGCCGGCGAGAGGGATGGAACCATAGATCTCATATTGGTTCACCGCCTGTAACCTTACGCGAGTCGTGCCAGTTACGTGATTTCCACTGTGTCCTGCACGTCATTATGTTTGACTCTTTCCATCCAGATGATATACATTTTCCTTACCTTGTAGAAAAAAGAAACAATAGTTATTTCCCTTACGCCTTACCTCGCAGAAAGAACAAACACACTTCTTATTTGACGGTATACGATTCACGATTCTCTATTCTCCCCTTGCGGGGAGTGTGTAATTTGTTGATATAATGCCCTTCAGAAGATGGAGATAGTTGGATTAGGGGAGTGTGTAATTTGTTGATATAATGCCCTTCAGAAGATGGAGATAGTTGGATTACCGATTTGTGTGAAAAGACTCTAAATTGTTGTACATCTATCTGTCAACATTATGTCTTGTTCTCCAGGTAAAAACTGTCTATTTATACGACAAAAATCAATCATTAGCTTGCAACCAAACCGAACAGAATTTATCACAGAACATGATTATTTTCCTCTGTTGATCCAAATAGTAATTCCTAACCACCGGTATTAAGGGAGATAACCATTAGGCAGCCATCTATTTAATTCAGGGTCACACGTTGAAAGCAATATATATCCTCTTCCCTGTACATTCGAAAATGAGCATGGATAGGAGAACCAATCTCACACGATTGTTGAGAAATTCGAGATGAGTTCCCAATAGTACACATGCTGCATCCATTGCATTTTTGTCCATGGTCAACAAGATATTACACTGAGAAGTGCAGTGCGTCCGACGGCTATACGACGGACTAGACTACCGCGTCTGTCCGATGGTGTCAGCGCGTGAACAAAGAACCGTCAGATTGTGTGCCGTACAAGAGTCGGACAAGTAATGTCCTACGCAAAGCATTCCGTATTACAATATACTAGGTAAAATTGGTGCGGCGGCACCGCCGCACCCGTGTGGTAGAATTCAAATTTGAAATCAGCGACGTTTAAAAATTATGTAGATTTGAGAATCGTTGTAATGCAAAGAAAGATTGTGGTTAAAATTTGTTCAGATCCCGAAATTAGTTCAAAAGTTTTGGAAGACATTTGGAAGTTTGAAATATCCAAATTTGAAAGTTAATCATTGTTGGTGAGAATTTTGTGGGGCAGTCTCAAAATTTGTTAAATTTGGAACTCTTTTTGGGTATTTTTTTTATTCAGGATGGAATGCTTGTGCAACTCTTGTGTGAGAATTTCGGAAATCTGTTTTTTTGTGTGTATATATTTGTGTAGACTGCGTGCAAATAATTAGTTAGTTGAAACGTTCAATTTTAGTTTGTAATTAGAGGAAATGCATTGTTTGAGCATTTAATAAATTCAGCTTCATATATTTCGAGGAAGTGCATGTGTATGTTCTTGAAATGTTGACTAAATTGGAGTTTTGAAAACATGTTTGTTTTTTGCCATAAATAGGTAGTATTTTTTTTTTCTGATAGTTCGGATATGTATTTATATTTTTTCAGACGGGTAAGTTCGAAAATGTTGTTTGTTTGAACACTTTTTATTTTATGCAAATTGTTTAAGTAAAATGGTCCAACATGTTAGGAATATAATTTATGTGTAAAAATATTTTTAAAAAGAATAACCTTGACGCTAATTCGTTTGATGTAGTCAAATATTATCGTGTCGAAATTATTGTGTGTGAGGTTTTTTTTTAATTGTGTGTGAGGTTTTTTTTTGGTCTAATGCATATTTTGTGTGGAGAGTTTGGAAGTTTGTTAAATTTGAAAAATTTCGATATTTTGTATACATTTTTTATGAATAACAAAGTCAAATATATTATCGTGTCGAAATTGGTGTGTGCGGGTTATTTATTTATTTATTTATAATGTATTTTTTGTGTGGAGAGTTTGGAAGTATGTTAAATTTGGAATTTGTCGATATTTTGTATACATTTTTCTGAATAACTAATTAGAAGTTATGATTTTTTTTCAATTTAAGTATTCCGGTGGAATTGTGGTACCTATGACATGTAGGGCCCACACGTCATTTTTTTTTTTGGTGAATTGTCTGTGGAGATGGGAGGCTGACAGTGGGACCCGCGATGACATCACAGTGTGACGTTGGCCGTCAGCGAGCTGCCGCGCCGCCGAGCTCGCGCACGGGCACGCGAGCACGCGCGTGGGTCTGGGATTGCGCGGAGGCGCGAGAGGAGGCGGAGGGGAGCAGGAGAAGCGGCGTGGTGGACCATTTGGTCTCTAGGCTCGTCGGCGGCGAGCGAAATGGTGGCGGCGGACGGCGGGAGCGGCGTCGATGATTCCGGCGTCGATCGGACGTCCCGGCAGCCGATAATCGGCGAGGAGGAAGGGTGAGCGGTGGGGAAGATCGCCGTGTCCTTTGATCTGGGCGGGGAGCAGTGGTGCGGCGGCGGCGAGCGTCGGCGACGGGGGGAGCTCGGCGGCGCGCGGAAAAAAATCGAGGAAGGAGAAGGGGGAGTTGTGGTGGCGTTTTGCAGCTAGGCCCCTGCAAGGTCTACAATTTTCAGTTAGGTCCATCTACGTGCAAATAGTGGGACTGCACCGCAATTTCTCGTGAACTGAAGTTTCTTTTTGTAAAGACGACACGACGGCCGTTCGCTGGACGTCCGATGGACGATGGACGGCGCGGAGGCGATTAAGCACTGTAGTAGTGCGAATAATGTTCTTAGCACAGTGCGGGCGACGTGGCTCAATCTGGGCCGTCCATTCAGTCGATCGGACGGCCCAGAAAAGCGGGTGACGTGGCCACTATGAGGGGAGGCTGAGGAGGTGAGCTTTGATATTTTTATAGATCTATATAGATATAATTTATGGAAGAACAAACCAAAAAAATTCAAAAAAAACTAAAAAAAAGTGCAAAAAAAAGAAGTATTGTTCATGTGAACAGTAAACAACACTGTAGAAGTGTGAATACTGTTCACACGAACAGTATTCGGTGACGTGGGCATGCTGCGGTGAAGGCTAACAGGCTATCTCGGTTAGCTTTGATATAGTTATCTATTATATATAGTATATATATATAATTTATGGAAGAACAAACCAAAAAAAAAAAAAAAAATAACTCAAAAAAAAGTACTGTTCATGTGAACAGTAAACAGCCCTGTAGAAGTGCGAATACTGTTCAGACGAACAGTATTCGGTGACGTGGGCATGCTGCGGTGAAGGCTAACTTGGTTAGCTTTGATATAGTTACTAGTGGAATTCGGTGCGGCGTGCGCCGCACCCGTTGTATCTAAAAATGTCGAAATTTGTCAGGATTTGTAGTATATTTTCTCCAAAATTTAACTAAATTGGAAATGTGGAAATCTGTCGGAATTTGTCGTCTATTAAATTTTATCGATTTTTTCAATAAATTGGATTATTGAATCATGCTCTTTTTTTTGCCTGCACGATGCACACATTGTATTCGAAAATGTCTAAATCCGTCTGAATTTGTCGTTTATTTTCGCTAAATTTTCAGTAAATTGGAAATATCGAAATCCGTTGGAATCTGTCGTCTATTTTTTTGAAACATTTTTTTTTGTCGGCGCGGCGCACCCGTTGTATTCGAAATGTCAAAATCCGTTTGAATTTGTCGTTTATTTTCTCCGACGCACCCGTTGTATTCGAAATGTCGAAATCCGTCTGAATTTGTCGTTTATTTTCTCTAAATTTTTACTAATTTGGAAATGTCGAAATTCGTCGGAATTTGTTGTCTATTTTCTCCAAATTTTCACTAATTTGGAATGTTCAAACTTTTTTTTTGCCATAAATAGGTTGCATATTTTAACTAAATTGGAAAGTCGAAATCCGTTGGAATTTGGCGTCGATTTTTTCCAAATTTTCACTAATTTGGAATATTCAAACTTTTTTGTATTTTGTCATAAATGGGTTGCATTTTTGTTTCTGAGAATTTTGATACATTTTTCATTTTTTTTCTTCTGATTTGTACTTGTGAAGTTGTTGATTTTAAATAAAAAAATTCTGAAAATTGTTTAGGGAAATTGGGTCTACTTGTCACGGGTTTCACATTCACTGGATTTTTTTTTGCAGGAAGAAAAAAAAACTGTCATGCGGCCCCACGCTGACGTCGTGATGACGGAACCAGTGGCGGCAGCGGGCACGGCGAGCACACCGGCGTGGAACCACTGCGATCTGGGACGCGCGGGTCGGCACGTCGGAGGCGCGTGGACGCGGAGCGCCCGGGAGCGGTGGCGCCGCTGCGTTTGGTCGTCGGAGCGACGACTGCGGCGTGTAGGCGCGGTGGAGGGAGCGGGGGCACGGCGGCGTCGATTCCGCCGCGCGTCGTGCGGCCCAGCACGCGAGGCTGGCCGGAGATGGAGAGGAGGCGACGGCGAAGCTCGGCATGGGCGTCGTTTTGAGCGGGGAGGAGCAGAGCGGCGCGTCGGCGAACTCCGGCTCGCGCGAGAGGGAGAGACGCTGAGGTACTGTAGAAATGTGGTACTGTAGCATGTACAGTGCCGGCATGACGTGGGTAGCGTGACCGATGGCTGAAGCCGATGTCTTTTTCACAGCCAAAAATACAACCAATTTGAATATTAGAGGAAAAATATGTATATGTCCGTCGAAATAAAAAGGATAAAACATGAAAGTTGTTCGGAAGGGTGATATCCATCTACTTGTGAAAGGAAAATTCAAACGGATGTCCGAGCGCGACGAATTTAACAAAATTCGTCAGTTTTTTTTGCGAGTTTGGATCCAAAATTAAGGAGTTAGAATCGACCAAATTCGGAACCGATCACGAGAATGGAACCAGCTCATCAGCGCGCATATATTTCGTGTACATATTATCAGAAAAGGGCAAAAAAAAACAGTGCGTGTGCGGGTACTGTAGGAGTGCGGGGGACTGTAGCATGTACGGGTGAGGTGTGCAGCGGGGCGTGCTCAGGGAAAAAAAAAAGAACACTGTAGAAGTCTCGCCCTGCGCGTACTGTAGATGCTCTAGTGGCGGGGCGATGTGGCCACATCGATGAAGGCTGAAGAGGAGAGCTATTGTTAAAAAAAAAAACGCACTGTAGCGCGTGGTACTGTAGATGCTTCAAACGGATGTCCGAGCGCGACGAATTTAACAAAATTCGTCAGTTTTTTTTGCGAGTTTGGATCCAAAACTAAGGAGTTAGAATCGACCAAATTCGGAACCGATCACGGGAATGGAACCTGCTCGTCAGCGCGCATATATTTCGTGTACATATTATCAGAAAAGGGCAAAAAAAAAAAACAGTGCGTGTGCGGGTACTGTAGGAGTACGGGGGACTGTAGCATGTACGGGTGAGGTGGGCAGCGGGGCGTGCTCCAGGGAAAAAAAAAAGAACACTGTAGAAGTCTCGCCCTGCGCGTACTGTAGATGCTCTAGTGGCGGGGCGATGTGGCCACATCCATGGAGGCTGAAGAGGAGAGCTATTGTAAAAAAAAAAAAAAACGCACTGTAGCACGCGGTACTGTAGATGCGCGAGACACTGTAGATGTCTACAGTGCGGCGTGACGTGGGCAGGCTCGCTGATCTCCTAAGCCGGTGGGCTTTTATATAGGTAGGACTATATGCCTAGAACCCAAAGGACACAGGAAGCCCTCAACGATTACGTACGCTCCCTAGTTTGCAAACAAAGTCCACTAAAAACCTTGTGTCTATGAGGAAAAACACATTGAGCCCAAGAAACTACTATATCAAAACCAGTTTGCATGCGCGAAGTGTCGTTCGCTCACGAGAGGAGCCCAATGATGGTGACACAATCACAACGTGAAATATATTTTTCGAGATTTCCTTCATTTTACATTTCTTTTCATATAATAAATATTATTATGGATTTGATTTTTGACATTAAATTGGTTGTGATCTCACATGGGAAGTACTCATGCCTTCTAGTATAATTCTTGTTTCTGTATTAGTCGACACGTGCAATATTTTCTACTTGTAATTTTCCCTCTTTAATTGTAAAAATGTGCGTTGCACGTACATACTAACTAGTGCCTTCCAGTAACAATCCACTGATATTGGTAGCAATATTTGTTCACATCATGCCATATGCATAGCCCATTTTTGTCCAACCGTGCTAGATTTTTTTTTAAATGAAGGCAAAAGTTTTGACTTATTCATTAATTAAGCAGAAAGTGCCCGGTTTATTAGCGGAAGAAACCGACGAAAACCATGCAACTCACACCAACAACACAGTGAGGAGCACACAACCACAGAGAGCAACATCTAAGGCCAGCAACACCCATAGCAATAACCCCCCTCTACCTATAACAACTGTGCTAGATTTTGGAAATTGAACAAACTACCTCATGGTTTTGCTGACACCAGGTAGGTTTAAGGGGCTGTTTGGATCGTGGCCGATGGCTACCATACCAAAATATGGGCATTGACTGGTGGCACAGCCAACCGTTTGGATTGAAGCCCAGGTAGCGCAGCCTCACCAAAATTTTGGTCGCCAGGCTTGATTTTGCGCCCAGGCGCTGGCGAAAGTGGGGCGGGCAAAACCTTCGCCAATATTTTGGCTAGCCCCAGATTTGGCGTGGTAGGTGTGGGCTTAAACCAAACAGCCCCTAAAAGCAAGTAAACACTCATGAAAGGTTAAAAATTATGAGCTCCCAAATTTGAGTACCCATATACTTCCACATACTCCACATGAATTCATAGTGTGTGTGTTGCTTGGTATGGCTCGCCTTGAGATTGATCCAAGAATCAGGAAGAATTTCAGATTCAAAAGAGCGATGCACATACGACAATTTCAATCCGAACATTATTGGGTTTTCATTTTTTTCAATCAGTTTGGCTTGGAATAGAATATAAAACCGTCATGTCATCAAAACTTCAAAAGTCAGCCTTATTAATTAGGTTAGTATTTGATGGGGACATCCCTACTATTGACGCAACCACAACTACTACAACGCCTCAATTACAAGGACCGTTGACTAGGTCTCGTGCACGTCAACTACAACGACAGGTACTTTCGTTTCTACAAGCTACTCCTAATGTACATGAGAATATGATGCTGTCTAAAGTAGATGTGTTTGTTTCTCTTAGGAATGATGGACCAAGCATGGACGAGAGGGACAAGCTATAGAGCATGTACGTGGATGGAGATAGCCGCAGGCGTGAAAACAAGGGAGAGGATGATGCCACCAATGGAGACTACAACAACTTGAAGCCACCATGATGACATTTGAAGACTTGGACGAATTCATCAAGTCTACACTTCATAATCTCGTCCATAGTCACATATGGTGTTGCGTCACCTTTTATTCATGGGCCATGGGCCATGTAATTTGAACCAGGAGTTTTAGTGCGTTTTTAGTGTCCGTATTAAGGAAGGAAAGTCCTCCAAGGGTTGGATTCGGCCTTCCCCCAAGGCTGGCCGAAACCTCCTCCTTTCCTCCTTATATACCTCGACTAGGGTTTCGTTTAGACTCGGATTTTGTTTAGCTAAAAGACTGCCTAGCGTTTCGCTGCATCTTCGTGATCTCGATTTGTGTCCAACGACCAGATTAAGACCGCTCACGGAATCCCACCTTTTCAATAAAGTTCATCTTATATCCGCAATTCTTGATTGCAATATTGGTTCTTACTTGTTCCTCGATCGCAGGTAGAACTAGACTTATTGGTCAGGCCGATCGTGCATCTGCAGGGTTGGTAACCTCGGGAGATTGGTTTAGCTATTGCATTGGCGCTGCGTACGTGTGCGTAGTAGTCAGATCGCCAAGGTCGAACTCCACCAGAATCGACGTATCTTCATCTGATCGAAAGATCGGACATCTTTGCCCTATCAGTATTTCTTTTACACTCTTTTTCTTTCCTCTCATTTAGTGTTTTTCACCTAAAAATACACATAGCTTTTTCCTGTCTACTTTACACAGACAAAAAATGTAAACAAGCTGATAACCTACTCCCTCTGTTCCTAAATATAATACTTTGTCCTGTTTCGTTGCTAGATGAGTGAATAAATACAGTATAACCTACTCACTCCGTTCCTAAATATAATACTACTTTACATAGGCAAAAAATGTAAACAATCTTATAACCTACTCCCTCTTTTCCTAAATATAATACTTACTTTGTCCTGTTTCATTGCTAAATGAGAAAATCAATACAGTAAAACATGTATACATACGAGTCGGGACAAATTCAAAAAGGCTAAAAAGTCTTCATTTTGGAATACCATCATACTTGCTCTGACAATATAGGAGCTCTTTGGTTAATGACTCTTCACCTTTTGTCATTTCAGAATACCAAGACAACAACTTTAACAACCTTACTATGCAACATTTATAAATAATTTTCCATAAATATTACTACTAGGCTTTTCAAAGCACTATATAACAAACACAATAAAGCATCTCGTTCAATAAGTTCAAATGCTCTTTAGTTAATCACTCATCAAGTTCTTATAGCTCTTTGGTAAATCACTGGTCATCCCGCGACACAACCCTATTGCTTAATCTTTTGATCAATAAGATATCTAAAAATATTTTTAACCATTAAAAGAAAACACCCAAAACCAGACAAATATTACAGTACACAAACAATTACCAAGTCACATTCACGATATGGATATAAATAATCAAACTTCATCACACGAGTTCAAAAGCATAAGATTGTCCCAGAAGAACTGGCAGTTAATTTAGAAGCTCAGACAATATCACATTGTACCATAAACAGGATGCAAGCTACTTCTCAAATTCTTTCATAACAACCGCTGGGTTCAAAACAGTAGCCAATTTCTACTACCAAGGGGATTTCAACTGCTCAGAATTCAGCAGGGACAGTTCCAGCAACCTGGTCAAGATCACGCCTTCCCTGGGAGGTGATGAGCCTTCCACTGCAACAGAACAAAAACCAAACAAGATAAGCAAACAACAGTTTCATAGTTATAGAATTAACAATGGCTGAACACCAGAAAACACAAAGGCAAATGCATTACCCCTTAGGGTCAACATCCACGATGCCCATCTTCTGCAACTCCTGGAGGATGTTGCGAGAAACAGCACCACTGCTCTTGCAAAAGTGCGGGGGTCGGGACCCATTCCTCTGACGTCCACCATAGATCTTCTGGAAGCCACCGATCCCAATACCCTGCCTCAGGTAGATCTTCCTTGCCATCGAGGCTGTGACAGCAAGGGATGACAGGTCAGAATTATCACATGCCCAGGAAATCAATCAGACGTGTAATAACGTACTAGATGAAAAGGGTAAAACAGGTCTACTCACCAGCCCTAATGTAGTACCAGTCAGCATCATAAGGGGGGAGCTCCTTAAACCTTGCAGTCTTGACAATGTCAACCCACTCTGGAAGCTCCATCTGTATGATTAATATAACAATTTTAGGGCTGAGAATTCAAGTAGACAATGTTCAAATGTAAACCTGAACAAGGGAGAAATCGTTGGCCGTCTAAGAACAGTGCAGGGAGAGTTGATCTGGTGTAGCAACATATGCTAGTAACTAAAATCACTACTTCCTAAATAGTCCTTGTTTAACAAAGGCGTGCTAAATGCACAAGGATTTTCTAAAGCTTACAGTACAAACACATTTGGGTCACAGAAAACTAGAGATACCATTGAGATCACTCACATAAATTGAACATTTTTGTCATCAACTCTAGGTAAGAAGTGCACACCGACTTGCATTCACGTATTGGAGTGGACAGACAACAAATAACATATATTACCCGAAATAAAACTACAACAAGAAAAACACCACTCATTTGCATGAGATCTACCAACAGATGTCCATGACAGATCAATCGATTTTGAACACTGGTATAGCATTCGCAACCGAGACGGGATTTCAACAAAGCAACAGCGTTCCTCGAACTATTAGACTAGCAACAACCAAACGATACAACATCAGGAATCACACACGAGGCGGGCTTAGTTCGCCTAAACGAAGCAGTGGGATTGAAGTTTTATTTGGGAATGAACGGAATAAATACGATCGACATCACAGACAAATCGCATGGGATGGCGCTATGATCCTGAAGAAGGGAAATCTACTCCTCCAAATACTCTACTGGAGTCGACCCTAGCGACGGATCTGAACGAGTCGGGCGTGTTACCTTGCCGGAGCGCTTGAGGTGGGCGGAGTAGGCCTTGACGAACTCGTGGGGGTTGACATCCTTCACCGTGCGCGCCGTGGAGGCCGCGGTTTCGGCCGGTGCCTCGGTCGCCATCTTGTCCTCTCGTCGACGAGGCCGCTCTCTTCAGAAGGAAGAAGTGGGATGCGCGCCGCTGCGGCTGCGGAGGGAGGCTAGGGTTTTGTGGAGGCGGCGTGCGTGAGCGGAGGCGGAAGGGAATTTATACTGAGGCGGAGATGAGTTATGGGCCTATTGGGCCATCTAAGATTAGGGTTAGAGGATGGACAGTGGGCCTTGCTGAAGTCAACTACGAGCTAGAATTTCATTTGCTTCGAAGAAACGCTACGATTTTCACCATTCCCAGACGAAAAACGTAGTCCCTAAAAATGGTAGAGTGATCTACAAAACATTTATGAAATGATTATTTATAAAAGTAAGAAATAAATGGTTACAAATTTTAGATCAACGTATTACATGTCCACTGACATGACTATCAAAAAGTATAACTTCAGACATTTAAGAAAATACTTTTTTTCTTTAGCAAATAACACTCCACAAAGATACGGTAATAGCATAGTACCCTTAAAAATTGAAGGTTGCTAGCAAAAATGGCCTACTAACAATCCAAAAATGTGTTACCGTACTTTTTATGTACTGTGTACAAGACGCCCCCCTAGCATTCATAGGAAAAGGCAAGTATGTCCGAGAAAAATTATAATACATCCCAATTATGTCATATAGTCCAATTGGCATGTGGATAGAGTAACATTTGTTTTAACGTGATCAAAATCTTATAATTTATGGGCGCACGCAGGGCCGGCCTAGAGCCCTAGAGGGTGTGGCAACGGGGCGGCTGCCCTGGGCCCCGAGTGGTAGGGGCCCGGCACAAGGAGTATACTAGTATATGCAGTATACATCTGTGCATCCTATAGAAAATAGAAAGCCCAAGCCAGCTATTGTGCAAGCCCATAACTCTTGACACAACACTCAGATAAAAAACAAAACAACCAACTCCAATGGGCGAGTAAGGCCTTGTTTATTTCAAAGGTATTTTAGGGGATGGGAAGAGTAGGGATGGAAGGGAATTTGGTGAACACCCAATCCCCATAAATCTCAACAAATACTCTTCCCAAAAAATACACTAGTATGGACTAGAGTTTTTGTGTTAGGTAAAAATGAGATGGTTGGTGGGGATATTTGGGGATTATCCCCTCCCATCCCCTAAAATACACTAGAATTAAACAAACTAGTGGGGATTTTCCGAGATCCGGGATAATCCCCTCCCATCCCCTAAAATACACTAGAGCTAAACAAGGCCTAAGTGATGCGAGCCTACAATTCTTCTGGTACTTATCCACTACAGCTACGGAGCGAGCGCTTCAAAACAATTGATCATGTTTGCAATATCCATTGTTTTTATCATTCCCTTTTATGGAAAATCTCCACTGATATGCAAGGGAGTTAAGATATGAAGTTCAGTATCATATCACAAATAGTATGGTAAGTCCTTAAATGTAAGAAAATTTCATCGAGTAGATGTTTGCTTGATCTATTTTTTTTGGCACTACTAGATCAATATTATAAACACAGTTCTTCGACTGAAACGTTCCATTTTCTCATTTTTTCTAGCTTCACTTGTTTCATACACAAGTATCCAAGTACTGAAACAAAATTCAAGGTGTGTTCATAGTTGATCCAGGCAAATTCTATGCCAGCTCGTGTTCAGATAAATTGGATTGCCTGACCTTTGGAGTTAAATTCATTTTTGGATAGGCTGACAAAAATCTCTAATCATGTTTTTTTCTTTCCAAGGTTAATTTCTCCCCCTCACGTGTGTACTTATTTATTGCAAACATTACCATGACAATATCTATTTTTTCAAGGATCAATTATTTAGGTTCTTATATTTTTCCCAACAAAAAAATGCTTCACTAGGAAATTATAATGACATTATACATTTTTTTGAGTGTACAACGTCTTATTTAAACTTCAAATATGCTATTACAAATTCCGCTAGGCGGCACACCTAGCCACAGACGGCGACCGGATCATCCGACACAGCACTTCTAGCAAGAGCATGTGCCTCCTTATTAGAATTCCTGCGCTCATGACAGAAGACCAGCTCCTCGAACTCCAATTTTGCTTCTCTGATTTCACGAACAATGTGGGCATAGGCTCCCATCGTATCCTGCTCCAGATTGATTATTACGTTCCGGCAATCGCTCGCCACCCTTATTTTGCGGACGTTGATGTCTCTCGCCAGAGCACACGCCTCGCGACAGGCGAGAGCTTCAAGGGTTTCCGCTTCCGACCGCACCGGGAAGACGAGCATCGGAGCACCCATGAAGACACCCATATCATCCCTCGCAACTGCGGCCACCGATCCACGGCCAGTGTTCTTTCCCACAACCGCATCAACATTGATCTTGATCCTTCCAGAAGGCGGAGGAATCCATGTCTGCACATGTGCTAACGTCGCCGCAGCCGGCGTCTGCGTCTTCGTTTCTTTGATCTGTCCAAGGTCCGCAATGAAATTCTCCACGAAGTGATGAACCGTCAACGGGCTCTGGAAGATCTGCTCATGTATAGCTTTTCTTCTTGCATGCCAAATTGCCCATAGTGTCACAAAAACCTTCACCTGATCATCATACTTGCGTGTAGCCATTAGCATTGCTAGCCACGCCCGGGCATCCCCTTCATCCGAGCAGCAGAGGTGCTCGACGGCATCGTCATCCATCAGCGCCCATACACTCCTTGACATCGACCAGTCGAGCAGCGCGTGACGCCATGAGTCTTGTGCACCACAGAGGTGGCAGTGATCATCATCCGCCATCTTCGATGGCGTCGTACCGTGTTTGTTGGCAGCGATTGCTTAGCAAGTCTCCACAGAAAAACATGTACTTTCGAGGGGACCTGCGTATGCCATAGCATGGTCCACTCCTTCGCCGTCCTTCCAGCATCCGATCTCGTCGCCCTACTATCGAGCCACGCCATCCTCCGTTCTCTTGTGTAGATGAGCATCTTGTACGCTGATCTGACGGAGAAAATCCCTCGCCGATCGTAATGCCACGCCCAGAAGTCCTCAAACCTTCTGGTACATATAGGAATTTCCTTTATAATGTCCACGTCGATCGGCAGGAAGCACTGCCTGAGTTTCTGCTCATTCCAGGTCGTTGTAGCTCCATCGATGAAAGCCGCAACTTTGCATGGTCGTTCATCAACTAGGCAGGCCAGCGGCCGCAGCATACCGTCCCGAGGAATCCAGGGGTCATTGCACGGATCCGTAGTTTCGCTCGTGCCAATTCTCCGTATAAGTCTCTGCTTTAGAACCTGCACCCCCTCATGAACAACTCTCCATACCTGCGACGGGTTCTGGCCAATATCGGACTGCAGCAGATCCGAAGCAGGGAAATAGATTACTTTCAGCACCCGTGCACTCAACGAGTTCGGGTTTTGCAACAGGCGCCAACCTTGCCGAGCTAAAAGCGCAACGTTAAAAATCTCAATGTCACGAAAGCCCAAGCCTCCCATTTGTTTTGGCTTGCACATATCTCTCGAGGAGACCCAGCTTGGCCTGCTCTTCCCTTCCTTGTTGCTACCCCACCAAAATTTGCTTAACATCGAATTGATGTGTTGGCATAAACCTCTCGGGAGAATAAAGCAAGCCATCGAAAAAATGGGTACCGCTTGGGCTACCGATTTAAAAAGAAAATCTTTACGTCCTGCTGAGAGTAATCTATCCATCCAGCCTTGTATCTTTTTCCAAATTATGTCCTTGATGTATTTGAAGGCACTCCCCCTAGATCTGCCAACATCAGATGTCATACCCAGGTACTTTTCATTGAGACTTTCATTCTGAACTTCGAGAGTAACTTTGATTTCCTCTCGCACATTATTCAGGCATCCTTTACTGGAAAAAATCGAGGACTTGTCCCGGTTAATTCTCTGGCCCGATGCCATACAATAATGATTCAGGAGGTCCTGAACCTTTCCCGCACTCTCAGTATCGGCCTTGAAAAGCAGCAGGCTGTCATCGGCGAAAAGGAGATGGCTAACCGCCGGAGCTGACGGTGCCACCTTTAATCCATGGAGCTATGATGATAAACTGTGGTATTTTAGAAGGTGATGGCGTGTTAATGGTAAAGTGTTTTATTACTTCCCAGCAACAGCACCAGAAGATCTGCTTGTTGACCGTGACAACACACGTTCGTTGGGAGACCCCAAGAGGAAGGTATGATGTAGTGCAGCAGCAGTTTTTCCTTGAAATATGACCAAGGTTTATCGAACCAGGAGGACACGGAGGTTCTTCAGAAGGTTGTCAGTGGCGCAACTGACGTGGAACCTGCACACAACACAAGCAAACTACTTTGCCCCAATGAAACAGAGAGGTTGTCAATCTCTCCGGCTTGCTGAAAACAAAGGATTAAACGTATTGTGTGGAAAACAGTAATGAGTGCAGAAAGTAACAGAGAACAAATGATTTCAGTTGGTGGTTTTATCAGTATGAGGAAATGGACAGCGGTCCACAGTTCACTAGTGGTGTCTCTCCATAAAATATAACTAACATGTTGGGTAAACAAATTACAGCTGGGCAATTGACAAATAATGAGCGCATGATAATGCAATATATGACAAGATGATTATTATGAGATTTAATTGGGCATTACAACAAAGTACATAGACTTGCTATCCAACGCATCTATGCCTAAATAATCCACCTTCCGGTTAGCATCCGCACCCCTTCCGGTATTGAGTTGCAAACAACAGATTACTGCATGAAGTAAAGTGTGTAATGTAAACAATGAAAATGACACGTAGACAATGCATCATTGTTTTATCCCTAGTGGCAACAGCACATTCACAACCTTAGTCGTTTCTGTCATCTCGAGCCCAGATTACTGGAGGCATGAACCCACTATCTAGCATAAATACTCCCTCTTGGAGTTACAAGCATCTACTTGGCGAAAGCATCTACTAGCAACGGAGAGCATGCAAGATCATCTAAAGATAATATCCTTGCCCTAGCCAGCCCGCTCCTCAGAGCTCAGGCATTCCTGGCCATCCTATAGAAACCAGATTTGATCTCAGCCGTCCGATCGCGTGGTGATTTTTTTTACTATCCCTGGTCCCACCTGTCATCGACTTGGTGGCTGGAAAATTTGGTACACACAGCTTTCCTCGCAGCGACTGGCCACCGCGAGCCGTCCGATCAGAGAGTCAAAACCCGCGTCGATCTGAGCCGTCCATTTTCTATGGGCAAAATAGTCATTTTACCATGCGGTATATAAGCTGCGCCCCGCGTGGAAAATCCTAGCCCAATCCCTCGCGTCTTCTCTCTCCGTCAATCCTCGCGTCTCTCCTCTCCGCCAATCCCGCCTCCCCGTCTCTCCTCCAATCCTCCCCTGCCTTTGCGCCGTCGTCCCCGCCTGCACCTTCTTCGGTCCATCCTCTGCGGGAGAAGGCGCGCAAGGGTGCCGAGGGCCGCCGCCGTCATCTTCTTCGCGCAGCCGTCTGCCTCCCAGTCGCCAGCGAACTCCTCCGCCGCCGAGCACCCTCATCCCCGTCTCTTCTCTCCTCGGAGCAGCTTGCTGGCCGCCGCCACCGCCGTGTCCATGGTTGCGTGGTGAAGGTCCTCCGGCCGCCATCATCTTGCAGCGAACCTCCAACCCGTCATCTGCATCTGAAGCAAGGTGTTGTGTATGATTTCTCCTATGTCTCTTCTTTTTGTGTGTGTGTTCGTCTGTTGATTCACCAAGTTCGTGTTTGCAGGTTCGATTCTTTTTAGGTTTGTCCGATCTGGTCTGCAGCTTCTATATTATTAGGTATGTTCTTCGTGAGAATCATCCCTGTTTCCGATTTGGAGGCTAGGCTCTTCTTAGTTAGCTATGTGTACATTTTGTATTTTGGTGAATCCTAGGTTTGTGTTCAATATGGACTGCAACTATGTGTTTTGTTTCTTTTGATAGATCTATCAGGGATAGATCTGACCTGCAGTTATGTTTTTAGATTCTTTGGATAGATTGACTTTCAGGCTCAGATCTGTTCACTGTGATGCGATTTATTCAGTGTGATGCAATTTATTCATTGTTTTGCATTTTAGAAACTTCAAGCTCGAATGATTGTGGCTATCTTTTGTTTGCAGTTGCCACCGTGGCTTGCTCTCAGGCTGGATCTGGTTCTCCATACGAAGTGCTGGTTTGAGGTGCGTGGAAGAAATCATTTGTTTTCCTGTCGGTTGATTATGCATAGAGTGAGATGCAGTTTCTAAGTTTCTTAGGTTGTCCAGTTTTTCTTTGGTAGCAGTGCTTGCTTTCCATGCGTAGAGGTAGATTTGGCTGCCAGGTTCTTTAGTTTTGCATCTAGCTTAATATAAGCATGCAGCTATATATCTGTAATCAGAGCAGTTAATTAAATCTTTTGTACGACCTATGTGTTGATGTGGTTAACTATCTACCTCTAAATGGATGCGGCCATGCATGTATCTTGCAAAAGGAATCCATTGTCTGATAGGTTGATAGGTTAGGACAAAAGGGTTAATTAGCTGTCTCTGGATGATGCTGACATGCATGCATCTTGCAAAAAGAATCCATGGCCTGATAGGCTGATATGGCCATTTAGTACAAGACTGTCTTATGAAATAGAAAATTCTTTATCAATGTTCTCTTTTATTTTTTACAGTACTTGTTGTCCATGTGTAGGAGACAGTCGGCTGACAGGTTCTTTTGCTTGTGCCATTTTTCAAATATTTGATCAGATGGCTAGGTCTCCTGTAATTACTGATTAAAACATTTTTATATAGCTGATTAGAACAATTTTACTATTTTTTGGTCATTGGTGAAGTCTTTGGTTGTCTCTGTTGCAGGTGTGCTTTTTTCTTACACGGCTTACACGTTTTTTCTCCTTATGTAGGTTCCAAATTATCATTCGATTTCTTGATGTTCGTATGTTCTGCGTGAAAATAGCCACTAGGTAGCAGGTGAGATGACAACCTATTTCTTGATGTTCGGTATTTGCAGGCTAGGTTCTTCTTAGGTGTGTGTACGATCTGGCATGTAGCTATATTGTTAGATTCTTTTGACGGGTTGAACTACAAGCATTGTTTCTTCTTAGACTAAAATTGAAACTGTGCATTCTGGGTCACCAGGGTATTTGATATATTCTTTACTGGAGATTGGTACAGTTTTTAGCTGGATGTGTTTCAGGGGTATTTTATCTTGCACGTCTTATAGGCTTTTACCTTTTTTTTGTTGATTGCCTTCATTTCTCTGCAGTTGCCGTTGTGACGTGCTCTTAGGTTGGATCTGGTGCTTAATTGGAAGCGTTGGTTTGAGGTGCGTGCAAGAAATATTTTTTGTTTGATGTTAGTTCGCTATGCATAGAGATGGATGCAGTTTCTAAATTCTTTGGGCTGTCGAATTAGAAATCTTTTTTGTTTTCCTATCGGTTGGCCATGCATAGAGGTAGATGTAGTTTTGAGGTTCTTTATGTTGTCCAATTTATTTATACCAGTGATGCTTGCTGTCCTCCATCCCCCTCCTACCTTGGTTCTTTGTTCCTCACCTCAACCTCCATGCTAGCAGGTGGTCATGCTAAAGGGAACGTTGCCTTGATCTAAAGCTGGGTGTTGCTTGATTCTGAAGGTTCGTATGGACATGCACTGGTCATTTCCCCTCTTCCTATTTTCTTTGGTTCCTTGCAACTTGATTTTTCCTTATTATGATCACCCAATAGTTTTGGTGTGGACCTACAAGAGCTATATAAGTCCTTTGTCTTCTTCCACCATTCTTCTTTTGCATCTAACTTCATTTTCTGTAGGTAAACAACCATTGCTTGCATACTTCCATTTCCTAATTCCTTTGAGAAGCATATTATCCTATCCTTATGCTGGACACGTACTTAACTTGGGCTTCCTGTGGACTCAAAAGTATTAGTTTTTTGTAATATTTTGTATAAAGCTTTCAGTATAACACATAGGAAGGCATTCCATCACCAAGGCACAAAATACATTTGATATTTGGACTTTTTTGCATTGTTTGTTAGCCCGTAATTAGTCATGTACTCCTCCTGAAGTTAAATAAAAAAATAGAGTCTTAAACTTGGTAAATCAATAATAACTTAGTCTTCTGATTAGTTTGCATTTAGTTTTTTCTCTTTAGGTAATATTAATCATGTTTTACTAAATTGAATGTTGTCTATTTGTGTATAGTTTTTACGTTAATTCCTTTGGTTTTCTCTATAACAACATAATGAGTGGCCTAGCATGGTAGCTCCCCCTTTTTCATTATATGATGATTACAGCTTGAAAATAATTCTCTAGCAGAGATTATATTGTTATGTCGACCTTGCTCCTGTGATCCTTCTTATGAAAAGGATGAAGGAGATGTTCATACAATAGTAATGCAGATGATGTACCATGCTTCCTGCACTAATATGTTACTTTGGTGTTGCTTGCTGCTGTGTGTCCAGCTTCTCATGTTTACCTAAACGGTTCCCTTGACTGCATTCATAAATTCTGAACCTTCATACTTTCCGGTTTCAAGTTACTTACGTGCGCTATTACCTGTTTCCAAAAAATGCAGAGTTGGTGAACTCATTATTATATATTCAGTTTGGTTACTAAAATTTCAAAATTGCTTCTCATATTTGGGCTCTGCTTTAAATGTTCAGAAATTTTGTTATGCTTATTTGGCAGAAAAATATCAACTCTTTCTTTTCCGGTATACGGTTAAAAACCGTGTTCATGGAGGGAGAAGAATTTACAAAATAATAGAATGCTACCGTTAATTTATGGGATCTGTCGTATAGTATACCTTATCCCATTAGAAATTTTGGTATTTTGAAAGTACCTACATGTTCAGATATTTTTGTTAAGCTTATCTTGGCCAGAAAAGATCACCTCTTTATTTTACGAAATACATATAAAATCGTGTTCATGGAGGGAGGAGAATTTACAGAATAATAGACTGGTACGGTTAATTTTTCTCGCATTATACTGAGAACATGTCTTATTAAGCAATAAGTTCATATAAATTGTGGTTTAATTATGTTCTATACCAATGGTTGGTGTAGATTAACATTTCTTGGTTGTTCTATACCAATCTAAGTTACCCATGAGTACACTGATAGTTCATTTTTCTTTTGGTGTGAGTTCATTGTTTTGAAGATTAATTTGGTTGGTAGAGTTTAACATTTCAAAACGAAGCTACTGGATGTATGCTTAAGACCATTTCACTTCAATTACAGTATCTTGCATTTCCTTATCTTTCATATTACAATGTCTTATGCTTAGCTATTTCTTTTGCCAGGAAAGGGTATCACACGCTCCTGGTTGCTTCCTGTTGTTGGTTGTCCGCAACAAGGTTCGACATGGTTGTGTGGCTGATAGTGGTGTTAGTAAGCGAACTATCTTGCCTTCAAGCCATACTGGTGGTTGTCGTTATTTCATGAAGAACTTCCAAGATGGTCTTGCCATTTGTCGGGTCCATGGTGCTCTTGATCTGGTCTCTACTTTTGCGTGTAATGCAAAGGGGCCAGAGATTACTAAGGCACTCTTGCTAGAACCTGGCCAACAACCATGTGATATTAGAGCTGGTTGTATCTCTGGTCATGTAAAGACTGGTACTATTTCTTACCTACATTGCATTTCACCATATGTTCATATTTTGGGACCACTTATATGTTATTTACATTTACATGTTCAATATTGTTTCGTGCAGTGTATACTGTCAAGTTCCAGAAGCGAGGTCTGTCACATGCTCATCTCCTTATTTGGCAGGATGTAGACATGAATAATCCTAGAATTTTGATTATCATGGATAGCACTAGTTTCTAAAATAGTAACCCTTCTGTTAATTTTTCCAAAAGATTCACCAAGTTTACTAGTACTATCATGGAGCTTTTCTATCTCATTGATCTCATCAATACTTGGAAGGCTTTTCTCTATAGATTCTAGTTTTTTCATGACATCCTCAAGAGAAATTTCAATTTTAAATTCATTAACAGGCGGTATCCCAACTAGACTTTCAATGATGTAACTAGCTTCTAAAGCAGGGGTACCTAGGAAGTTCCCTCCTGTTAAAGTGTCCAAAACATACCTATACCAATTGGTGATGCCAACATAAAAATTTCTAAGAAGGATTGTAGTGGAATGTTTCTTAGCACACCTATGATGAGCATTACTAATTCTATACCAAGCATCTTTCAAACTTTCTCCCCCTTATTGCTTAAAAGTACGAACCTCAACCTCAGGAGATGAAGCATAATACGCAGAACCAGACATGATGACTAAACAAAAAGATAACAACTCAAAATTAACTAAGTGCAGGAATTTAATTTTTTTGTGTTTTTGGGTTTTAACAGCAAACAAGATAAAATAAAATAAACTAAGCAAGACAAAAACAAAGTAATGAGATTGGAAGTGTGAGACTCCCCTATCTGGAGATTCCAGTGTCCCCGACAACGGCGCCAGAAAAATGTCTTGATGGCGTGTTAACGGTAGAGTGTTTTATTACTTCCCAGCAACAGCACCAGAAGATCTGCTTGTTGACCGTGACAACACACGTTCGTTGGGAGACCCCAAGAGGAAGGTATGATGTAGTGCAGCAGCAGTTTTCGCTTGAAATATGACCAAGGTTTATCGAATCAGGAGGACACGGAGGTTCTTCAGAAGGTTGTCAGTGGCGCAACTGACGTGGAACCTGCACACAACACAAGCAAATTACTTTGCCCCAACGAAACAGAGAGGTTGTCAATCTCTCCGGCTTGCTGAAAACAAAGGATTAAACGTATTGTGTGGAAAACAGTAATGAGTGCAGAAAGTAACAGAGAACAAATGATTGCAGTTGGTGGTTTTATCAGTATGAGGAAATGGACCGGGGTCCACAGTTCACTAGTGGTGTCTCTCCATAAAATATAACTAACATGTTGGGTAAACAAATTACAGCTGGACAATTGACAAATAATGAGCGCATGATAATGCAATATATGACAAGATGATTATTATGAGATTTAATTGGGCATTACAACAAAGTACATAGACTTGCTATCCAACGCATCTATGCCTAAATAATCCACCTTCCGGTTAGCATCCGCACCCCTTCCGGTATTGAGTTGCAAACAACAGATTATTGCATGAAGTAAAGTGTGTAATGTAAACAATGCAAATGACACGTAGACAATGCATCATTGTTTTATCCCTAGTGGCAACAGCACATCCACAACCTTAGTCGTTTCTGTCATCTCGAGTCCAGATTACTGGAGGCATGAACCCACTATCTAGCATAAATACTCCCTCTTGGAGTTACAAGCATCTACTAGCAACGGAGAGCATGCAAGATCATAAACAACATAAATAGATAGATTGATAAACAACTTACTCATAGTATCAATATTCATCGGATTCCAGCAAACACAACATGTAGCATTACAATAAGATGATCTTGATCATGTTAGGCAGCTCACAAGATCTAAACATGGAGGTACAAGGTGGAGAGACAACCATCTAGCTACTGCTATGAACCCGTAGTCCAAGGATGAACTACTCACACATCACTCCGGAGGCAGGCATGGCGGTGTAGAAGCCTCCGGTGAGGATCTCCCCTCCGGCAGGGTGCCGGGAAGAGCTTCAGAACCCTCCCGATCTAGGGTTGATGACGGCGGCGGCTACGGAACTTTTCGTGGAATATGATCGGTGTTTTTAGGTTTTCGGGACATCGGGAGTATATAGGCGAAAGGGCGGCGTCGGAGGGCACCCGAGGCGGCCACGCCAGGGCTGGGCGCGGGCCCACCCCCTGCCGCGCCCTAGGGTGGCGTGGCTGCCTCGTGGCCCCACTCCGTCTCCCCTTATGGCTTCTGGAGTCTTCCGATGAGATATTTGCACAAGTTGATTTTTGTCCAATGTTGTCTCAACATAGCCGGTCCCAAGCCCGGATAAAGGAGGAGGGTTGTGATAGGCTTGGCAAGCCAACGGAAAAAACCCAGCCACTCTTATGGAGATGAAACCCAAAAGAACTCGTTGGGGCGTAACCCTCTTAGCGACGCGCCATATCGGAACCCGGGTGTGGTGTCAAATGGGCAAGGGCCGGGCCGCCACCCCCTTGGTGGCGCGCCGTATCTTGATCTGGATACGGTGATAAGTGAGCAAGGATCGGGTCGTCGCATCCTTAGTGGCGCGCTGCATCGACGCCCGGGTGTAGTGAAAAATGAGCAAGGGTCTTCGCATTTGACTCGACGAGTGCGGAGGGTAAGGAAGTTAGCCGAGCCTAGGAGGATCCGCTTAGGTAGCTGGAACGTAGGGTCCCTGACGGGCAAGTTACGGGAGTTAGTTGATACGGCGATAAGGAGGCGTGTTGATGTCCTATGTGTCCAAGAGACCAAATGGAAGGGACAGAAGGCGAAGGAGGTGGAGGATACCGGCTTTAAGCTGTGGTACACGGGGACAACCTCAAACAAAAATGGGGTAGGCATCTTGATCAACAAGAGCCTCAAGGATGGAGTAGTGGACGTCAAGAGGCAAGGAGACCGGATTATCCTAGTCAAGCTGGTTGTTGGGGACTTAGTTCTCAATGTTATCAGCGCGTATGCCCCGCAAGTAGGCCACAACGAGAGCACCAAGAGAGAGTTCTGGGAAGGTCTCGAGGACTTGGTTAGGAGAGTACCTACTGGTGAGAAGCTCTTCATAGGAGGAGACCTCAATGGCCATGTGGGTACATCTAACACAGGTTTTGAAGGGGTGCATGGGGGCTTTGGCTATGGCATCAGGAACCAAGAAGGGGAGGATGTCTTAAGCTTCGCCCTAGCCTACGACATGGTCGTAGCTAACACCCTCTTTAGAAAGAGAGAATCCCACCTAGTGACTTTCAGTAGTGGCCAACACTCTAGCCAGATTGATTTTGTCCTCTCTCGAAGAGAAGATAGACGCGCTTGCCTTGATTGTAAGGCGATACCTGGAGAGAGTGTTGTCCATCAACATAAGCTGGTGGTGGCTGACTTCCGTTTTTGGATTCGTGTCCAGCGGGATAAGCGCCCAAAAGTTGCTAGAACAAAGTGGTGGAAGTTAAAGGGAGAGGCAGCTCAAGCTTTTAAGGAGAGGGTTTTTAAGGAGGGCCCTTGGGAGGAAGGAGGCGATGCAAACAGTATGTGGATGAGGATGGCGACTTGCATTCGGAAGATTGCATCAGAGGAGTTTGGGGTGACCAGGGGAAGTAGAAGGGATGCTAAGGATACCTGGTGGTGGAACGTTGAGGTCCAGAAGGCTATTAAGGAGAAGAAGGATTGTTTCAGACGCCTACACCTGGACAGGAGCGCAACCAACATGGAGATATACAAGGGGGCAAAGAAGGCCGCAAAGCGAGCGGTGAGCGAGGCAAGGGGTCGGGCGTATGAGGACCTCTACCAGCGTCTAAACACGAAGGAAGGCGAAAGAGACATCTATAAGATGGCGAAGACGAGAGAAAGGAAGACGAGGGATGTCAACCAAGTCAAATGCATAAAGGACGGAGCGGATCAACTCCTCGTGAAGGACGAAGATATCAAGCGTAGATGGCGAGAGTACTTCGACGACCTGTTCAATGGAGAGAATGAGAGCTCTACCATTGAGCTAGACGATTCCTCCGATGATACCAGCCGACGCTTTGTGCGGCGTATCCAGGAGGCTGAGGTTAGGGAGACTTTGAAGAGGATGAAAGGAGGCAAGGCAATGGGCCCTGATGGTATCCCCATCGAGGTGTGGAGAGGCCTTGGAGACATAGCGATAGTATGGCTAACTAAACTTTTCAACCTCATTTTTCGGTCAAACAAGATGCCCGAAGAATGGAGGCGGAGTACATTAGTGCCAATCTTCAAGAACAAGGGGGATGTTCAAAGTTGCACTAATTACCGTGGAATCAAGTTGATGAGCCATACAATGAAGCTATGGGAGAGAGTCATTGAGCACCGTTTAAGAAGATTGACAAGCGTGACCAAAAATCAATTTGGTTTCATGCCTGGGAGGTCTACCATGGAAGCCATCTTCTTGGTACGACAACTTATGGAGAGATACAGGGAGAAGAAGAAGGATCTTCATATGGTGTTCATTGACTTGGAGAAGGCGTATGATAAGATACCACGGAATGTCATGTGGTGGGCCTTGGAGAAACACAAAGTCCCAACAAAGTACATTACCCTCATTAAGGATATGTATGATAATGTTGTGACAAGTGTTCGAACAAGTGATGGCGACACCGATGACTTTCCAATTAAAATAGGACTGCACCAGGGGTCAGCTTTGAGCCCTTATCTCTTTACTTTGGTGATGGATGAGGTCACAGGGGATATACAAGGAGATATCCCATGGTGTATGCTCTTTGCGGATGATGTGGTGCTAATTGACGATAGTCGGGCGGGGGTTAATAGAAAGTTAGAGCTGTGGAGGCGGACTCTAGAATCGAAAGGTTTTAGGCTTAGTAGAACCAAAACTGAGTACATGAGGTGCAGTTTCAGTACTACTAGGCACGAGGAGGAAGAGGTTAGGCTTGATGGACAGGTGGTACCTGAGAAAGACACCTTCCGATATTTGGGGTCTATGCTCCAGAAGGATGGTGATATCGATGAAGATGTGAGTCATCGAATCAAAGCTGGTTGGATGAAGTGGCGCCAAGCTTCTGGCGTCCTCTGTGATAGGAAAGTGCCACAAAAGCTAAAAGGCAAGTTCTATAGGACGGCGATTCGACCTGCGATGTTGTATGGCGCAGAATGTTGGCCGACCAAGAGACGACATATCCAACAGTTAGGTGTAGCGGAGATGCGCATGTTGAGATGGATATGTGGCCACACAAGAAAGGACCGGGTTAGGAATGATGATATACGTGAGAGAGTTGGGGTAGCACCAATTGAAGAGAAGGTTGTCCAACACCGTCTAAGATGGTTTGGTCATATAGAACGTAGGCCTCCGGAAGCGCCATTGCATACCGGACGGATAAAGCGGGATGAGAATGTTAAGAGGGGTCGTGGTAGGCCAAACTTGACATGGGAGGAGTCTGTTAAGAGAGATCTGAAGGATTGGAATATCACCAAAGAACTAGCCATGGATAGGGCTGCGTGGAAGTTAGCTATCCATGTGCCAGAACCATGACCTAGTTTCGAGATCTTATGGGTTTCAACTCTAGCCTACCCCAACTTGTTTGGGAAAAAAGGCTTTGTTGTTGTTGTTGTTTGTTGATTTTTGTCCAATTCCGAGAATATTTTGCGACTAGCTTTTCTGAAAGAGAAAAACAGCAGAAAATAGGAACTGACATTTCGGCATCTTGTTAATAGGTTAGTCCCAGAAAATGCATAAAAATGCTATGAAGTGTAAATAAAACATGTAGCAATTGGTATAATAACAGCATGGATCATCAAAAATTATAGATACGTTTGAGACATATCAGAAGGCACGAGAGGCCCTCTGCTGCTAACAAGAACAGGTAAGGAGAGATGGGATCCCCTGACGAACCCCTCGAGAGGGTATGAAGTGTGGCAATTTGCCTCCGTTGAACAACACTTGGAAGGACACTGTGGTGACTAATCTCATCACCATTTGCACCACAGCCGATGGAAACCTAGCTTTAACATGATGGCTTCCAAATATCTCCACTCGAGCATATCATATGCCTTCCGCATATCTAGCTTGAGTGCGCAAAAACGGGTTTTCTTTGCTCGATTCCGCTTCATGAAGTGCAGGCATTCATAGGCAGTAATTATGTTGTCCGTTATCAACCTACCTGGGACAAAAGCTGATTGTTCCTCCACTAATATTTCCGGTAGCACCATCTTTAGTCTGTTTGCTAACACCTTCGACGCAATCTTGTAAATAACATTACAAAGGCTGATCGGTCGGAATTGCCCCAACTCCTCCAGGCTTGCCACCTTTGGAATAAGAACAATAAAAGTTTTATTTATCTCTCTCATATCATCCTCGCCCTTGAGCACTCGAAGCACTGCCAAGGTAACCTCTTCTCCACAAATCTCCCAATGTGTTTGGAAAAAATGCGCCGGGAATCCATCCGGACCCGGTGCTTTTGTAGGGAACATTTGAAACAACGTCGTCTTGACTTCCTTCTCATCTAATGGCTTAATCAAACCATCGTTCATCTGGGCTGTGACTTTTGTGGGAACCACGTTAATCACCTCCTCCATCTGCGACACTCCCTCCGACCGGTAGAGGTTCTCATAGAAGCCTCTAGTAAGGTCAGCCATCTCCTGGTCATCCTCAGTGATCACCCCATCCGCCTTTTTCAGCCTGCTGATGCAGTTCCTTTTCTTTCTTTGACTCGCTCGTAGGTGGAAGAACCGGGTGTTCTTATCCCCCTCTGCAAGCCACTGAACTCGAGACCGTTGGCGCCACATTACTTCTTCCCTGTGGTACAACTCGACCAAGCGCTGCGTCATCTTAATTTCCTCATAAGATGGAGTCTGACGTGACACATCCGCCCTTAGCTCAGCCAGCCGATTATTCAACTGCTTTATCTCCCTCCGGACATGTCCAAAGGTATTTATTCCCCAGCCTTCCAGTGATCCTGCCACCCTGGTCAGCTTCTCCCGTAGCTGTGACATGGTCACCGCCTTTCCATCTATATTCCACACCTCCTCAAGATGAGGTTTGAACTGTTCGTGAGACTCCCACATCATCTCATAACGAAAGATCTTGCTCTCCGTTGTTCTACGCTCCCTAGCAGACTCCCGTCAACTCAAAAGGATAGGACAGTGATCCGAAGTGAACCCTGTTAAGTGGCGAAGGGTGGCTAGCGGGAAACGAGAGCACCAGGACGCCGTCGCCAACGCTCTATCAAGGCGGACTCTACAGAAAGAACCACCTGCAACTCGCTTCTCGAAGGTCCAACTATTCCCCTCGTACCCCAAATCTGTCACAAACATCAACCGCATCTCTGAACCCCGCTATCTGGGCCAGACTTCTGTCCCCAACACCATCGTGCTCGTGCTGGTGTAAAACCTCGTTGAAATCGCCTATACACATCCACGAAAGATCCGACGAGGCTTTGATGAACTTGAGCATGTCCCACGTCTTAAACCTCTCCGCAACCCTAGCCTCACCGTAAACACAGGTTAACCTCCAGGGATCAGACCCCCGCTCGGTAACAATCGCGTCCAGGTGATATTGAGAATAAGGCAGAATCTCCATATTTATTTCATCATCATTCCAGCAAAAGCCTAGACCACCACTACGACCATTACTGCTTACAGCAAAAGCTTTATTAAACCCTAGCCTAGAGGCTAGTCCTTCGACCCGTCGTTTGTGTAGTTGAGTCTCTATCACACAAAGAACGGTAGGTTTGAAGCGTCTCACGAGCTCACTCTGTCGCATCGCTTCCCAAAGCGCGACAGTTGTACCTGATGCAACTCATTGCTCCTGGCGGCGCTCCAGCTCGGAGCCCGCCTGAATGTTGTTTTGATCACCTTCTTTTGCTGCGGGGCTTCACCGGTGATGGAGGTAGGCTCTTACTACCCCCTGCTCCCTCTGTCAAGAAAACTTTGGGATTTTCCTGCTCCACAACGGACTTGCCGGGATCAGTACCGTCAGTAATCAGCAAAAGATTAGCTCCCGCTTTAGCTTGATCTTTGTTCTTTGTCTCTGCCGTAGCCTGAGACGATGTACATTTCTGAGACTCGGCATCTTTGGCTCCCCCTCGGCCACCCCCCTGACCTCCACGGTTGTCATCCCGCGTTGATGATTTCTGCTGAACTCCAAATGTCTGTGGATGCCAGCCCTCCATCGGCGCAATCATCCAGGGTCCATATTGCTTGGCCTGTTCATCATGGATCCCATCGCCGCATTCCAAGTCACCATGACCGAGCAGTCCGCACACAGCACAAAATTTCGGGAGTTTTTCGTACAGAACTTGGAACAACGGTTTCTCACTCCCTTCAGGATGCAGACCCACGAACCTTGTGAGCGGCTTGTTAACATCAAGTTTAACCCTCCCACGTACAAAGTTAGTACCACTTCCCCCAAGAGCATAGAGGTCCACGCCCACCACATCACCGATTCTTGCCGCCATGTCCTTTGCAACTTGCTCCTTCCGAAACAATGGCGGTATACCCCTCACCTGCACCCAGACATGGATGCGGTTCAACATGACCGAGTTGGGATCAGATATCCCATCATAAGGCTCTAGCATCACTCCCAACTGCCGAAAGAGCCATGGCCCCTCAAACATAGCCCTATTCCAATCCCCCAAACACGAAACTTGGAGCACGAACAAGTTCTTCTCCACTGGCCGAATAGACCACTTCCTTGCAAAACTCCATGCAACATCCATCTTCTGGAAAAAGGGTTGATTACCAAAGTGCTTTGTGGTATGCACTTTGACCACAACCATCCAGCGGGCACCCTCCCACAAGTTTGTAACCTCCTCCTTCGGCAGGACAACATCATCCAATTCATCATCCTTTAGCACCAGCTTCTTCATTAGCTCCTGCAGATCGGTTGGGAGTTTCGGGCTCGAAGAGCCCCCCTCCTTCGGGATCTTAGCCGCCATCTCCTAGGGTTTCCGAAACCAAGCTCGACAAAACCAGCCCTCTTCACCCCCTGTCACCCTTCTCCCGCCGAGCGCCAAGGCCGGGTAGACGTACCAGGACGTCCCCTTGATCAGCCCGAGCATAGCGGGATCAGAGGTGAGGACGAAGGATTATCGAAGAAAAACTGGGCAGAAGCCTTCCACCGCCGTGATCGCCAGCGAGAGTCAAAACCCTAGAAACCGCCTAGGTCGACACATGACATTATACATTGACGCAACTTGTTTCACTAGAGGCCCCTATTTGATGAACCGCCCCGGGCCCAAGAAATCTCCGGACCGGCCTTAGGCGCACGTTCGGTGGGAGATCCGATACATCAAAACTCGTGGGTCCCCTAGCCCACAACCATTTTACTCCTTCGCACCTTCTCCTCTTACCTCATATCGATCATTTTCTCTCGTGCCTTTTTGTCCCGACCAACCAGCAACACCTTCATTAGCCTCTACTTACCCCCACACCCCATTCCCACGCCCAAACGATCATCCACTCTGATGGCAACGTGAAAGACACACGGCCAAAGCATGGATCTACCTTATCTTCGTTTTATTGTCTTTTATTACAAGAACAATATAAAGTAAGGTTGAAAGTTGCATTGTTGGAAGTCAAGCATGTCTTCTTGAAGCTGACAACTAAGTTTATTTTGCTGATTTTTATCTTGTTGAATTAACAAGATTTTGCTTCAAAATCTTCTCGTTTAATTAGCCAACCTAGCCTTTTCTATGCTTTGATCTATTAGCCATGCTTTAGCTTGAATAATATTTATTAAATTTATTTTTCCAAAATGGGTTTAACAAAATTTTCCCTGATTCTAAGGTTCAGTTCAATCCATCTTCTTTTTCTTTTTTACTTTTGCAGTCAGAAAATTGATTGGAAAGGGCCTTTCAAAAAGAAAAATGGGGCTTTTGTAAGGTTCAAAATTACAAATCATACATTGGAAGTCCTAACTATTCGTGTTTATGGAATTTTATTGTAAGAAGGCGGTAGAGAGGGGAGATGGTTGAGAGCTTTTTAAGGTTAATTAGTGAGAATGCTACTAAATTCACTGATTAGAAAGGAGTTGTTACAACGTAAAGGAAATGAACAATTAACTTCAGACAAAAAAAGCCTAAATTAGCCTGGGTCAAAATGGATAGAAGCATTGCCCTTTGGCCATGTTCCTATAAGTGTAACCTTTTCACGAATGAGACCTTTTCCTTATTAGAAGAGCAAGCACTCGCCAACTGAGTGGCCACCTACTGGACTTCGTTCAATGTAAGTGTTGGAAATTAAAGTGTAATCTTGTGACATGTTGTTTGCTACAAAAGCAGAATTTACTCACTATTTCAATGCATTGAACTTGTACATAATTTATTTTATTGATATGCAACATCCTCATCATTCCGTTAAAGCATAGGTGTTGCAATGTTGCTACATAATTTGTCAAGAGTGAACCATATTCTCTTATGATGGCTCTAGATTTCTCAGAGAATATGTTGAGGCATGCAATGAATTCATCAAGCAGGAAAATCTTTCTTATGAGTACGCTTTACAATCCCATATTTTTAAAGTTTCTTCTTGTCAATCCTTTACCGTGTGTGATTTATGAAGTCTAAGCTGTAATTTATCTCCTTCGGAATGCTTATTGGAAAGATTAGAGAGAATTTGTGGCGCAATTTTATTCATTCATATGTACGCTAATATGTATACATACAACCCAAATTACACAGATCTTATCCAAGTTTAAAGGAAGGGAGAGATAAGGTATACATGTAAATATAGTTGGACGTAGGATTCTAAGCTTGCTATACAAGTATATGTGCTATCTTCTCTCACAAACAGGTATACATGTGGTGTAGTTTTATCATGTGTTTATTGTTCAGTTCTAGCATCAAATGTAGTACTTTGTTGTTATGTTATTGCTGTTTTAGGATAAGCCTTGGTGAGAAGCTGATGTAACCAAGCTCCATCTTTTGAGTGGTTCAACCGGTGCTCTGCATGCTGGGGCTGCAATTCATTGTTGGCCATCCCCAGTTTGTGTTGTAAGTTTCCTATTTAAAGTGCAAATTTATTATGCAAGAAATTATATTGCTTCGTTGTTTCTAGTATCACCGAGACCAACATGTCTATCATCATTATGCATTTTGTCCATAAGTATATTTACATGCCAACTTGGTTGCTCCACATTCTGATGTCCATTCTTACATGTGATCATATATGCTAGTTTGCATACTTGCATCAAGCTCATTGAGAATGCACATAGAAATATGGGAACATATATTCACAAATGGTTACTCCACAATTCCACATCCTTATATACTTTCTTATGTGCGTTCTTACTACAAGTCTAAAATCGGAACACACACTCGTAGTTGTCATCCTCACACCCCTTTGCAAGAGGTAACCTAAGTCAATCAAGCACCTTCTCGTCGAGTGTCACTACACCTTGCGTCATTGGGGTCTCAATAAGGATTGGATCGGTCTTCATGCACTTGACTTCCAACCTTGGTCGTCTCTCTCGCTTGAAGCTTGGTGGTTCAAGATGTCGGATCACTCCACTCCCAATTGGAAGGCCATGGCGTCTCTAACTTTGATCACATCATGGGAGATTTGGAATGAACGAAATGCACCCGTCTTCCGAAACAAGCATGCACCACCTACCATAATCTTAGAGAACATCAAGAATGAAGCACGTCTTTGGGCAACCGTGGGTGCGAAACATTTGAAGGATTTAATGCCACGAGAGTAGCTGTTTTGTAAACGCACTTTACTTTCTTGTAGAACTCCTTAATTAATAGATTGGGGCAATGCTTTTGCCCCCATTTTTTAAAAAACATGCTTTAGCTCAACTCTCCTGACATTGCACCTGCTTGCAATTGCACTAACAAGAAAATTAAAGAAGAACCTGCTTGCAATTGCACTAACAAGAAAATTAAAGAAGAAATGACTATGACGCAAACAAATCTTATTCAAAGCTTCTTGATTCCAAGTACATTAAGCTTGAAATATAAATGCAACGGAGAAAAAGAAATTAGTTGCCAAAAAAATCATAGCACATTCACTCTTTTTTATGCATGCCAAGTAACTTGGCAGCAATACTGTTTATGTAGATCTTACAGTAGGGAGATCCACCTTTAGGGCTCGCTTGGATTGCCGTTCAAATTTCCGGTCCGAGTAAACAATGGAACGTAACATAAATTAACGGACGTGTCACGGTCCGTATATTATTACCTGTCGTTTCCGGCCCAAATACCCGGCATCCAAGCGGGACCTTAGTCTATTCACTTCATGTCCTACCCAGTGACAAAATATGTAGTGATACTGTTTTTTTTACATTCAGATAGGTTGTGGAAATTAGCTTAGTCCATCCTGTGGGGCTGGGGGCATTTCCGTGGCTTCTATTATCATAGAAGACGTTCTCCCCGCCAACTATTCCATTCTGGACGCCGGTCTAAATCGTACTCAAATTATGGCATGTCAAGGGATATACAGACTAATTCACTTTGTATATCGTGAATACACTGTTCGCACGAATTGTACTACAAATCATCTCTTTACTCTTTTATTGTGTGCCAGTTTTGCTAAAAGGACTGGCTATGTGAATAGTAAATACTACTCCCTCCGTATCAAATTATAAGTCGCTGGGGCGTTTTTCGACCAGGTGAAAAGAGGAAAAAAACTGAAATACCCTCCCGCATTTTTGAATCCCGCCGTCTTCCTCCTCGCGTCTCCGCCTCGCCCAGCTCACCCAGCTCCTCTCCGCCTCGCCCAACTCCTCTCCCCGCCCAATTCCTCTCGTCACAAAGATCCCCAGGTGCTCCTGAAAGGACAAGAATGTCGCCTAGAGGGGGGGTGAATAGGCGATTTAAAACTTTTTCGGTTTAGGCTTGATAATTGCGGAATAAAACTAGGTGTTTAAATTAACAAGCCAACAACCTAAATATACTAGGTTCACCTATGTGCACCAACAACTTATGCTAAGCAAGATAAGCAACAAGGTGATAGCGATATATAAGACTTCAAGCACCAAGGTTATCACAATGTAAAGTGCATAAGTAAAAAGCTTGAGTATAGAAATAACCAAGGCACGCAAAAGACGACGATGTATTCCCGAGTTCCTCCTTTTTAGGGAAGTACATCTCGTTGGAGGGGTGTGAGTTTCAAACTCAAGACGCCACAAATGGCCTCACCCTATTCTCCGATGAACCTCGCACAAAAGCTCGGTTCACCTTCCACTATTGATTTCCTTTTGGGCGGAAATCGAGTCCCTTACAACAATCTTGAGGCACAACCACAAAAGTATTGGGAGCTCCCAAGTGACCACAAAAGGTCCCAACTAGCCACAAAAGGCCTTGATCACAAAAGGCCTCAACCGCCACAAAAGGCATCTAGGGTCCAAAGACCCAAGAGTAACAAGCTCACGAACTTTCACTTCCACGACTCCTCGTGGAGAGCACAAACCGATGCACAAAAGCAATGGCAAGAACACAAGAAGTGCTCAATTCCTTCACTCTCAAATCCCACCAAAAGCAACTAATGCTGTGGGGGGAGAAGAGAGGAAGAACAAAGAAGAACTCAACAAATGGAACTCCAAGATCAAGATCAACTAGGTTCCCCTCACTTAGAGGAGGAATGGATTGATGAAAATGTAGATCTTGATCTCCTCTCACTTTCCCTCAAAGATATGCAAGAATCAAGGGAGGGATTGAGAGGTAGGCAAGCTTTTCCAAAGTTCAACAATGGAGGAGAGAGAGAGGGGAAAAACGAGCTCAAGAGGTTAGGAAACCAATGGGAAAGAAAACCCCTTAAATAGGTCCCCTAAAAAATCTGCCCGTTGGGCAGTGCAAGGAGGCCGGCCTGGTGAAAGTGCAAAGGATGTCGCCTAGAGGGGGGGGGGGGGTGAATATGCGTTTTGAAATAATTACGGTTTAGGCTTGAATAAATGCGGAATAAAACTAACGTTTAATTTATCAAGCACAAACCTAACCAAGCTAGGTTCACCTATGTGCACCAACGACTTATGCTAGACAAGAACAACCACTAAGTGATAGCAAGATAGATAACTTCAAGCTCGATGGCTATCACAAAGGTAAATGCATAAGTAAGAGTTCGGGTATAGAGATAATCGCGAAGTGGACACGAGATGTTTCCATGTCTACGTTGGAGGAGTGTGGAGCCACCTAGGCGCTCCAATAGCACGGATGTGCTCACTCTATTCTCCGTGAGCTTTGCCGGTGAAGGCGTAGCTCTTCCACTATGAGGTCACCTTCGAGGCGTTGACCAAGCCGTACACAAAGGTCGGGGAACTCCACAATGAGTTGGAGCCTCCCAACAATGTTCCAGAGCACCTCGCAACAAGTTGAGGCTTCTGAAACCCACAAAGGCCTCCAAGGGTTACAAGCAACCCAATAGGCAATCCACAAAGAGTAATAAGCTTCTCAAACTTTACTTCCACGTATAACCGTGGAGAACTCAAAACGATGCACCTAATGCAATGGCAAGAACACAAGAAGTGCTCAAAGCCCTTCTCTCTCAAATCCCACCAAAGCAACTAATGCTATGGAGGAAGATGGGAGGAAGAGCAAGGAAACAACCAAATGAATCCCAAGATCTAGATCCAAAGAGTACCCCTCACTAAGAGGAGAGATTGATTGGTGGAATAGTAGATCTAGATCTCCTCTCTCTTTTCCCTCAAGAAGGAGCAACAATCATTGGAGGGATAGAGAGATAGCAAGCTCAAGGAGGGTCAGCAATGGGGGAAAAACATGAGCTCAAGAGTTGGGGAACAGTTGGGGAAGAAGACCCCTTAAATAGGTCCCCCGAAAATCTGACCGTTATGTGCAGTTCTCGTGCCCAGCGGTACTACCGCTGAGCCCAGCGGTACTACCGCTGCGGGTATCCTGGCGGTACCCAGTGCAGCGCCACTTCCCAGCAGCAGCGGTACCGCGAGAGGTACCGTAGCCACCAGGTAGCGGTACTACCGCCAGTGTCGCTGGTACTACCGCTGGAATTAAAGATTTAATTCCAGCGGTACTACTAGGCCACTACCGCCGCGGTACCGTTAGGATACCCGAGGCTAAATCCCTCCTAGCGGTACCTCTGGCGGTAGCTCCAGCGGTAGTACCGCTGCCTGATGGGCAGCGGTACCGACGCGGTACTCCCGCCATAGGAAGTCCTACTGGGCACTGCAGGAGTTCCGCTCCAGGAGGTGCGGTACTACCGCTGCGCCTAGCAGTACTACCGCGAGGTGAAAGTTAGCCTGGTACCAGAACTGCAATAACTTTTGCAAGGAAACTCCAAAAGAGATGAGACCAACGAGGTTGGAAATATCAATAACCATAAATAGAGTAAAGTCACCACACGTAGGAAGGTGTGAAACTTTCCTCAAGGATAAACCGATGATATTTCCAACACCGAAAACGCAACAAGTTTTCCATGCGAAATCCGTTTTCGAAGAACATGAGCTTGTCATGAAGATCACGACAAGCACCAAAACCCAGCAACGATAAAGGCCAAATAAGAACCAAGAAAGATGATGCTGGAGATGCAAAGGTTTGAGCTCTCTACGATGATACGATCAAGTTACTCATTTGAGAGCCCTCTTGATGGAACGGAAACTATCCTATAACCCGGTCTCCCAACTAACACCATGAGACCGGTAAAATAGAAACCCTATCAAGATCATACCTTTGCCTTGCGCATTCCACTTGAGCTCGATGATGACGATCTTGATCTTCTCAAGTGGACCATCTTTCTTAATTGCGCTTCGCTTGGTGAAGACTCACAGGTCGCTCCCCCATACACCGTTATGGGAGAGTCTCTCTAAGGCACGTCTTCACTTCGACCATTATATTGATGACGCGACCACTTGACGTCATCCTCCATAGGTTATACGAAATCTTCCTTTTGATGCGAACCCATGGGAAGATACCTAAACCCACATGGATACTCCACACATACACATCATGGGTTAGTTCACAAAGCTATATAGACAATTGCTTACCATACCATTAGATCACATGATCCCACATGGTGCAACATCTAGCTTTGTGTGTTGATCACTTGAATCCACATTCTTTTCAACTTCGCCTTGATCAACATTATATCTTTTCTTCTTTCTTGATCGTCTCAAATATGTTCATTATATCCAATGACCTTCAAGGCATTCAACCTTGAATCCAACACATGGAGTTCAAGTGTTGCCTATGGACAAACCTACAAGGATATCTCATATACACATTAGTCTATAAGGATTGTCATTAATTACCAAAACCACACATGGGGCAACCAAAAGGTCTCTATGTTAGGACGTGATGCCCATATAATTATAACTTGTCATTAAACTGTTGTGTTGCAATCTCATATGTCAACTCTATGTTCCATTGTCTACCACTTTATTAAAGAGAGAGTGCATTTGTGAAACCATGAACCCCGGTCCATTTTTAATCATAAGAAACACCTTTCCAACAACTTTTACCACTTTACCATTTTCTGCCATTTAAAAATCCGAAAATACAAAAACACTTTTACATCTTGCATTCATCATATAAAACCCAAAAATATCATTTATCATTGCTACCACCATCCTTGCATATTTATTTACCACCATTGCATATTTATTTCTTGTTTGCATTGCATATTATCTTGATATCATTCTCACACCTTGTGCTTGACAACCACTAGGTGAGGTTGAGGACCAAAACATTTACTTTGTTTTGTAGGTAACCAAAAGAAGGATAGGAAAGATAAATCTTCACTACTGATTCCCCGAGAGTTCGATATTAAACCCTCGAGTCACCCCTCGTGGGGAAAACACGTCTTCCACTTACTACACACTCTGCACTTGGAGTCTCAACCTAACCCATATTCTTTTGACGCAGGTAACTACGTCATCGGGTATCAAGACTGTTTTCTGGCGCCGTTGCCGGGGAATCATTGCTGAAAGGTTTATCCAAGGGTCCCCTGCACTAGCTCTGTTTTCTGGCGCCGGGTTTATCCAAGGATATCTCACCAAGTCAACTTCATCACCAACTTGTGCTAACACCTAAGCTTGGGGAGGTTGCACCTACGTGAGCATCATCTTATCCATCTTTACCTTCAAAGCAATTTATCTTGTTTTGTCATTGTCTTGCATTTTTAAGTTCGGTTTGCATATTTATTTTCAGTTTTGCATTTTGTGTTGCATTTGTTATTTCGGTTTGCATCATTTAGTGTCATTTTATTTTCAGTTTTGCATAAAAAATTAAAAAACACATAAAAACTTGCTAAAATGGGAGAAAGAACTAAGTTGTGTGATTACACAAACACTCCAAATGATCAATTTATTGCTAGGCCCATTGCCACACCTGAGATAAAAGCTGATAGTTATGAAGTAAGTCCTAGTTTGTTGAACTTGATAACTAGGGAACAATTTGGCGGTAGTGCTATGGAGGATGCCTCTATGCATCTTCATGATTTTGTTGAAATATGTGACATGCAGAAATTTAAAAATGTGGAAAGTGATATTCTAAAACTGAAGTTATTTCCTTTCTCACTTAGAGGAAAAGCTAAAGAGTGGCTGCATTCATTACCTATTGATAGCATTAAAACTTGGGATGATTTAAAAGAAGCTTTCATTAAGAAATACTATCCTCCTGTTAAAATTTTGCAAAATAGAAACAACATTCTTTCTTTTAGGCAAAATGAAAATGAACATGTTGCTATGGCTTGGGATAGGATTAAACTTATGCTTAGAACTTGTCCATCACATGGGGTCAACGAATGGACCATACTACACTCTTTTTACAATGGTCTAAATTACATGTCTAGAAATATTCTTGATTCTGCTGCTGGAGGTGCGTTTATGGGAAAAACTATAGTAGAAGCTAAGAACATATTGGAAAGCATTTTGCAAAACTATAGTCAATGGCATACTGATAGAGCACCTAATCCTTCTAAGAAAGTGAACTCCATAGAAGAAACAAATGATTTGTCATCTAAAATGGATACTATTCTTGCTTTCATTAATAAACAAAATATTGAAAATGTGCCTTTGCAAGAATTAGTTGGTAATAATCCTGAAAATATTGATGTCAACTTCATTAGGAACTATGGTAATAATGGGTATGGTAACAACAATTATAACTCTTATAATAAACCCCCATATGTGCCAAACAAATATACTACTAGTGGTAATGTTTCTAGTGATTTGGAAAACACCATTAGATCATTTATATCTACTCAAAAGGAGCTTAATAAGGAATTTATATCTAAGTTTGAAAAACAAGACTCTTTGTTTGAAAGGGTAGATCAGCTCACTAAGGAAGTTTCCTCATTAAAGAACACCATTATAGCTCAAAAACATGAGGAAACAATTAAATATTGTCAAGAGGTTATAAATAAATCTTGGGAACATATTCATGAGCAAGAGAGAATTGCTAAGGAAACTATTGGTAATGAAAGAGAGAAAGTTGAGGAAGTTAAAATGCTTAGTGAAGTCAAGGAACCATTGCTTGACTTAGAGAATTGTAGCTTGCATGAATTAATATCTATCTTACAAAAATTTGCAAGTGATCCTTCCATCAACTCTAACCAAGCTGGTTTTGGTTCTTATATTGCTAATCATGTCTTGAAAGAAAAGATTGCTAGGTACAACCAAGAGGCTATGATACCACCTAAGCTTGGGGATATATGGATTCCCAAAGTCCTAGTAACCATTGGAAAAGAGACACACCATGCTATACTTGATCTAGGATCTAGTGTCTCTGTTTTATCTAAAGAACTATATGATATACTTGAATTGAAAAATCTTGAAAAATGCTCTATTGAACTTGCACTTGCTGATGATTCCATTAAACATGCTTTAGGAAAGTAAGTGATGTTATGGTAGAGTTACATATGACATTTGTGCCTGTTGATTTTCTAATCATGGATATGGGGAATAAAACCTCTAGTCCAATTATTCTTGGAAGACCTTTTCTTCGTACTACAGGTGCTATCATTGATTCAAAAGAAGGGAATGTGAAGTTTCAGTTTCCACACAAGAAGTGCATGGAACACTTCCCAAGGAAGAGGGACACAAAGTTCAAGCTCCCTCATGAGCTTCGTCCACTATAAACATCAAGTAAGAAGCCTAGCTATATGGCTATAAAGAAAGCGCTTTACGGGAGGCAACCCGGTTGTTTTTATTTGTGATTTTCTTTGTGTCCTCTTGCTGTAACAAGAGACTTTGTTTTAGTTTAGTTTCTGGAATTTTTAATAAAGTGCCAAGTTTTACTCATTTTGGTTTGAAAAGTTGCTTATAGCGTTCGGAGATTTTATTCCTGCACGAATCTGTGCACGGTATGATTTTTAATTCTTATTCTGTAACTCCGAATGAGCTCATATTTGAACTGTAGTTGCAACTTTTCATCCTCTGTATGCATGAATTTTTCGGAATTTTTCGACAAAGTTAAGTAGGGTAGAAAAATACGTTTTGCTGCTGCTGTTTTTCTGGACAGATTCTGTCCCATTTTGTTTGATGCATGCTTTGAACTTTTAACTTGAATCTTTTTGATCCAATTGAGTTTATGAGTAGGCATACAACATTATACACTTTCTGGACATCATATGAATTTTTGTTCAAGGATTATATGCAGCAAGAAATCTATTTGTTTATCACTACTAATGCACCCCACAGAAAAGAAATGGGAGAAACGGTGTTTTGAAGTTTTTTCACAGGGATTAGAGGAGATGCACCAAGAGCTATCCAAGGATGGTGAAGACCATAAGCTTGGGGATGTGAAGACAACCCCACTGGACCTACACACTCTCGGTTTGCACACGTCTAACTTCTGTTTTTCGATCGAAACACTTTATCGCATAAACTTGGAGCGTCTTTTTGTTTGTTTTGGTTTGATTTTTATTTTGTGAGACCACCACACTATCATTTATATATGAGAGAGCTACTGGAAATTTGGGTTGAATTATGTTGGATGCTATTATAGATTGGGAAAAGGGATGTTGGAGTTGATTTTAAAAGATACATATAGTTGCATGATTCATGAGCTTGTTAATGAGTAATAATTTGCAAGTATTTTATCAAGAGCTATCTTTTATTCATGTTTTGATGCTGAATGTTATTTTACTTGTTTAACATGGATTAGTTAGTTCTATGGACACTCATGCATGCATTTAGATGGTCAACTTTCTCCCTCTTGCTAGCCCAAAAATTCCAACAAGTAAAAACTTGTTTCCAACACCTTCAACCAAAGTTTTTCCAGTGAGTCCACCATATCTACCTATTAGCTTTATGCTATTCCGAGTATGTTTATCATGATATTTGTGTTATCTATACCTCTGAATGAAAATGCTTATGTTGTTGATTGTTATGGGAAAAGTTGGTTATAGAGCTCTCTCGAACTTGATGCACACTTTACTTTCATTGCATAATAAAACATGACCCATTGTGATTAAAATTATGATGTTGTGGGCTTGACAAATGTCTTTGGTTGAGAGTTAGCTCATATGTGCTGTCACATGGCAAGCTTTCAACATGCACTTCATTTCATTTAGTTGATATCATGTACTTTTGTTTATGGATGCTTACCATGGGTGAAATAAATGTGGAAATGAAGTAGTTTAAATGAGTTTGTATAAATGGTTAGAGAGACGCCTGGGCCGCTAATCTAAGCCATGCATCATTCATGGTGGAAATTTACTTACATGCTATGGTGAACCTTCTGTGATACACCTTACAATAAAAAGCTATCTAATGGTAAATAAAAAGGGTGTTGAGATTGTTCATTGTGTTTGTTTGTCTTGTCATTTTGATATGGGCTTGTTCCATATCCTGGGACAAGAGGTACCCCAGTTGACGCTCTTAATGATACTATTATTACTTACAATGATATTTAACTTGAACTTGCTTTGTTTCCCAAGTTGAGTAACACATGGAGTAGGTACTTGTATTCAAGGGGCATGAGACTTTCAACCTGTACTTTGTCAAGCACACTACTCATATTTGCTTTCACTTTAAACTTAATCATTCAAGATGCTATGATAGGGGAATGAGAGCTTGACACCAAGGATTACCACATTACAATCATTAACTTAAGTAGAGAAGTTCAGAAGTTAGATGAAACTTATTCATGCTTTACCTCTACTCATATATATCTTTCCAAAGTGTCCACCTTTTATATTCAGATTTTCATCAATACTCTATGACCATTATAGGATGTTCTTTCTTTCATTATGCATACATGTGGTCCATAGTACTTTCTTTTATGTTACACTTTGTGAATTATCATTGAACATCCTTGCATTGAATACTTGATATCACTTCATAAACTATCTTGCATATTGCTACTCCTTTTAAGAATGAATCATTTGACTCTATGTAGCAATAGTAATCATCTTTGATATCCATTGATAGTATTAAATTGCAAAGTCCATGTTAGTTTTATCACCTTCATACTCGAGGACGAGTATAGGTTAAGCTTGGGGATGTTGATGCATGTAAAATGCATACATGAACTTTGCATTATTTTACTTATATTCCAGTCATATTTGCATCATATAAGGGTTATATCACTGTTTTATAATGATTTTGGGAATATTTGTATGTTTCCTATTTTTATGGAATTAACCCTGCAGGCAGAAAACCCTGTTTTCTATATTTTAATGTTTCAGGGACCCAAACGACGTCCAAATGACCTAAATTTACGAGCATCAGTTTTTGGAAGGAACAAAGCGTAGGAGCCAAGGAAGCGCACGAAAGGAAGCGGAGGCCAAGTTGAGTGGGCCCACGCGGCCAGGTACCTGGGCCGCGTGGGACCCCCCTTTTGGGCCTCGGAGCTCCGTTGCCGTCGATCTTTCCTCCACCGACTCGTTTTGACCTAAAACCGACTATAAAAATAGCCCCCGACGTTCTCTGGAAGGAGCGCCGCAGAAACACAGAAACACCGAAACAGAGACCTGGAGCTGCAGATTGGAGGGGGAAAACTCCGGCGGGGCGCTGCCGGCGTGGTCTCCATCTTCTCCAACGACTTCTCCACCGTCTCCATGATGAAGAGGGAGTAGTCCACCTCTGGACTATGGGTTTGTGGAAGTAACTTATGTATCTCTCTCTCTTGAGCTTCACTAATTAGTACCGTATGAGCTGCTGAACATGATTACGGTCATCTATGTAATACCTTTGTGGTGGATCTTTTTATGAGTTAATATATGTTTGAGATTGCAATGGTTTTGTTTCAGTTATGAAAGTAGATGCATATTATGTACCCCGTTCTTATTTACTTGTCATGATCAAGCATGTTTATGAGAGCGTGTGAGGGGGAACGTGTGCATTAGTTGGAGTAACGGGGGGTGGCTAGTGCAGTGAACGTGAGAGAAAGTTCTGCGATCCACTTGGGTATCTCTACCTTACTTTGTTGCCTCACTAGGGATAAAAAGAAATACCATGCTACCGGAGATGTGGGTGTGACCATTGCCACTTCCTCCATGACTAGATCTAGCATGTTCTTATTTTAACTTCATGTCATGATACTTATTGCTATACTCTGAGTTATCTTAATTACTGAGGTGTTATGATTTAGTTCGCATCTTGGTGGAGTATAAGAGAGACTAATAACCAAAAGGTCTCTATGTTAGGACGTGATGCCCATATAATTATAACTTGTCATTAAACTGTTGTGTTGCAATCTCATATGTCAACTCTAGTGTTCCATTGTCTACCACTTTATTAAAGAGAGAGTGCATTTGTGAAACCATGAACCCCGGTCCATTTTTAATCATAAGAAACACCTTTCCAACAACTTTTACCACTTTTCCATTTTCTGCCATTTAAAAATCCGAAAATACAAAAACACTTTTACATCTTGCATTCATCATATAAAACCCAAAAATATCATTTATCATTGCTACCACCATCCTTGCATATTTATTTACCACCATTGCATATTTATTTCTTGTTTGCATTGCATATTATCTTGATATCATTCTCACACCTTGTGCTTGACAACCACTAGGTGAGGTTGAGGACCAAAACATTTACTTTGTTTTGTAGGTAACCAAAAGAAGGATAGGAAAGATAAATCTTCACTACTGATTCCCCGAGAGTTCGATATTAAACCCTCGAGTCACCCCTCGTGGGGAAAACACGTCTTCCACTTACTACACACTCTGCACTTGGAGTCTCAACCTAACCCATATTCTTTTGACGCAGGTAACTACGTCATCGGGTATCAACGGGCATCTAAGGTACAAAGCCAAACAACCTCTAGAAAGGCTCCTCGTTCAGAGGTCCACCAGCGGTACAAGTTCAAGGACCCGTACAATAACCTAGATATCAAGAACAACATTGTTAACACAGCTGCCCTCGGCAAGATCAGCAAAGGCTTAGGCTCTTGGAAATATAGGCTGAGGAAGATGCTTGATAAAGATTGCAGTTTCGAGGAGGTTCACCGCCTCTATCCCCAAATTTCGGCGGATGAATGGACAACTTTCAAGGACGCCGAGAACACCCCAGCCGCGATTGCCAAATGCGGGTGGGGGAAGGCAATGCGGGAAAAGAACGTAGGTGACCACACTCTTGGAACCCGTGGTTATGCCGGAAAGCAGCCCAAATGGGACGAAGAGGACGCTAAGCGTAATCCTGATGAGGAGAACCTCTGGGATAAGTTCACGGACCCGTAGGCACGCAGAACGATCAGGGCCCGATACAAGCCTGATAAGGAAACCGGAGAGCTCAAGACGGGAAAGAAGGTCTTGGACCTTCAGGAGAAGATTCTGGTAAGGAATTTACCAGTTTAAAATGCTTCTAATCTAGTCCATTAAATTATATAGCACTCACGTCTCATTTCTAAACAGTTCACATTACTTCTCCAGGAGGAACAAAAAGCGCAATCTACTCAAACCTCCTCCGAGGGTTTGTCGAAGGCCTATTGGGACACTCCTTTTGTGAGGGCGTACAACCAAGTGAAGGACAGGCCGGCGACAGAACGACCGCACAAGGGCCATGTGGTAGGTGCCGGTAAGCATCACAAACACCCTTACTATTATCCTGTTGAGGCCAAGGAGGTGCGAAAGGAGAGAAAGAGGTTCGAGCAGATGGATATAAAGCGGCTGTAGATAAGGAGGTGCAAGCAACCGTGCCCGGGTTAGTCCAAGAACAATTGGCGCAGTCGCTCAATGCCATCCTTCCTAGCCTGGCGGCGGGGCTCAAGAAGTGGATGGAGGAAGGGCAACAAGGGCCGTTTAACATGCCCAGCTTTGTCGCAAGCAACTCCAACAATCAGGCGCCTACGATGGATGTTCCAGCCGCCAACCCTACCTGTGGTAGGGAGGATGCGACGCCGGCCGCCATCAATGAAGTTGCTAAAGGGGTTTCGCCAGCCAGCGTGCATCTTAGCAGCCCCCCATCATCTCTTCCACGCCCGCCTGCGGTCCAACGCCATTAGCCGAGCTCGAAGGTCTCACGGTAATTAAGCGTCGCAAGTCCTGTTGGCGCCCTCTCTTACGCCTTAACATGCATGTTTTCGCAGGCCGACGAGGTGGGATGCACGTTGCTATTGCGTGTGGATAATGAGCTTCGAGATGTGGCAACGGCAAGCATCATTGCACCACTTCAAAACGTGATGCACAACCTGCCTATGTCCCCTGACGTGTTTCGGGTACATATTCATCGGGTGCTCTCGGGTTATGATGACCTTTATCCTCCGAGTCAACCAGTAGGTGCCGATTCCGAGTTAACCCTCCGTGGATGCTTGGGTTATCCCATGACATGGCCAAAGGCACTGATCCGCTTGGAACAACCATGCATCTGGGACATCCTATCACCAGTCAACAAGACTCCATTTCCAGGGCCAGTCGGTGTTCCATCCCTCCCGGTGGTTGATCTTGTCGAGCCAAGGCAAAGCGAGGATGATAACCACAACGACTTGATGGATAAATTTTTTGATGACGGAGGACTACACGACGATCACGATCTTCAGGCTCCTCCTCAATGCTCTAAGCGTCGTCTGTTCAGTTCTCAAGGAACGCCTGAAGCTCACCCCTTCACCGAGGATCAACAAGGCAACAAGCCTTTCAGCCAGGAGACACTCCTCAGGGCGGTCATGCCGGAGATTCAGAAAGGGACTACCATCCCTCTCACAGCGGCAGAGAAGAGGCGTAATAAAGGACGTAAAAGAAAAGTGAAGAGTAACTTTGCCTCCAACAGCCAACCGGCGCCGGCGATCAAGGAGCCGTTGCGGGCTAAGGACAACATAGGCGTCTCCAAATGGCATTCGGTTCATGAGTTGGCTAAACCGATCCTGCCGCCGAGACTATCCAAACTCCTAATTGGGGATATGAGGAGTCTCCATGAAGGTATTCATCGTGTGGAGAAACTTCTTCTCAACGCCTCAGATCCATTGTACCCGCTTTACCCGGTAAAGGTACCAAAAAACCTTGGCTATGCCGATGAATACCCCGCGGATGTGTTCTTCCTGAGATTTGAAGAGATCTTTGACATGTACCATATGAAACGGCTCCCCACATGCTTCGTCCGCCTGCTTGCTCTCAGTATGCAGTACCAGGTTATGAAAGAGGAAACCCCGGTCATAGCGATAATGGACCCCTACCACCTGCAAGAGGGTCGCCTGAACCACAAGGATGGTGCGCGAGAAGCGGTGCGGTACATACAGAAATTCTCCATGGACAATAAGGACAAGAAATCCATTCTAATTCCATACTTTCCTGAGTAAGCCATTCGCTAGCCGCCATTACATGCTTTTCGTGGATTTACGTCCATACAAAGGTTAATTTGAGTATGATGGTCTCCTTTTGTGCAAGAACAAATACTGCGTCCTCATTATTGCGTTCCCGCAATGGTCGGATGCCATTTATTTGGACTCGGGGAGGCATCATAAGAAGAAAAACTATGTACCCATCAAGAGTGTTTTGGATGAGGCTCTCACCGGCTACGCCTTCCATGGGTGCCCCATGAAGAGTCAAAACCCAAAAAACGGAAAGCTGGTATTCAACCACAAAACGGATTTCATGTCCGTCACGCAGCCGAAACCAGTAAGCTGGACGCCTACTACGTCTTAATGCTCATCCGGGAGTATCAACGGGATATGCAACAACTACAGTTGCAAGGGCAACTCAAAACATGGTGTCTGAAGAACATGAGCAAAGCCACTGATTCTGAACACAGACAACATTTCGTTCGCATCCAGCAGACGATTGCGACAACAATCACCCAGGATGTCCTCCGTAAGGAGGGATGTTCTACTACGGTTCGCCGCCACTAAACGCTGACGTTGAAAAACGCTCAGAAGATCAGGGTGACTACAGACCATTCAACACTCTAAATGGCTTCGAGCCTTTCCCGCCGAAGCCGAAACCGAAAGCGAGCAAGAAGAAGCAGTGATGGTATCAACATGTTCTTCTTCCGAGTGATGGCCTCCGAGTGCAATCGTTGAACTTTTATTTGTGTCTTGTAACCGTTATTCAGAAACTTGTTACTTTTGTTTTTAGTTTCTTCGAATTTGCTAATTATGTTATCTAATATCAAATATGATGAACTTGTGAAGAACACTTTGTGTTATTCATAAACTATGTGATGTTTGTATTCTAATATCATATGTGATAAACTTGTGTGATTCAAAAATTGTTTACTGCATGTGTACTGTATACATGTACAACATACCTGTGCAAATACAAAATACGGTGCATTTAAAAAAAATGCAAATTATACTAGTGGCGCACCAGAAACTTACCTGTGGCGCACGTGCACATTACCTGTGGCGCATCCTTTTTATTACCTGTGGCGCTCGAGATGGTGCGCCACTGATAGTGGGGGCACGGCGTATAGGGTGCCCCCCTAAGGTTACCTGTGGCACACTATATGCTACTATCAGTGGCGCACTGGCTGGTGCGCCACTGATAAGTTTGTTACCTGTGGCGCGGGTTTAGTGGCGCACCACGGTGCGCCACTGATAGGCTATTTTGGTGCGCCACTAGTAGCCTTTTTCTACTAGTGTTCCTTCCGGCTAGACACTAATAGAAAAAAGGCTACAAGTGGCGCACCAAAATCGACTATCAGTGGCGCACCGTGGTGCGCCACTAAACTCGTGCCACTGGTAAGTGTTACCTGTGGGCGCAATTCGTGTTGTGCGCCACTGATAAGTAATTATCATTTAAAAAAAATAAAATTCATATTTATGTATTTCCAAATACGTCGTCTAGTCCTCTCCGCCCCTCTGGTCATCTGCTCCAGCGCCCGGAGTTGAGGCCGCCGGTGGCGCTGTCGTCGACGCACCACCACGGCTCTCATCTTCGCCTGCTCCTGCTTGGTGGCGTCCCGGCCCGGTGGCGGGAACCGTCCTCCACTGCCATCTGCACGCGCCCGGCCGGCGGCGGCCCAGCCCGGGGCACCTCGTTGCGGTGGGAGGACGGCGAGGTCGAGGAAGAAGGGCGTCGACCGGTTGCAGTCGCGGATGGCGGCGTCGGCCGGTGGTGGTCGCGGGCGGGATGGGGCCGTCGAGGGCTGGAGAGGGCGGGCGGTGGAGGGGAGGCCGAGCGGCGCTGGAGGAGGTCGGGCGGCGGAGGAGAGGTCAGGCGGCGGGGAGGAGTTCGGGCGGCGGAGGGGAAGACCATGGGCAGAGGGCGCGACCGAGGAGGCCCGAGGCCAGGGCGGCTCGGTCGAGGCCGGGGCGGCACGCGGCCGCGAGGAGGCGGAGCCGGTCGGCGTGGGACGAGGCTCGGGCGGCGACCATGAGCTCAGGAAGAAGGAGGAGTAGGGTGCGGATAAGGTGAGGGCTGTGGTGGCGCGGGCAATGTGAGAGAGAGAGAGCTAGCGAGAGAAGTGCGGCGCGTGCGGGCGATGGGAGAGAGAGAGAGCTAGAGATCGATGTGTGTGGATGTGCGTTCGCGTGAGGGATAGGGTAGAGAGAGAACGTGGATCTGAGAGTCGAGAGAGAATGTGGATCTGATGCAAATTATCTGTGGCGCACAAGATCACTCGTGCGCCACTGATATTTTTTCTATCTGTGGCACACCGAGCATGGTGCGCCACAGGTAATCTCTCTCCTCCACCCCGAAATTTTCCAAATTTAGATGGAACTTACCAGTGGCGCACCAGGTTTACGGTGCGCCACTGGTAATATATACTAGTGGCGCACCAATATCTTGTGCGCCACTGGTATTTTCTGCCAAATCCCAAAACCGAGGTGAGAGACTATCAGTGGTGCACCATGCTCGTGGTGCGCCACTGACACTAGTACATAACGACACATCGGATACCCCTCTATGGCAACGGCAGGAGTTAGGCGACGGTAAATCGCGACATCCCCCGCGTGCCCGCACTGGGCCGTAAAGCAGGCCCACAACATCGGCAACGGGTGAATAGTGAAATATATGTTGGCAACGGAGGTTAGTTTACCTCCGTTACCGATGTGGGCTCATCGCACACGGACAGTTTCGTAATCTCCGTTGCCATTACAAGTAGCCCGACAGCCGGCCTATAAGAACCTACTATGCCCTTCACTCTCACTCTCACTGTCTCACTTCCAACCCTAGCCGCCGCACAGTCTCCTCTCTCTCCACTCTCTCGCATGGCTTCCACCGTCGGCGCTGGTAGATCCGGCCATCGCGGCCGTGGCCGCGGCCGTGACCGCGGCCGTGGCCGCCCCACCCTCCGGGCCTTCAGGCAGCAGTAGCGTCAGCTGGTGTTGCGGGACGAGCTTGCGGAACAGGCCGCCGCCGATCCGCCCCCCTCCGGCCGGTCCCGCGCCCTTGGCGCTCGTCCGCACGGCGAAGGCTCCGGCCGCACCCGCTCATTTGGCCACCATTGCAGCTACCGCGAGATCCGCCAGGCGATGTACCCCGGCCGCCATCCGTCTTCCTCCTCCTCCTCGTCCTCGTCCTCCGACGAGGAGGAAGAGGAAGAGGAAGAGGAGGAGGACCGTGATCTGGAGATCGCTTGCCAACTCTCCCGCGCCGATTTCGAGCGTGATGACGCCAAGCGTCGTCAGGGCGAGGCCGATCTGGAGGCGGCGGTCCTCCTCTCCGAGGCCTCGACCCAGGTCGAACGCGCCGAGGAGGCGGTCTACCAGTCTGACCTCCGGGCCGCCATAGCCCTCTCTTTGGTCCACGGCGAGGGCAAGGCGCCACCAGGGGAGGCCGGCGCTAGCTCCGTCGCCGGCGGCGACGCTAAGCGAGCCCGCCTCGCCTAATGTAAGACCCCAGTTCAGTAGGATAGCTATTTTCTAGTTGTAAGTAGCTAATTGTTTATCCATAGATTTGCTCTGTTTTTAGTAGGCATTGTTTACACATAGATTTTTGCTGTTTTCTAGTTGTAAGTAGCTAATTGTTTATCCATAGATTTGCTCTGTTTTTAGTAGGCATTGTTTACATATAGATTTTTGTTGTTTTCTAGTTGTAAGTAGCTAATTGTTTGTCCATAGATTTGCTCTGTTTTTAGTAGGCATTGTTTCCACATAGATTTTTGCTGTTTTCTAGTTGTAACTAGCTAATTGTTTATCCATAGATTTGCTCTTTTTAGTAGGCATTGTTTACACATAGATTTTTGCTGTTTTCGAGTTGTAAGTAGCTAATTGTTTATCCATAGATTTGCTCTTTTTAGTAGGCATTGTTTACACATAGATTTTTGCTGTTTTCTAGTTGTAAGTAGCTAATTGTTTATCCATAGATTTGCTCTGTTTTTAGTAGGCATTGTTTACACATAGATTTTTGCTGTTTTCTAGTTGTAAGTAGCTAATTGTTTGTCCATAGATTTGTTCTGTTTTTAGTAGGCATTGTTTTCACATAGATTTTTGCTGTTTTCTAGTTGTAACTAGCTAATTGTTTATCCATAGATTTGCTCTGTTTTTAGTAGGCATTTGCTCTGATTTTAGCTTTGTTTCTGTTATGCCGATGATTAAAATTAGGTGACACCGTGTGATCCGGGGGTGGCGCTAGTGATCCTTGTGATATGCACAAATACACATCGATCTTGTGCATCCTACTTGGCTCGCTTGCTCCATCCCTGGAATTTGTGTGTCCAATCTACCTATATATGAGGCATTGTTTAGGTTATGTTCTAGTTGTAATTAGTTCTATATTTTCTGTAATGCCGATGAAGAAGCATCTGTCTTGTGTATAGAGATGAAGGAGCTTACATTTTGATTTTTTTCATCTCCTTTAGGCCGAGGAGGAAACCTGGAGACTATGCGGCGGCCGTGAAGACGTAGGAGCGGGGCTCCGTCCACACGGTCCACTGAAGCCGGCGCCTCCAGGAGCAAGACTTTTGTGCAGTACTAAATAGGTAGAAGAAGACCACGCAATGAAACTGGGCGAAGAGGAAGGTGAAGAACCGACGGCCGTCAAGCAGGAACCACAGGGCTCCGTCGACGGTGCAGCAGGCGTCACCGGCTTTTTTTTGTTTCCTTTAGCCCTCATTACAAACGGTCAAAAACTAATCTCCGTATCTGATGTAAAGACTAAAGGCAACGGTTATATATTATGCCCGTTGCTAAACTTATTGCAAACGATAAAAATCTCCGTTGCCATTGTGAGGCTTCACATCAGTGACAGAGGCGGGGACACGGACCCTTTCTCCGTTGCCGAAGGGGTTTTTGTCCCGTTTCCGATGTGTCGTTCTGTACTAGTGTGATAGCATCTCACCTATAAGCTTTTTTCTACTAGTGAGATCACGGCGGAGGGGGAGGGGCGGCGCCGGCGGCGTGGATTGGGGCGAGATGGTGGGGTTCCTAGCTGCTTGCATCTGGCGGAGGGGGGAGGGGTGGTGACGGCGGCGAGATGGCGGCGACGGGGCGGGATAGAGGAAAGGGCGAGGCGAGGGTGGGAAATGCGCTGTCTCCCCGACAGTGCTGGCCCACGCGTGTTTTCCCTTCCGCCGACCCCCCAGGCGCAACCCGACGCGTTGGGTTTGGCCTGGGTGCGCCGGCGCAAAAACGGCGCCAAACGGCACTATTTGGGCTCCTGGGGGCGACTGGGAGAAAACGGCGCTATTTGGGCCAAAACGGCGCTATTTCTCTAGCGGGGGGACGGCTGGAGATGCCCTAACATGCAGGAGTATAATGTTACCAGAAACATGAGCAAAAGAACATGCACAACTCATGCCTGTTACTGAACATTCAGTTACTCAAGCATCTTACTCCTGAACATTCAGTTAACTACTCGACCAAATAAGTGATTCATCAACCAAGAAAAAGAAAGAATAAGTGCACATATGTTGTCTTTGCAATCAATAGAAAGTGACATGATATAAGACTAACTCCTAAAGCTGGTTTTTTTTTGTACAAGGTTTGGGGTCCAAGGACCCCAGTGCTGCAAATTTATAACACAGGGGGGGGGCGGGTACAAATTTTACATAGGCCTTTTGCATCTATTGCCCAGAAAGACCTAAAATTCGAAGAAAGGCCCTGCACTTTTACAAAACAGACCCTAGAACTAAAAAGAGGAATGCAATCAGGTCCTAGGTCTACTCCGCCGCCAGTCGCCGGCGATCTCCAGGCGCGCAAACGCCGAGATCGGAGCCCAGTGAGGCACTCGGTCTCTCCCTGCCAGCGAGCGATCAGACGCCGACAACCTCGCCGCAGCCGGGGACGAACCACTTGGCTGCTTCGAGACGCTGAGCTCCGGCGCCAGATCGAGAAGGCCTCCGAAGTGGAGGTTGAAGAACGGCCACCCTTCTGGCCAAAGATCGCGGCGACGAGCTTGGTCACCGCGTGTGGTGCTCGAAGTTGCAGCAGAAACCTCCTCACCGAAGCAGAAGTAGAGTAGCAGCTGCTCTTCCGCCCCTCGCCGCCACGACCAGCCAGAGGAAGAAGCACCACCGCACCCCTCGCTCGAAGAAGAGGCAGCAGCGCTTGATGACGGAGCAGACCTCGAACAACTCCTGCTTCTGCTTCCACCATGGAAGCCTGCCGGAGATGCGTCGCAGTCGTCGTCCCACGCCGCGCTCGAACGCAAGGACGCACCAGCTCCAGAGCCACTTCACCGATCCTGAAGTAGAGCAGCAACACGTCTTCCTCCCCTCGCCGCCATGGCCGGTCAGAGAAAGGCAGCAACGCTCCATCTCTCGATCTGCAAAGCCAAAGGTACGACAAGCGATATTATTGAACTGGCTTTGACCATCTCCTTCCCCGCGAGAGATCCACCATGGATCTGACAAGCAGAAGAGAAGAGGCATGGCTCCGGCGTCGCTGCGAGTCGCCGGAGACCAGCCAGGGAGAGAGAAAAAAGCTAGAAGAAAGAAGAAACTAGAGAAGAAGAAACCTACAACTACTAGAAGCCAGACCACCCTCCAACCCATCGCCGGCCACCATGGCCGCCGGCAACGAGCAGGAGAGAGGCCGGCGGGAAGATCTGGAGGAGAGGGCAAGGAGAGGCGACACAGAGGTCGAATACGCCACAGGGGACCCAAGAGAGAGCTTCTAGTTGTATTCATGCCCTTCCAATATAAGCCACCCCCCTAAAGCTGGTTGGTCGAGTCATATAATTCAGGTTAATTCCATGCAAGTAGAGTAGCAGTAAACTGTCATTTTCATGCAAGATTAACATGAATATAATCAGGAGTATGTATTAACATGATTATATACAGGCTTACCTGAAGGAGGACATGTCGGTGATATAATCATGGAAGATCAACAAGGTGATATAATCATGGAAGATCAACAAGGTGAATTCTCCATTTTCTTTGAAAATTGCACAAATCACAACAGTCGTAATTAAACAACAAATCTGAATGTGGTCTTGAGGAAACATACAAATTCCTGGATTTTCTTGTTGTTCTTGTATATGAACTCGCCATCCTCGATCACAGCCTCATAGTCCTCTCTTGCTTTCTGCAGGCACAACAAAAATAGAGTAGAGTAGTGTTATTTCAGTCAACTTACTGTTGTTATTTCAAGCATGCTCCTACTCCATGATGCACATGATGCAAGCATGTACTCTAACACATTAATTTCAGAGAGAAGCAAGCAAGTTCTAATTTGTTTTTGGTTTTATTTCTTTTTGTAGGTGCGCAACAAGCAAAGAAGACAAGGAAAACACTCAGTGACACTCAGAAATATGTTGCCTATGTAGCTATGCATGCAGTGTGTATGAGCAGAGGTGGAAAATTTGAGAACGATGACAAGAAGAACATAGCAAATTATTTTGAGGTCAATGTTCGAACCATGCAGAGGATTTGGCAGCTGGCCATGAAGCAGATTGCAGAAGTTTTGCCAGTGGACGTTTCAAGCAAGAAAAAGGGCAGGTGTGGAAGCCAATAGAAATTGATCTATCAAGAATCCCCACTATCCCACTTAACGAGGAGGTTAACCATTAGATCCCTGGCTTGGCAGCTTGGAGTCAATCCTATGACATTGTACAGAAAATTCGAGATGAAGGTAATCCGAAGACACTCAAATGCCCTAAAACCTCAACTAACAGAGAAGCATAAGAAAAACAGGGCGCAGTTTTGCCTAGGAATGATTGATGAGCGCGTGTTCCCGCATCCTTGTCGCCCCACGCGGCCGCCGACTCCTCGGCCTCGAGCCTACACTAGTGCTGCTCCCGCAGCCTCGTCGCGGTGACCGCCAGCTCCCCGCGCAGCCGCCTCGCCTCGAGCTCGGCCTGCGTCTCAGCGAGTCAGCGGTTGACCTGCTTCGCCTCCATGGAGATGTCGGAGAGCACGATGGAGAGGTCCTCTAGCGCGTTCCGGCTCCTCTCCTCCGCCTGCGTCGCCGCCCGGATCTCTCGTCGCCGCCCGGATCTCTCTCTGCTGTGATTTTGGATTCTTGTTGAGGATAGGAGGAAGAGGAGGCGGAGGTTCTTGTGGACAGCAGGCAGATCTATCGCCGACGCGCACAGATCCAGCAGCACGTCGCCGGTGGATAAAAATCCGTTCTTTGACCTCCGGGTTGCGGTTGCAAGAGAAATAGGGTTACAGGTGCGCAAATGGTGGGGAGCAAGGCGACAACGGGGAGATGACGACAAGAGGACGAGCGCGGCGACTAGGAGGGAGAAGGATCCAGAGCGCGTGAGGGAGAGGAACTGGGCGAGGCGAGGCAGAGTGTGGTCACGTGAGGGAGAGAGTGACGCGATTGGGAGGACAAAATTGGAAAACATAAAATCTCGTAACATGACAAAAATCTCGTAAAGTGACAGAAATTGGCCTAGGAACGCCCAACGACTATAATATGATACTTATAATATGATACGGAGAGTACACGTTACATTCTAGAGCCACTACGCTATAAGCTGCTTCCTTGTTTTCTGTTCAAGTGTATTTGATAGAACTGCTTGTGCTACTAAAAAAAAAGCTGCTTGAGAAGTTTGTGACTGTCCCAGCGATGCTAAAATACACTGACGTCATTTGACTGTCTAAAAAGGCACTCAAATCAGGTCAAGACGTTTTAAAACGAGAAGAGCTTCATGGACACTAGAATGGAGTCGATACTAAAACGCCAATATGAAAAATATCCCAAAACACAACCAGATTCGATGCAGTACACAAGGAGATCATCAACGGTTCACAAAGTATGAGCTAGCAGTATTTAGAAGATGACAGATGATAACAGGCCAAAAATTCCCCTCAGCCAAAGCCAGATGCTACAAACTGCTCTAACGAATAGGTGGACAAGGTCACAAGTATGCCGAGCTTTCTTCCTCTAGGCCTTCCTGGGCGCAATCTGGGACTCAGCCTGCACAATCAAAGGATTTTGAATACATCAAGGGAATGGCAAAAGTGTTGACAAAGCATATTGCAAACCAAGGAGCATCAGTAGAGAGTCAGTGCAATGAAGGAACATACCTCTTTCTTCACTGGCTCCTCCTTCTCGGACAAGATGAGCTCAATGTGGCACGGGTTAGACATGTAGGCTGCAATCGTAACCGGAGTTATGATTAATCCACAACGCATCTGAAGCAGTACCAAGGCAAGACAGTATTTTGATAAAACTTACGGTTAATGCGTCCATGAGCACGGTAGGTCCTGCGCCGCTGCTTCTGAGCCTGGTTCACTTGGATGTGTGAGATGTAGAGAGCATCAACATCCAGACCTTTCACCTGTTGAGCACAATTTGGAAGAATTAGGCTAAAATAAAGTAGACAGAATCTTAGAAATTCGAGGGCCACAATGAGATAACAGAATGATGAAATGTGGAGGTCATAATGAGATAACAGAATGAAGAAATGCCGAGGTCATAATGAGAGAACGCAATTAAGAAATACAGAGGCGACAATGAGATCACGAACCTCAGCATTGCTCTCTGCGTTCTTGAGAAGATCCAGAACAAACTGAGCAGACTTGGCAGGCCAGCGACCCTGACCATTTGGCTGACGGTTCTTAGCTTGAGCGGTACGTCCAACACCACGGCAGTACCTGCGGAAGGGGATGGCCTGCTTGTGTGCAAGCACATCCTCCAGGTACCTCTTAGCCTTGTTCAGTGGCATCTTCCTGAGGGCAAACGCTGTTTCCCTAGTGTTCTGCAATTTTGAACAATAACAAAAATTAAACACCAGCTGCATCATAACAAGAGTTTTAGCAAAAAAGACAACCCTACATCCAGCAATGGACACGGTTTAATTAAAATGACCAGACTCCCCAGCTTAGTAGAAGAGGTACACAAAAGAGCAGAACATCACAGGTAGCACAACACAGTAAGGATGAATTTACACAAAATGTGCCATCATTAACTGAACCAATAGACATAAAACACAAAGTACTGTGTCCAACGGTTCACCCAAAAACGATGAGGCTGCTGTTCCTAAAGTTTACGGGGACACTGCTTACAGAGAGCACAGCATCCTGCTTTTTATACTTTAGGGTCTAAAAACAAGAAGCTCCAGCAGCAACAACAGAAGGTTTCGAATTATTAATGAATGGACTAAGCAGAAGTCCTGAACAGGTCCTACAACAAACATCTTTTATCTCATAACACGGATGTACCATCATTTACTGAACCAATAGACATAAAACACATAGTACTGTGTCAAACGGTTCACCCAATAACGATGATTATGATGTTCCTAAAGCTTACGGGGACACTGCTTATACAGAGGCAAGCATCCTGCTTTTTTACTTTAGGGTCCAAAGTCAAAACACAAGAAGATCCAGCTATACAACTGAAGTTACTGATAAACTGGACATAAGTATACCTGATTTTTACAGGTGAGAACAAAAGTAGAGGAACCACAACATTTGTCAATAAAATGCATACATTGGCACAAAATGTGTCATCATTTACTGAACCAATAGACATAGAACACATAGTACTGTGTCTACTGGTTCACCCAAAAACGATGAAATGATATTCCTAAAGATTACGGGGACACTGTTTATATAAAGCAAAGCATCCTGCTTTTATTCTTTAGGGAACTATTGAAAGAAGCTCCAGCTACTACAGTGAAAGGTAGACAATTGACAAGAAGCTCGATCAAACTAAACAAGACATGATATATTTACAGTTCCTAAGGTCAGCTAGCTAATAGGGCTTTTGCTGAAACTAAATTTTAAACAAGTATGTGTACGAGGCAACTGGACAGTTAAGCTGAAGGTTCAGAAGCAAAAAACAAGGAACTACAGACTACTTGACGAGTACAGCTAGTAATACACTGCTAACTAGCAAATGAAGTGCTAGGGTATTCAAAGCTAAGATGTTTCAAGTTGTCTAGTTAAGAGGATACTCACGACACTGCTGGAACTGGCTAAAACATGACTACATGGGTCAGCGATTCTATAAGCTAACAGTGGACATTAGAAACTAGACCTAAGAGAACGACGAGACATCAGCATAATCTACGTGCCTAGCCTTTCACACTAAGATCTCTGAACACGCATTATCGGGGATTAAGCTTCGGTAGCTCACCTTGAAATGAACACGCAGGTCCCGGCCCATGGCCTTGGCGGCTGCAAGAATCAAAGAGAAAATTACAGATCAGAAACCCACAGATCAGCAGAAATCATCATTATATAACACTGCGACAACAAATCCACTTATTAGCTCGAGCAAGGAACTTACACTTGGTGGGATTGGCGGGATCCGTCGAGTACTTCACCTGGAAACAAAGAACGAGAAACGAACGAACAGGAGTCAGAGCAAAGCCAGATAACGGGGACACTGCGGGAAGAGCGGTGAGAGGGAGCGAGAGAACAAACCATGGCTGCGGCGGCGCGGAGGGCAGGGCAGCGGCGGCGGCGAGAGCGAGGGGGTGGGAAGGTTGGAGGAGTCGTTCATTTATATAGGGGCTTGGAGACCTAGAAGCAAAACCCTATCGGGCCTGGCGTGGGCCGATCCGTGGTCGCGGTCGAAAGGGGCAGAGAGGAAGCCCAATAACGAGCTGTGGGCTAAAATGTTGTGCGAGTATTGAACTGCTGCTCAGACAAGGCTCGATATCGGTTTAGCACATCTTGGATCTCATCGGCCACTGCTGAGTACGAGTAAAAAAAAAACAAGTGTTGCCTCAGTGCACATATAATACTCGCTCCGATCCACTTTAATTGTCGTGGGAAAAGAACTAAGAGCATCTCTAGCAGTGCCCGCAAAACAGTTTTGCGAGTCCGTGTTTTTCCTGTTTTTGCTCGAGTTAACGTGCCGCGAAGAAAAGAGCCCTCAAATGAAACCGCAAATCCGCGAATTTCGACATTTCAGATTTCGCGGGAACATACTAGTTCATCATTTTTACATCCATCTTTGGTACACATGGAGGCAGCATCACGATTTTTACACAAAATACAAACCCTACATTAAACTAACCCTAGATCGCCGCCGATCAAACCCTAGAACGCAAAATTTGGCTCCTCACCGGAGCCACGGGCGCGGCGGCGACGCAGTAGCGGAGGAGCTTCACTCCTCGTCGGAGACGAGGTCGATGACGGGCGGGAGGCAGCTGATGACCAGCGTCTGCTGCAGGAGGACCTCGTCGAGCTCCTCGTCACGCTTGGCCGTGGCGGCGTGCTCCGCCGCCTCGTGCTTGGACCGCAGCAACGTCGCCGCCAGCGTGCGCTCGAGCTGCTCGTCGGGGATGAAATCCTCCGGCCCGAGCGTGGTGCCGAAGTGCTCGGGGTCGTAGCCCTCCGGCGGAGGAGCAGCTGGCGCGGCGGAGGAGCTTCCCTCGCCGTGGAGGCGCTGCTGCTCGCGGCGGCGGAGGAGGATCTTCCGCTCCCGCTCCCGTCGGAGCCGGTCAAACTCCGGCACATCGCGGCGGAAGAACGACTTCGGCACCGGCTCGCCGAGCTTATACCGGAGGGCGGACCGCTTCCGTGTGCCGTCGTTGCGGACGACCACCGCCCGATTCACGTCGGAGTAGTCTCCGCCGAACCTGTCGTCGTCGGGGAGCGGCTTTGGTTCCCTCTTCGGCGCCATGGCGGCTCGTCATCGCTGGATCTGTAGAAGGGGACGCGGGATTGCTCGTCGGAGACGGCGGAGTGTGGGAGGGATTGCTCGCCGGAGACGGCGGAGAGTGGGAGGGGGAAAAAGGGTTTCGACCTGCATCCGCGGTCGCAATCCGGCTAAATAGAAACTCGCGGAGGAGATTCACGGGCCCCCGCAAAACGTTTGCGGGCTGGGCTAAATTTGCAGGCGCTGCTCTGGCCCGAAAACGACCCCAAACCCGTAAACTCGCCGGACTTTTGTGGGTTTGCGTGTTATGCGGGCACTACTAGAGATGCTCTAAGCATGTACAAACTCATAGCACAACTCCCGAGAGTTATTTAGGATCAGAGGGAGTACTTTTAAACGAAAGTATCTACACAAATATAACATGCAACTCTCAAAATCGAATAGGATACAATCTTGGACTACTTTAAAAAGGTTAACATTTCATAGTGATTTTAGGTGACACGTAGTCCACATGTCTACTACTTCACTTGCACGCCACACAAAAACCTATGAAACAAGTAATTTTACAAAAACCTATGAAACAAGTAATTTTATAAAAACCTATGAAACAAGTAATTTTACAAAATATCATGGGCTTTTGAAGAAAAAACATTCGGTCTTAAAACTATTACGTTACAAATATACAAAAAGCCCTTAATTATTTTGGAAAGACTGTTCACAATCTAATTATTTGGGAACGGATTTCTAAGTGATATTTTGGGAATAACATTGATTTTCCTTGTGAATTTCAAAAAAACATTCGGGTTTTTTACAAGTTTAAGTTTTCATTATTTTTCTAGATTTTGGAAGACGTGGAAATGGTAAAATCATATACACCACATCATCTAAAACCATTTCGGGATATTTTGAAGTATCATGTTTCAGGAGCGGATGGTTGGTTGCATGATTGTGTTGTTTTATGTTTGTAACTCTGATAATAATTACTCGTATGTAGAGCAATTTTCAATATGTATCGGTCAATAATTTATGTTATGTTTCACAGTGGAATGCATTGATCAAATAATAATCTAAGCTTTTTGATTGAGAATTACATGGTATTTTTAGAGTTTTAAAAAAATCATGTAGCTAAGATGCAAAACAAAGGATTGTTACTACTTACTAGTCAACTTGGCGCGGCGACACGCCGCACCCGTGTGGTTATATGGAATGTAATAATATGTTCATGATAACGTTAAGTTACAGAATCCGAACAGCAAGCAGACGGAAAAGGAGTCCATCAGCTAGAAGCTGGCAGGTCCGAGTAAGAACAACCATTGGATCGGAGCCAACATTCAGTAAGGACTCGACATCATCAAACCCATCAGACATAAAGAGCCAATCAACAGTTTCATCATCGGAAGAATCCATATACAACAGGGGCAGGGAAAAAAAATAGGAAATCAAGCCAAACATACAGAATAGTAAAGAACGCTAAAACAATCAAATCGCACGACGGCCTATCGCAATTATCATTAAAACGGAAAAAGAGAGAAAATGTATAAATTAGGAAGACATGCAAGCATTCATGAATCGTGTGCGGCTTCTGATATTCGACCAACAAATTTGTTCAATCACAAAACAACATAAATATGTAACTAAGTATAAAATTATGCATATTATTAGGCAAGAAGCCATGATGTAATGCCTGAATACAAAACGCTGGGCGTCTCTGTTTTTCTCATCCTGCTTATTTCTTTCTGCTGCACATACTTTCTTATGCAGCAGTAGTCATCTTCTAAAACTCAATGCAAGTGCACTTGTACGTCTAAAAGACAAAAAAACGCAGACACGGACTGTATTTGCTCTAAAAAAATCCAATGACAACGATGATGCTGCTATTAGCGAGGCGAGCTGTAACAGTTCTGATGGCACTGGCAGTGCATGTTTTTTCATATATACATGTGTAACTCAACGCTCACTACTACATTTGTATCACACTGGAACCTCGAGGTCAGTAAATGCATAGTCGACTACATTTCTCAAGTATATATGACAGGCATGCGTTAACAGGTTGTGATCATTAGATTTAGATTGCTAATTTAACAACCATCTCTTTACCAAAGCAGCGCCTAGCATCCTCTGATATTCATCAGATGCAACTATTCCCCGCAGTCTATTCTTTACAGTAAAAAACAACATAACCACACCAACAAAGAACATACCGTCAGTAGATAAAGCCACACCTAGAGAGGATGGCGACGTGAACTACTAACCTAAATGGTGGGTATCCTAAAAAATAGTGCCTGCTCGATAATGTATGCTCAACTTAGAATGGAATGCTATGAACTATGGATAGTCATGGGCATGGTAAATCTAAATCATATTGCAGGATAGAGATATAAAGCTGAGCGGCTACTACAGATATGACAAACAACTCTCTATAAATTTTGCAGTTTTGAATACAAATATATCAGATAACACAACACATATCAAAGAAGTATAAAGCCTACTGGTCACACAAAATGAGTTTCGATGGTTTCCTTTTGTCAACAAAATGGCCATCTTTGCTTATTAGAATTGTCTTAAACTACAGACTATAGCATAGTACCATTGTTCAATAGGATGGAAGTTAGAAGTGGCAATGGTACTACCTACATTTTTCTCAATGTAAGTCGAATGTATAAGAGATGAGTATAACTTCTTAATGTCCATATGTTTTCTCCATCAAACTTAACTACTACATTGGCATCTTCTATTTGATATGCTATCTGAGATGGTGTCAGGTATATCTTGTTAAAAAAGAATAAAAGCTGCAATATATTGACATCTAAAATCATGAAGAAATATATTGGAGGTAATAATTCTGAGGCACAGATAAAAGCAAGGTTACTAATGCATACCTCTATCCATATTAAAATCTTGGTTGGCTTATATAATGAAGAAAATTGTGGAACTTCGACACAGTTAAACTGAAGCTATACCTCGTCACGATCATCAGCGTGACGCCGATGGTCAAGCTCGCCCAGAAAAATATATGTTGTCGTCCATTATCGTCGTGCTATGCCAGGTTCCAAAGCGGGGTGGCGGGTACCGTTGTTGGATGCAGATATCTCAAACCGGCTGGTTGGTCTAACTGTAGATTTAGCTCGTAGAGCAAACACTTGATATCTAACTTATTTTCAAAAGGGGGAACTTGATATCTATCTATGATAAGAAAAACAAACTGGCAAGCTGAAGGAGTATTGATTCGTATACCAATGATAAGAGATAACCGAGTCATACATAACAATCATTGAGTGTAGTGTACGAAGAGATTGATTACTTTGGAAATCACCTATGCGTTGTCTGATCTTGCCTCTTGCTGCTCTGGAAGCGTTTCTGTCTTCCATGTACGGAGGGGATCCCTCGCATTACTAATATATCATTTTTTTCAAAATAAAATCGAAAAGCATTTGTAGAAGAAAATGGCTAAAATCGAACTGGAAACTACAGATCAAACTGAATCATGTAGGTTGGCAATCAAGTCTCTCGCAGATGGTATTTTTTCTATATGACATGAGCAACACAACACAACTTGTTATGCCTGCTAATGACATGACTGGAGCAGTCATTTAAGTTCAGAGATTATTTGGTGAGAAAATAATGCTATGTTGCAAGAGGGAATGGAAGAAAAAAATTGTTTGCTGCTAGGAAATTTGCAAAACAACTCATATGCACATTTGAAAATGTGATACATGTACAAACTAAATATGCGGGAGCAAGCAATATGCGTACCTTACAGTTGAGGCAGAATTATGAAAGCAACATATGTAGCAGTGTACCACGGTACCATTCTGACCAGCAGCTCCCTGTAAGGCAGCACCATACATGAATTTTTTAATACGGGAAACACAATATATGAAGCTGATACTAAAGTTGAATCAAATAAACCTGATGATATAAGAAGGAAATATATTGGTAATTCTCTTGCTGAGCTTGCAAGATTGTCTTTCCGATCATTTTCCGTTTGTTTTGCTACATGGGTTTCTCGACAGTGAGGTACTTTTCTCCCATGTATGAGATCAGACTGCAAAATAAAAAGATAGTAACAGATGATCCGACATATTGAGCAGAAAATCAAAGAAAACTGTGAACATCAGAGCATGGACCGCTGGCCGGCGCGGTCCAGAAAATTAATTTGATCATCCTGAGAAAAACATTAAATGTGTTAAAAAAGGAGAAGGATAACTGTGAATTAGGCACTTTCCAGCAGATGCCGCATCCATCGCAGTGATACTGGCTGTCAGACAGAGAGGAAAAAAATAGCAAATCAAGAAATACAGTTAGGATGCCGCATCCATCGCAGTGATACTGGCTGTCAGACAGAGAGGAAAAAAATAGCAAATCAAGAAATACAGTTAGGGAAGTAAAAATGCACCTTCTAATTACAGGAAATTAACCAAGGTAGATCATGCTGCTGGACCGACACACCACACTAATCATTATAACCAAATCTTTTAGGGCTGTTCCATCATTTAACAAATCAGCAATACAAAAGGAACATTGCAGGTCGACCAACTGCTCAATATCTCAGAGAATCCCATCAAGCAATCAGTACTTTTCGAGAATTAATGATTCATACACAATCATGCAAATATCTAAGCATGCAGATTTAAGAAATAGGAGCAAAATAGACCGATCGTTTTATACATAGACACATTCTGATAACCCAGAAAAGCATATATGATCTTCTATGAAGTTGATATATACCCGTCTCACAATAAAGTGAGTCCCATCTGGCAAAGCTGACCAAAGATGAAATTCTAGCAATCCATATCCGAAAGATGATTACAATGGGAGGAACGACGCTCTGTATAAGCTAGTACAACCACAATTGTGGTGGCAGGAAGACTCCAATAAAAATACCTCTAGGAAAATCAGCTTCCTTCCCAATAATTATTATTGGTAATGAACCAATTAAGAGACCCAAATATTGGTTACACAATTGTGGTGGCAGGAAGACTCCAATAAAAAATACCTCTAGAAAAGTTTATGGTACTAAAGTCTTCCTCTGCCCTGAAAATATAAAGAAATCTCGGTCATATGGTAGTACAACAGATGTGACCAGATAGCATGCCACATATAATTCGTGCTCGAAAGGTTGAGTATATGAATGGGTTTGTTTACACGAAATATTGATAATTACTTGATGAAACATAATCTGTTGTCCCCGAGGGATCTCAAAAGATTACAGATGAACTTGAAGTATATTTGTAGATCAAAGAGATGATTACCATTTGATATAACAATTGTGCACTTTAATAGTTGAAGTAGCATTTTTAATTTGTCACGGTGTTAGAGATTAAAAATGTGGGATTAGAGATGCATCACCAGGACAATCCCTCTCTGTTTAAATCACGTATTATCGTCAAACTCACTACCTAGAAAAGAGATTGTCTGCAGACCAAAATATTTGTAATGATGCCACAACAAAGTAAGTTGGATGTCAAGAAATATCTAGGAAAAACAAACAATGGATCAACAAATTATCAAGAGCTTGAAAACTTCAGTAGGTGGTGAATCACCCATTACAGATAACAAGGGCGTTAACTGTATGGAGTAACAAACAGGGGTCTTGATTGAATGAATCGAACCAGATTCCTCAAAATTCCTGCAGGTTATACTGTGATAATTTAGTGTGTGTGAAGTAGGTAGGCAAAGAATCAAGGAATTAGACCTTTAATGAGCGACCATGCCGGCATCCTAAGCCTTGGGGATTGGCAGGTGCAGAGCAGGCGACCTGTACTGGAGTCATGCTGGGCGTCGGCGGCCGGTCAGGTACGGCCAGGGGCGACGTGCGGGTCTGGAAAGGCGCCGGACTGCGGACGCGGCCGACTGGCAGGGCGCGCTGTGCATCTAGGGCGACGGGCATGCGAGCGGGATGACGGTGGAGTGTGCCAGGTCGCCGGATTGCGGCCGCGGCGGCGTACTGGCAGGGCGCAGGGGCGCGGCGGTGTCTCCGGTCGGCGGCGGCGCGGCAGAGGTTGGCGCGGTCGAACTCCCTCACCTCCACGGGCTTTCCCATCGCCCTCAGCCTCGCCGCGTAGTCCACCGCCCTGTCGCGGAGGATGTCGCGGCCGTCGACCACCACGAGCGTGGGGGCCAGCTCCACCGCGTCCAGCGCCGGGCTGTCCGGCCCGAACGGGTTGGAGACCGGGTGGTCCGCCGTCGCGCCGGGGGGCAGCGAGAGGCGCCAGCACCGGTCGTTGAGTGGGCGGTTGAGGAAGGCGTCGTCGGGCACTCCGCCTCGGACCTCGTCCGCTCTCGGCGAGGAGGGAGAGCCGTGGATGGCGGAGCTCCCCGCGGGCGTCGATCTGAGCGGGGAGGAGCGGAGCGTCGGGGGCGCGCGGCGGTGTCGCCGGCGATTTCCGGCGTCGCGCGAGAGAGAGGGAGAGAGGGGGTTCGTTGACGGTTTTGCAGGAAAACCCTTGGGGTGCTGTGAGTTTACAATCAAGTCTTTCGGGAGGGGTTTCCTGTAAATGTCTGCACCAGAAACCGTGCGCGGGGGTGACCGGCTGGGAACCGGCGCGACCGGGTGGTGACTGGGCGACGTGTCGCTTCCTGATTGGAAGAAAATCGGACGTCGTCTTGTAGCGCGCGCTGGAGGGGACGTGGCCGCTTCCTGGCCGTCGGATCACGCGGATCGGACGGCCAGGAAATGCGGGTGACGTGGCTCAGCGGAGGGGGTTGTGAATCTTACCACCCTTTATAGATAGTATCTACTATATATCTACTATCTAATCTACTAGCTCCCTATTTGTAATATAATGGTCCTTCGGTTGAGAGGAGAGGGCATTCATGCGTTCCTTAATAACGGGGTTAAGGATGCTCTTTTTATATTGTGCCCAGATCAGGAACAATTTGGTAGGGGGTCCAAAAGTTCTATCTTGAAATCTATGGCGTTTGGCCATACAGCTAAGCTGATTAGCTGAAACGTTTCATGTTCAGGATAGATGATATGGTGCGTCTCTGAAGAATGTTTTTGCTGCTAGTTATCTGTACCCGGAGATTCGTATAGCAAATTAACCGGTGTTAAAAAATGTGGCTAAAGGTGGATGGATCCCTCCCTTAACTGTATGTTGTTAGGTGGAAAATGAGACCTCTCCAGCGTTTTTTTTTCGTGACGATAACACCCCGTTTAATTTGGCCGCGCACGCTCCGACTCAAACCCGGGTGTGTGAGCTCACCACCATGAGCTCTAGGCACCAAGCCAGCTCTTGCTCAATTAACCGGTGTTTAGAGCATTATTGATACTGTAATGGATCTGGTTATCGCATATACTGGTTCCCTTTCTTTCGTGATCAATTGATTATGTTAAAAATGCTATTATACCCTTCTAACAAAATGTTGCACAAAGTTTCGAGCAGACATGCAGCTGAGTTTAATTAGGTCATGTCCAGTATGTTAATAGCCATTGTAAATACATTCCCTCCTTTCGATCATTATATTAGGATATATCCCACGGAAATCTAGTAGTGATAATAGTTGAAGCCTCTGGATGCCGATAAATTTCTGGCATCTTTCCACATCTATGGGTCTGCTGCAAGAGAGATGTACTCTCTGGTGTGGAGTTGCGACTTGCGACTAAGCAAATGAACTAGGATGAACACATTTATTTATACACGGTGCAGGCTGCACGGGGTCCAAAAATCGGTGCATCAGTGCATATGCCAATTGTGCATAGAGGTGTTTGATTGCTTGGTTCTCCCGTGCGGAGGGAAATGCGGTACACTCTTTGCAATGAGAACATAATGTGAAATTATCAAGGTTCAAAAAAAGCGGTAAGCGCAAAGCGAGCGGTGAGGCTCCGATTAGAGGAATTGTAGCTTAGGCGAGCTTAAGCGCAGCGTTCTGTACGGAACCGTACGGACAGAGAACTAGGGAGGCATATATTAGCCTAATAAACATGTAATGCAAGCAGTGGAGGTTGTACAAACGTATGGACAGAAAAGTAGGGAAGCAATGTGGGTTAATACCTTTGTTTGCCTCTGTTTTGCTCCCATTTGTTCTTCAAATTGTCCAAGTTCTTTCTCCAATGAAGAAAGCTACATGCACACAAAGATCAAAATATCAGCAAGCAAATAGCAAACAGCATTATAGGCAGCAAGAAAATATAAGCAAATATTCAAGCAATAACTCAAACGACATATTACAGTACTAGACATAAATAGGTTCCATAAATCCATAGTGGCATAGTCTCCCACTCAACATATTACATGTTTGGAAGTGGCATAGACGCACACAACATAACAAACATAAATAAGTTCCATAGCAACTTAGCAAGACATGAATGATAATTGAAAGATAGATAGCATGTGCCATCATCTCTCTACATGAAATGATCACTCATCAATCGTCGCTCTCATAGTCAATGTCCTCGTCCTCAATCATCTCCTCATCCGTGGAGTCGAACTCCTCTTCCTCAAGCTCTCTCACATTCCTTGCACTCCTACGACGTTGGAGTTGCTCTTGTGTCCCCATTGCTTCTCCTAGCACATCATATGGTATCCCCGTAGCCGGATGCACACCACCAGCTTGATCTCCATCCTCCTCATCTCTAAAAACAGCAAATGCATGATCATCCCCTCCTTCAAACAGCCATCCTTGAGCTTCCGAAGCATCATTGCATAGAAGAGTATCAGCATTCTTCTTATCATTCAACCTTTGTTTCTTGGACAACATCCTTTGATTGAATTGTATGTAGACCATGTTGTTGAGGCGATCTATTGTCAGCCTATTTCTTCTCTTGGTGTGTATCTACAAGTAAAAGAAATAACTTGAGTGAGATTGAGAGATGAACAAGTCAACTTAGAGAACTAGAGAATAGAGATAAAGTAGATTACCAATTCATAGATGCTCCAGTTTCTTTCACAACCGGAAGAGCTTGAAGTCAAGGATAGGATCATCATAGCCATCCTTTGCAACAAAGGAACTTCCGTTCCATACATCCTCCACCAAGTAACTGAAAAATAGAAACAAGGTAATTAAAATTTCATTTGGCCCGTTTGATATGCGCCGCCTCTCTGGCCGCGAGTCTGGAGGAATTGATATGCGAGGGATGCGAGCTGAACCCTAACCCTATATATTTGGCCCGTTTTCCCCCCTTTTCTCCCCAAAATTTCATTCTCCCGCTCGGCCCATCACCAACCGCGCAGCGAGCGCTTTTTCCTGTATTTCTCCGCTTCCGCGCGCGTACGCGTCCGCTCAGCGCCTAAGCGGGCCACTTACTCTCGCTCACCGCGCAATGGGCCGCTCAGGCTTAATCCTGAGCGATATGCTACCGATGTGCTCGCTTTCACGCTTAAGCGTGGCGAAGCGTACACTTTTTTGAACCTTGGAAATTATTTCAAGACAAAATCTGTAAATTTGAGCTTTTAGTGTAGATGCCTAATATGTTATTCTAGCATAATGTTGATATAAAATTGTAGAAACACCATGGTCTGACTTTTTCCCCCTTTTATGTCTTGTCTATTTTATTTCTTGCTCCTAATTTAATTTTATATTTGTTTGTGGACAGTAAATTTGCAATTGTATGTCTATAACAGAAGAAATGTCAATTTTAGTTTATCTTCCCTGAAGCATGTGTCTATGATATGTTACCATGGCCACCCAGTCATTTCTAGGAAATAAAAGCACTATGGCTGACATTATTTATGCTTTACAATTCCATTCATTTCTCCTAATTTTATTTTATGCTTGTTTATGGACAGTAAAGTTGCAATTGTATGTGCCCTGTAACCGAAGAAAAATGCATTTTAAGTTTGCATGCCCTGTAATTCCTTAAGAATGTGCTTCTATGATATTCAGTGAAGGATTGATGCACCAATAAAAGGCTGATATCTTGTACTCCCTCCGTTCGAAAATAAGTGTCTCACCTATCTCAAAATTTAAATGTATGTACACACTAAAACATGTCTAGATACATCCAAAATTTTAGATAGGTAAGACATCTATTTCCGAACGGAGGGAGTATAAATTTGACTTTTGACAGGTGATCAACCATGGTTTTCCTTCAGGCGGAGATGTCTTGGAATGTGCTGATCTCTCCTGACCAGCTGAGCCCCGAGGGTCTGTTGCTCCGCAAGTCTGTCATTGTGCGTCTTCTGGAGGACATAACAAACAGGAAGGCCTCCAAGGACCATGGCTACTACATCGCTGTCAATGAGCTGAAGGCGATATCTGAAGGGAAAGTTCGTGAGCTGACTGGAGATGTTCTTTTCCCGGTCACATTTACCTGCATCACTCAGAAGCCCATGAAGGGTGAGATCTTGGTCGGCTGTGTGGAGAAGATCCTGAAGCATGGCGTGTTCCTCAAATCTGGACCAATAGAGAACATCTTTCTGTCATATAAGTTGATGAGCGGCTACAAGTACATTGGCGGTGACAACCCGATGTTCATGAAGGACCACTCGAAGCTGGAAAAGAACACCATCGTGCGCTTCAAGGTCATGGGGTTCCGCTGGATGGAAGCAGATCGCCAGTTCCAGCTCCTTGTGACGCTGGATGGTGATTTCCTCGGGCCCCTGTGAGGTGTTTCGACAGCCTCTGCTGTACATTTAGTTATCTAGGTGGATGGAGTTAGGTTTAACTTGTAGAGTGAACTTTGTTGTCTGTGATGGCTGATCGGACATGGTTGCTGTAACTTGTGGCAGTTGATGCCAACTCTAGCTGTGATGCCAATTTGTGTATTGCAAGCTATGATGAGCATGCGCTTTTAACATTTCACTCTCTACTTTGCTTGCATGCTTCCTATCACATTTTGCATGTCGGTAACTGGGAATTGCGGAACTTGCCCTTGGTTGAAGCATACACATAACCTCTCCTTTTTCACAGTAAGATGCTTAGGAGGCAGTGAACTGCGCTGAGAAAAACTTACTGTATGTTTTATTAGAACACTGGGAAGCATCACACGATCAGCTCAACGTAAGAAGAAGAGGAAATTGCTCTATTATACGAGACGGATTAACTTTGATGGGAAGTGGTGGTAAGCAGTATATTCAGATTTGCAAATGTACATGTGCGAAACATCAATTGAGAACGGGCATCCAACAATTAGTTGTGAGATCGCTTCTGGATGAGCGTTGCAAAGTTTGCAGGTAGGGTCATGGGCCACTGCGCTTAACCGGATTGTCAGCGGTGAGACCTGCTCATGTTGTTAGTGTAGTTTGTAGGTTGAGGTACCTCCTCACTTAGTTGCTGTGAGGACCTGTTGTTTGGCTGTGTTACCGCATCGTTGGATGCCGGAATCGCTATACTCTAGAGTCTGTCCTTTCTTCTAATGCAAGTGACACGCAAAACTTTTGCGTGTTCGCAAAAAAAAAAGACCTGTTCTGGACAGCAAGCCAAGTGAAAATCTGGCACTCTTGGGGCACTCTTAATCTCCATATATGAGTTCTTTGAAGTCGGATTGAATGGTCAAACTGCAAGGAGTAAACAGGAGTTGCCGAATCCAGAGGTTCAATTCCAAGAGATCAGGTCAGGTTGTCCTGGTGACATATTGATAAAGCGGAGCCGATACCACAGCCAGATGAATATCTGGAGAACAGTGAGGGATAGCTCTGGCTTGAGATACGCAATCCAGCCGTCATAGAGTTAGAGCGGCGAAAAACAGAGCATGCTTTCCTGCAACTGTGTTTCAGGATCAGCCCATCAAGCCAGTGATCTCGCAAAAATCGGATCAGAGAATATCTTGTTAACGAGTCTCTTAAACAATTACGCGCTACATGTCAAATTGAGCAGCTCTTAAGCAAACTATCGGCGAGCTGTATGTACCATCTAAAACATGCAAAATACGACACTGAATATAACTAAAAAAGAGAGGGGCCATCACACGAACACGGATTAACATGGTAACAAGTAAAGAAGAACACATCACAGTTAAGTGGGCTATCTGGTACTCATCAAAACAAAAAACACCTGAGCTGGTGTTCCTGTGAGCTATGAGGACTTCGCCACAATTTTAACCCTTGTGAAACACAGGACCAGCAAACAACCTGCTGTTTTCAGGATTTCGTTCATGTTGCCCAAATTGTATACTTAGATAACGCAGCATACAGTAGAAACTCCACATTTTCGTCGTCTCATACATACTAACGCACAGCTTCCTGCGAGCTGACTTTGAACAAAAAAAGTGTCAATGCCTCTGAGTCACCAGTCAGTAGTCACCACCCTGGATCATAAAGAGCAGAACTATCAGCAAACTTTCCAGCGGATCAGACATAGACAACACACAAATAATTACAAAGAGGAACACGCTAATGAAAAAATGGACGTGTTAGCGTGTAAATAAAACCTGGATGATCAAGCACATATATGTGGTTTATGAAATTCAAACGACCCTACAAAACATTGGCAGCAACATCGTATTTCACTTGACGAGGATCATGTAACTACCAGGTCCATTTCTAAAAAATGTAACTACCAGGTCTCTGTATATTCTTCAGCATTTGAAAATGTGTTGCACTAGTAGTAACAGCAAATAATTCATCTTTCATACACAAAAAATGGACCACACCGAGTGCAAACTTCACCCATCCAACAAAGTTTTCACATCAAACATTATTCTATTCAGAATGAATGAAATATGACAATTCTAAACTGTAAAGCTTAAGCAAAGATGATTATTTACCATCTATCTGTTCAGACATGTAAAAACGTTATTGTGATTTGTATCTGGTGGAAACATCGTCTCGTGGTGCTTATCATGTCCAAGAATAAGCAGTCCACGCCAAAATCTATATACGTATCATTATGCAAATATATTGGTCATCATGGCTAAAATCTTGTTGAAATATACTTGTATTGCTAAGGATGACTAAGTGCTTGTGAAACATTCAAAATTCAAGGTGGTGTAAAATTCTTGCGGTCTTGATTTATGGTTTTGATAACTTAGCTGAGAGCTAAATTCTACAAAACTTGAAAATGCTTCAGGAGTTATTCATCGAGTGCCATAGTGACATATATGAGTAATTGACTGAGATACTTTGACAAAGCTATGCATTCATGTGGAGTATAAAATTCATTAGATGCACCAAGCTAACAACAGACGATGAATGTACCAACATGATGGATGATTGCTTGAATCTTTGACAAGAACACTTGAGACTGTCACAAGAACCAAGACAATGAGACAGCAAGAACAAGAAAAAAAAGTGATCGTTTTTCTTGTTTAGCTTACTGTGAAACAAACTCAGTCGAATTTTCAAAAAGAAAGGTCAAATTCTTTTTTTTTAGAAAAGGGGAAAGCCCCAACCTCTGCATCAAAGTGATGCATGCGGCTTTTATTATATTATTGAAGTTCAAGTCATATTACAAGATTACATCATGGATCGCACAAGGTTGCAACATGAATCAACCATCTAAATAGAAATGACAACACAAATTGACTCTGCATCAATATGTTATCCTCAGATCAGAACGCCAGCTGCACTGGTTGTATAAATCCCGCGCAACCAATTCCAGCTGGTTGCACCCAAAATCCATGGCGCCTCGCTTCTCCGTTGACTGTAGGAAGGACCACATACGGATCCAGTGAGTAGCCATTGGAATAACCTGCATAAAAGTTGTAGTTTTTGCTCTGTTAAAGATATAGTCATTGCGTATGTTCCAGATGGCCCAAAGTAAAGCACAAACTCCAACTCTGATTTGAGCTTTAGCATTTTTAGGTACAACCGATAGCCAATTACCAAAGAAATTCGGTATGCTATTTGGGGGATTAATATTAAAGGCCATAAATACAATACGCCAAATCATTTTTGCAAATGGACAAGAGATGAACAAATGCTGAATTGTTTCCTCATGATCACAAAAACAACATTTTTTACAACCATCCCAATTTCGCTTCGCTAAATTGTCCTTTGTCAGAACCTCCTTTCTATATAAGAACCACATAAAGATCTTTAGTGGCACTTTCATTTTCCAAATATATTTTCGGAGAAACCTAGTATGACCACTCATGAAATCAAGATATAGGGATTTGACCGTAAAAACTCCATTATCAGTGAGGTTCCATCTAAAAACATCTGGCTGATTTGTGAGCTGGACATCCATCAACCGATTGACTAAATGTAGCCATCTTGTCCATTTGTTTCCGGTCAACGCTCTCCTAAACCCTATGTTTAGGGGAGGTGCATTAGACAAAACCGATGCCACCGAAACTTCTTTTCGGTGGACAATATTATAAAGAGAAGGATATTGATTGGATAAAGGCTTATCCCCCAACCACGTATCTTCCCAAAAGCACGTTTTTTCTCCATTCCCAATAGAGAAATGACCCCTATCAAAGAAAGTGTCTTTTACTTTCATAAGATCCTTCCAAAATGGGGAATCGGTGGGTCTAGCTTTTACTTGTGATAAGGATTTTGAATGTAAGTATTTATTATGAATCAACTCATGCCAAACCCCATCCTCGGATAAAAGCTTAAAAAGCCACTTGCTTAATAAGTATTTATTCTTAATATCTAACACCTCTATCCCTAACCCACCTTGATCCTTCGGTCTGCATATGATGTTCCATTTAGTAAGTCTATACTTTCTTTTATGGCCATCACTCTGCCAGAAGAACCTAGAGCGAAAGAAGTCCATTCTCTTCCGAACCCCTATGGGTACTTCAAAGAATGATAACATGAACATGGGTAGGCTAGTGATGACCGAGTTTATCAAAATTAACCTGTCTCCATATGATAAAAGTTTGCCGACCCAACTAGCAAGCTTTTTCTCAAAACGGTCCTCTATCGGTTTCCATTCACCATTTTTCAGCTTTCTGAAGTGAATTGGAATTCCCAAATATCTGAAAGGATAGGACCCAGACTCACAACCGAACAGATTTCTAGTCAAAACATGTTAGAAATTACATGGTCCAATACTTTAGAATCAGATACTTCAAGGAATACCTACATTATCATGACTCAAAACAGAAATCTCATAAAAACATCTTCACTATTGGGAAAAAAGATGGACCTTCTGCACTAATTTATATCAACCTTGAAAACTTGAACCATGTGCAATATGCAGGCGCCGCCGTTATCCAAAAAAGAAAGATAAAGACTGTCACTGAGACTTATGTAGACTGCTCCAACACAGGAAAAACAGGTTTCGACTTGTGCCAGAAATTATACCAGTACCACTCATGAAGATGGGTACTTATTTGTTTGAATTATAAAATCAAGGAGTAAGGACACAAACAAAAATGCTAAACTAAATGTGCAAAATGGCATGTCCAATGTTACTATATTTACCCAGCTTTCTCATGGAAATTTTTAAGGCAATGACCAACTAATTCTGGAAATACTATTGCAATTATCCAAGTACACTCACATAACGAAATAGTTTACATGTTACTCTATCACAATATGGAGAATTGCAGACATGCTGCATCCATGTCCAATTATGCTGAACTGTCACACGGAAAAGTATAATCCTTTTTTTATGAACAGAAAACTACATGCTTTAGACATGCAACAGAGGCATTTCATAGATAGGTGTACAAGACAGCATGCAAACTCTTAGTGATACCCGTATTTTATATATATGATAAAAATAACAGTGTCCATATTTCAGTTTCAAAAAGAAAGCTAGCTCACTCATCCACAAGAACAGAGATGTCCAAGAAAATGATCAAGAACGATAACAAAAAACTTCATTTATTCCCAGAAAGTGTTACACCTAGGACTGTAAAAACTTCATCTTGTTTGTTGGGATAAAGAATGGACACTCTGCAGTCTGCACTATTCGTCTATTCCAATCAACCTCCAAAACTTAGACCAAATTCACTGACAATTATGTGGATTGCTCCAAAACTATCAGAAGTAGCATTGTAGAAACATGCAAGGGAGGTCTCCGGAATTACCTGAAAGCTAGGCAGAGCAGACATGATCTGGACCCGAGAAGTAGGCGAAAATTGGGCGCCCGTATGACAAGCCATCCTCCGTAGCAAGGCGCTCGAGGTTTCCGGTCTCCATATGATAGGCGAAGCTGCCATGCCCCCTCGTGTGGATGAAGACCCTCCCAGTACGTCCAGCGTCAATATCGGTGAGCCACACCTTGGCATGGCGTGCCAAAAGGTCTTTGGGCAGCCCTGGAACTGTGTCGAGCACCTCCCGCATGGGTGCGTGCTTCTCCAGCACCCAGCCGTTGTCACTGCCTTCCCCATTCCCACGCACATACACCTGCAGCCCGTCCTCCTCCAGCGACGCGACGCAGAGCTGCCCGTCCTCCGGCATCTCGCCCATACGGTACTTGTGGTATCCGCCTATGTCGCCCCATAGCATGGCCGGCGGCGTCATGCAGGAGAACTCCATGGTCGCCGCGTCCAGCGCGAGCGCGAAGTGGCTGTTGAGGATGTGCCAGTACATGCCCCCCGCGGCGTGCACGCAGATGCGCTCGAACCTCATGATGTCGAAGTCGATCGTGACCTCCCGCGACCGCGGCAGCGCGTTCCAGCGGCACCATCCGTCGCGGAATGAACCGACCCAGGCGCGTGGGCGGCCGGCGTCGACGGCGACGTACACGACCTCGAACTGGAGGCCGGCCGGCGCGTCCGCGGCGCGGGAGAGAAGCGCGGCGCCGGCGACCACGCCGCCCGAAAAGCGGTCGAAGGGCGGCGGGGGCACCAGCGCGTGGCGCCGCGAGACCGGGTCGCAGACGAAAAAGCTGCGCTTTTGCCAGTCGAGGTCGTCGTCCTTGTTGCGGAGGAGCAGGAGCCCGAGGTGGGAGTCGGAGAGGAAGAAGTCGGAGAAGTCGGGAAGGAAGTCGAAGGAGAGGCGGGGGGATGACGCCGTGAGAGGCTGGAAGGCCGGAGCGGCGCTCGGCGGGTGCTTGTACGCCCTCGGCTCTTGCGTATTACAGAGGGGGTGGTGGAAGTGGCCAAGGAGGGAAGAAGAGGCGCGCGCGTGAGGGGCGGAGGAGGCGGCGAAGTGGGAGAGGATGCGGCGCGGGACACGAGAGGCGAGGGCGGCGCGGCGGATGACGGCCATGGTCGCCATCGCCGGCGAGGAGTGGTTGGATTGGGGTTTTGGGGCTTCTGTGTTGCGCGCCGCGCACTACTCGCATACATACACACGCAGAAGCAGGTGGACTCACACACAGTAGTCAGCATGTTTTCGAAAATATATTTCAGCTGGTCGAAGTTCGCAGATTTGGGAAAATTTACGAAATTTCAAAGTGATTAAAATAATAGTCGGATAATGTCTGCCGTTCACCTATTTTTGTCAAACTTAATATAGAGCTGGGGATTAAAATCATGACCTCTCATATTGTGGTTGTCATTTCCAATCTTTTTTTTTAACTTTAGAAGCATTATTATTGGGACCAAAGGTCAATCCTTAATTCCCGGAGAATTAGCGGCTCCAATGCTACGCCGTTCAACCGCTCGGCCATCTCTACTGAGAAAATACTAGGGTTAATTTAGTTTCTTAGTCTCCAACCATGGAAATGATGTGCTTGTTTCAAAAAACAGAAATTTCACAGTCAAGAACTTCTAAAGTATAGAAAACTTTCCCCATTCCCCTAGGCCTGCCTTTTAACCTCAGGCGAACTTGCAATCATCGTATCTAATTGAATACTCAACTGTGGTCGTGTATGATAACATTAGCTGCACATAACCTGGATTAGGCCTACCAGGCTACCACCATCTCTAGAGGAGTGGTATGAGGCCAAAGCTCCACATACGGTTTTCTTCTGGAACAACAAACAAAACGGGATTGTTTTGTTGATGAGGGAGTTGATCGACGAAGTAACAGTGCCACGAAAAACTTTCCGGGATTATATTTTCTCGACATCTGTAGATTTTGCAAAAGTTTCTGAAAATTAGAGGATTTTTTTCCTTTGTAACATATGTAGTGAATTGGACATGTGGGATAGTTGCCTTTATGTTGATTCAAACACTTGATGCAACTAAGTTTTAAGAAATTTTCAGACAATTGACTATTCTCTTGTGAAGAGGCATTTTAGGTGAATTATGGAATCACGTTTGCTCTACATTTTTAATTTCTTATAGTCTGATAACCGATCAAAAAATTTGCTACTCCTTAGGGCAGGTTATATAACGATATCAGCACAATGTAGTTCAACATCTATGATATGAAACCGAATTGTGTTCTTTATTCCTGCTCGTTCGTCGCCTACTTTTTCTATGTTTGGCAGCTCTACAAACTCACTAGAAAGTATATTGGTTTATTTTATTTATCTACATTTGAGGTACTAAAAATATGGATTTATAAATTATGAACATATAAAAGGTACATTGTCTCCCATGCTTATTCACTCAATCCCAATCATGGAAAAACTTGCATGGGAGAAAATGTACCTTTTATGTTCATAATTTATAAATCGAGTTCACCTTCTCCCGTGTATTTGGGGATGCAGCAAGGAGGCAGTTGGAACTTGGGCAGCCATGGGCAACTCCAACGGGGTGGAATTTTATTTTTGTTGTTGTTGCTGGAGTACGACTCGAACAGGAAGTCCGTTGTCGTCTCGCAAAGTCATATTTTCCGATACTTTATCGGTGGCGACTCCAACACGAACTCGGTTTCGCGCCTCGCTCCGGCCGCCCGACCAGTCCATCTATATAATCATGCATCCAGCTTTCACAAGTCACAACCATCTCATCGATTGGAGCTTTCGTTCCCACGAAGAAAGAAGCATCGCCGATCATCAAACAGCTCTCCGGTCCAGTAGCGGCAACATATCTGCGCGCTCGCCGCGGTCGATCGCCCGGCATGGCGCTAATGGAGTCCAGCACGCCATATTCATCCTATCTGCCCGGAACCCTAGCGTCTTTCGGCCCAGCGGTGTCGAGGATGATGCGCCGGTGGAACTACAAGGAGGGAACGGGCCTCGGCGCGCGGGGTCAAGGAATCATCGCCCCGGTACAGCCCGCCACGCAGCGCCGCCACCCGCACGCCGGACTCGGCTATCGCGACAGCCCCTACGACAACGGGCTGCAGGATGACACGGCGCCGCCACCGGCGGTCGAAGACGAGTTGTGCCGCCGGTTCAAGGCTATTTCACTAGCCCTAGAGCTAGAAGTGGAGTGCTGCAACAAGACCATCGCGCTGCTGCGCGACATGACAGCGCAAGGGAACGACGACGACGATGCCGAGATAGCGGACGCGCTGGCGGTGGTCGTGGCGTCCAAGAAGATGTTCGAGAGGAGCCGCAGGCCAGGGAAGTGGAGAGCCACGTTGCCTTCTTCCATCAGACGGTACGTCGTCGACCAGGTAATCAAGCCGAAGATGGCCGCGGACGTGCGGGGGTGGACGCCGTCGTGGGAGGCGGACTGCCACCACTGGCTCCGCCCGTGGATCCCCCTCGTCGGCCACCTGCCCGAGAGCCTCTACGACGCCGTGGAGAGCAAGGTGGTCGCCCTGCACGCCGACGAGTATGCCGTCGTCTCCCCGTGGAAAGAGTATATGAGTCCGGCGCAGTGGAGCAGGTTCACCGGGCGCCACGTCCTGCCGAGGCTGGCGCGCCTGGTGGGGGAGCTGAGGATCACGCCGCCGAAACAGGTCGACCCCTCGTTCCGAACGGTGATGGCATGGGCATCTCTCGTGCCTGCGTGGAAGGTGGCGTCGATCCTTGAACAAGAGCTGTTCTTCGACAGGTATGAAGGCTCGTTGCGCCACTGGCTGGAGTCCTCCGCGAAGCCGTCCTTGGCGGAGGCCGTTGCGTGGTGCACCGGCTGGAAGAAGCTGTTCACGCCGGCCCTGCTCGCCAACCAACGCGTGCTCGCGCGTCTGGATGCCGTCGTCGCCTTGGTCGATCATCATGAAGCGTAGGATCTCAACAGCCTTATTAGGCTTTGTTGCTAATCTTCATGCATCGGCTGTAATTTGTCCTGTAAATTTGTGGTTAACTACTAGTAGTTTTTTTTTGATTAAAACTACTAGTAGCTATTTGTAAATGTAATGGTGACCAGGCATGTGCTGTGAACCCTGTAATTTAGAGATATAGAGACGATCATCTTTGCACAATTGTTAACTTCTAGCATGATTGTTTCTCATGTTCAGTTTTTTTTTTTTGAGATTAATGGTCTGTCATGTAGTCATGTTGTCACTTGTCAATTATTAGCGGCAAGATCAAAAAAAAAAAAAAACCCTTGCAGTGTTGATCCATTTGCCCTTCGGAGTAGTACACGGGAGCCCAAACTTACAGCGGGTTGCTCCAAAAAAGCAGTAGAAATTATTTGTGGGTGCTCAAATGCTCAGTCCATTTGAATGAGCGAAAGTGGATAGAACCCGCTTAAGGAAAAATCTGACATTGTATTTTGTTCAATATAGGTGCTACTTGTGTATTTGTACTTAGGACAGTTTTGTTGTCATCTGTTGCATCGGGCCATTGTAGACGAACCACCTAATAATGTACTCCCTACTAATGTATGGAAGAAGACTGTTGAATTTTGGGGATAATATAAGTGACAGATTTGTTCGAACCACAAAGGAAACTATTAGAGTTGGTTAGCTGTTAATATTCCGATACATGATCCCGTGGTATTATCTCGGTAAATCTCCTTGTATGTTTCCTTGTATTCCTTTTATACAATGGAAAGTCCTCGACGGGACATGTACGGTAAAATATTCCTATTAACTTGGTATCAGAGTGAGGCCCTTTATCGATCTAGGGTTCCCTCGCTGCCACTCACGTTCCGCCATGGCCACCGACCAGCATCTCCAGCTCGCCACCGCCGCAGCCACAACCTTTGCAGCGTCAGCCTCCACCTTCACCCCCATCAACTACTCCACCATCACCGTGCGCCTGGATAGTAACAACTTTATTCTCTAGAAAACTCAGGTAGTGTCGAGCATTACAGGAGCGGGCAGCGGGCTAATTCGGCTACCTCGACGGGACCTGCGCCGCGCGTCAACAACCATCAAGCAGGGGACCGGCGATGCCGCCATTGATGTTCCCAACCCCCGTCTCGCGATTTGGTATGCCACCGATCAACACGTCCTCAACGTCATGCTCAGATCCATGACCGAGGAAATCCTCGGCCAGATGGTCGGAAGGAACACCTCTGCATCGGTCTGGGCTTGTCTCAATGGCATGTTATCTGCCCAGAGTCGCGCGGGCGTGCGTCAGATCAAGAGGCAACTCGCCTCGACAAAGAAGTGAAACCTGACCTGACTTTGGTATCTGTTCTGCCCCGCGTGGTGTCGGAAAACGATTATCCGGTCAATCAGATAAGAGATATCCGGTACCAAAGTATCCGGTATCTAGAGATGCTTAAGTTTACTGAGGCCCAAGTGGTCAGACCGCCACCGTTGAGTTAAGCAAGCTACGAGAGATGGCGTTCGTTTGTAGGGGAATTCACCATTCTCATGAACCTAGAAAAAATATTCTGAAAAAAATAATAAGAAAATGATTTGCCTTAGACGACGTTCTAAACCTCTGGATGAACCGGGATAAAATCCAGCTGGTCATCCTCTCTAAAACAATCGAGCTAGTCTCAGAATAAAGAAATAGAGCAAGAGAAATGATGGAAGCACAAAAATCGAACAAAGGAGAACCGAACAGAAGAGAACAGTGAACACATGATTGTGACAGCAATTTTTAGACCAAACAGAGGATAAACCGGACACGCACTCCCTAGGTTACATCGATCTTGACGTCAAATCTGGAGACTAACACACTCACTTAATCGTAATACGCACGATCACGCAGCTTGCGATTACCACACCACCTCAGGACGACCAACGGCGGGCCTAGTCCTTTGGACACGGCCGCCCACGCAAAGGCGGCGTGCAAATATGCCATCACAGACATTAACGCCACCGCCATGGGCGAGCTGGAGCCGATCCAGGCGTCCACATCAGCGCAGGCGCCGGTCCTGTAGCGGAAGCCTTCCTCGAAGACCACGACGGCGAGGGAGAGGCCGATGGCGAGGAGGAGCAGCGCGCGCAGGGAGAGCCGCTTCCAACCGGCGGGGATGGAGCCGATGCCCCTCAGCCTCAGGGCGGCGTCGAAGGTCTTGGCGCCGGCGATGGCGTCAGCCTCGGCGTCGTCGACCGCCACCCTCACCGCGAAGAGGAGCACGGCGGCGGTGAGGGTGGTGAGGACGAGGTGGTCGTGGCTGAGGTCGAGGCGGAGGTAGAACTCGCGGCCGCAGGCGTTGGCAACGGGGCTCCTGGGGAGCAGCATGCGGTAGGAGCTGGCCACCAGGAAGGCGACCATCAGCAACTTCAGCTGCTCCGTTGCCGCTGCCTTGAAGTTGAACATCGCCATAGCTCGGACTCTCTCGGTCACTCTAGCTGGCTTGGAAAGAAGGGAGGGAGCGCAAACTGCTCTGCTGGCTTGGCCGCTAGACGGATGGGGAACAGGGGAGGGAAGATGCTGGATGAATTTGAACTTGGTCGTCTGATGGTTCGTGCTTGAGAGTACACAGTACCACTCTGCAGGGTACGCTGCGCAGGATACAAAGCTCATGTCCGTCCATTCCTTTTCCATCGTATCTCTCTGTCCTCGATGTACTGTGAGCAACCACGACCGATCAAAGCACAGCAGAAACTTACCTTTGAATGGCTCTCATGCACAACTTGCATCATTGTAGTGTGTCTATAATGCAAGAACATGCATGTGACTGATTTCTATGTGAGCTTTTCCTATGGATTCTCTTGCAATACATGTTACGGAAAGAATCAAAGAAGTTCATTAATTTGACCTCTTGAAAAAACATTTATTTTACCTATTTGTAGACCTGACAAACTTTATAGCAAACTTAATCTCTCCTATCTAAAAAGAAAATTTGGTTCCTTAGTCTGCCACTTCGTCGCCCCTTTCGTCCAACATCGTCGTCCCCTCGCGCTTCTCTCCGCTCACCCCGCGTGCGATGATCCCTTCCTCTCCCTCCGGCTCAGCCACACGGGCGTCGCCGCCCCCGCCGGCCTCCACCACACCAGCGTCGCCGCCCCTGGACTCCTCCATCGCGTGTGGGAACCACGGCTCCACCTCGCGCCGGCGCGCGCCCCCTCAATCACGAGTTCACGACGCTGTCGGCGCCACCTCTCCGTCCTGGATCCCCTAAGCTCCTTCTCTCTCGCGACCGCCTGTCGGGATCAACGACGTCAGCGCACTTGCCACCGCGGACTTCACCGCACGAGCGTGGCCGCCACAAACCAAGGATCCTCGGCCTCGCCTCCGTCCTCACCGACGAACCCTACTGCGCCGACATCCTCCCGCCATTCCCCGTCCTCTGGAACTCCGCCGCCGTTGACGCCCGGACTTGGGCGCGTCGTCCTCCATGACCTCCTCCCTACGATTCGGAAATAGGGAAGGGGAGTTAATGGCACCCGCTGTCACACAACTCGACGTCAATGTGCACTTAAGTCACACTTCTCCAGAACGTGATTATTTGGTCACACAACTCGACAAATGCGTGCACGCAGGTCACTGACCCCACTTGTCAGTCCGTTTTGGACGGTAAATTTTCAGAAAACCCCCTAGAGTAATATTAATTTTACAAAATGGTTCCCCTGGAGGACCATTTTGTAAAATTAGAAGGACCATTTTGTAAAATTAGGAGGACCATTTTGTAAAATTAGAAGGACCATTTTGTAAATTAGGAGGACCATTTTGTAAAATTAATATTACTCCAGGGGGTTTTCTGAAAATTTACCGTCCAAAACGGACTGACAAGTGGGGTCAGTGATCTGCGTGCACGCACTTGTCGAGTTGTGTGACCAAATAATCACGTTCTGGAGAAGTGTGACTTAAGTGCACATCGACGACGAGTTGTGTGACCGCTGGTGCCATTAACTCTAGGGAAGGGGTAGCAGGGTAGCAGGCAGATCGGTGTGTTTGCATCTGGGCTCCCACGGTCCTACCGATCGAGGACAAGGTCAGCGCACGCCTTGAGACGGCCGCCAGGTAGAAGTCCCAGTTCCTGAAGTTGAGTTCTTGCTGATTTGTTCCATAGAGGCTGACTGCTTCATTCCCTCTGGCGGCCGTTGCTCCCTCTTCTCCATCCGCCTCCACGATCTCGTCCGGTTCAATCACTGGACGCTGCAATCAAGGTCGAGGTGCTGTTCGCGTTGCAGGCTGAGCTGCACCGCACGGCGAGCTAGTGGCCGGCGCCCGGCGGGGTGCTTGGTGCAGGGGTGGAGGTGGATGCGCTCCAGCGCCTGCAGGTGTGACGGGTGAGGTCACAGTTAATTTTCAGATTTGTCCTCTTCCTGTACTTCTAATGATGATCCATACACTTCATGTTCAGATTTGTACAAATGTGTTAATATGCACATGACATTCCCCTTAGTCATATATTACCAAATCTACTATTTCAAGTAGATTATGCACATCCTGAAACTTTGTACCAAACTTTTGAAGTATATTGAGCTATTCGATGGAGTGGGTGGCTTAGTTGAAAAATCGATACAAAAGGTTGACAAGAATGGTTCAGATGTTGCGTTATTAGAAAATACTAGCGTAATTTCTCCTCAAGGCATTAAGTGGCATGTCTTTGCTTCATTTTATGAGTCAGTTAAACTCTCAAGATTTAATATGTATACTAAGGTAATTGCTCCTCAGGGCATTCAGTGCCATGTCTTTGCTGCATTACGTGAGTCGGATAATCTCTTCAGATTTAATATGCACATCAGGAAAGTTTTTCTACCCCCATCCATTGACAATATTATTTGTACCTCCAATCCCAAGGAACATCCAAAGGTGGACATGTAGACTGGCTTATAGAGAAACGTACGTTATGTAAAATTTTATCTGTCCTTTTTTTTTATCTGCTTCTAAATAGGTTACCCTTTGCTTATTTAGAAACTTGGAGCTTCCAATGTTACGCCTCTTTTGACTTAAAGATGCCATACGATAGCAGAAAATAGAGTTGTCAGGTTGCAATGGTTGGTGTTGGCTGCAGTTAAGAAATATGAGTTTGAGCATATTTTATTCGTTGGACTGATTTTGAATTACTATGATATTTGCGCGCTGTCAACATGCATTTTGTGACTAAGATGTCAGTGCAGATGTAATAGTTTCAGGCATAACTATCTGCATTACATTTGTACTGTTAAGGGCAGAGAGTACACTGAAATGTCACTGAAGCCCCCAATTCAGATATATGATCTTCCTTTGGTTGTAAGTACTCATCTATTCTTTGTGAACTTCGCATGTAACACCACAACCAATCAGATTCATGCATTGACTGCTGCAAAAAATCTCTGCATTCTGGTGATTAACATGCTTGTATAAAATGAGACCATTATGTTCTGAAGCTTATGGACCGGTGTCAACAAAACGTTGAAGTTATCCTCTGTAGGTGATGAAGAGGTGTGTAGAACATGTGAAACCTTGGGATTATATGATCTTTGTTATCTGTTAGTTATGATTTCTCTCTTGGTTATTCTATGCTTTGAATGAAGTGATGGCACCTCTTGAAACAGGTAGGCTGGTTTAATTTTGATCCTGAATTTCACGTTGAGAGTGAACAGATGTGCTGCTATTTAACTCAGACTACAGAAGATACGTACCAAATTGTTACAGACAACTTAGATAAAACACCAACATATGGTGGATGGGTTGAAGCAAAGGGACCAAGGTACTGCCTAACAATTGATGACAAGGTATTACATCTTGTATATTTATGGTCTGTTACTTCGTGCAATGAAAGAATATGTTTTTATCAATTATGAGTAATCCTAACATTGCAAAGATCTTGGAAAGAAAATTAGTTTCCAAATATAGACTCTGCTGTCCTCGCCATGGCGGATCCGTACGACCATGACCAATCAGCTCACATGCCTCTACGCTCAAGGCAGGGTGGGCGGCGTCCACATCCTGCAGATCGCTCACTCCCAAAGACAACAGCGACGCCGCCCTTCGTCCACGTCCTGCAGGATGTGCAATTGGCTTGCATTTGTATTTCTCTATACTTCTCTTCCTGTGTGGATGTGATCGTTTGTTTATCTTTCCTTGCTCCCATTTGATCTGTTGACGCCTCTCCTGACTACTATGCACACTAGGGTACTGTGAATGGTGCCTCACTGCCTCTCCTGACTACTATGCACATTAGGGTTGTAGCATGGAATTAGAAAAAAAAATCAATATCTTTGTGGCCATGATATTAAAAACTCATTCGGCACCCATGTGTGATGGAATGACTTCCTTTGGTAATGTCAGTCATTTTTTATTGCTTCTTGGAAATGCATGTGCATTCAAATGGGCACTTGAGGAGGAATGAAACAAGGAATAATGACATAATTTTGTTAACAAATTACCGTACCTTTTTATTAAAAAAATGTAGTCAGTGTATCTATCTCGCTGCTTTCATTCAATATTCTTGTTTAAATTCTTGTACTTTTCAGAATCGATTTAGATGTAGGATAACTAATTTTTTTCTTATCATTGACGTGCTTACACATTTAAAGTCTAGATAATTGTGCTTTCCAAATATGACTAAAATGATGGGCAATCGCTAGAGAAGGTGACTCATAATGAAATGAAAGGGTAAAAATGGACAGAAATAACACATGTTGGTCGATCGAGGTTTAGGAAGAGGGAGCAAATTGCGTGGGTTATTTCAAAACATCCAACAAAATCAAATCAACTATCTCCATGTCTTCTTTCCCCATAGCAACGCACGGGCATTGTCCTAGTCTTTTAGAAATGAGTAAATATAACATATTGTGCTAATTAAAGAGGCCCAAATTTGTAAAGCACACGCGCAGCGTGGTTCACAACTCAAAAGTCACTACAAATTGCTGCTCCAGCAAAGGAAACTGAACTTGAACAGCCAAACTGATTGACAGGCCCAAATTGGTGCGGCGAGAATCCCATGGCAGTCGCCGTGACGTCGTCATTGGCAGCCCAGCTCCATCCTTTCACAAAAGCCACGCTTATATCCTCGCCCTTCGCTAGCGGCGTAGCAGAGCATCAGCTTTGGCAGCAAATTCAAAATTTAAAACTTTAGTTAATCAGCATCAAAATAGCGTTGTTTTATTATGATCCAAACTTATGTAAAGATAGAGTCTAACTTGTGCCGGAGCAAGGGAGGCCCGTCGTCACACCCCGGGAAAACCACCAAAGGCTAAACCCCGCGGACGCTTCGTAGAGATTGTGCTGCCCAAAGACTAGGAAGATGTGTCGATGTCGCTGCCACCGGGCACAAATGTTGCAGAATTAGTAGAACAATGTGAACAACTAAAGAAAGTGTGCCATTACAAAAGAAGAAGAAAGTGGGGAAATTCATTTTTCGCACATGGGAGCATATGCTCTAGACATCAGAAAAATATTTCAAAATATGAAAAAAAAAATCCAAACAAAAATTGACGTGTGTACATCTCGACATTATATGTGCACTACACCATGTTTCCTGGGAAACCGATAATTTGTGACTTGTGTGAAAAGACAAAAATATGGCTCGTGAAAAGGTTTTTTAGCACCGAATTTCATCTTTTGTACACACGGCACAAAAATGTCCATTTTTCGTGAAACCACTTAGCGAACACATAGAATGTTGAGACGTATGTGATTTTTTTTTGTTCAATTGTTTTTGAAATTTCAAAATGCATTTACATTACATTTTTAGCCAGGAGCAAATGCTCCCGAAAGTCAAAACGCCACTCTAAGAAAGAAGTGTGCCATGACAGGACACACAAACAAACATGGTAAGATGGTATGAGAAGAACATATCAGAGTTGTATGGGCTAAATGGCTAACTGTTACTCATTGTGGGCAATAACATGTTACTGTGGCAGTATTACCATTCTGAATCTTGGAACCATTAAACTGACAGTACCACACAAAATGCAATTATCAAGATCTGATATTGCGTAAATTATATTGGAGCAACGTAGTAGACAATGGAGACCCAGGATTTTCATTGTGCGTAAATGTACTTAGAGCTTCATGTGAACAGACTTTAAACCATAAAGCGCTCATGTCTTCATTCTTCAACGTGACCGGTCAGTAGTTATTATTCACCACATGAGGCTTTTTTTCGTTTTTCATTTCCCTTTTCTTCTTTTAATATTTTGGTTGTGCGCATTCCGAATGTTTCGACTGGTTTGTGACATTACGTTGTCGTTGAGGTCAGCTGTAATTGTGTCTTCTTAATATTAATGTATTTCTTTAAAGAAAATCAGTTTTGTCATCGAAATAGTTTCCCAAATAGGATCAAAGAAGACTCTCTTTACATGAATTTTATGCTTGAGTAAATCTGACCAAGTTTAGTGTGTGTGAAGAGAGAGAGCAGTCAACAGTCTCTAACACTACTGTTGCTACTTGTCCAGATCTGGAGTTTGTTCGGTACTCCCTCCGCTTCAAATAATGACCCCTTTAAAATGGACTAAATACGGACTAAAATGAGTGAATCAACACACTAAAATATTTTTATATACTTATAAATCATGAAAAAGAAAAATCTCATATTTACAAACGGAGGGATTATTTTGTATGGTAGCTTATCTAACTGCAAATGTTTCACACAATGTCGTGAGGGCAAAGATGTATAATTATATTCTTAAAGTTACAGAGATATATGTTGATTTAACATAGAAGGAAATCGTTTATTCTAACCAAGAGAAACACCGACAAAAGTGAAAGATGCAGGCCCAACTAAGTTTCAAACTAAAATTTACTACTACTCTATGCATCTCTTAATATAAGATTAAATTTTATGCTAATATGGGCACATGCTATATAGATATCGTAGGAAAATATATTTCATAATATATTTGACAAAATTGATTTTCTATGTTAAACTTCGTCTAACTTTACATTGTTAAAATTTTCAGAATATCATATGTCTTCTTTTGAAAAATGGAGAGAGTAGAAGATGAGCAATATGGCAAGCAATGCCTTGTAGATTTCGTGGTGCCTCTCTCCTGGTCTGGTCTTGGTGCTGTGACATGTACAGTCGGGGACTGGGTGGGCATTAGTTACCCACGCGTTGCATCGGGTATCTCTTAACAAATCTAATAAAACACACGAAACTTGAAATTTTCTATATAAATATGCAAGATTTTAATTGATCATAGCACCCGAGAGGATAAATTAATAGACATGTAATATATCTGTATTGTAAAATTTAAATGTCGTTAGCAAGGTGTACCCGTTTTATGTAGATAAGGTGAAATCAACGGGCTAAAAAACACATGATGTGGATGATTTGCATGAAGATGCCACACATGTACATATAGAATGGCACATAAGTTCGAATATCAGTTACATGATTTTCATCATAAAACATAACTAGCAAAAAGTTCACTTGGTTGGCTAAACTAATTACGGTGTTCCACTTACACATGATTTAATTATGTAATTACATAGGGAGATGGTGCGATCTTATCAATAAAACGACAAACAAAAGATGATGTGGAAAATTTATGGCTAAAGTAAAGATGATTTGCATGCATGCATGTAGACATAGACAATAATGAATGTTAGTGGGCTGATGTGGATAATAGGTTGACTAAAAGGAATAATAGCTATATGATTTTCATCATAAAAATAACTAACAAAAGTTAACTTGGTTGGCGAAACTAATTATGGTTTTCCACTTACAATGATTTAATTCTGTAATTACGTAGTGGGATGGTGTGATCTTATCAATCGAACGACAAAAAAGGATAATGTGAAAAATTTGATGGCTAAAGGAAAAGTCGATTTACATGCATGTAGACATAGACAATAAATAATAAATGTTGGTGAAATGATATAGATAATTGGTTGGCTAAAAGAGTAAGTGGTGTGACTATCTTGCATGTTGAGATAGAAACATTAACTATGGTTAGTGGGGTTTGGTTTATAAGAAGTACAAATAGATGTCAAGTGGGACGAGACTGAAGGGGGTGTCCCAAGGTCGTATGATGATCTTGAACGGTGGTCGCCATATAATTGATACACCAGGCAATTCCATTAAACGTGTGAACTATACAGTATATTAATATTTTAACACATTGTTTCATGTTTTGGCTAGTTTAGTATTTAGCATACGGTATAGACCGCACAATCTTTTAAGTTAATATTGCGCGAGCAGAGTCTTGAACTTGAGATTTTGCCTCTCATACCCTGTAGAATTGATGCACCAGCCAAATCAATCAAAATTCTGAACTCAAGAAAAGGGGTTACACAGTATTTAAATTTCAGCAATGGTCAAACAAGTTATTGCATTTGAAACTTGAAAGAACACACAACCTGCCGCACCATACCGTGGCATGCCCGACCAGTGGGACACTGCTGAGGCCCAAGTGCTGTGACCGTCGTGGCTAAGTTAGGAGAGTTACGAGAGATGTTGTCGTTTTGAGGCAATCCACCATTCTCAGTAAGTCATTATAACCTAGAAAAATATTCTGAAATAATAATAATAACAATAATAAAGGATATACTTATACATTGTAAACCTCCCTCAATGGAATTCATATAAAATCCAGCTGGTCTTTCTCTCAAAACAATAGAGTTGTTCGAGATGATAAAAAATAGAATAAAATCGAGCAAGAGAAATAAATGGAAACACAACAATACAGCAAAGGGAAACCAAAGAATACACACTATCGTGACATACGGATCAACCGGCGGTACGAACATAATACTGATCCACATATAAGTTTTTTACCCGCTAATTCGGAGACTAATTAACACACTCACTTAATCCTAACACACGCACGATCACGCGGCCACCACTCCAGCCCGCCGGCGCCGGATCGATATTGGACGGACGGCCTAGTCCTTGCACACGGCCGCCCACGCGAAGACGCCGTGCTGAACCACCACCAGAGCCAGCAGCGCCACAGCCACGGGAGAGTGAGAGCCGGTCCCGGCGGCGCCCGCGTCGGCGCAGGCGCGGGTCCTGTAGCGGAAGCCGTCCTCGACGACCGCGACGGCGAGGAAGCAAGCGGCGAGGGAGAGGCCTAGGGCGAGGAGGAGCAGCGCGCGCAGCGTGAGCCTCTTCCACCCGGCGGCGATGGAGCCGATCCCTTCCACGGTGGCGGCCAACGCCTCGTCGTCGGCGTCGAAGGTCTTGGCGCCGGCGGCACGCGCGGCGGCGACGAAGTTGTGCTCGGCGGTGTTGACCGCCATCCTCACCGCGAGGAGGAGCATGGCGGCGGCGAGGGCGGTGAGGACGAGGTGGTCGTGGGCGAGGTCAAGGCGGAGGTACAGCTTGCCCCCGCAGGCGTTGACGGGGTTCTTGCGGGGCAGCATGCGGTGGGAGTTGGCCATCAGGAAGGCGACCATGAGAGCATCTCCAACCGGAGGCCCCAAACCCACCCCAAACGTCCGGGCGGACCGCCCGGACAGGGTTTGGGCTAAAAACCACCACCCAAAGGAGGCCTTCAAAGCCGCCCCAAACGTCCGGGCGGTCCGGCACACCCCAAACCCAGCCCATATGTGGGGAGGGTTTGGGGAGGTCCGGACGCGCCCGGACAGGCCGCCACGTCGGACGCGGCCCAACACGACCCCACATATATCCACAAAATCCCCACCCCGGTCGGAACCCTAGCTCTCACACTCTCCTCCGATCCCCTTTCCACTCCAACTCTCCTCCGTCCGCAGCTTCGACAATGGCCGGCTCCGGCAGCGAATCGACGGCCGAGCTGTACTGGCATGCATTCGCGGAGGAGGAGGAGATTGGGAGCTGCCCCGGGCCGGATGCCGCGGCGCCGTCTTCGGTGGCGGCGGCTCTTTGCAATGGCGCTGCGGGCAGTTCCGCCGCCACCGCCGCCGCCGCGTCCAACGAACCAGTGGCGGCGCTTCCGCAGGTTCGCGGCTCCTTACCCCAATGTACATTTTAAGAGCCGATGTCCGATGCGTAATTTAGGAATTCGATGTTCGATGTACTCCGTAGGCCGTTCCTAGCGGTCCGGCGTACTCCGTTGGCGATGATAAGGTGTTGTGCAATGCGTGGTTATCCACCCCGGAGGATTGTCAGACCGGAATCCACCACCCTGCTTCGTTTTGGGACCGGATCGGTCAAGTTTTCAATGCAAACTCGGAAATTTTCCGGAACGAGGCCTCCCTCCGCCATAGATGGCGAAACATAGTGGCGGAAGTCAACAAGTTCGCCGGATGCTTTGCTCAAATGGGATCCGTAAGTTTTTATTGTTAAATTTTCTTCAATGCCGGATCCATTAGCTACGATTAATGGAGTACCTATTTCATTTTCATAGATGGATGATGCCATCCTACTGTACAACGCACTTGGGGGGACGACGGAGTGGAAGTTCGGCCATTGTTGGGAAGTACTGAAGGATATCCCGATGGTGGACTACACGCCGGATGAGGAGAGGAGAGACATGATCCGCCGAGTGGAGAGCCAGGCTCGACAGGCACGCCGTGCTCGGCAAAGGGAACACGAAACACGGGGACGTGTAGAGGCCGCCGCTCAAGCACGCCAACAGCAAGAGGAAGCCATCCCGAGAGCGGTCGCCATAGCGGTGGAAGCTGAACGTGAAGCCAACGCCACACGGGACCTGGAACGTCAAGCCGGAGTTCACCGTGCACGTCGCCGTCGCCAAAGAGAACGTGCCGCAGCGCAGGACGGCCGGGTTCTCCATGATCTGTGAGAGCGTGCCTCCGCTCCGGTGTGTCCAATGAACTGTGTCCGATTAATTTCTGTGTTGAACTATGTCCGTAGATGTTTGAACTATGTTTATTCGTATGATCTTTGAACTATGATCTACGTTGCATGTCAATATGGTTTTGGGGGGGATTATTTGGGGGTTATGGTTGTATGACACCAATTTTGGGGGCTGTCCGGTCACTGTCCGCGGACGCGTCCGGACGCGTCCGGGTACAGTTTGGGAGCCGGATTTGGGGGCTCCGCTTGGAGATGCTCTGAGCAGCTTCAGCTGCAACGTTGCCACTTCCTTGAACATCGCCATGGCTCGGTCTTTCTCTCGGTCACTCTGGTTAGAATGGAAGAGAGCGCAACTGCTGGCTTGGCCGCTAGCTAGACGGATGGGGAAGATGTTGGATGGATTTGAACTTGGTGAAGGATGAGAGTACACAGTACCAGTACCACTCCTGCATCGCTGCCGTCGCCGCAGGATACAAAGTTTGTCTCCATCCATTACTTTTTCCACCGTCTCTCTCTCTCCTCGATGTACAGTAAAGCGAGCAAGCTTTTTCGGTCAGGGAGATAAGTTTATTGCTTTAACCTCTTGAAAAAACATTCATTTTACCTATTTCTGGAACAGACAAAGTTTATTACAAATTGGATCTGGTAAGACCTGAGTAGATATAGCATATTGAGCTAATTATAAAGAGGCCTAAATATGTTGGATGGATTTGAACTTGGTCATCGTGCTTGAGAGTACACGGTACCACTCCTGCAGTACTGTAAAAGCTAGCTACTGTAGCTTTTTGGGTGGAGATAAGTTCATTACTTCAACCTCTTGAAAAAACATTCGTTTTAACTGTTTGCCGATAAGACAAACCTCATAAACTCAACTAGGGGACGAAGCGTGGACTACGCCGCGCCCGTGGGCTTAAATTTTGAACCATTCAACCGTAAAGTTGTTGTGAATTAAAAGTTCTGAAAGAATTTTTTGGGAAAAAAATCGTGGACTTTATTGAGTTTGGGCTGGAATGGATAGTTTGGACTATTTTTTTGGGGGAAAAAAATGTGGCCATTTGTTATTTTTTTGTTTTGCATTATTTGGAATCGTGTGAAAAACATGTTTAGAATTATGTAGAATGGTTTAAAAAAAAAAGACTGTGTGCGTTTTATAGTTTGGGATCTTAGCGCGGTGTGTGCCGCGACTGTGTAGTGAAATTTAATTTGAAAGTGTTTGCATTTAAAAATTGGTTAAGTTTGAAAGCTATTGGAATTGAAGTGGGTCGTTGTATTTAGTTGATTTATCGGACTTTTTTTGAATAAGATGCTTTGTGCCAAATTGTTTTTTTTTTGGGTTTATCGTTTTAAATGGTATTATTGATATTTTTTTGTGGGTTTTATTTTAGTTAAGAAGAAAGTTTGAATTATTATTTTTTTTTCAAAAATAGTTAACATTTTTGTGATTTTAGTATTTTGATAATATTTTTTATATTTTGTCGATGGGTATTTATTGTCGTGCCTGTTTGATAATTTTTTTATGAAGAGTTGTTGAAATATGAATGTTATTTTAATATGGAAAATTTTGTGCTTAAAAGGATGTTGAGTTTTTGAAAAGTGGTTGTATTGGAATTTATTCAAACTTGTATTCTTTTAGTGGCGGCAAGAATGGTTAGATTTGAAAGGTATTTAAAATTCTAGAATGATTAAATGTGAATTTTCAGTTCGAACGGTCAAATAGGTTTCCAAAAATTTGCAATTTGGATTTTATTCAAATTTGAATTATTGTAGTATTTATGAAATGTTGAGGGTTGGGAGTCATATATTTTTCTGAAATAGTCAAATTTACTGTAAATGTCGAATTTGACTTGAAATGATCGAGTAGGTTTTGAAAATTGTATATCTTGGAATCTATTCAAACTTGGATTATTTTAGTGTTTATGAATTGATGAGGTTTGGAAGTCGTAGAACTTTTTCATATATTCAAATTCTCAATTTGAGTTGGAATGTTGATTACTATTTTACATTTAATATTGAATTAGAGCTTCTCTGCAAAATGTTCAATTTAAAAATTCGAGTATTTTTTTTCCCGTAAATAGGCAGCATTTTTTTTTCCATGAACATTTTGTTTTTTTGTAAAAATTTTCCCAGCGGGAATTTATCTAAATGGTTTTTTTAAGGTGGGCTATTTTTTTTTGGTCTATTCAACCGTAAAATTTGTTGGAATTGGAAAATTGTCCGCATTTCGAGAATTGTTCAAATTCGGAAGTCGTAGGGTTTTGGAATATTTTGACACATTTTAATTATTTTTGGCGTATATAAAAAAATAAATTTGGAATACACATGGAGGTTTGAAATTTGAATTTTGGTCGGGTATGTTTATCATTTTTTTTGTGGACATATTGAAATTATTGGCTTAAATTATGTAGAATTTTTTCGAAAGTATATGAATAATTTAGGATCTTCAACTTGGAGTACACATGGAAGTTTGAAATTTGAATTTCGGTCGGGCATGTTTATCATTTTTTGTTGTGGACATTTTGAAATTACTGGTTTAAATTATGTAGAATTTGTTCCAAAGTTTATGAATAATTTAGGTTTTTTCAAAAAAAAAAATCTGACAAATTGGCCCCACTGTGACGTCGTGCTGACGTCGCAGTGGGGATAACCCTAGTTCTGCCCGCGGCGGCGCTGGAGTCGCCGGCGGCGCTCCGCCGCGCCTTCGGACACGCGCGTGGGCGCGCCGGGTGCGCCCGGAGCCGGCGAACCTGAACGTGGCGGCGCCGCCAGTTATAGGTCGTCGGAGCGGCCGTGACGGCGGCCGGACGCGGCAGAGGACGGCGGGCCAGGTCGCGGTGATTCGAGCTCGTCGGCGGCGTCCTGGAGGCCGAACCGCGTCGAGGAGGTCGAGGCGGCGACGGCGGATCCCGTGGTGGGCTCCAATCGGAGCGGGGAGGGACGGCGCGGCGGCGCGCCGCGGCGGCGGCGGCGGCGACCACGGCGTCGCGGGAGCTCGCTGGTAGTTTTGCACGGTAGCCCCCGTGTTTTCTGCAATTTGCGTTGAAGCCCTCCCGCGGAGTAAAAGCATGGAAAGCATGCAAATATCTGAAAGTAGGAGGTTTTTTTTGCAAAGTGGTCCGGCGACCGGGTGGGCGACCGGCTGGGCGCGCGGTGACCGCCGGGCAACCGGGGCGACGTGGCGCGTGGCCATTGGCCAAAAATCGGCGAGCTACAGTAACGCCCGTTTGGGGGCGACGTGGCCTCATCCAGGCCGTCCATCACGCGGATCGGACGGCCACGGTTTGCCCGCGACGTGGAGGGCTGGACAGGCCGCGATTTCCACCATCTTTTGTATATAGTAGAATCTTGCAAGTCTTGAGCTGGCACAACATATTGTGCTAAGCCTAAATTCGTAAAGCACACGCGAACCGTGGTTAACAGCTCAAATTCACCTCAAATTGCTGGTTTGCCGTGCATCGGCCTATGTTTTTTTTTACTAAATGGCATTTTTCCTAACCTTTAGCTAATTGTGACACTTCAAATAACTTTCAGCCACATATGGCTCTCGCCATAAAACGCCACATAGTTAGGCGTTATGAAAATCTCAGATGCTCTGAAAATCTCAGAAAACGTCATACACTATGGAGTATCTCAATCCCGATAAACGCAAAATTGTATAAGCCCTTTGAGAAAAGTCATTTGACGTGGTGGTTTTAGACTCAGACCTTCTGAGAATCTCAGAGTGCGCCTTCTCAGGTGGCGTATTTTGAGATTCCTAGAGCCTCTATGACTTGAAAACGCCACATCAAATGGCTTTTCTCAAAGGACTTAGAATTTTTTGTGTTTTCAAGCTCGGGATACGCCATAGTTTATGGCGTTTTCTGAGATTTCCAGAGGCTCGGGACACTCCATAGTCTATGACGTTTTATGGCGAGGGCCATGTGTGGCAGAAATTTATTTAAAGGGTCACAGTTAGCTGAAGGTTAGGAAAAGGGTCATTTAGTAAAAAAAACATACTGCATCGGCGGCTTCAATGCCTGCAAAGCAATTGGAGCTTGAACGGCCAAACAGATTGACAGACTGAAGCGGCCAAAACAACAAGATTGACCTCGGGACAAAACTTCAGCCTGAAATGAACTTGTTCTAAACTTTTAATCGGATCTAACCCATTTTACTACCGCTCAACATGCTGACGGTAAACTTAACATGGTACCGCTAGGATCGTTGGCGGTAGCCTTCTTGATCCACGGCCGCAGAAGGAATTTTCACTTGGCTGGCTACCGCCGGGGAAACAGCCGGTACCATCATCAAGCCAACCGCACTGGCGGTACTTCCTGAAACCTGTACACGATCAGCCGATTAGCTTGAAGCAGGGCACAGTCGCTGGGCTGGCTATGCGTGCGCGCCTACTAGGCTATTAGATCCTTGTGTGCGGGTGTATGGTGGAGGCTGGCTGACTTGAAAGCTAGCTTTGCTCTTATCTACAAGGAAAATATGTATATCTACAATAGGAAATGGAATAGGGATACTAGGTCATGAAATAACTTTTTAAAATGTCGATGGGTATACATCAAAATATTTTGTGTTAGCACAAAAAGTTTCACGGAGCAAATACATATTTTATGGCATGTGCAAAAACACAACAAAATGTCTCGTACATAGTCATTTTGGAGCACCCGGATTTATCTTTTTTGCACAGGTCACAAAAAGTATCTTTTCTTCGCGAAACTTTCGTGCTAACATAAAATATCTTGAAGTATATCCAATTTTTTTCTTTTACCTGATATGGATTTCTGATGGAACAGTTCTTATAAATTGCCAAGCCATTTTCCAAAAGTAAGGAAGATCCATAAAAATGTAACAAACCAAAAATAAGTATAGGAAAATAGTTTTTAACCAAATAAAATCTTATATAATTTTTTTTACAAAAGGTTTTATTGGTATGTAATAAACGAGCAAAAATATTTTGGGGTTTATTAAATCCTATTTTTTTTGAAAATGCAAAATGTAGAACAAAATTTTAAATAAGATAAAATATAGGAGTAGTATTTTCGCACAAATATTTTATGTGTAAATTCATTTTAATTTCTCTAATTTTTAGGTGTGCACATATATCTAAATAATCTGTCTTGAAAATAATATTTTTCATTTTGAGCGCAAGCTATAATCTTTTATTTGTGAGACATAGTAAATAACGTTAGATGTGTAATCTATTAAAAACATGACAGTTTTCATAATATCATTTCTAGAAGTTGCATTTTAAATATATTATTCATACATGCAAATTTTATTGACATGCATAAATAATTTTCATACATTATAGAACTTATTTTAAGGTTAGATTAAAATGGCATACATATGTCTTTCTTTTGAGTTTATTCAGTAAATAATGGCATGCTAATTTTCATACATACTATTTTATCCAATAAAGTAATTTGTCGCATACATATGTCTCTCTTTTGAGTTTAGAGTAAAATAGCTACCAACACACTTAAACTTTATCTCGTGCATCTGCAATATGGCTTATATAATTCAGTAGTATCTTATCTTATCTTACTATATATAAAGGCTGGAAGAAACCACAGCTTTTCATTGGTCCACGTCGCACGCAACCGTCAGCCGTCGGATCGCCGCGATGGACGCATCAGATTGAGCCACGTCGCCCAGCTGTCACCAGTTACTGTTCATGCGCTATTTTTAGCGAATCATAGAACGCCACGTCGTCCGGTCATCCTTGTGCGCGAAACCGGTCATCCGGTGTGAAATTTTCAAAAATTAACCCTTTGGACAAAGTTTAACGAAAAATAACCCTTTTTTGAAAGTATTTCTAAATCTAACTCTTTTTCGTAGCGCCCAACGACGGGGCGCTACACTCTTCTACGTAGCGCCCTCCAGCGTGTCGCTACGGTCCTGCCAGCGTGGCATAGGGGGACCCGCACGCGTGATGTGTAGCGCCGTCTAGTAAGGAGCTACACACATGGGTGTAGCGTCCTGTGTTATGGTGCTATACTTTTAGGATTTTGGCACCGAAGATAGAGAGGATGCTGGCAACAAGTGTTTCGAAAATTCGTCAAGTCAATGTGTAGCTCCGTGTGGTGCGGCGCTATACTACATAATGTAGCTCCAGGCCGTGTGGCGCTATACCCCTGAAAACTGATAAGTCAAATGGGACCGCGGGCTTGCCATTCATTCGTCCCCGACTCACTTGCTTCACTACCAGCGATCGTGAGATTTTTTCTTCCATCATTCACAAATACTTTCAGCATGACCTAGCTACGCTCACTACGAGGAAATCATCAACTCTGGACGCACAAATCAACTCCATCTGATCAATCAATTGCTTAACTAATCAGAGACTCGAGTTTTCTTTTTTTGAAAGGCAATCAAGTTAATACTGTACTACTTATTGCGAATGATTCCAACGTAGTACATGCAAGTACGTCCACACGTTGATGGCATACTCGAATTAGCCACACACACACTACGTACTTGCTAGCTTCACGTCCACATAAATAAGATTACTATCTAATTAACTTGTCCAAACTTGTTAAGATATATATTCTGCCACGTGATCTTGCCATTCTAATTTGATTTAGCGGCGTTAGCCGACTTCGACAACAAAGGGCGGCGTGTGGCGCGACATGGATGAGTTTCACCACCGCGATCCGTCCATAACTTCTCATGATGTAGTTTGTGGCGTGACTATATATTATGCAATCGCACGGCGTCGTGTTGTTGTTGACGCACAAGTAATCGATAGAGCATCACAAATCATGCGGATTAACAAACAAATATCGTGGGCGCACACATATGTGTGCATGTGCCAAAACACTGGACAAACAAATCACAAGTGAGGAAACCCTAACTCTCCAATATCTTTACAACGCCTCCGAAATAACCTATAGCGGAGGTCATATGCACAAGTTAGCCCTCATGGAAAAAGACATTGATGGTGAGATATTCAGAGGCGAAATATCCTAGTAGGGCGCCACAACGACGAGACGACGCATGAAATTTAAAAATACTTTCGGATAATCCTATCAACTCTAATGTTGAGATCCCTCCGCCCCACTTGAGTATTCTCTTTTTTTCCGTGACGTATACGAGTCGGTGAAACTAGGGTGTGTAGGTACCCATGCGAACAGCGGCATTCATTCCAACTTTGCATATCTATGCTCATCGAGGCCATTTTCAGAGGCATTTGAAATCTATCAAGAAGCTAGGTTTTCCAAACTTATGTTTAGTTTGACCCTAACATTTAGCCATACACGCCTCCACCTCCATATGGTTATATACACACTCATGTTACGACCCACATATTACCTATTATTTCATGTGCCCCTATGCGGTTACATATCCTTATTGTATGGTAGAAGCTAACTATTACCTATGAAAACTCGAGTCTCTGATTGGTTAAGCAATTGATTGATCAGATGGAGTTGATTTGTGCGTCCAGAGTTGATGATTTCCTCGTAGTGAGCGTAGCTAGGTCATGCTGAAAGTATTTGTGAATGATGGAAGAAAAAATCTCACGATCACTGGTAGTGAAGCAAGTGAGTCGGGGACGAATGAATGGCCAGCCCGCGGTCCCATTTGACTTATCAGTTTCCAGGGGTATAGCGCCACACGGCCTGGAGCTACATTATGTAGTATAGCGCCGCACCACACGGAGCTACACATTGACTTGACAAATTTTTGAAACACTTGTTGCCAGCATCCTCTCTGTCTTCGGTGCCAAAATCCTAAAAGTATAGCGCCATAACACAGGGCGCTACACCCATGTGTGTAGCTCCTTACTAGACGGCGCTACACATCACGCGTGCGGGTCCCCTATGCCACGCTGGCAGGACCGTAGCGACGCGCTGGAGGGCGCTACGTAGAAGAGTGTAGCGCCCCGTCGTTGGGCGCTACAAAAAAGGGTTAGATTTAGAAATACTTTCAAAAAAGGGTTATTTTTCGTTAAACTTTGCCCAAAGGGTTAATTTTTGGAAATTTCACTCATCCGGTTGCCCCCGTCATCCTCCTGCTCGATGTTGCCTCGCTGGCGCGTCGTCCACTCCGGCCGTCTCGAAAGAAGCGAAGACCACTGTCGGGACCGCCTTCTCCTCCTCTTCCTCCTCCCCATGTCGCTCGAGCTGGGCCCCAATGAGCCGTCGGGATCGAGTCGATGTTCCCCGCCTCCGACCGCCGCCCGTCGAGCTTGCTCCGGTCGTTCCGCGCCTCTTCTCGCCTCGCCGTTCACGGATTCCTGCTCCTGATGAGCTCGCGGTTGTCCTGGACCTCTTCTTCCTCTCCCTCTCGCTCTAATTTCCGCCCGCCGTGTTGCCAGTGGCCGCCGTCCGCAGAACTTCGTCGTCGGCTCTTCTCCGGCGACCCAAAGGGGGCGGCCACCAGGAGTCTCTCCTCTTCTTCTCCCCCACCAGCCGCGACCCTCTTTTCTGCTCAGCCAATCCCAGTCGTGACGGCGCCCCAGCCCCTCCCCTTCTCAGTTGTGTCGGCCGCCGTCCTCGCCTGCCATGGAAGATGCTCGCGAGCGCTGCTCCCCCGCGCCCCCCACCTTGCTCTTCAGAGTTTCAGCGGTGCCGCGCGACCTCCTACTCCTTCTGGGAGGCGAGATGTTCGTGGTGGCACGCGCGTTCACGGGAGCGCTGACCAGATTCATTGTACCACCTGTACAGGCTGACGGTGAGGTTGACCACCAGCTCCTCATCCCTGTCTAGGTAAATCGACCCATCCTCCATGATTTCCTACTTCTGGCGTGGTAATTTTCCCTCCGACCGTCTCTGTTCTCTCTTTTAGATCCATTTTCTATCTATTGGCTTTGTTTGCAATGGAGGCAGATGTGTAGCAACAAAAAGCCCATCAGCAACCATTGCAGCACGCTGGAGGACAGAGCGACTGCTTTCTCTATGGAACCACCGTCAGCTCCACGGCGGGAATCATCGGTGCCATTTCACTGCCGGCGTGTCCCCTGGAAGCGAGCACAAGTAGCATCGATCTGGTCAGATGGAACATCTCGACTGAGCTTCGTTATCCTGCCCTCATTCGTGCATGATTTCTAGATGCGTCTGTTTCTTCTCACCCTACTAGGTCTGATTCTGTCTCTCGACGGTGCAGGGGTGACGGGGACGGCGAGCAGCCGGAGTTGCAGGCGGTAGACGGAGGAGTCTGACCCCGTGGTGGACGTCTATAGGATCTTTGTAGATCCTCACACATTAGTTCAGCAAACCCCTCTCCTAATTAAATTATATTGTGACCCCGTGGTGGACGTCTATAGGATCTTTGTAGATCCTCACACATTAGTTCAGCAAACCCCTCTCCTAATTAAATTATATTGTCAAAAATCTCTTATGCTGTTAACCTGATGGCATCATGGAAACAATGCACCACTCAGACCTAGGCGTGGTAACATACCTGAACTCTACTCAGGTAGACTTAATTTCGTATAGGTAAATTATGTTGCATATTAACGGCCTATGTATGAGTAAACAAGCTCACCAACTGTCTACAGGAAGAGGAATAACTTAGGACCAGCAACCGGATGTGATGACAGTGAACAATCTTCGCAACATTCCAGCAACTCTGCACCTTCGATTAGTTCAGCATAAGGATTGCTTACTCCATTAGTAAGGGTATCACAATCAAGATAACTTATCCGTTGGTTGATTGATTGGCTTCTTTACTTGCTTGCATGAATTAGAATGGGATAAAGTGGTAAGGTATTGGAGATAGGTTACAGTTCAGGTGGGTTTCTTTCATGATCCTTCTCCTCAAGTAATTCAGGAAGTGCATCACTAGCTTAACGTTGTACATATTTAAGGAGCACAGTTGGTTTCAGTGCAAGCTGCCTCTTCTATTTCCAGAAATACACGGTGTACTGGACAACTTTAAGTTGCATCTGTTGACTTTTTCCCACTATACAAAATCCACTAAATCATGGATGCACCCTTGGAAGAGTAAAAGAAAATTCCACTCCTTTTTCCCATGCCCCTTGGTTACTTAGTATTCTACTATATATAACAGCTCGCAGAATCCACCCCTCCTCATTCGTCCACGTCGCGGAGCAACCCGGGCCGTCCGATCCGCGTGACCAACGCTCCTGATTCAGCCACGTCGTCCCTCCGCGGTGGTACTGTAGCACAACTCGATTTTCTGCCAATGAGAAGTTGACACGTCTCCCGGTGCCCGGCCGGTCACCCGGTGACCCCGCCCGCACGAACTTTGGCGCGGCCTTTTTGCAGGAACCCCTCCCGAAGGACCCCAACGTAATTTCTGAAAAGTCCAAGGACTTCCGTGTAAAACAACCAATGGAACCCCCTCCTCGCCTCTCTCTCCCGCGCACCCGCGGCGTCGCCGCCACCGCCGCATCGCGCCGCCGCCGCTACGCCGCTCCCCCGACGGACCCACGGTCATGGAGCGCTCCGGCGTCTCTGCCGCTCCCTCCTGCCCGCGGATCGGCCGCCGGGAAGCCGTGGCTCCACCGGGATCGCCGCCGCCGTCCGCAGCAGCCTCCGCCGCTCCCGCAGGCCGCCGGCGCCGCTCCGGCGACCCAAAATGGGCGGCGCCGCCACCTGCGGGTCGGCCGCGATGAGGTGCATCCGACGCGGCCACCCGCGCGTGCCATATCGCGCCGGCGCGCCGCCGGCGAGTACGCCGCTGGCGCGGCCAGATCTGGCCGTACGACGTCAGCACGACGTCATGCTGACGTTAGTGCGGGCCCACTATGTCAGTTTTCCTCCCAAAAAAAAAATTTGGAAAAAAAGGAAAAACAACTCAAATTATTCATATAATTTTGAAAAAAATTCCATATAATTTGAACCAAATTTTTTGAAAAATCCCAAATAATGTAAACTAATCATTTCAACATGTGTACAAAACAAAAGCCAAATATGTCAACGTGGTCACATGAAAAAAATGTACACGGCCAAAAATCAAATTTTAAATTTCCACGTGCCTTCCGAATTTGTATATTTCATACACATCAAAAAAAAAATCAAATGCGTTAACCTATTAAAAAACTAAATAGTTTCCGAATTTGAACAGTTTCCAAAAATGCGGACAATTTCTAACTTTCAACAATTTTACGACTGAATAATTCAGCATGTTGTCAACATAAACACACGAAAAAAACACCTACCTACAACATATGATCAAATTCCACGTTTAGATAATTCGAAATTTCAGACAATTTTCAAAACTGCGCACTCAATAACCGCAAAAAGAATTTAAACACAATAGACTTTCAATTCAAATATGAATAGATTTCCAATTTGACCATTTCAAGAATTTGAACAACTTCTCGACCTAGAAAATTTTCGAATTTGACCAATTTTATGATTGAATTATTCAAAAACTTCAGCTCACGGGCGCGGCAAAAGCCGCGCTTAATCCCCTAGTAGTTATGTACGTACAGTACAAAGGTAGCATGCCATTATGAACTTGTCAACTTGCTAACGCCATTGGGCTCCAGCCGGCGGCGCCGTGGAGGCGGGGGGGTCGCCGGTGTTGTTTTTGCTGCAGGCTCGCGTCCTCTCCGGCGGCGGTGCTCGTTGGAGCGTCGTGGTGGCGCGCTTGCTTCTCTGGCGGCGGCGGATCGGTGGATCCGCGCCGTGCGTCGATCCTTCGCCAGTTCCAGCGACGCGGTCTCCGCGCTGGCGGCGGATCCGGTGGAGGAGGTTCGAGGTGGCTGCGGTGTGGGGTAGCGGCGTGCAGGCGGTGGATCTGGCCACCTCCGGTGGAGGTGGGGCGGTGCTGGCCCCAGATCTGGCGCGGGTGGAGCTCGGGGTCTGTGGCCCCGGCCGACGGGCGTTCATCGACAATGGATCCAGCTCTGCGGAGCTGGTGTTTGTAGCGGCTCTCAGACGCCTCCGGGCTAGAAGTTCCTCCGCTCCAGGGTGCAGGTCGCCGGGCTGCCGCGTTCTTCGTCGCCTCCGGTGGTGGAGTTCGTGCTGGCTGGGCTTCCTCGTTGCGGTTGACGGCGAGACTCGGCAGTGTTGCCTCTGTATCCTCTTTCTTTTTCCTCGTGTATTTGGCTCTGTAATTGTTCTCTTCGTATGAATACTAGTATGGAAAATGCAAAAAAAAAAACTTGCTAACGCCATATGCCCTAGTACTCTCCAGTTAATCTACACCGACTATATACACGTACGTAATTAGGCTTGAAGAATCGCCGGACGGCGGGTTGGCTACCGCCAGCTCTCTTGGCGTTATTGCTTGAGGATCTACCGTCCCATGATCTGGCGGTACCCTACCCATCAGCGTAGTCAACATTCATCGTACCAGGATGTCTACCGTCAGCTCAACTAGCGGTAACACGCAAACTCTACCGGCAACATGTTGAGCGGTACTAAAAAAAGTTAGATCGGGTTAAAAGTTTAGAATCAGTTCATTTCGGGATGAAGTTTTGTCTGAAGGTCAATTTTGTTGTTTTGCCCACTGAAGCCGCAGAGAGTAGTTTGGTTGGGCCTCAGTCTCATGACAGTCGTCGTGACGTCGTCATTGGCAGTCCAGCTCCATGCTTTAACAAAGGCCACGCTTCTCTCCTCGCCTTTCGCAGTTTCGCTACGGGCGCAGCAGAACAGCAGCTTTGGCTACAGTTTGAATCGCCGGAAATACATTGTCAGGCAATTCAAAAATTCAAAACTGTAATTAATCGACATCTAGTAATACTTATCTAACTCACGGCCATTGCAGTCATTTAAATAGCCATCTGATTAAATGATTGACTGATCATTGGGGTGCTCTATATGCGGATGGGAACCTGACTAGGAGCACTAGGAGGAGGGAGGGCTGTTTTCGATGGAATTGCAACTCAACTGTGTCTACTGATGATTACGGCACTTGAGCAGCTTATTCTTCTAATATTCCGGGTGGCAATACAAGATAACTGCTTATAGATGGCATCTATTCATTGGCGGGTCACGCCAAAACCACGCCGGTGATATGTTGGACCAAATTACAGAACTAATCAGTGACTAGGAGCACTAGGAGGAGGGAGGGCTGTTTTCGATGGAATTGCAACTGTGTCTACTGGTGATTACGGCACTTGAGCAGCTTATTCTTCTAATTCTGGGTGGATCTGTGGCTAGGGAAGGATTCTTTTCGTTTTGTACCACATTGTAGTAGTTCTCTGAACAAGAAAGCAACAAATCGTCAATCCATTGTTTGTTTGAGAAGGAAAAGGGGAAAACAACTTTGATCCAGGACTTCCTTTCGTCCCTCCCCTCTTTGGAAGCACGTCATCCTTTGTTAATACTAAGAGCTTAGCTAGCACATTTGCTAAGCTAGGCTCGCAGTTTTACATACATAGTTACATATCTGAAGTTGAGGGTTTGAATCGTCTTTTAGCAAAGTTCAAATCGATTATATGTTACATCATTCGGAATCAGACAATAAATTTCCATATGACCCACAGAAATGCCTAAAGCCTCAATATGCCTATAAATTGAGCCTCCCATACTGGAGCGTAATCTTGGTGGGTTTCGGGGTTTTACCAGCAGTGTCCCTATTAAATGGGAAGATGTGTTGCCGTCACCGTCACCGGGCACAAATTATGCAGAATCAGTAGGACACCGAGAACGAACTAAAAAAATACGGCATGACAAAAGTAGAAAAAAGTGTGCCATGACACGACGCACAAACAACATCCTAAGATGTTATGAAAGGAGAACATATCATAGTTATATGGGCTAAATGGCTAACTGATACTCATTGTAGCAAATAACATAGTACCATGGCACTATTATCCTCCTGAATCTTGGAACCATTAAATTAACAACACCAACAACATGCTGTTATCAGGATTTCATGCTGCGGTAAATTATACTGGAATAATGTAGTAGACAGTAGAGACTCCGAATTTTCATTGTGCATGCATAAGAACAAACGTACTTAGAGCTTCCTGTGAGCAGACTTTAAACCAAAAAAAAAAAACGCTTGTGCCTTCAACGTGACCGGTCAGGACTCAGTAGTTACGACTCGCCACCCTGGATCGGAAGGAAATAAATATAAGCAATGCTTCCCGTGAAAAAATAGGATAAATAATTATGAGAAGGAACATTGAAATACAAAATGCTGACTGTCTAACTAAACTAAGAAAGTCAGGAAGATCAAACACATATATTGTGGCATTTGAATTACGAAAGGAAATACATTGAATGGAATGGTCATCCGGGAAAACAAATCCCCTCCTAAATAATGGCAGCACCATATGGTTCCACCTAACGAAGAACATGTAACTAACAGGTAATAAGATGTAAGTGAGTTTTAAGTTGTTCAGCATATCACATCTCTCCTGCGAGACAATGAAAATTTGGAACACTACTAATACCTCTACCAGTAAGATATTTGTTTTGCTTTAAAGGATATGATGTTACATTACAATGGTATGTACCTTGACCATGTCACTTATATGAAACAGAAAAATAGGACCACACAAAATGCAATTTTTATAAACTGGGCTTCCTCCGGAGGATAACAAAGTTATACAGTACGTAATTACAGCTGAATAGCTTGTACATATCTATTGTGCCATAAGTCCTTTCTCAAAATTGACATGCTTTAGTTTGTGTCAGCTCCAAAAATTGCAATATAGCATGATCTTGAGTTTTTTCTCTGTACATTTTAAAACCAGGATAAACTTTTGGATCACACATCAGAATCCTTACGCGATTTATTTGAATGACTTAATCAGTTCTACAAGGAGCATAGAACAGCGAGTTACAACTAGCATAGCACAACAAGTTACAACTTTGAGAAGTAACTGATCGTTGTGTCAAATTAATTGGCTTCCCAGCATTCTCGTGGAAAAACAAAGTGCAGATATCTGCTTGTCATACTAGCAGCATAGCATATATTCAGGTTGCGGCGACAACATGGAGAATTTCAGGCATATCAACTAGCACAATGGCTGATCACAGATGTTGTAGCAAAGGTTCAGTTTTTATCAATCACAGTGAATAATGCTGGGGTGTCGTCAAGTTTACCTGCAGTAAGCTAGTCCTTGCCACCAACATCTGGGCGAGAAGTAGGGGAGAATGGAATGGCCATACTCCATACCATCGTCCGTTGACAGGCACTCGAGCTTCCCGGTGTCCAGATGATACGAGTAGTGCCCATAAACCCACGCCCTGATGAACACCTTGCCGGTGCGCCCTGCATCGATGTTCCCCAAGGAGAAGAACACCCGGGCCATGGGGTCTCTGGGCAGCCGCGTCACGGCGTCGAACACCTGACGCATGCACGCCTCCCTCTCCAGAACCCACCCTCTGTCGCTGCCCTTGCCATCCCCGCGCACCCGCAGCTGCAACACCTGGAGCTCCATCGAACCGATGCACAGCCGCCCGTCCTCCGGCATCTCCCCGACACGGTACGCGTCGTTGAAAGATTCGTGCCCGGTGAACGGCAGGAAGGAGAACTCCAGCGTGGCAGCGTCCAGCGCGAGCACGCGGTCGGAATTGCAGATGTGCCAGTAGAGGCTCCCGGCGGCGCGCACGCAGTTCTGCTCAAACCAGCCGGGGTCGAAGTCAATCATGACATCCCGCGGCCGCGGCAGCGCGCGCCAGTGGCACTGGCCGTCGTCGAAGGACGCGACCCAGGCGCGCGGGCGGTCGGCGTCGACGGTGAGGCAGACGGCCTCGAAGCGGAGCCCGCTCGGGTGCGCGGCGCGGGAGCGCAGCGCGCAGCCGACGAACCGGTCATCGGCGGCGCACGGCGGCGGAGGGAGCATCACGTGGAGGCGGTGGGCTGGGTCGCAGACGAGGAAGCAGGGTATGTGCTCGGTGGGGGAGTGGGCTTCTAGAGTGAAGGAGGAGGAGGCCGAGGTAGGAGTCGGAGAGGGAAAAGCGGGACACGTCGCTGGGGACGAAGTCGAGAGAGAGGCGCGGGGAGGAGGCGGTGAGGGGCTGGAACGCGGGGACGCTGGGCGGCGCTTTTCCAGGCAGGACGGCGTGCGGGGGATAGGGAGGGCGGGGGTGGAAGAAGTGGCCGAGGAGGAGGGGAGTCGACGCCGGGCAAGGGGAGCAAGAGAGGAGGCGGCGCGAAAGAGAGAAAGAGATGGCCGCGCGGCAGAGGGAGACGCCGGTGAGGCCGGCGATTGCCGCCATCGCGAACAGAGTTGAGGTGGCGGGCGCGACGAGGGGTGGATGCTTCTAGACTGGCAGCGAGCGAGAAGCCCGGAAGCCGGTGTGGGCTACCACGGCTGCAAAATCGTCCGTCACGTCGCTCATCAAACGGCGAGGGATCAAATTGTTCGATTTTGAAACTACATATTCGAGTTTTTCAAAAATTTAGATGTATATATAGACAACGAAATCAGTCCAACAGTGGTTATCATTGGATCTTTAGAAGTCTTGATGGACTGAGATCTTCTGAGTTGACTCATAGAAGTCCAAGTAAAAAAAATTGTTAAAAGGGCAACTTTGCTTGGAGTTAAAAATGGAGCAAAGAGCAACCTTCTTCCTATTTAGAAATAAGACATTCCAAACGACAAAAAAGTCTTACAATCTTAACACATTTAGTTGTTCATTTTCTATGTCTATAAATATTAAAAAAAGACATTTTTGTGACCTATGTAAAAAAAACAATACATGGTGCTCGAAAAAGCGCTTTTTGTAGCACATTTTTCACGTAGGAATATATTTATGGATCGCACTGAGCATCCCCCGATCCCCCGGCTTCCGAGCCGTTGGATCGTTCTCTCACGTACGTATAGGATCATTCGTTGACTCAGCCCACGCGCCCATGTGTACCGCGTCGTCTCCCTAGTAAAAAAAAAAAGAGAAATTCCCCACGATCCCCTCAGCTGCTCAACTTCCCGCCGCGCGCGAAGTAGCTTGGGTCGCTGCGTCGCTCGTCAAACAGCAGTTCACAGCACCACCGTCATCGGCACTGCCGTCGTCAGCTTCTGCCATGGCCGCTGGTAGCAGTGGCCGGCCGTGGCTGGGAGCTCTGCATCCCCTTTGCTCGCAGCCACCGCCTGGCCCCCCTATGACGGCACGCCGTGCAGCACCCACCGGCGACGGCCAAGGCAGCATCCCGGCTCCGGCCGCTCGCTCTGGAACGGAGTTCACGCTCGGCTCCAGCGAGTAGCACCGCCCGATGCCACTTGTGTCGCCGGTGGTAGCACCGCCGCTGTTGTACCGCAACACCGGCCCTCGCCCATGGTAGCAACGGCCGACAACGTAGGTAGCACCGCCGGGCTTCGCCGTTATTGGTGATAGCACCGTCGCCAATGGCTCGAAGCACCCTTCCTCGCCCGTGGTAGCAACGGGCAACACCGTAGGTAGCACCGCCGGAAGCCGCATGCAGCATCGCCGTCGACGGTGATAGCACCGTCGCCAATGGCTCGAAGCACTCGTCCTCGCCCGTGGTACAACGGTCGACACCATAGGTAGCACCGGCTGATGCCACTTGCAGCATCGGTGTCGCCGGTGGTAGCACCGCCGCCATTGGTTCGCAGCACAGACCCTCGCCCATGGTAGCAACGGCCGACACCGTAGGTAGCACCGCCGGAAGCCGCCTGCAGCATCGCCGTTGCCGGTGGTAGCTATCGCTGCAGGCTCATAGCACCAGAGAGGACGTCGTCCACGACGCCACTGCTTGTTCCGTTGTACATGTCGTCGCGGCGGCACCATCGCCACATGTCGTTTGCAGCTCCGCCGGATTGCGCCGGTAGCATCGCCGTCTGCCGATTGCAGCTCCACGGACCTGCACTTGTAGCACCGCCCCTGGTCGCTTGCAGCTCCATCGTGGGCTGCTGGCAGCGGACGTAGCCTCGCCGCGGCGGCAGCATCCAGCAGTAGCCACCCCCGTTGCAGCAACGCGAGGTTGGCTTTCAGCAGAGCAAGACCCGCATCGCAGCGTGCTCGTCAATGGCGGATCCAGAAATATTTTAAAGCCTGGGCAAAATGTACAATTACCATAAAAATACGCTAGTTTTTGTACAAATACTATGAAAATACGGCTTGCCGGCCGGCCGGAAGCCCGGGCAGCTGCCCGGGTGGCCGGGACGCTGGGTCCGCCACTCGTCTGGATTGGATGAGCGGCGGCTGAAGAGAGCTCAAATTTGGAGGCATGTGCAACAGCAGCCATGGCGTACAGGGTTCGAATCTCCCGTCGAGCGTGCGTGTGAGATAAGAAAGGGAAGAGAGTACGGGAGGGAACGGGCGGAGGAGAAAGGGACGGGAGGAGATAAGGTAGCGTGGTGGGCCTCAAGCCCTCAACAAGTCGCCGCCTCCCCCACGTGATGGGACGCGTGGCACGCGCACAGACCGGAGGACGCGAGCGGTGAAATCCCCCGGCTGATCGTTAGACTTTTCCTATATTTATTGCATAAACTTTTGTAGACATGCAAGATACGAAAATATGTAAAATATAAAAAACTCAGATTTTTATTTTTTGTTATGAACTTATTGTTCATCGGGGAGAATGTGCTATCCTCAATTTAAATCAACTTAGACTTAAGAAAATCGCATTCGACCAAGAGTTAGCAAAAATAGTTTTCTTTAGGGTCTTCTTGATTTTTTTTGTGAATTTTGTGTGGACGCAGGAGACAATCAATTATCACAACAAATACAAACAACCCCTTAAGACCATAAGAGAGGAGATATCTCGGTTCTGTTTCAGCGAAACAAAGTTTACTAAATTCGCTAATTCAAGATACAATTCGGTGCCTAGGTGCTCGCAAAGCCCTCATGTGAGCGAGAAAAGTTTCAAAAGTGCCCTGATTCGTGAAACATACATAACTCTTCCTAGTAAGACTCAAGATGATGTTGAACTGATCCTACAATCAAGACAACAAGTGGATTTAAACCTATTTAGGTCATGATCCAAAGGGTGCTTTGTCTACCCTGGGCCAAACCTGATATTGGTTGGGTCACTGTTTTTATCGGTCGTATTTTTTTGCTACGGTCGGATGGAACAGCGGGATCGGATATTCTTGCATAATCACACGGGAATTGTGTTGAAAGCGGTGTGCAAAGCGTTCAGAGGTTATTCTAAGGCCTACGTATCAGAGTTAGCTGCGCTCAAGGAAGGTTAACTTTTACACCCGTTTCAACAAAACTTTGGCTCTCCAAACTAGTGAGGCAACTTCAATCGAATAGTGTTGTTGCATTGAAAAACTGAGAGATGAAGGTTTGGACCGATCACCGCACTCTAAGCTAGTGTTGGAAAGTAGATCGTCAACAAAATATGGTAATATGGTTGCTCATTTGTTAGCTTAGTCATGCGAGATTTGTACAGTTCAACCTTGTTTGTCTGACTGTTCCTCTTGTTCCTTGTCAGACATTGTAGTTGCTGATGGTAATCCTATTCCTGAATAATAAAGTTCCCACATTTTGCGCCAAAAAAGACTCAACTTTGCATGTGATTTTTAGAACTCCTGATCAATCTCTTCTGTTCTTCAAACTGCGCCAGATCCTAGACCTTTTATTCGTTTAATGGCATTCACCCACTTCATGGTAGCAGGGAGAATTTGTCTCCACAATTGTTTTGTGCTTGTCCAGGCCTGGAAAATAATAATAATACCATTCCTGCATCTTTACAATTCTCACATCACCGAGCACAAAACAGCACGGTCAAAGAGATTTCTCAATGGAGATGGTGCACGGCACTAGCAGAAGTTTTCCACTCGTCCCTAACCTAGCCGCCGCTCAAGGCGACCAGGAGGCGACGCCTTTGTTCCACCAAATTTCACCGGCGGCGGAAGAGCTGGGCCCCTCTCCTTCCGCTTGCCGCTCCGGCGGCAGGAAGGAGGGGGACCCCGTTTTCTCCGTTTTGCATGGTAGTTAGGGTTAGAAAGATTCTGGCATGGTGCGTCGTTGGGGTGGTGGGGGCGGCGCCCGGGCAAATAAGGCTGCCTCAACTCTACTCCCACACCGGCGTCGTCCTTCATGGCCGCGTCTCGAAGTTGATGGCATTGTGTGCTTGCCGATCTTTCAGATCGGTGGCTATAGGATTCATGGATGTTGTCGGCGAGGCGGCGGCGGCGACTCGATCAGATGGGTTTTTCCTCCTGTTCTGTCCTCGTTGCTGCGGCGTTGTCTCCGGGGCCATGGTGGAGAAGAGAGGATTCGTCCAGGAGTACGTGCAGACGGTGGTCTGCACTGGTGACAGCCGGAAGATGGTGCACCTTGTGTTGGGTTCGTGGTTGGAGGCTGACGGTTCTGGTTCCCTACTCCGACGCCGTCATGCGGGGGTGCTAGTGCTGAAGTTCGACGGCGTGTCAAGGGTCGAGTTGCCCCGGTCTGATTCTTTCAACGACAATGGTTTGTCCTATGGCAAACTACTTTGGAGATCCGAAAAACTGATAATCAGCAATGGAGCCGCGTCGAGCTCGGGTGAAGAGGTGATCTGTCTATTTTTTTCTTTGGTGGCTGCTACTGTGGTGCCGAAGAAGATGGATATATGTAAGATCGGTGTATACGTATTTTGTATTTAGTCTTTTATTTATCAATGAGAATCGTATTAACATGAAAAAAAGGTTTCTTAATGTTTCTTTTGTTCAAGTTATGTCTTGCCGTGATTTTATTTTGACAGGGGCAATAGATTGTTATGGCGCCATAATGGGACCTTTTGCATAAGATTGTAGGAAAATACATTCGATCAATTTGTCACAAGATTGAAGAGATTAAGCTAGCCGGACAGAACTTTAGTGTGTCGCGTGCACATTTGCCATACCAAGAACAACTTTTTTCTTTCGTATTTAGAAAACATCATGAACAACTATGTATAGTGCAAACATCCAAATGCGCCCGTTTCCTTGTCAGAGTGTGTCACTCACAGAGCTTGCGTGTTCATTTCCGACCCACCAACTCTATGCAGATGCATCTGCGCCTTCAAGCTCGCTGCAGTCAGTTCAAGACAGCTTGCACATGCAGTTAAGAGAAATTTAATTACTGGCAAGCTGTTTCAAATTTTAGTACTCTCGAAAATTTTGCTTCAGACGACAGCTCAACTAACATATAATCTTTCCTCAAGAATAAAAAAAACAAACATATATTCAGGAGTTGTTAGCATACAACCGCGACATTGAAGGCGAAATTTCAAAAAACCGCGACAATGATGTGGGATCGCATAAAACCGCAACTTTAGTGGCGTTCGTTCGCAATAAACACACATCGGTGTCTAAACGCGAATTGACACCAAAACTGACGTGTGGGACCCACCCGTTGACATGGCACACATTTATTTAATTTGCTGACTTGGACCTGGTCCCACTTGTCAGGCCAATTAAAAAAATATCTAAATTTCTATAAAAAAAATGTGGACGACGGCACCGACGACGGCGTCGTCCTCAAGTGGAAGGCCGTCTTCGGCAGCACGCTTCAGAGCTGCGCCATCCTCGGCGGCACCAAGCTGGACCACGGCGCGCCGGCTGCACCAGCAGCGGCGGACCACTACGCCTCGCAGCAGGGGGACGACGACAACGGGAGCATACCGGAGTCCTTCTACCAGGCACTACGCGGCGGCCACCAGGCACTACCTCCTCCGCGAGATCGTCAAGGAGCACCCCACCCTGGAGTGCGTCGAGCTCACGGACGCGCACGGCCAGGGCACCCTCTGCATGGAGCGCCCGCAGCTCAAGGAGTTCACCGACAAGCCGCTCGCCGCTGCCGCCGCAGCCAACCGCACACAGGTGCCGGCCTGCAACATGAAGCTCCGGTACGCGCCGATGCTGGAGCTCTCGGACGGGACGAGGATCCAAGGCGCCACGTTCGTGGTGATCAAGCCAGTCCGCGAGACCGGCGGCATCGGAGCCGGCCGGAAGGACCGCGCGGCCGGGCGAGACTACAGTGCGGCGCGTTGCGGTGCGTGGCCGGGAGAGGCGGCAGTGCGGCGCGAGGCCAGCTTCGACGGGAGGAGGAAGAACGGGAGGACGGCGGCGCAAGGCCGGGCGAGGCAGTGGCGCGGCGCGACGTGCGGCCGGGCGAGGAAGCGGTGCTGCGCGAGGCCGGGCGAGGCGGGGCTGCGCGAGGCCGGACGCGGCGGTGCTGTGCGAGGCCGGGGAGGCGGCGGCGCGGCGCGTCGCGCGGCCGAGCGAGGCGGCGGTGCTGCGCGAGGCCGGGGGAGGCGGCGGCACGGCGCGGCACGCGGCCGGGGGTGGCGCCGCCGGGCGAGGCGGCTGTGCGGCGCGTGGCCGGGGTAGGCGACGGTCCGGCGCGACGCGACCTCTCCTTCCTCGAGCTCGCCCCGGCCTCCTCCGTTATTTACTCTTCTTCTTTTAGGATTTTTTTTATTTGACTTGGCATGTTTGACTCAGTCCACGTCAAGAAAAAACAATTCCCTGTGACACGTAGGCCTGACATGTGGGACCCACAAGTCAGTTGCCCAGTCAGCTTGCCATGTCAGCCTGACAAGTGGGACCCCACGTCAGTTTTGGTGTCAATTCGCGTTTAGACAGCAATGTGTGTTTATTGCGAACGAGCTCCACCAAAGTCGCGGTTCTATGCGATCCCACATCATTGTCGCGGTTTTTCACAATTTCGCCTTCAATATCGCGGTTTTATGCTAACAACTCTAATTTTCAAATTACGAACTACATCTTTCGATTAGGTAAAAGCATTATTATCTGCAGAAGAAAAGGCAAATGCGGTGGAGTTTAGACAGATTCAAGCAGGAGAGCTACTGCTGCATATATAAATTTGAGCCACCACAAGACACACGAATTATCACGCATGGGATTTGAAATCGTAGTCAAAATACGATAAATGTTATGGAGTACTAGCGACGAGCAAAGCCATGAAAGGCCAGCACAATTTGTTGTTTATCAGAGCTTAACACGCTAATACGACAAATTTGTCTTTAGAACATATAATCCCAACGCATACTTAAAGATTACAGCTTCAACATTGCTTAAACGGAAACCTCCCCTTTTTTCCCCGACCCTCCCCGACCCCGTGTCGCCCCTCCTGTGGCGACCCGGGGGGCAAACCCTAGGCGCCGCCGGCGGCCACCCCCCGCCCTCCTCCTCCTCCGCCGCTGCCGCTGGCCCTTGCCGCGGTGGCGGCGCCCCTCTGCCCCCAAAAACGGCGGCGTTGGGGGAGGTCCCTGGCTCCCAGCTCTCGGCGGCGGCGACGGGCTTCGGTGGTGCAGGACGGCGCCCGGCTCCGGGAAGGTGCCCTGTCTCGAGGCGGCGGGGGTGGTCTCCGGCGCGCTTGCAGGGTCGCGGAGCGGGGCTCGTGGCTGTGGCCGCTCCTGCTCTGGCCGTTGGTCCTTGAGGGCCCGATCTGGGCTCTTGCGAGCTGCGGCCAGCGCTGGCGTTGGCGGGGTGGCCGTGGTGCGCCGAGGTGGCGCTCCTGGCTATGGCGGCGGCGTCCTCCTTCTCCAGCGCCTGGGGAGGTCGGCCTGTGGGTGTGGCTGCCATGGAGTTTGGCTCCCGCTTAGCTCTGTGGCGGTAGCCGGGTCCGTGGATGTGGTGGAGATCTGCGGCGGCGGTGGTCTTCGGTCCGGGTGCGGTGGCGGCTGCTCGTTCTAGAGCAGTGGTGATGATTCGGACGGCGGCTTTCGTCGCGGCGACGGGGAGCCTAGGCGTTGTGGCGTATTGGATGCTGGGCCTCGCTGCCCGGTTCGACTGGCTTCGCTGAGGACATCGCGATATCTTCGTCGTGTTCGTCAGTTCGGCCGTGGAGGGTGTCCGTCGGTGGAGGTGGCGCCCGGATGCCGGGGAGGCGGCCCCGGATGGTGGTCTTCGTATCGCGCCGAGCCAGGAGGAGGCTCTGCGGGAGGTGGACCTGGGCCCTGACACCTAGTTCTGTTCGTGGCCTCAGATCGTCGGGCGCGTGGGGCTGATGGTCTGTGTGCGGGATCGAGATGGTGGTCTGGCCGGTTCTTGAGGGCGGTTGCGGGGTGTGCGATACATCGGCGGGCGAAAGCCTTCGCCCTGGCTGTCGGCCTGGGCCGACGACGGCAACGCCCTTGGGCGTCGTATCCTTCTTGAAGGCGTTATCGTCTCGATGCTCTCGCTGCTTCTTCCGGGTTCTCCGGGGGAAACCCTAGATCCCGCAAGGGATCGGGCGGGGGTGGCGCTCTTGCGTCGCTTGCCTCTTGGGGCCTCGTCTTGGATGTTCCACCGGCCTGAGGGGTATGTGGAGTGCTGGTGGTTGGCGGCGGCGATTTCTTCGTCTTCGGCTAGGTGGTGCGTGGCCTTGGGGCCGGCGTGGATGTCGGAGCAGCGGCTCCGGATTTCGTCTTGCGTTGAGGTCGCCTCCGCCGTGTTTTGTGTCGGCTATGGTTGCTAGGGTGACATGGCCGTCGACTTGTTTTGGGGCGTGGCCTTGTGGGCCGGCGTGGATGTCGGAGCGGCGGCTCCGGGTAGCTCCTTGCGTTGAGGTTAGCCTCCGCCGTGTTTGTGTCGGCTATGGTTGCTAGGGCGACGTAGTCGTCGACTCGTTTTTGGGGCGTGGCCTTGGGGCCAGCGTGGTGCGTTGTGTTGTATGGTTTTCGGCTGGTTTCCCTTATAAACTGTCCAACTCTTTTCGACTTTATCAATCAAAGGCATTGCCGAGATTCGAAAAAAACATTGCTTAAACAGTCCCATTGTTTGAGAGTTAATTGCAGAAACCTACGACAATTGGGGCTAGGGTTACAAAAAACTACCACTTTACGAATTATTTGCAGAAACCACCGTTTTCGGGGTAATGCGTCGCAAGAAGCACTGATTGGCAAGTTGACACGCTCTAAGTAAGAATATGACAGGCGGGGCCCGCTGTCAGATCCACGTGGCAGGAGTTAATTGCAGAAACCTACGACAATTGGGGCTAGGGCTACAAAAAATACCACTTTACGAATTATTTGCAGAAACCACCGTTTTCGGGGTAATGCGTCGCAAGAAGCACTGATTGGCAAGTTGACACGCTCTAAGTAAGAATATGACAGGCGGGCCCCCCGTCAGGTCCACGTGGCATGATTAAACGGTCAAGGGGACAAACATTGTACTGCTTATAAATTTTGATTTTTTTTTAAATATTCGAAGGAACTTAAAACAACCAAAAATATATGCACGGGGCGCAGGCGCGCAGTCATCTTCCTCGTCTCCAGTAGAGCGCCAGCCACCTGCTCTCTCTCATCGCCGCTACTCCGACCGCTTCGTGCTGCACGCCAGCCGTGCACCGCCTCCGCATTCATGTCGCGCCAGAGGAAGCCCGCCGAGGTCGAGGCCGCGATGCGCACTGGTCACCGCCTCATGTGGCCATGTGGCTCCACAGAAGTTGGCGGCACCTAGACGGCCGCCTCATGGCAAGCACGCGCGGGGCACACTCTACGATGACGGCGCCGCGGTCGGCAGCTGCCTCGTGGCGAGCACGCGCAGGCACGCGCTAGACGCAGCGGGGACGCGGTCGGCGGTTCCACGACGGCTCCCTCCTTGCAGTACGCACGAGGGCTTCTTGCGTAGAGCGTGTCAACTTGCCAATAAGTGTTTCTTGCGACGCATCACCCCGAAAACGGTGGTTTTTGCAAATAATTCGTAAAGTGGTAGCTTTTTGTACCCTAGCCCCAATTGTCATAGGTTTCTGCAATTATCTCCTGCTGCCACGTGGCCCTGACAGCGGGCCCCGCCTGTCATATTCTTACTTAGAGCGTGTCAACTTGCCAATCAGTGCTTCTTGCAACGAATCACCCTGAAAACGGTGGTTTCTGCAAATAATTCGTAAAGTGGTAGTTTTTTGTAGCCCTAACCTCAATTGTCGTAGGTTTCTGCAATTAACTCATTGTTTGATACAGAATAAGGAGGTAGCCTGAGCTTCCAACTTGCTGCTGGGTGCTGACTGATGGGGAGATCTCACGGTAACGCAGTAGTTGACAAGAAATGGATGGATGAGCTGATACCTGTCTCGGTTCGTAGACGCCGGTAGTCATCGCCCTGAATCATAGTAATGACAGAACCATCAGCTAGTGATTCAAACTTGTACAATTTTATGAGCTAATGAGAGGAGCGACTGGCCAAGAGCTTTGTAGGCAGAAGATTACTATAAACCCTTGCACATGATAGATGTTTAGAATTTGAAACTGCCATTGATGTGGAGATATGTTATGAACATGAGTTGGACTAACCCAACTTGAGACATAGCAATAGATCATAGTTATCTCTCTACACAATGTTTACACTTTGTGCTTAGATATGAGATTGCCGCATGTGCTCCGAACATGAATCGACCAACTTATTAGGGCTATCAAACGCTACACCGCAACAGATTAGTTCATAAAACATGATGCAAGGCATGATCAGTCAAGAAGAGATTTGCCCCCCTTTCCATGAGAGATATATCTTTGGACCACTCAAGTGATCGGTAATGCATAGAATGATAATTAAGATTAGCAATTAACCTGGTAAGGTTTTCAAATCATATGATCAATAAAGTGTGGTCAGCATACAGTTTGACCAAATATCATGAGCCAATTGAAATAGTTTGTATTTAACGTTGTTATAGTTCGTCCCATGAATTTTATATACGCTTTATAGTTGGCACGGTTGTTAAAGCTACTATTGACCGGGGAAAGTGCAAATGGAACTCAAGTGGCATGTAGCTCTCTTTTTTTCTAAAATAAAAATCGGCATTTTTTGTGTCACAAAATCGAGAAAATATCCCAGCTGTAGATAGTGTCGAGATCTACAAGCGTGGAAAATTTCAACTCAATATTCGTCTTATCATGGGCTACACAAAAAAGACAAATCGGGTAAAATTTCAAGTTTTTTGAACTATGTATTGTTCGTCACCCAGATACACCCATTTATCTTTTTTTTTCATCCCACAATATAATGAATTTCGAGTTAAAATTTTGCACGCTTATAGATCTCGACACTATCTACATCTGGGATTTTTTTCTCGATTTTTGAAGACAAAAAAGTACGGATTTTGAATTTTTGAAAAAAAAAACTAGATACATGGAGCTCGGGAGACAAAACGCCTTACTCCTATTGGCTGAGTGAATATATTACTCGTGTCATATGTGAATGTGCGTGAATTGTATGGTCACACACTTAATTCTAGTGTATTTTAGCGCATTGGAGGGATTATCCTGGATCCCGAAAAAACCCACTTGTCTGTTTACTTCTAGTGTATTTTAGAGAATTAAAGGGGATAATCCCTATTTATCCTAGCAACCATCTCATTTTTGCCTAAAACAAAAACTTTAGTCCATGCTAGTTTATTTTAGGGCAAGAGTATTTGTGGGGATTTGGTGTTCACCAAATCCAATCCCATCACTAAAAACCCTTAAGAGTAAACAAAACAAGGCTTTAATGTGTTGAAGGACGTTTCAATGCTCCACTTCCCCACGATACAGTTACTACGAGGACGGTGTATTTTCAAAACTCCCCTGCATGTTTCACTTGCTACGGTGAGATTTCAATCATAAATCATAATAAGTGTTTATTACGTGCTCCTGTCCAAACGGTTCGATCGCAATTTCCAAATTACTTGCTGGCATCCAAGCAGTACGAAGGACGTGGATTTTAAACTCGGACATGTTTCTTGCTACTGCGAGATATCAATCTTAAGTGTTTATTTCCATATTGCGCGGTACTGATGTCTTTCGTCTAGATAAAGCATTTATTCTGCAGAAGACAGGGCAAATGTGGTGGAGTTTAGACAGATTCAGGCAGGTGAGCTACTGCTGCACATACAAATTCAAGCTACCATTCACAGGACACACAAACTAGCAAGCATGGGATTTGAATTGTAGTCACAACACGATAAATGTTACTCGCAGAGAGCAAGATCAGCACAATTTGTTGTTTGTCAGTGTCTTCAGAACATCATTATCTTTGTCTTCAGAACACACAGTCCGAAGTATGCTTGAACATGACGGCCTCAGCATTCTTAACAGTCTCATTATCTCATACAGTACATAATAAGATAGCCGCAGCTTCCATAATAAGGGGAGATCACGGTAACGCAGCAGTGGCCAGAATGAAAGGATGTGCGCTGACTTCGAGCAAAACATGAGCTGATACCTCGTCTCAGTACATGGTCAGTTGTCATCAACCCTGTATCATTGTAATGACAGAATAATAAGCTAGTGATTCCAACTTGTACATTTTTGTGACAAAATGAGAGGAACGGTTGGGCAGGAGCTTTGTAGAGAGAAGTAAAGAAGATTAAACCCATATACGCTCTGGATGTTCCAAATTTGAAACTGACACCGATATCCACTCCTTTAACACAACAAAAAACTTGAAATAGCAAGATTTAAAAATTCAGTTGTACTTGTTTCTTATAAGGATTTTTGTTATTAATCTTTGAAGTTCAAAGAAATATTGGAAAAACTATATGTAGGTATATACTAGTACTAGGTAAATAGCAAGAGATTTCTTCGGTGTTTTAATGGCCAAATAGAGCCGATAATTTCAAAGACACATTGTTGTCAATTGTATGATAAGGGAATGCAAAGGGGACACTGGTTGTCACACAGCAGATATTGGATTGAATATAACGACCTTCACCCAACCCACCACCAAAACAGGTCAAAGAAAGAAAAGAAAGAAGACCATGAAGGTAAATTTCAGATGAGCTGGCTCATGGTTACTTTCAGTTATTTTTACAGCAAATCTGTTCGGAGTCAAACTGCATGATACCTAGCAAGTAGCGGTACTGGATCTCTTCAATCTAGTAGTTAAACCATGACAAGTGATAAGAATTGTTTTCTTCAAACATATTAAGATGCATGCTTCACATAAATTTTACATATTATATATCTATCGGCCCACAGTTCCGAACTCATCAAACTCATCGGATCATCCATGAAAGGACCATAATTCAAGAGATATATAGTGCAACCATGATGGCATCAAACTTCATCGGATCATCCATGAAGTACTTGCAGGTTGATGTACACACCAATTGGTTATTATGATGCTATGATTGGCAAGCAGATGCTATAATTGGCAAGCATCACAGTGTGAAATATCAGGATAGGATGATCAGAGCATGTGATTAGCTCTCCTACCACCAGCATAATTTGGTATCTCTAACCAACCAGAAGTGGGAAAAACAGTGATAAGAACTACTAAAACAAACTCCTACTTTGGAATTATAACCCATCACTCTTTGCTGCTTTGTGCAAAAATCATAATGGTAGAAAATCTAGAACATTGCAGATCTTAAAACTAATGGATACGCTCGTGATTCCCACACTCTTAGCCTAATAAAACTAAAGCATTTCTACACATGCAACAGACTAAACTCAGGCACATAGAACAATTCATCTGAGCAAGTAAGCATTTTATCTGGCAACATCAATGAGCAAAAGATAGCATGAGGATGGAAAGAAAATCTTACAAATTACCGGAAGCCGTCAAGCCATTAAGTTTGAGCAAGGAACGCAGGCGGCCATGCCAGGAAGTAGGCGCAGATCGGGTGCCCGTAATCCTTGCCACCTTTCGTCACCAGGCGCTCCAGCTTGCAAGTCTTCAGATCGAACGAGTAGCGCCCGTATCCAATCATCTGGATGAAGAGCCTCCATTTCTGCCCCGCGTCGATGTCGCTGAGATAGATGCTCTGGATCCTGCTGATCATGTCCCTGGGAAGGCCCGGCACCGTGTCGTACACTTTTCGAAGACCCATCTCCGTCTCAAGAACCCACCCGTTGTCGCTACGCCCGGTCTCGCCACGCACCCATAGCTGCATCAGCTCCTCCTCCACGGTCCCCATGCACAGCCGGCCGTCAGGCGTCTCCCCGATGCGGAACTTGCAGCCATCCGGCAGGCCGTCCGGCGCCATCAGGTAGGAGAATTGCAGCGTGGCGGGTTCAAGCACGAGCACGCGGCGGGAGCTGCAGATGTGCCAGTACAACTTCCCGGCAGCGTGTACGCAGCGGCTCTCGAACCAGTAGGGGTCGAAATCCACCACGACCTCCTCCTGCCGCGGGAGCGCACGCCAGCGGCAGTCGCCGTTGTCGAAGGACGCGACCCAGACGCGCGGGTGCCCGCTGTCGATGGCAACGCAGACGGCTTCGAAGCAGAGCTTGCTGGGGTGTGCGCGGGAGAGAAGCGCGGAGCCGACGTAGTACCTGGAGCGGCGCCAGCGGTGGTCGTCGGGCACTGTGTCACGCGGCGGCGGCGGGAGAAGCGCGCGGCGGTGGGTGGCCGGGTCGAGGATGAGGATGCGGGGGTGGATCGCCTTGGGGACCGACGCTGACGGCTCGAGAAGCAGGAGACCGTGGTGGCAGTCGTGGAGATCGAAGCGGGAGGCGTCCGTAGCAAAGTCGAGCGAGAGGCGCGGGGATGAGGCGTCGAGGGGAGCGAACACGGCGTCGTAGCGGATGCGTTCAGTTTCCGGATGGGCGGCGGGGGAGGGGTCTTGACGGGGTGGAAGAAGTAGCCGAGGAGTGGAGGGGTGCTGGGAGGCAGCGGCGGCGACGCGGCGCCAGCGATGGCAGGCGAGGGCAGCGCGGAGGAGATCTACGAGGGAGAGACGGCGGAGGATGTTGCGGAAGACATCCACGGGGAGGAGGACGTCGGCCGCTGGCGCTGCCGCCTCCGGCTCCACGGACGGTGAGGGCGCGACCGAGTCGGGCAAGCTGGAGGAGGGGGAAGCTTTGGTTTTGGGCTTGGGCTTGCTTCCGCCTCTCTTCTTCCCGGTCTTCCGCGTCATTGGCGGCGGCGGCGGCGGCGGTGGTCCGGTGGAGGAAAGAGGGTTCTGGAGAGAGAGCAGGTACTGTCAAAGAACACGCTTCGACTCGATTGGTTTGTGGAAAGGAAGGAGGAGCGGGGACGGGAGGAAATGATAGCGACCGGCAAGGTGTACGTTAGTTTAGTTCAGACACACTCATCATTTCTTCTATTGTTTTACAGATTGCAAATAGACACACCTTTACCTATCATGATTTGGATTGATTTTCTGATGTACATATACTCATGAAATAGGACCATGAAATATGCAATAAATAACTTTTTGCTGATTTCGTTCGAATTTCTCATGGGGTAAAGATTTGTGAGCCTATTAGTAAGAGCGGAGATCCGTGCTCCCGAATTCTAGTGATAAAGATATTAAAAAAATGAGTTTTAATAATAGTTTAAAAATCCTGGATAGGCAATGGTGTATTACATAAACCCAAAAACAATCAATTTCAAATAATTCGTATTCTGCTCACACTTTATCATTTTTGTGTAGCTCAAAATACGAAGTATTTGAAATTGATATTTTGCATATCCGAGGGATAAACCATTGGCTAGATACAGATTTTTTTAATTTTTTAATAAACTCGTAAATATTTTTTAGTTTTTTAAAATATCAGGATCGCTGGAACTCGGGGACCAAAGCACTTCTCGTATAAGTACTTCCTTCGTAAACATAGCCAAATATCCCCTCGCAGGATCAGAATTTGACCAAATATCGTCCTTTGTGGGAGGCGATGTTTTGACTCATAGGAGCATGTGCTACCATTACAAAAAATTATTTTGAAATGTTAAAAGAATTGAAAAAATGGATGTACCTTCGGACATTTATGTTTGACCACAAAGTTTCGTGAAAAAGGGGCATTTTTTGTGGCTTGCTTAAAATTAAATGTTTGTGCTACAAAATGATTTTTCACAAAAAAAATTGCATTTTTTACACATACCATAAAAATATTTTTTAAAAAACAATGTGTGCGAATGTAAAATATCAACATGTACACCCAAATTTTCTTTCAATTTTTGTAACGAGCGAGCAGTTTTGCCTCTTGAGCACACCTGCTTCTGCGTGATTACAAAATTCAAAACAAATAGTTAAACATCTCAATTTTTTTTGAAAAGTATCACAGACAAATATGTACAAGTTTTCTAAATACTTGTAAAGTTTCATACAGAAATGACACTGTTGGTGGTCTGTAAAAAAATAAAATCAGTGCTCTAAAATAGAAAGACATTTAAAAAAAAATTGATTGTTTTTTTTTTTCACAAAGCACCACAAGTGTCATTTGTTCACGAAACTTTGCGTGTGTCTAGCACATTTGAGTATGTTTCTTGAAAAAAAATCAGAATTTTTGGAAATGTTTTTATATTTTTTTTAATTTTACACTCAGGCAGGAGCATATGAGCTCGGGAGCAACATTGAATTTCCTTTTTGTAACATGTTAAAATGCGTTGTTGGACAGTAAGAGTATATGTTCCTACGAGCCAAACTGGATTTCGGTCACATTTAATAATGTCAATATCTATCTAGAACACTAGGGACAATGGTAACAATGGAGGATGGTTGTGGCTCGATGCTGGAGAACAAGTTCATCATGTGGGGTAACTTGACTCATAATCGAAGTTTTGAATTCCATTTCTATGGATAGGTTATGTCGCAAGGATGCCAAAGGATATGATAGATTTTGGGATTAAGAACAAAAATGCAATGCATTCATCTTAAATTCACTAGTATCCACATAGTCTTTTAGATATGTTAATTGTTTGGTTTGGGTTTGGGTCAATAGCATACATTTCACTCCATATATTGACCCTTAGGTACTACAAGAATGCAACAGACGGGGGAACAAGAACTTTTTTTTTTATAAGTGGCAATTTTAGTACTCAAAGTATCAAGCGAAACAAAGTAGATTACACCCGGCCTTTAAAACAGAAATAGGAAAGTAATAAAAAACTATTACAAAGATCACAGAAAGCTCGTAGACCGCCTACAAATTGGGAGGGCCAATCCACGTGGGCACGCGGCCACCCATATTGGAAAAATATCCGTCAACATGATCTCCAATCATGTATACACTTCTCCACGCGTTGTGGATATGATCGTAAACGAATCATGTGTTTATACCGACAGATGACTTGCATAGGAGAACAATTTTTATCATAAAAAACTTCCACACTTTAATGAGATCTCCTTGGTTATATGTGTTTTGATTCATGTGTCTAGTCACAATTTGCTCACATCAAATTCTACGTATTCCATCGGATTAGCACTAGTATAGATCGGTAATTTAAACCTCTCAATCGCACGCGGCCGGAACGATCTATGTGTGTGCCCTATCGCTTACTGTACAAACTTAAAACTGTCACCAAGTGCTCTAGCTGTGCACGATTGGGGGAGGGGGCATCGCACACGAAATGCTAACACCAAATGTGTGCGATATTACTAACTATATGAAAGACACCGGAAACGAAGGCCTCACAGCTATTCGGGCAAGTAGCTAACTCTGTAGCTATCTACAGTAATAAACAGTGCCCGGATGGCTGCACTATATACTTTTCTTTTTCCGTTTCTGACCGACGTTTCTGATTGAAACACAAAAAATGACATATTTTGTGAACCGAGTTTCCAGATCACGATCCGTTTTCGGGGATGGATTAGTCATGTCGAGAATTTCAAAACTAGATCCATGTTGATATGTTTTGATAAAACAATGTTGTGCACTGCTCGGAGTGTGCATTTTGTACGGCTTTTTTGTGGAGTGTTTTTTTGTCTCATGGAGAGCGGTGGGCCCACGCGTTTTCCTTGCAGAAAAGCCCCCGCCTTTTCCAAAATTTGTGAATCGGTCCTCCGGCATAACACACACGCGCGGATCCTATGCCTTTTTGTAGAAAAGTCCCGCGTTTTCTCCTACGTTTTTTTGCAGAAAAGTCCCTGTGTTTTCCAACAAATATAAAACGGTCCTCCGGTCTACAGTGCACACACGCCTCTCCGTCCTCCGGCATACCACACACGTACGGACCCTACGCTTTTTTCAGGAAAGTCCCGGCGTTTTCTCCTACGTTTTTTTGCAGAAAAGTCTCGGCGTTTTCCAACAAATATGAAACGGTCCTCCGGTCTACAGTGCACACACGCCTTCGCGCCGTCCGATCCAGATCCGACGGCCCGCGCGGCACTTTTGCGTAAACACCCTTGCATTTATCAAAAATTACGATTCGTTCTCCTTTTCATGATAATATGTACATGAAATATATGCGCGTCTATGAGTAGGATCCATTCCCGTGATCGGTTTCGAATTTGGTCGACTCTAACTTCTAATTTTGGATCCAAATTCGCAAAAACATTCGACGAATTTTGTCAAATTCGTCCCACTCAGTCATCCGTTTGAATTTTCATTTGACGAGTAGATGGATATCACCCTTCCAAACAACTTTTATGTTTTAACATTTTTTTCCAACGGACATATACATATTTCTCCCTAATCTTTAGATTATTGTACATAAAGTTGCACTTTCACTATCAGAATATATAGGCGAAAAAAAAGGAATAATCATAGTTTTTTTTGCAAAAAAGTCTCACTTAATGACCGTAAAATTATATAATGATTTAACACGTCAACATTACCTGCTACAAAGATCAAGCTCACGTAAATAACTACAAATACTTTTTTAATACATACAATCTTCCTCTACAGCTAAACCGTCTTCCCATAAGCAGAAAGACAGTCTACTTAACCCTAACTAAAACACAAAATACACTATTATCCACACAGGCGCGGCGTGCCGCTTCAATAAAGAACAGAGCCAGTTAAGCAGGAAATAGAGCAACCTACCCCACTCTGTTTTCCTCGACCCCTTCTTCCGTCTTGCTCATTCCGCCTTCCGTAGTTACCCGTCTCCAAATCAGCTACCAAACTACAATACGTGTCCTACCTCCTTTCTTTAGTTTTCTCTTATTCAGTGCCTCTATGCATACACTAAAACAGAGTACAAACTCTTTAATCAAAGTTTCTGAAATGTGTGCTTTATCTCTACACCTCTCTATACTACCTTCTCTACTCGCAAAAAGGATGAAGACATCATTAACTTCTTTCTATATTTATGCAGTCGTGCTCTTACGTTCCTACATAAATTTAAATACATGAAAAAAAATACATCAGAATTATATAACATCCCAATTTTACACTACGGCCGCGGCGTGACGCCGCGCTAAATTTACCTAGTATGCTCTAGAGGGTGTGGAGCATGCTTCCGAGGAGTGTCCTCTTTTAAATGCTACAAAGCCACAAGTGGAGATATATGGCCATTCCCTTGATGACCTTACTTTCTTTACGATGCCTCTCACAGCTTCCTACCGGCCGAAGCATGAAATTACCCGGTTGGGTATGGTTACGGTCACTGGAGGTGAAATGTCTATTCCTCATATTTCCACGCAACTGCAACGCCTTGTGCCTGTTGAGCAAAATCAGTGGGGTGTACTTCAAATTGGACATAATGTGTTCAAAGTCATGTTCCCTTCAAAGGTTGAACTGGAGAGATTGAATTTTTTGGCACTTTCAAGGTTCCAAACAGCTCATGCGAGTTAACACTGGATGCATGGTTGGCAAAGAGTGTGCCTATGGTCCTGTTAACTAAAATTCGGATGCGAATGGAAGGCATTCCCTCTCATCACAAGGGGAACTTTTTAGCTCTTTGGGGACTTCGTACTTTGTTCGGAAAAACTATTAAGGTGGATATGGCCTACACTCAACAGCATGGGCTTCTTCAAATTTTAATAGGTTGTGTGGACCATCCAAAGATTCCAAAAGATCTACCTATTTTTATAAAATATGGTTTCTATGAGTTGTGCTTCACGGTGGAGGATGATAATGATTCGGAAGGAGTCGTTATTTTGCATGAGTCTATGCATGAGCTTCATAGGAATAAAATGGATGGAGTTATGTTTAAAATTGATTTCAAGAAAGATTATGATAAGGTGAAATGGAGCTTTCTGCAACAGGCCCTACGCATGAAAGGATTTGAGATCCTAAATGGTGTGATTGGGTAGCGCATTTTGTTCAGTGATGTAATGTTGGAATCCATGTAAATGAAGACCTTGGTCATTATTTTCAGACATCAAATGGATTAAGACAAGGAGATCCTTTCTCTCCGACCCTTTTTTAATATAGTTACGGATATGTTGGTTGTTCTTACTGCAAGGGCCAAAAAGGATGGTCAGGTTGGTGGACTTATACCCCATTTAATGGACGGTGGGGTATCCATCCTTCAATATGCAGACAATACAATTTTATTTCTGGAGCACTATCTTGAGAAGGCCGTTAACATGAAACTTATTCTATTTGAACAGTTATCTGGACTTAAGATTAATTTTCATAAGAGCAAACTATATTGTTGTGGCAAAGCTAAGGAGATACAGGATGAGTATCACCACATATTTGGATGTGAGGTCGGTACCTTACCTTTTAATTATTTAGGCATCCCTGTTCATTACCGAAAATTATTAAACGAAGAATGGAAACCCATTGAGAAATGTTTTGAGAAAAAACTGGGTTCTTGGGCTGAGAAGATGCTCTCATATGGAGATCGTTCTGTACTTACAAGTTTGCCTATGTTTTTTATGTCCCTTTTTTAAATTCCAAAGGGAGTTTGGAAAATATTAATTTTTTATCGCTCTCGTTTCTTTTGGCAAAGTGATCATCGTAAGAAAAAGCATTGTTTAACGAGATGGAATATCGCCTGTCAACCCAAATAAAGAACAAATGTCTGTTAAGCAAGTGGTTGTTTAAATTATTTCACGAAGAAGGAGTTTGGCAGGAGCTGCTGTCCAATATTGTATTTTTGTGGTAAACCGATGACGTGAACACATGTTCGTTAGGAGACCCCAAAAGTAAGGTATGATGTAATCTAGCAGAAGTTTTCCCTTGATTTCAAAACCAAAATTATCGAACCAGTAGGAATTCGACGAGCTTAAACACGGTGCCCAAACTACTATGGCGCTTGTAGCTTCGGCGCGAACCTGCACATAACACAATAAAACTACTTTGGCCCAACAAAACAGGAAGGTTGTCAATCTTCCTGGCTTGCTGAATACAAAAGATTAAACGTATGGTATGGAAAATAAATTTAAATGCAAAAATGAACAGTGAGCAAATGAGTGTAGAGCGTGGTGGAAACGGTGTTTTTATTAGTGTATGAGAAAGGACCGGGGTCCACAGTTTAGTAGAGGTGTCTCTCCAGAAACAGATAGATAACATGATGGGTAAAAAAATTACAGCTATACAATTGACAAATAGCAATGGCATGACAATGCAATATATGACAAGATAATGTTCATTGTAGTATTTATTGGGCATTACAACAAGATACATAGACAGCTTGCTAGCTGCATCTATGACTAATAATCCAAGTGCAAAATAACTTCCGTGTCTCGCGCAGGTATTAAGTTGCAAGCAACAGATTAACGCAACTTGCAAAGTATGTAATATAAACAATGCAAATGACATGTAGACATAGAAGACACTACTAGGAAATAGGCTATCAGTGGTGCACCACTTTTAGCTTTCTGTGGCGCATGGTGGATACGTCACAGAATGCTCGCCACTAAAATGTGTTTCTGTGGCGCATATCTATCTCACATTTCTGTGGCGCACCCACAAGATATGCGACACAGAATTCTTAATTTTTTTAACAAAATTCAAAAAAATTCAAAAAAAATCAGGAAAAAACGAAAAAAATGAAATAATTAGAAAAACCTAAATATTTGAATTTTTTGATTTTTTTAACCTATCTCAAATGATTACTTCCCGCTAGGTCACCCATCCTCAAATTGCTCCAACCCAAGCACGCTTAATCTATTCAGTTCAGCTACCCTTATGCTACTAAAGTTCTTATTGATATAAATATCATATCAACCCTCTTAAGCCTTGTATGTATATATATGTGTATAGATGTGTGTGTAGTTTATGTGTGGTATGTGTATATATGTGTTTTAAAATTTCGAAAACTTCAAAAGTTTCAAAAGGAAATTCAAAAGTTTCAAAAAATCCAAAAAAAAATCAAAAAATCTAACAAAATCCAAAAAATTCAAAAATTTAAGAAAAAATGTATTTTTTTAAATGACAAAAAAATTCAAAAAAATAAAAAATTCGAGTTTTTTTCCCTCTCATGCATGCCTACCCCCTGTGGATCGCCTTTTTTAGTTTTGTAGAAATAAAAGAAAATGATAAAATCTTTAAAAAATAAAATCCTTTGAGATGTAGTTTGGTTTTAGTGTCTAGTTGGTACATAAATTTTGAAATATGAATTTTGATCTTTTTTGTAAAAAAAAAGGAAAAGAATTAAAACGGACATAACTTTTGCATACGACGTCAAAAAATGCGTTTAATATATCAAAAAAAAACTCGAGAAAAATTGGAGCTCGATTTTTTTGGGTTTTTTGAATTTTTTGAAGTTTTTTAAAAATTTGAATTTCCTTTTGAAACTTTTGTGGCGCATATAGCAATATGCGCCACAGAAACGTGTATTAGCATTATGCGCCACAGAAATGTGTATTTCAGTGGCGCACATCCACATGCGGCACAGAAATGTGGATTTCTGTGGCGCATACTGTGGCACATGTGGTTTTCGTGCGCCACAGAATTTCAAATTTTCTGTGGCGCATGCAAAGATATGCGCCACAGAAATATTTCTGTGGCGCATGGCTATTTTGGTGCGCCACAAAAAGTAGTTCCATCTATAGCTGTTTTCTTACTAGTGAGAGTTGTTTTCTCCCTAGTGGCAACATTACATCCACAGTCTTTGTCGTTTCTGTCATCTTGAGTCCAAGCTACTGAAGACGTTGAACCAACTATCTAGCATAAATACCTCCTCTTGGAGACACTAGCATCTACTTGACCAAAGCATCTACTAGCATAGGAGAGCATGCAAGACATAAATAACACATATGCATATAGATAGATGAACAAAATTGATCATAACTTCACACTTCATCGGATCCCAGCAAATACAACACGTAGCATTACATAAAGATGATCTTGATCATGTTAGGCAGCTCACAAGATCTAAACATGATAGCACAAAGTGGAGAGACTACCAACTAGCTACTGCTATGGACCCGTAGTCCAATGGAGAACTACTCACGCATCAGTCCAGAGGCGGGCATGGTGGTGTAGAGCCCTCCGGTGATGATCTTCCCCTCCGGCAGTGTGCCGGGAAGAGTTGCAGAACCCTCCCGAACTACTGTTGACGACGACGGCGGCGACGGAACTTTTCTTGGAATTGTGTTTGGGTACTGATACGTCTCAAACGTATCTATAATTTTTGATGTTCCATGCATGTTTTATGTCAATTGACACATGTTTTATATACACTTTATATCATATTATGACATTTATTGGATTAACCTACTAATAGTTGGCAAAGTGCAAAATCTTCTTGTTTTTCTATTTGTTGTGTAGGAATTATCAAAAATACAACAGGAAACCATATTGGAGTCGAATTGGGACTTTCCTGAAATCTGTCTGGAAACGTTTTTCGAAGATGGTCACGTTTGGGCCCGAAGACGACGTCAAACGGAAACCTGACAGAAGACAAAGTTGCAGAGAATTTTCCGAGAATCGATCTAGACTTAAAATTCGCCCAATTCCGAGTCCGGACGGCCGAGATATTCCTGATTTACTGCAGCCCTAGATGGGATGACGAGAATCTGAAAGATTGTGACTTTATTGACTCCAACTCTTACCAAATTTGATGGATTCGGCCAAGACACGGATTGGAGCCTCATTATGGCTGAGAGGGGTTCCTAGGAAGCTTCTAGAGGTGCCCAAGAGCCCTTGGATCAAAGGGGCATTCATCCCATGGCCTAGATTGTATCTCCACCTCCATATAATGAAAACAAAACCCTATTTTCCAAGAGAGCCACCAAAAGCCACGAATTTTCCTCCTCTTGGCAGCCGCCAAGGAGGGGGAGGAGCTCCTCCATTGCTGCACCATCACCAAGGAAGAAGAAGGGGGGCCAAGGGCCGCCGCCCCCACTCCGGGATGCACCTCTTCATCAACCTCTCCATCAAGCTCCTCATCACCATGACCATGTGTGAGTAGTTTCCCTCGGGGCTGAGGGCTCGTACGGTAGCTATGTGGTTCATCTCTCTCTCCCATGATGTGATCTATATGTGATCATGAGATTTGTAATATAGTTGAATTCATAGATGCTACTCTTCATTATATTATGAATATGCTACTCAAGTGGTTTTATTAATGTAATCTCCGGAGTCACCTTTGTCCCATGGTGCGAAGTTGACAGTGCGCGTGCCGTGTGTGACTCTTTGGATTAAAGATTATGGGAATACTTGCCATGAGTTGTTCTTTGTGTTGGATGTCTCTGTGATATTGTGGTGTTTGTTTAGTACTACTTGGGGTGCTCAAGTTGACAGTGTGGGGTGCCCTCGGTTTGGAACACGGACTTTAGGGTGTGCTTTTATAGCCCTACGCAATGGATTGGTGTTCGTTATCCAACCGAAGGATAGTTCGGGTAGCATAGTGAAGAGAAAATATCTATGTATTCAATTATATTATTATTGTTGAGAGTGTCCACTAGTGAAAGTATGATCCCTACGCCTTATTTCCAAGCATTGAAACACCGTTTGCTCTCATTTTGTCTCATGTTTGCTTGCTGCCATTTTTATTTCAGATTGCAATTACCACTTATAATCATCCATATTACTTGCATTTCACTATCTCTTCGCCGAACTAGTGCACCTATATATCTGACAAGTGTATTAGGTGTGTTGGGGACACAAGAGACTTCTTGTATCTTAATTGCAGGGTTGCTTGAGAGGGATATCTTTGACCTCCACCTCCCTGAGTTCGATAAACCTTGGGTGATTCACTTAAGAGAAACTTGCTGCTGTTCTACAAACCTCTGCGCTTGAAGACCCAACACTGTCTACAAGTAGACATCAGGTACTTAGGGTTTTCTGGACGACAGGAATATATAGGCAAAGAGGCGGCGCTGGGGGCCACCTGAGGCGGCCAGACGACCTCTCGGCGCGGCCCCACCTTCTGCCGTGCCGAGGTGGCGTCTGGGCCCCTGGATCGCCTCCTTGGCTGCCCTTTGGACTCCGTCTTCATATCTTCGTAAAGAGACTAATGGGAGTTTCTCTATGAGAGAAATCGGATTCTTTTAGATGGAAATTGACACCATCTGGAAGTTTCTCGGTGAAGTCAATGTATGCTGATCTTATGCATGGGCATGCGCCTTTTTTGCATAAATATCTTTGAAAACGAAAAGTGGCTTTAAAAATCAAAAAAAAATTGGTTTCTTTACAGGAAAGTTTTGTTAACTAAATATAATCTAGACTGGAGACGTTGGACTGGGTGTAAACTGTGTGTTTTTATCATTCAGATGAGGTTGTTGATCTTTTGTTTTTATCTTGTCCGCAGCAAGACATATTTGGAGGTTAATTCATTTAACTGTTAATATCTCTCCACCAACTAGTATTGCTACTATATTTATTTGGTAATTATCTTTCTGGCGTAGATAAGAAAACTAAAACTTTTATTCGCAATTGCGCTTGTGCTTTTGTTTGGGCTATTTGGAACTGTCAGAATGATGTCATTTTTAACAAAGTTGGAGCTGCCCACTTTTTGCAGGTTGTTCACACAGCTACATATTGGATCCATATGTGTTCCTTCCTCCTACCACCAGAATAACAGGAACTTATGGATTCCGGATGTATTCGGTTAATGACGGCCGTTCGGGCTATTTTCAACCGGTGTGGCTTGCAGCATGCTAGACGGACTCAACATGTCTAGTTACTTGATTCTCTTTATGTTTCGTTGGTTGATACATGTAGCCACTTTGGCGGTTTCGTGAGCTATACTCTTACTTGATACTTGTTAATTTTTAACTTTAATAAAAATAAGGTTGTATGCATCCTCAAGATACAGACGTCGGGACTATTTTCCCATTTCAAGTGTAGACACCCGCTACCAAAAATAGTATTTGAAAATAAAAGTAAAATCAAACAAAAACTTCGATTGTACATCCGGAATTCTATGTTCGCACATAAAGTTTTACCAAAAAAATAGTTTTCTGGACATTGTCAAAAAAGACAAATTTCGGTGTTACAAAATGACTTTTCACCGGATATTTCATGTGTAACATAGAATGTCCGGATGTACACTTGAAATTTTTGTTTGTATTTTTCACATTTCAAACTTATAAATAGCACATTTTTCACAATGATTGCATCTAAACCTATAAGCCAAAACATCAAGTCTTTGTACAAAGACTTTCTTTTTCCATGCTCCGCTTCCCCACATTGCAGTTACTACTATTGACGTGGATTTTCGAAACTCAACTCCATATTTCACTTGCTATTGAGAGATTTCAATCTCAAGTGTTTATTACGGCGATGCTATCTTTTTTTCTTGATGATTTCCGACAACAGCACGACAAACGAGGCCGGAATGAACTAGATAATCTTCACCCCGCAGCCACCGCCAGCCGAACCGTCTGCGGCCACTGCACACAGCCGCCCCGCCATTCCCAAATCACGGCGTCCACTCTCCTCAAATCACGGCGTCCTCTGGTCCGCCGCCGCACCGGGCATCCCCTCAAAATCCTGCCCAACCCCCACACCAGATCTCGTCGCCGGCCGCACCTCCGCCCACCACTGTCCATTGCTCGCCCAATCTCGACGGCATATTCTCCGCCGCGGCTCCCTAGCGGTCGCGTTGTCGCCAGCGCCGTCTCAGGGAATGGGGGTGGGGTGGGTGCAAGAAAGAGTAGGTGTGGCAAAGGAAGGTGGAGAAGAACGTGGGGGAGAGAGGACGCGTTGCTCGCGCGCTCGTAGAATAGTAGTTTCGGTTTATTACATGCTCCTGTCCAAGCGGTTCAATCGCCATTTTCATATTGCGTACTAATACAACGTCTTTCGTTAAGATAAAGCATCACTAGCTAAGTAGTTATCAGCAGAAGACAGGGCAAATGAGGTGGAATTTAGACAGATTCAAAAGCAGGGGTGAGCTACTGCTGCACATACAAATTCAAGCTGCCATCACAGGACACACAAACTACTAAGCATGAGATTTGAATGTGTAGTCAGAATACGATGAATGTTACTCGAGCGAGCCAGATCAGCACAATTTTTTGTTTATCACTGTCTTCAGGGGCGGATACAGGGGGGACCAGCAGGGGCCCTGCCCCCCCCCCTAACACCATAGATTTCTTGCTAAAAAATTGTGAACAGTGTATAATTTAGAAAAATTGCTTTAACCGGCCCCCCTAATCTCCAAAATTAGTGAATCCTGCCTCCGCCCCTGACTGTCTTCAGAATATCATACAATCCAAAGGATGCGTAAACAACACGGCATTTGCATTGCTTAAACTGTCTCATTGTCTCATACATAATAACCTAGCCGCAGCTTCCATATGTGCTCAATGAAGGGGGTATCATGGTAACGCAGTAGTAACCAGAATGAAAGGATGTGAGCTGACTTCGAACAAAAGATTAGCTGATACCTCGTCTCAGTCGGTAGTCATCACCCTGCATCATAGGAATGACAGAATCATCAGCTAGTGATTCAAACTTCCAGAATTTCGTGAGCAACTGAGAGGAGCGATTGGTAAGGAGCTTTTAGACAGAAGTAAAGAAGATAAAACCCATATGCGTGCATGATCAAAAAAAAAAATCTTGAAAGAACAAGATTTTACTAATTCAATTGAACTTGTTTCTTTTAAGGATAAATTTAGTATTCTTTGAAGTTCAAAGAAATATTGAGAACTGTGTGTAGGTATACTACTCCAACTCTACAAACAAACTAGTAGGTAAGTAGCACAAAATTTCTTAGGTCTTCTAATGGCCAAATGGAAAAGATAATCTAAAAAAAAGCACTCTGGTTGTCGCGCTGCAGTTCTTAGAGTGAATATAATGACCTCACCCCAACCCAGCACCAAAACTGATCAAAGAAAGAAAAAAAGAAAAGAAGAATATCAAGGTAAATTTACGATGAGGTGGCTCATGGTTATTTTCAGTTATATTTACAGTAAATCTGTTGTGAGTCACATTGCATAACACCTAGCAATATTGGATCCCTTCATTCTAGTAGTTAAATCATAACAAGTGATATGATTTGTTTTCTTCAACAAATTAAGATGCATGCTTCACATAGATTTTACATATTATATCTATCTGCCCTCAATTCTCATGGCAAGTTAACAAAATGCAAGCATACGTGTTGATCATAAAAGCCAGGGCTAATATTCATACCGCAACCGAAAACCATGCTCACATAGAACTGCTACCATTATGCAGGTCACATGCAAATAAACCTCTTGTCCTTACATACTAATATGCTATTACATAAAAGTCAAGATCCTGATACCAAACATAAAAGTTGCGTCCATGAGGGTCCTCATTGGAGTATTTGTTCTGAAATATAGTATCCGGATTCCGGAAGCACACAAGCTAAGATATGTGTAGTTGCAAAGTTTCAAGAAAACATATGTAGTGAATTCCTAGAAGTTTGTGGGTAATATTTAGCTTCAACATAAACCAAGATCAAGGGGAATGCCCCTAAAACATAATACAATAAAAAAAGGTAAACAATGGAACATTATGATGCTATATAAAATTGTGCTACCAAAGTCACTTGAAAGGACCATAACTGAGGCGATATGGTGCAGCCATAATGGCATCAAACTTCATCGAATCATCCATGAAGTGCTTTCAGGTTGATGTACAAACCAATTGGTTATTATGATGCCATAATTGGCAAGTGTCACAGTGTGAAATACAGCAGATCAGGATAGGATGAGTGTCACAGTGTGAAATACAGCAGATCAGGATAGGATGATAAGAGCATGTGATTAGCTCTCTTACCACCAACATAATTAGGTATCTCTAACCAACCAGGAGTGGAAAAACTGTGATAAGAAACTACTAAACCAAACTCCTACATTGGAACGATAACCCATCATCTTTGCTGCTTTGTGCAAAATATTTTCGTAAGAAATCTAGAACATTTCAGGTCTTAAACTAATGGATACGCTTATGATTCTGGCACTATTAGGGCAGCCACAGCGTGTTCGTCGCCAAATCTGACATACACAGTTATTTGGCATCGGAGTGAAATATAGAACCACCTCCACAACGTAGCCAAATCTAAATTACTGTACTGCGGGCCCCAGCTCCGAATAAAACCATGTAAAAAAAGCCTTTTCTTTCCCAACCGAGCTCTCTCCTCACCCTTCTCTTTCTTCCCACCGCATGAGAGAGACAATTTTCTATTCCATCAACAAATTTAGCATCGGCGCACCGAGTTGCTCCGATTCCCTGTTTTGCAAATTTTAGAACTAGGCTCACAATGTATGTAACTAGTTCCAAAAGCCAAAATACCAAAATGGAACTAGATTTGGCACAACGTTGTGGCTGCTCTTAGCCTAATAAAGCTAAGGCACTTATACACATGCCACAGACACAAGCACGTAGAACAATTAATCTGAGCAAGTAAGCATTTTATCAAGCAACGTCAATGAACAAAAAATAGCACGAAGATGGAAAGAAGATCTTACAAATTACCGGAAGTCATCAAGCCATTACGCTTGAGCAATGAACGCAGGCGGCCATGCCAGGAAGTAGGCGCAGATGGGGTCCCGTATTCTTTGCCACCTTTCGTCGCCAGGCGCTCCAGCTTGCGGGTCTTCAGGTCGAACGAGTAGCACCCGTATCCCAACATCTGGATGGACAGCCTCCACTTCTGCCCCGCGTCGATGTCGGTGAGATAGATGCTCTGGATCCTGCTGATCATGTCCCTGGGCAGGCTCGGCACCGTGTCGTACACCTTGCGAAGATCCATCTTCCTCTCAAGAACCCACCCGTTGTCGCTACACCGCCCGGTCTCGCCACGCACCCATAGTTGCATCACCTGCTGCTCCACGGTCCCGATGCACATGTTGAATATATAAGCAATTTAGCTATTGATTTAATCCGCGAAAACAGTAAACAAATCATGACTAGAATAATAGTAATTAAACTAATCATGCGATCTACTAAAACAGTAGACAAACATATCGAATCTAGAGCAACTACTATAAACAGAAACTCTAGCAGTATCTCAAACAGGAAGATCAAGAAAACGTACGGTGCTGCAGCAGCGGCAGCGGCAGCAGCGGAACCGTTGGCGTCGCCCATGTCGTCGATGAAGAGATTGGCGATGTCGGGGAAGAAGTCGTCGTTGGGGAAGAACTCGATGCCAGTAGTCGCGTGAGTGCGCTCCCCAGAAATCTGATCGCCCCTCTCCCGTACAGTATCACAAGAGGCGGGGTTCCGGAGCCCTACTGTCCCTTCAACCGGTGCACGCCGAAAGACGGGATGGAGAAGACTTGGAAGACGGCGGCGCAAGGTTCTGGAACTGGGACGACGAACGACCATGTGTTGCGCGTATGTTAAAATTGGCTTGGTTCGGTTTTATATATTGCAGGTTGAGAGTCAAATCAGCCCTCATAAACACGTCCGTTTATGATTTAGAAACTGCCGTATTAAACACGTCCGTTTATGAATTAAAAACGGTCACAATAAACGTATTTGTGAATCAGAAATGGTTGTATTAACCGTGTCTGTTAATGAATTAGAAACGGCCGTAATAAACGTGACCGTTACTAATTAATCAACGACTCATTAATTTTCTCAATTAACAAAATATAATAATGTGTCAATGTGAATTTCTGAATTTATCTTGGTCTAGTAAATACTAGTAAATTCCAACAATCCACCACAAAGTCTCATTGGCTCATATGTCATCATTCAGTTCCAAAACATTGTTTTATATACCGGTACTCAGTGGAGACTTTTAAGTTGAACTTCCACTTAGAAACTTATGATACACTAGATCACAATTTGGATAGTGGACTATGCCTTAAACTACAAGTTTGCTGCGACTTAGTTTCACACAAGCCCTTGACCAATACTGAGCTGTCGCAAGGCTTTCCCGCGGGTGGAGCTTATGCGTCATACTCCAAGACCTTTCATAAGTTTATTAAAGAGCACCCAACTCTCACGGACTGCGACGTTTAACAGTCAGACTCATATAGGTGTATTTCTCAAGAGATGCTCTGCAGGACAACATCTCCGCTTATAAAAGTAAGCCACTTGGAATACATTAAGATAAATATCAACTTGCCATACAGAATAGAAGAGTATTGCATCTTCATGGTGTGGGAAATATAATATAAGGATATTCTCCTCTCAGCTGCCCAACAGCTTGTCTCTCACTTCTAATTCACGGGATCTCCGATCACATAGAGTAGGTTACCACTGTGGACAACTCATACCGTGGGTCTCAAACCCATCCCCCTCGATGCACTATCTATCACGTTACGTGGTAAACCCTTTATGAAGGGATCTGCCAAATTTTTGGACGTTTGGATATAATCCAACGCAATGACTCCGGAGTTCTTTAATTTTCGGACAGATTTCAATCTCCTCTTCACATGTCTTGATGACTTCATATTTTCCTTAGAACTTTTAATCTTGTGTATCACAGTTTGATTATCACAGTTCATAAGGATAGCGGGTATTGGTTTTTCAACCACAGGTAAGTCCATCAAAAGCTCTCGAAGCCACTCTGCTTCAACAGTGGTTGTGTCCAACGCTGTGAGTTCTGCTTCCATAGTTGACCTCGTTAAGATGGTCTGCTTGCAAGACTTCCAGGAAACAGCTCCACCACCGAGTGTAAACACATAACCACTCGTGACCTTAATCTCATCAGCATCAGATATCCAATTTGAATCACTATAACCCTCCAGTACCCTCGGGTATCCAGAGTAGTGAATTCCATAACACGCAGTGCCTTTTAAATAACGCATAACTCTCTCGAGCGCATGCCAATGATCATCTCCCGGATTAGAAACAAACCGGCTCAACTTGCTCACAGCAAAAGAGATGTCAGGTAGGGCTGGAATTAAAACTTGAAACTCGCGAGTTAAACGAGCAGCTCGAAACTCGGCTCGACTCGACTCGAACTCGTCGCTAAACGAGCCGAGCCGAGTTATCATTTTTTAGGGTAAATGAGTTCAATTTAAACGAGCCGAGTTTCGAGCTACTCGTTTAGCTCGTTTAACTCGGTAAAAAAAGTATCGTTACCTATATTCTTGTCTTTGTGAACAATTTTACCTAAATATTATAGTTTAACAACTAGATATTACTTGATAGTGTTATATTGTCATTTATTGTTTTGATAATTACATCATACATGCCCAAATAATTAGAAACAATTATATATAAAAGATATTATAATTCATGTTAACTGTTTTACCGAACTAAACGAGTTAAACGAGCAAACTCGCGAGTTTACCGAGCCGAGCCGAGTTCTAATTCTGGACTCGTTTGTTAAACGAGTCGAGCCGAGCTAACTCGTCAGTTGACCGAGCTTCAACGAGTCGAGCCGGCTCGGCTCGAATTCCAGGCCTAATGTCAGGCCTCGTGGCACAAGCCAAATACATAAGCGAGCCAATAATCTGAGAATATCTCAGTTGATCTCTAGCAGTCTGTTGATTCTTTCGAAGCAACACACTAGGATCATATGGTGTCGGAGAAGGCTTACAGTCGTCATACCCGAATCGACTCAAGACCTTTTCCACATAGTGAGACTGAAGCAGTGTAATCCCACCATCACCATCTCTCAGCAGCTTGATGTTCAAGATAACATCGGCTACTCCTAGATCCTTCATCTCAAAGCAACGAGATAAGAAATCCTTAACCTCCTTGATTAGATCAAGGTTGGTTCCAAAGATCAGTATGTCATCGACATACAGACAGAGAATAACTCCCTCGCCCCCACCATAGCGATAGTACACACATTTGTCAGATTCGTTTATAATGAAACCTGCAGCAGTTAAAGTTCTTTCAAACTTTTCGTGCCATTGCTTAGGAGCTTGCTTAAGGCCATATAAGGACTTCAACAACTTGCACACCTTTGCTTCCTGACCAGGTACTACAAAACCATCGGGCTGATCCATGTAAATTTCCTCGTCTAACTCTCCATTTAGGAAAGCTGTCTTCACGTCCATTTGATGAACGAGAAGCCCATGCGAGGCAGCCAATGAAAGTAGCACTCGAATCGTGGTCAGTCTAGCCACAGGTGAGTAAGTATCAAAGAAGTCTTCACCTTCTTTCTGGGTATAACCCTTGGCCACAAGCCGCGCCTTGTACTTCTCAATAGTACCATCAGGCCTAAGCTTTTTCTTGAACACCCACTTACATCCTACAGGTTTACACCCATAAGGACGATCAGTGACTTCCCAGGTTCCGTTAGCCAAGATGGAATCCATCTCGCTACGAACAGCTTCCTTCCAGTAGTCAGCATCAATAGATGCATAGGCTTCTGAAATGGTACTAGGGGTGTCATCAACAAGGTACACAATGAAATCATCACCAAAGGACTTTGCAGTCCTCTGTCTCTTGCTCCTAACAGGAGCTTCATTGTCATCCTCCACAGGGTTATCAGTGTGTTCTATCGAAATGGTAGGTTCAGGAATAACAGCTAATTCCTGACTAGATGTGCTAGGTATCTCCTGATTTGATGAGCTAGGCATACCCTTCATGGGAAAGATATCCTCAAAGAAAGTCGCATCCTTCGACTCCATAATCGTACCAACATGAACGTCGGATACCTCAGATTTGACTACCAAAAATCTATAACCAACGCTATGAAAAGCGTAGCCCAGAAGAACACAATCCACGGTTTTTGGTCCAAGCTTGCGCTTCTTGGGAATTGGAATATTGACTTTCGCCAAACAGCCCCAAGTACGTAAGTAAGAGAGTTTCAACTTTTTCCTTTCCCATTCCTCAAATGGAGAAACAGTTTTATCTTTTATGGGAACTCGGTTTAGGACATGACAAGCTGTCAATAGAGCCTCCCCCCACCATGCCTGAGACAGTCCCGAAGTGTCTAACATGGCGTTAACCAAATCAGTTAGAGTTCGGTTCTTTCTTTCAGCCACTCCATTTGACTGAGGCGAGTAGGGAGGCGTCCTCTCATGTATTATACCATGTTCCGCACAAAACGAATCAAATTCATTGGAAAAATATTCTCCACCACGATCAGACCTTAGCCTTTTAATCTTTCGATCAAGTTGGTTCTCTGCTTCAGCTTTATAGTTTTTGAAGTAGTTTAAAGCCTCATCTTTTGTTTTCAGAAAATACACATAACAATATCTAGTGGAGTCATCAATAAGCGTCATGAAATATTTCTTTCCGCCTTTTGTCAACACGCCATTCATCTCACAAAGATCTGAATGTATAAGTTCCAGTGGCGCCAAGTCTCTTGCCTCCGCAGCCGTATGAGACTTGCGAGGTTGCTTAGCTTGCACACACACTTGACACTTGGAACCTTTGACAGTAGTGAATTTCGGAATTAAATCCAAATTAGCTAGCCGCGTCATGCAACCAAAGTTAATATGACAAAGTCGTGAATGCCAAACATTATATTCAAATTCGTGACAAATATGATTAATAACTTTGGTGCAAATATCTGACAAAGATAGGCGGAACAAGCCTCCGCACTCATAGCCTTTACCAACAAATTGTCCATACTTAGATATTACAACTTTATTGGACTCGAAAACCAACTTATAACCATCTCGACACAGAAGAGATCCGCTAACGAGATTTTTATTGATGGAGGGCACATGATGAACGTTCTTCAGGCGCACGGTCTTCCCCGAAGTAAACTTCAGATCGACCGTACCAACACCACGAACAGAAGCATGTGAGTTGTTCCCCATCAGCACGGGAGAAGTCCCTGTGACCTGGTAAGAAGAAAACATGGAAGCATCAGCACAAACATGTACATTGGCACCAGTGTCAATCAACCATTCAGGAGAATGACAAACTGAAAGAATGGTAGGAAATATACCGTACCCAGATTCCTTCATCTCAGTGTCGCCGATGACAACATTGGCAGTCTTGCCGCTGTTCTCCGATGTGCGAAGCTCATGGCGGTTAGGACAGCGAGGTGCCCAGTGATTCGGATCACCGCAAACATGGCATGCTCCCTTCCTTGGCTTATTGTTGTTCTTCTTGAAGTTGGTAGACTGTGAAGGCTTGTGCCTATCGTCAGACTTGCCTTTACCCCCGATTTGTTCTTGTTAAACTTGGGCTTGTGGGGCGGCTGGTAATTCTTCTTCTGTACCACATGGGCACTAGAACCAGCCTCAGCAACTCGAGCACGTGTATCCTTTGCTCTCGCCTTCTCTTCAACATCAAGCGACCCAATGAGATCCGAAACGGAAAACTCTTGTCTCTTGTGTTTCAGAGAAGTAGCAAAGTTGCTCCACGAAGGTGGAAGCTTGGCGATAATGCCACCGGCAACAAACTTGTCCGGTAAATTACACTTAAAGTGCTCAAGTTCCTTAGCGAGTGACTGTATCTCATGAGCCTGCTGTACAACAGAGCGCTCATCAGTCATCTTGTAGTCATAGAATTGCTCCATGACGTACAGCTCGCTGCCAGCGTCCGAGGCACCAAACTTGGCCTCGAGCGCATCCCACATGTCCTTGCCGTTATCAAACGACATATACGAGTCCACAATGGAGTCGTCAAGAACACTCAGAAGGGCACCCTTGAAAAGGGTATCGAGCTTCTCAAAAGCTTCCAGTTGTTCAGCATTGAGATCGCCCTCAGGCTTGCCTTTGGTGGCAGCATAGCAGTTACTGTTTTGAAACCAGTAAACTGCTCTCATGCGCCACCGTTTATACTGTACCCCTTTGAAGGGAAACGGCCTCATAGACGCGAGAAAGCCAGGCGCAGCAAATTGCCTATAATCAGGTTTTTGGATTGTTGAATATATAAGCAATTTAGCTATTGATTTAATCCGCGAAAACAGTAAACAAATATGACTAGAATAATAGAATTAAACTAATCATGCGATCTACTAAAACAGTAGAAAACATACGAATCTAGAGCAACTACTACAAGCAGAAACTCTAGCAGTATCTAAACAGGAAGATCAAGAAGACGTACGGTGCAGCAGCAGCGCAGCAGCGGCGTTGGCGTCGCCCATGTCGTCGATGAAGAGATTGGCGATGTCGGGGAAGAAGTCGTCGTTGGGGAAGAACTCGATGCCAGTAGTCGCGCGAGTGCGCTCCCCAAAAACCTGATCGCCCCTCTCCCGTACAGGATCACAAGAGGCGGGGTTCCGGAGGCCTACTGTCCCTTCAACCGGTGCACGCCGGAAGACGGGATGGAGAAGACTTGGAAGACGGGGCGCAAGGTTTGGAACTGGGACGACGAGACCATGTGTTGCGCGTATGTTAAAATTGGCTTGGTTCGGTTTTATATATTGCAGGTTGGGAGTCAAAGCAGCCCTCATAAACACGTCCCTTTATGATTTAGAAACTACCGTATTAAACACGTCCGTTTATGAATTAAAAAAGTCACAATAAACGTGTTTGTGAATCAGAAACGGTTGTATTAACCTTGTCTGTTAATGAATTAGAAACGGCCGTAATAAACGTGACCGTTACTAATTAATCAATGACTCATTAATTTTCCCAATTAACAAAATATAATAATGTGCCAATGAGAATTTCTGAATTTATCTTGGGCTAGTAAATACTAGTAAATTCCAACAGCACGGCCGCCCGTCAGGCATCTCCCCGATGCGGAACTTGCAGCAGGTACCGTGCAGGCCGTCCGGCGCCAGCAGGTAGGAGAGTTGCAGCGTGGCGGGGTCCAGTACGAGCACGCGGCCGGAGTTGCAGATGTGCCAGTACATCTTCCCGGCAGCGTGTACGCAGCGGCTCTCGAACCAGTAGGGGTCGAAATCGACCAAGACATGGTTGGCCAGCGGGAGTGCGCACCAGCGGCACTGGTCGTTGTCGAAGGACGCGACCCAGACGCGCAGGTGTTCGCCGTCGATGGCGAAGCAGACGGCCTTGAAGCAAAGCTTGCTCGGGTGAGCGCGGGAGAGCAGGACGGAGCCGACGTAGTACCTGGAGCAGCGCCAGCGGTGGTCGTCGGGCACCGTGTCACGCGGCGGCGGTGGGAGAAGCACGCGGCGGTGGGTGGCCGGGTCGAGGACGAGAAGGCGGGGGTGGATCGCCTTGGGGAGCGACGCGGACGGCTCGAGAAGCAGGAGGCCTTGGTGGCAGTCAAAGAGCTCGTAGCGGGAGACGTCCGGGCGAAGTCCAGGGAGAGGCGCGGCGAGGAGGCGTTGAGGGGAACGAACACGGGCTCGTAGTAGGTTTTCCTGGGCTTCTCGAGGGCCGGCGGGAGAGAGGGTTTCTCTGGGTGGAAGAAGTAGCCGAGGAGTGGAGGGGCGCTGGGCAGGCAGCGTGCGGCGACGCGGAGCCAGCGGTGGCAGGCAAGGGCCGCACAGAGGAGGTCGGCGAGGGAGAGACGGCGTAGGATGTGGCGGAGGTCGTCCCCAGTGAGGACGTCGATCGCCGCCGCCTCCGGCTCCACCGAAGGTGGCGGCGGAACCGAGTTGGGCAAGCAGGAGGAAGGTAGAATTTTGGGCTTGGACTTGCCTCCACCTCTCTTCTTCCCAGTCTTCCGCGTCATTGGCGGCGGCGGTGGTGGTGGTGGAGGAGGAGGCTTTTGGAGGGGGAGCAGGTACTGACAGAAAAAGGAAGTTACGACGGGAGCAAATGACAGCCCGACCGGGTTGAGTTCCCCCGCTCACGCTGAGTTCGCTCAGCTATAGATTTGAAAATGTTTGAAATAAATTTAGAACGAGCTCTTTTTGAGAAAACTTCTGAATCAACTTCGATGGCCCGAGCATTTATCTATCATAATTTCTTGTGTTGTTTTACAGGATGCAAATAGACACGTCTTCATCTATCCTGATTTCGATTGATTTTATGTAAGTATATATGTCACAAAATTATGTACAGTAATTAATAGAAAAACAGCATTTCTAATTCTCAGCGAGCTGAGATTAAACTTAGTGCTCAGTGGAGTACTACGTCTTCATATTTGCATCGCTATTTGCACACCTATGAGGTGCAATGTAGATGGCATCAGGTGCAATTAATGTAAGATAGCATCTATCCTCGCTAGTCGACATTTATGAAGACAAACCCTAACCTTGGAGTTAACAAAAAATCTCACTCGCTACACAACACAAGAGAGTTGTACTAAGTATGTGGAGCGGGCATTTTCTCTGCTCCAAGCTCGTTTTGCAATTGTCCGATACGCTGCTAAAACAGCTAAATCAGACGTGGGAGGTAATGAATACTTGTGTTATCATGTCGTGGAGAGTGAACGATCAGCAGTTACCCTTTCAATGCATCTCCACCGGCGCTCTCCCCACCGGCCGTTCCCAATAGACGGTCCGAGTAGCTGATCAAGTTTTTTAAAAATTTAAAACGACGATATTTCATTAAATATTTCATATATTTTACATAATTTGACGGAAATTTAAACTAAAAAAAAACCTAGAAACCTGTGTAGAACCGGTCCCAGTTGAATGTCGTCACTGCGGCATCGATGTTGAAGCGGTAGCCTTCTACGACGCCTCCTCCAGCTCCTCCCTGACCTCAGAGGAAACCGCTCACCGTCCGTCAATGCTGCAATAGATACCGTTGACCGTCTAAATGTCACTGACGGGCCAGGGCCGTCCGTCAGATTCCGACGTGGCACGTGTTGCCGCGGTTGCCGGCGCTCCCAGTTGCCTCCCTAGGAGCAGGGCGCGAAGCAGGATTGTCGGACGCTGTATTGGGCCATCCAGCAACTTTCGCGTTATTGAGAGACCCGTTGAAAGTGATTTCGTGTCAGCACGCTCAACAGGCCTATTGGGAGCGATCATGGAGATCCTCTCACATAGTCATATCAGAACGTCATGGCCAAGTTTACTGAATTTTTCGCCATGGATAAAAAACAATCATGATGGAATGCTCCAAAATTGCGACCATTGATGACTGATGGCCAGAACTTGTTGAACTTGCTTGCCGCGCTCCTGTTGAACTTGATTGCCGCGCACCGTAGTTTGGCTTTGGCTGGGCTCTCCGTACCAGTCTCATAAACTCACAGCAGAATCCCCATCGTTCAACTCCGGTATCTCCGCAACGCAGAGCTTGCTTGCCGCGCTTGCCTGCCGTGTCAGTCCTACAGCGTGGAGACAAGAAAGCCTTCGGCTTTTCGCCAGAGTTTACACGAAAGAGGAAACTGGCTTCCTGGCTACAGCAAGTGCTCGTACGAAGACGAGACATGAGTAAAAATCCTCACATGCTCCGCTTCGCCTCTTCAGCTGTAAAAGTAACACTCACACCACCACCAGTCCACCACCAAGACCAAGGACAGGGGTTGAGAAACTACAATCGTTGCGCGTACAAGTTTTTTTTTTTGAAAGATCCAGCAACGCTGGCTTATCAATTATAGTAGATAGAATATGTACAGAGTGACCCTAGGGTCAAGGTTTAACCGAAAAGAAATTCAGAAAACCATAAAAGGTACAAAGGCAAGTAGCAGCGAGGATTCAGGGTGGCTCCCAGAGCAGTTTCCTTAGCTCCTTGGCACCTGCAAAAGCCCACTCGCGGGCCTCATCTCTGATGAATTGGGTGACTGTAGCCATTGGTCAGCATTGGTCTCGAAAAGTCCCGTTGTTTCTTTCGCGCCAAATAGAAGAGCATATCAGGATAAGCAAGCTTTGAACTCCACCCGGCCACTTAGCGTCAGTTGACGCGATCATCGCAAGCTATGCATCATAAGCCGTTGGTCATCACAAGACACACACACACATATTACCAAGCATGAGAGAAGAATGACATACTTTTTCCAAGGATACGTCCTGGGATGTTCATGGAAGAAGAGGAGAAGAATGTCATGCTCAAAAAGTGGTAATTTGTACTCGCAACAAGAGAACCGTTAAAGAGATAAGGAAAAGTTAACATCGCTGTCTTCGGAACATCATATAATCCAAAGGATGTTCTATTTAGATGATAATCCAAAGGGTGCCTAGATGTCATGGCGGCAACACTGCTTAAACTGTCTCATAAGTACATAGTAAAGTAGTCGGAGCATCCCCGAACGAAGCCGGACATCGCAGAAATGAAAGTCTGTGATCTGACTTCGAACAAACGATGTGTTCATACCTCACATCAGTAGTAGTTATCACCCACCACCCTGAATCATAGGAACGAAAGAATCATCAGCTAGTGATTATATTTTGTACAATTTTGTAAGCAAATGAGGGGGGCGATTGGCCAAATACTTCGTAGACAGAACATTAAATCCATGCATGTGCATTGTATTCAGAACTCTAAAATGCAACGGATGTGCACTCTTTCAACAACAACAAAAATTCTTAAAGGACAAAGATTGTACATTCAGATGACTGAGAAATAGTGAGAACTATGAAAATAGAAGCACCAAATGGGCTATTCCCTAAAATCCCAAGTTCCCAAACAAAGCACGGGAGCTGCCAACATCTACTGACTGCATGCAATGAACTACAAGGTACTTGACCAGTAATGAGATTTTGAAGAACGCACAAATACCATATGAACTACAAGGTACTTATCCGTCAGAGGTTTATCTGGCCTTCTGATGGCCAGATTGAGAAAAATAATCTTATAATCATAGTTTTATCCTTGTAACTTGTAAAGATAAGATAATGGAAACAAGAAACTGGTTGTGGTCTTGTGGCATAACTGAAGTTAAGAGTGAATATGATCTTCACCCAGCCCACCACCAAAGAAAAGTCCAAGAAAGTTAAAAAGAAGAGCATGGTGATGGTTATTTCCAGTCATTTTAACAACAAAATCTGTTCTATGGTACATTGCATAACAAATACCAATATTTGTCTCCATCTACTAGTAGTTAAAGACCATGACAATTGTTTTACGGGATTTAAATCTGTTTTGAGGGAAAGGACCATGACAATGACAAGTAAAAGATTTGTTTTCTTCAAATAAATTAAGACGCATACTTCAGATAGATTTTACATCCTATACCTTTTTTAATGGGGCATTATATCACCAAGCTGATAAAAATAAATAAACCCGGGATCTGCAACAACACCACAAAGCATCAAGGATGCACACACATAAAACAGGAGGCTAAAAAATAAGAAAAGCAACAAGGGCAACGCCCACAGTCGTTGTTTTTAAAAGCCACGTAGCGTCTCTTAGTTTCAAGGGGATGCTGCACATTCCACAACCATCAGCAAGAAGGAACGCCAGCCGGCATCATCTTGTGAACTGAACCACATCTTGATGACAAAGTCCCCAATCCAAGAATTCACCCGAAGACGAAGGGGTACACCGGATAGATCAGCCGCCAGACAGGAAGGTCGTGTTCCGCCGTGAAGCCGTCACCAGACAAATCGGCGACCAGATAGGACAGATCGGCCACCGGATAGATCAGCCGCTGGCTCATGAACATGTCCGCCGCACACGCCACCAGGATTTCAAGTCACTGCTCCACCCCGCAATACATCCGCCGATCACGCAAGAAGATGGCGCACCGCCACCCTCGGCCGGTGGCGTCCCCAACGGAGGTGAGGGGGAGGGCTCACCGGGTTGGTGCTGAAGGCACTGGGAGATTGCCCACCCATGTCACCAATGCGGACGATGCGAGGTATGTATGGTGTATGTTCTCATGGCAAAATTAACAAAAAAAAACAAGCATACACCACAGAGTGTCAAAAGACAGAGAAAATATTCATATTGCAACCATAAAACATGTTGTTCACATACATATAGGTACGTAATTACTACCATTCTGCAGATTTCATGCATATGAACCTCATGTCCCTACATACAAATATGCTATTACTTACTCCCTCTGTTTATAAATATAAGATGTTTTAGATATTTGGCATGGTGATTAGATACGGACCAAAATGAGTGAACATACATACTAAAACAAGTCTACATACATTAGAAACATGTGAATCTGGAAAAAGGCTCAAACATCTTATATTAAGAAACGGAGCGAGTATAAGTCAAAACTCTGATAGCAAATATAAAAGTTGCAATCATGCAAGAGCCTCACTGGAACATTGTTTTTCTGAGAATAGTATCCAGAAGCACAAGCTAAGATGTCCATTTGCAAACTTTCGACAAAACAAAGCAGACCCGTTGAATGACTAAAAATCTATGAATAACATTTACATTCAATTCAGTTTTGGCAATCAACCTTGGAATTCTAAAGGACTAAAGGTAAACTAAAAGTTATCTATGAGAACATTAAACAAGAACACGTGGAATGTGTGCTAAAACTCAATATAATCCAAAAGAAGTTGTGAAGGTAAATAAACGAACATTATGTTGGCATTGGTGCAAACTTTACTTCCCACGTGCTAAATAAAACCTGTGCTATGGAAGTCACCTGAAGAGATCATAATTCAAGGGATACCGTCAAACTTCATGCATATAGTGCTTTCAAGTTAATGTAAACATGAATTGCTGAATACAAGAGGCTGTAACAGGCAAGCTTCCGAAAGTGATCAGATCATGTGATTACCCTTCTACCGCCAGCATACATTATCACTAACCAACAAGAAGTGAGAAGGACAGTGTGGTAAGATAAGAACTGCTAAAACAAACTTCTAATTTGGAAAAGTAACTTCTCACTGCTTGCCGCTTTGTGCAGAAGCATATCGAAGAACTCTTTTTTCAAAACAAGGCCAAAGATTTGCCATTTCCATTAATTAAGAAGAGGTTGTTTAATTGCTAGCTAAGGGAATTTTGAAAAGGGTGCAATCTACCGGTGTTTAAAAGCTCAAATGCTTACCACTGGCCAATCCCAAATTTGACGCTTCTTCTTTGATCAAGGGTGGCTATATTTTGGAAAACACGCAGATTTCTCTTATTCCAAATCTCCCATGAGACAAGCATATTCGAAGAAACCCTTAGAACATTACAGATCCTAAAACCAATGGATTCGCTAATGCTTCCAACCCTATTACCCTAGTAAGCTGATGCACACACATATGAAAATTTGTCTGAGCAAGTAAGCATTTTATCAAGCAACATCACTGAACAAAAAAATTGATGAAGAGGGAACGAAGAACTTACAAATTACGGAAGGTCGTCAAGCCATTACGCTTGAGCAAGGAACGCAGGCGGCCATGCCAGGAAATAAGCGTAGATTGGGTCCCCGTACTCCATTCCACCTTTCATCACCAGGCGCTCCAGCTTGCGAGTCTTCAGATCGAACGAGTAGCGCCCATATCCAGACATCTGGATGAATATCTTCCCTGTGCGCCCAGCGTCGATGTCAGTGATCCAGATGCTCGCCATCCTGGCCCTCATGTCCCTGGGCAGGCCCGGCACCGTGTCGTACACCTTGTGAAGATTCATCTCCTTCTCCACATGCCATCCATTGTCGCTGCACCTGGTCTCCCCACGCACCCAGAGCTGCATCACCTGGTTCTCCACGGTCACAATGCAGAGCCGCCCGTCATCAGGCGTCTCCCCGACGCGGTACTTGCTGAAATGGTCCCCCAGCACGGATGGCGCTAGCAGGTAGGAGAACTGCAGCGTGGCAGGGTCCAGCGCCAGCACGCGGCCGGAGTTGCACATGTGCCAGTAGAGCTTCCCGGCGGCGTGGACGCAGCGGCCCTTGAGCCACCTGGGGTCGAAATCGACCTCGACCTCCATGTCCCGCGGGAGCGCGCGCCAGCGGCACTGGCCGTCGTCCACGGACGCGACCCAGGCGCGCGGGTGCCCGTCCTCGATTGCGAAGCAGACGGCCTCGAAGCAGAGCTTGCTCGGGTGCGCGCGGGAGAGAAGCGCGGAGCCGACGTAGTGCCTGGAGAGGCGCCAGCGGCGATCGTCTGGCACCGTGCGGCGCGGCGGCGGCGGGAGGAGCGCGTGGCCGGGTCAACGACGAGGAGGCGTGGGAGGGCCCCTTTGAGGGGCGACACGGTCGGCTCGAGAAGCAGGAGGCCCTGGTGGCAGTCGTAGAGCTTGAAGCGGGAGGCGTCCGGCGCGAAGTCGAGGCAGCTGCGCGGGGAGGAGGCGCCGAGGGGAGCGAACACGGCGTCGTAGTGGGTTCGCTCGATTTCCTTGATAGGCGGCGTGGGAGGGGTTTTGACGGGGTGGAAGAAGTAGCCGAGGAGGGGAGGGGCGCGGGGGAGGCAGCGGGCGGCGACGCGGCGCCAGCGGTGGCAGGCGAGGGCAGCGCGGAGGAGATCGACGAGGGGGAGACGGCGGAGAACGTTGAGGAGGACGGCCCCGGCGAGGACGTCGATCGCCTCCCCCGCCGCCTTAGGCTCCACCGGCCGTGGCGGCGGAACCGAGGTCGGCAAGGTAGAGGAAGGTAGGGTTTTTGTTTTGGGTTTGGGTTTGGGTTTGCTTCCCCCTTTCTTCTTCCCAGCTTTCCGCGCCATTGGCGGCGCCGCGGCGGTGGACGGTGGTGGTGGCGGAGGAGAGGCCGAGGAGGGTTCTGGAGAGGGAGTGGGTACTGACAGCCACGCCTCGAACCTCGATCTGGCTGTGAGCCTGTGATGGAGAAGAGTAAATTACAGAAAACTAGCACATTTGGGGCTCTGACAACGAGTCAGTACCACTCCTGGTGATTTTTGCACGTTAGTACCATCTCTGAGGCTAATCATCATAGACCGCGCAAATTGCTTGTTTTAGCCGTTCTGACAGGGCGGGGCCACTGTCAGTGATGACGTGGCGGAGACGGACGTGTGCTGCTGCCGTTTGGTTGAGTCAAACCAGCTCGGGGCACGGCCCGGTCGTCGACAGGCAGCTCATTCATCACTCCCAGCTCGCGCTCTCTCCTCCTTCGCCCTTCGCCGTTCGAGTCGCCGCCGCCGCGTATCTGCTGGTGCTGCCGCCGCCGGCGCCGCCGCCGTCGGGATGGTGAGCTGGAGCGACGGCGAAACGTCAAGCGATGGTCCATTAAGTGCAGAGGTAGGTCCTATTTTCTCCATTGGGTTAGGGTTAGGGTTCCGATTTGGGAATTTGGAAATTTCCTCGATTAGGCGTCGATTAAGCCTCGATTTGGTTGTCTCTTGGTGTATTGGTAGTTTCGAGAGGGGGGCTATTCCCGATTGCATTGAGGATCCAACGTGGTGCGGCATTGCTTTGAACACCACGTATGTGTGCTGCGTCCACAAGGAATTGCCGGAGAAACGTGTTGCTTATCAAGGGAGGAACACTGGGAGGCGTTTTCTGGCCTGCGCAGTTGAGAATGTAAGTGCTTGCAAGCTCTGTTTATTATAGTTCAGTAAGTTAGACATGTTAATATGTGGTGGTATATGTGGTAAATACATATTACTAAAATTTTGTGGATAAATACTGATGTTGTTCTTCCAATTAGATATGTTTAGGGTTGCAGTAATTTACCCTAAAAGTTAATAAGAGGATAAATAATGATGTTGTTTTGTTTTCGTGTGTTAGGAAGTACAAAATTGTGGTTTTGTTGAGTGGATAGACCCGGAATGGCCAGATTCACTCCAGTTCGCATTGCACCAGTTGTGGAGCAAGGTAGATGAGTTGACTGCTGTCAGATTGGAAGAGCAGCTTGATCATCATGTGGTGGTCGAGAAATTGGATGAAGAGAAGAAGAAATTGGAGAAGAAATACAGTGATTTAAAGGCAGAGGTGAACAAGATGTTGGAAGACAGTGCTAAGCAAGTTCAGATGGCAAACTATGCCAAACTCAAGGAAGAGGACAAGGAAGAAAGAAAATATGAAGCCAAACTCAAGCAGCTCAAGGAAGAGAGGGAAGAGATGGTGCTGGAGAACAAGAAGCTCAAGGAAGAGAGGGCAGAGATGGTGTTGGAGAACAAGGAGCTCAAGGAAGAGAGGGCAGAGATGGTGGAGGAGAACAAGAAGCTCAAGGAAGTGAGGGCACAGATGGTGGAGGAGGAGGAGAACAAGAAGCTCAAGGAAGTGAGGGCACAGATGGTGGAGGAGAACAAGAAGCTCAAGGAAGAGATGTTTGTGTTGAAGGAGGGGCTGGATGAGTTGGAGAAGAAAAGCCAAGTTGAAAAAGAAGAATGGAAGGGAGAAAAGAAGAAGCTGGAGCATGCGCTGTATGATCTTTTTATAGCTCATACTAGATGCATTTATGTAGTTGATAGTTGTTTAGAACTAGATGTAGGCCTCTTTGTTGTCGTCGACAAAATTCGTCGACCACAATTAGATGGTTAGAACTAGATATAGTTCTAAAGTTGTCGTCGACAAAATTCGTCGACGACAACTAGATGTAGGCCTCTTTGTTGTCGTCGACAAAATTCGTCGACGACAATTAGATGTTTAGAACTAGATATAGTTCTAAAGTTGTCGTCGACAAAATTCATCGACGACAACTAGATGTTTAGAACTAGATATAGTTCTAAAGTTGTCGTCGACAAAATTCATCGACGACAACTAGATGTACATCAGAACTAAACATACAAAATCATCACAGAAAGGTAAAATGCAGACAACAAGAATAGAAGATAAAATGCATCATTTAGTACTTCAAACTGCATTTAACCAGCAAGTTCTGAATTACAACTACTGCATCACCAAAAGAGCCACAGTTGTGGTAATCAGCAAGTTCTGAAATTTACAACACAACTGAAGGCTTTCACATCACCAAAATACCAGCAAGTTCTGGATTTTACATCACATATGCATGCCAAATTCAGCTGGAAGGCCCAGCATCTCCCTCATCATGACTTGGTTGGTAGCCACAGTTGAGGTAACTCCAGGTCCTGCTTTTTTTGTAGCTAGGCTCGTCTGGTTGTTCTCTGGCATAGTTGTGCACATATCTTGGGGCAGCAAAGGCTGTTCTTCCCTGAGCTGGTGGTGGAGCAGATCTTGCAGCGGCTGAACTTGTAGGAGGTGGTGTTGGAGCATATCTTGCAGAGGATGCTGCTGGTCTAGCTGATCTTGCAGGTGGTGCTGGTGGAGCTGAGCTTGTAGGAGGTGCTCGTGGAGCATATCTTCCACCTGATGGTGGAGCTGAGCTTGGAGGTGCTCGTGGAGCATATCTTCCACCTGATGGTGGAGCTGAGCTTGTAGGAGGTGCTGTTGGAGGAGGTGCTGTTGGAGGAGGTGCACCTTCCTCACCTCTGTTGGGCTGTGACAAAGCAGATGGGGACAATGATGTGTGAAGTACATAAATAACCAACTACTGAACATAAAACATAACAAGTTAGCTTACCAGATGGTTGTTTTTTCTCATAGCAAGGTCTGGCCTCAAAGTTTTTGTGCAGCTAGTGTATTTGTGACCCTGCAACTTGCAGTTAGAGCAGGTAATTGTTCCCATCCTTGAAGTATCTTTAGGTTTTGGCACCTCATACTTCCCCTTCCTTCTCTTCTCTTGATTTCTTCCTTTTTTGATGTCAAAGTAAGGTGGAATTATGTCAGGGCCACCTGTCTTAGCCCAGTCATGTTCCCCAGGAATAGGGTAAATCATAGGCTTGTAAGCTTCAATGTACATTGGTTTCTTGAAGAATGGGCTGACATAATCTTCTGGGCACTGCTTGGCTTTTATAATTGCACTGCAAGCATGGTTGCAAGGCAGCCCAGTGACTTGCCATCTCCTACAGCCACAAGTCCTTGCCACCAAATCAACAGAATGTATCTGGTCACCTTTTCCATTAGTCACTTGCCACAGATCAGTACCTGAAATCATGGGAGTGCAATGTCTGGAGTATTTCTTGGCCATTTCTAGCTGCTCACTGTGGTAAGGTGTGATCTCCCATCTAGCTCTTTCTCCACCCTGCCTCTTCTCAAATCCTCTTGTCATTAACTTGTTCTTTATGCCTTCAATCATTGTTCTGATTGGTTTCTTCCTAACATCCAATATATACCTGTTAAACACCTCACTAAGGTTGTTCACGACCAAGTCAGTCTTGCAGTTGGTGTCAAATGCATGCCTAGCCCATGTGTGGGCAGGGATGGCACTAAGCCACTTCCAGGCTTCCTCACTCTCTAACTTCAAATTATCCATTGCTTTATCAAACTGGTCCTTATGATAAGCATAGCTTGCATCATCCATGCACTTCTTGAGATCTTCCCCTCTGAACCCAGCAGTTTGAAAATTTGCGTAAATATGCCGTAAGCAAAATCTGACAGGGCTGGTTGGAAATACTTGGCTCACAGCTTTAATAAGCCCCTGCATGTAGCACACATACACATTTAGAATGTCTACATATGTCGACGACAACTAGATGTTTACAAGTAGATGTTTTTAAATGTAGTTGAAAGTTGTCGTCGACAAATTCGTCGACGACAACTAGATGTCTACTTGTATGTCGACGACAACTAGATGTTTACAAGTAGATGTTTTTAAATGTAGTTCAAAGTTGTCGTCGACATAATTCGTCGACGACAACTAGATGTCTACTTGATGTTTTTAAATGTAGTTGAAAGTTTACTACCCTACATGGCTGACAGAATAGATACATACAAGCAAATACATAGTTACTAACCTTCTGTCTGTCAGACATGATAGTATAAGTACCAAACTGGCCTTCTGTTCCACCCAAGGCATATTTCAGCTGAGTCAAAAACCAGGCCCAATTGGCTGTGTCCTCTTTGGGAACAATTGCAAAGGCAATAGGGTACATGTTGTTGTTTCCATCTCTGCCTGTTGCAGCTAGAATTTGCGCACCAGTGCAAAGCTTGATAAAGCATCCATCCAAGCCTGCAAATTTAAAACCAAGTTAGGAAAAATATGAATGAAAGACAACAAACAATCCAGTTAACATGAATGAAACAATAACAATAACAGAAAAAATAACAGACAATCTCACCTATGAATGGCCTGCATCCTTTGAGAAATCCCTCTCTTGGACCATTGATACAGAAAAATAAGCCATGGAAAGTGGGGCCAGGCTGAGGGTTCTCAACAGTAGGGGTTGGGGTCACTGTTGCCACAATTACCCTACTTCAAGGGTTAGTATCAATCACTGTATGTGCAAAATTTCTTAGCCTATGATACTGCCTCCTGTGATCACCTAAAACATCATCAAGAGCCAAATTCTTTGCCCTGTATGCCATCATCTTAGGCACCTCAATACCATATTGTTTCCTAGCAAGGTCTATGAGGGACTGAATGTTTGTATGTGGATCTGATCTGAACATACCCTCATAGTGTTCAGCCAACCATTTGGCACTGACCCTTGTACTCTCGGTTGTTGTGTTACAGGTGTGCTGCAGAACCATCTTCCGAATGCAAACTGTTTTCTCTCCTTTAATCTCAGATGCAATCATATGGAAAGGACAGTTCTCATGGATGCAGTGAACAGTTACCCTGACATTTGAGTTCCTGTGATACTCATAGTTTCTGCTTTGTGCAATGTGCAGATTGATAAGTGCCTCTCTGAATTGTTGTGCATTTGTGAAGCACATCTTCAAGCACAGTTGCTCATGTGGGTTCAGCCTCCTCTCATCATACCACATCCTTGGTTCCATTTTCTTTGCTCTGCTCTTTCTTCCCCCTTTTGGTGGCACCATTGACAATGGTTGGAAACCATCATCATCACTATCAGACAGAAAACCAGGGTTCCTTTCTTCATCTGATGATGGTATGTAGTCAACATATTCTTGAACTGGCACACTGGAATGAGACCTCACAGTGGGACCTTTTCTAACACGCTTCTTTCTCTTCTTCTCAGGTACAGATGCTGGTACAGGGGCTGCTGCAGGGGCAACTACAGGCTCTGCATCTAGGGCTGGATTATCTTCTGTGACAAAGAGATCTTCAATGTCAGTATCACCTTCACAATGCAGAAGTAGATCTTCTCTCAACTTCCTCCTCTCCTCAAATATCTCTGCAAATTCGGCTTCTTCCTTTCTCATCATTGCTTCCATTGCATCAAAGTCTGCCTCTCCCATGGAAAAATATCCAGCAGCTGCTTCATCAGCAGAGCTCACATCTTGTACTTCCTGTACCTCAACTGCCTTGCCCTTCTGAGCAGCCCAATTAGTACTTTCTTGAGTGGAAACATAAGGATTTGTGCTGTAAAATCCACTCTGACTTGCAATGACTGAACCTTTATCGTCAACAACATAAACAGGAGGAGGACTCAAGTCATAAACAACAGGCTCTGCATAACTAACTAGGGATCTTGCAGCACCAGCTCTTGCAGCAACAGCATTCTTTTTTGCCTTCTGAACAGCAGGCCTGCCCCTCTTCACAGTCAAGTTTAGTACCTTTGTAGACTGAAAAAAATCGAGCAATTCATAGATTTTTGCATTGTTCTCAACCAGTTCCATTCCCTTCCCCTTTCTGCAGTAAATTGAATCCATAATACCATACCCCTGTGTCTCCATGATTGCAACAATATGCATATAAGTAACATCATCTCGTGCTATTTTTCTCTCAATGTTGTCTAGCCCATCAAAATGAATCCTGACATCCCAGACCTCGGGATCCAAGCTACATAGCAATTGAAAACACCAAATTCAGTAAACCCTAACCCTAAATCCCCAAATTGCTAAGTTACAGTAAACCCTAACCCTAAATCGAGAGGATAGAAGAACTTACTCCACTCCGCCGAGCCCGTATGTCCACTGGTGGCTCGTATCCGGATTGGCGACCCACACCTCCGCAAGCCGTAATGCCGCCGCCGACGGCCGCCGCACTGGCCACAACTCATCCAGCTCGTCGACCACGCCAGCAGGTCCAGTGCTCGCGTCGCAGGCAACCGCAATACTCCCGCCGCCGTGTCTGCTTCCATCCCCTCCGCCTTGACCGCCCTCACTCCCGCCGCCTCCGCCGCCGTCGTCCATCTCCGCGCGGGAACAGAGGAGAGAGGTCTGGCTCGAGCTCGTCTATGTCTGGTTCCGACCGGCCTGGTCGGGGCTCGTACTTGACCAGCGCGGTCCTAACGGAGGGCTAACGTCCGTCTCCGCCACGTCATCACTGACAGTGGCCCCGCCCTGTCAGAACGGCTAAGACAAGCAGTTTGCGCGGTCTGTGATGATTAGCCTCAGAGATGGTACTGACGTGCAAAAATCACCAGGAGTGGTACTGACTCGTTGTCAGAGCCCCAAATGTGGTAGGTTTTTGTAATTTTCTCGATGGAGAAGGAAGAGGACAAGTGGTACGACGGGGGGAAAATCGGAACGATGGTTCCCCTCCCCGCTCCACAGTGAGTTCGCCCAGCTATAGATTTGGAATTGTTCGAAATGATTTCGGAATGAACTTTTTTTTAAGAAAAAAATTCAGTGAATTTTGATGGCGCGTGCAGTGTGAATCTGTGAGTTTTGGTAAAAATATGACTATTTCCGTGATGCTCATAGAAAATTTGTTAAGGTTACACAGTTTATTTTAAATGGTCCTCCTTTCTTGATTTATTTGTAAAGAATCCAATTTTTTTAGAAAAAGAGTATATATTAATATCGCGAAGATACCAATTACACCCAGCCTCTGCAACAACGTAATAACCGAAGATATTACGGATGCACACAGCCGATAAGACAATAAAAAGAAAATCTAAAAAAGAAAAGTCTCGCTACAGAGTTATAGTCCTTGTAGCAGCAGCACAACCACCACCAAAACAACACCCGATGTCCAATCTCTCCAAAAGCAACGTCTTCAAGAAGGAAACAGTGCACAAGCGCCGTCGTCATCTGATCGAGATCTTGGGTTTTCACCTTGAAGATAGTCTCCGCTCTCAAAACAATGTCTTCAACAAAGTCATTGCCAGACACAACCAATTAAGGTCAGACCTTGGATTTTTATCCTGAAAGGTAGAACTTTGAACTTCACCTGTGATGTCGCCCCCACTTCCATACCGCTGCATACGAGTCCTGAAGCTCCAAGCAAGTTCCTCATCGCCACCAAGAGTCAAATCACCGTTCCTAATCCTCCGTTCTCGGCTTTCATGACATTCTCCGCCTCTGACTTCATCCAAGATGGCAACAGATAGCAAATCTTCATACCGCTTGCTCCTTAACGGAGAATCGTGGGCACGACCGGATCCCACCCGATCCAGCAATTTCCAGGCATAACCGCTCATGGAAGTTCGCCGGCGGAGCCTTCCGAAACTCGCCACACCGGCCAGATCAAGGAGGACTGGCGTCTGGCAGATCGTCGTCTTGTTGCCAGATGAACCCTAGGACCGCACCCTTATTCGAACACACCAGCAGGCCGCCACGCCGCCGGATGGAGCAGCCAAGGGGGAGGTAACCGCAGCACATCCAACCACACTCCATGGCAGGACATGGCGTCACGCAGACCAGACGTCATCACGATCTGGTCGCCGCTGTCCCGTGTCGCCGGCGTCTAGGAACAACATGTCTGGAGCAGCAAGCAAGCAACAACTTGCACGTCCGTGGATGCATCCCGCCGCATGCACGCGGGCCGCTGGGTGTGTGCACGCACATGATCTGCTCACGGCCGCCGGCCGGATTAGATCAGAGACGAGGGGAACTTGTTGCAATTGGCACAAACGGCACTAGATGCAACCTGCCCCGTGCACGCCCAGGCCCCAGCTCGCCCGGACATGATCTGCCAATAGCCGTCGGCCGGATTGGATAGACGGGCAGCCCAGATCTAGACCCAACCGACCATCGCCGCCGTCAAAGATGCGCCGGAGCACCGCGCCGACCTCCGCCCTCCATGCCGCTCCGGCATTAAGGCCCCAGCCGTACGGCCGCGCCTCCAAGTGCCGCCTCCTACGCCCCGCCGCCACCCTCGGGACGCAACCGCGACACCCTCTCCTCCCCTCCAACAACTGTCGAGAGGGGGGGCCGGTCACCGCCGCCGGTGACCGGTGACGGCGCCGGCCAAGATCGGTCGAGAAGGGGGAGGGTCTGACGGCGGCTCAAAGCGCCTCCGGAGTCGCCCGGGTGGGGGGTGGCTCGGGAGGTTAGATGAAAATAGAGGTAAAGAATCCAAATAAATACGTACATTCTAATTCTTGAATTTTATGTTTTGCATGTACGGTAAAAAATTCACCCCGGTTCTCAAAGACCCATACCTACTTCTATAGGCCATTATCCCAACTTTCAAAAGCCTTCCAAGTTCCAATTCATATTTCTTACTGAAACATACTAGAACTTTATGAAATGAGCACTGCTATATATACGACGAAATTCATACGACACTCGTACGACATTGACTTATCGAAGGACTCTGCTTATGTGCTACCCAAAATCCAAGCGCTGGACTATTTTGAACGGCCTTGTGGACGCAGAGACGCGGCTCGGGGGCAGCCTCTTCGTCAAGTACTACGTCCCGACCGTCGGCCGGCTGCGGCAGGAAGCGGATCCCGTGCGGCAGCGCCGCCGCCGGAGGAGACGTGTTCTCGGGCGAGCTGATGCACTTCCAACCAGTGGGCAACGGCGGCGTCGCCGTCGCCGTTGCCTCGCCGGGCAAGGTCGTCAAGTTTTCTTGGAACGGGTCCAGAGTATTATGGGCCTCGGTTTGAGCTGGACCTTGGTCACGGGATTGCGAAATTGGCACGATATTGTAAGTGTCGTCCAGGTATCTGACATCTATTAAATCTCAATGCGAAGATTTATATTATGGGCTACACAAAAATGACAATTTTTTAAAATATTTAGAGATTTGAAAATGTGTACTCAGATCCATACAATTGTCATTTTTGTGTAGCTCAGAATATATAGTATTTCAAACTCAAAATTTACATTTTTATGGGATACATCATTAACAACGTGCATGATTTTCTTTTCCTTTTAAAAACTTGTAAGCATGATTTTTTAAATTTTCTAAATGAAGGGAGCACAGGAGCTCTGGAGCAAGAAATCTCCACTCCTGAAATAGTATCTAACATGATTTTTCTTGACTTCTACCGAATTTCGTACGAATCAAAGATTTATGAGCCTATAACTACTTCCATGGCTAACATAGCCAAATATCTCAATCAAAGCAACAAAGATTTCGGCCAAATTCCCTCCCCGCGTGCCATTATCCTTTTTACATCAAGAATGACATTATATGTGTAGAAAGCCACCGAGGCGTGGGATGAGACAAATTCATTTCGAGCAGCATGCCAATGACTGCAACGGGTGGATGTGAATACATAAGATCGATTTTGGGATTAAGAAGAGGAATGTAGTACATTATCAATCTTAATTTCACTAATTTCCACAAAGTACTTTAGATATATGTGTTCTTTTGTTTTATTTGGTTATGGTTTTGAAGATTTCGGTGTACCCCCTTTCTCAAATTTTCAAAGGGTGGTAAATTTTGCTAACCTTTTTTTTTCATATTGACTCTTAGACACTTTGTGGATGGTATATAATGTGTAATTAAAAACGTTCATGAATTGACTAAAACTCCCATAGTTCGATGTGATTTGAGATTCATGTGTCCTTAACTACAACTTATCTGCATAAATTGCTCTCTATTTCCCTTAGATTAAGGTTTTCAGTTGCCAAGGTGTCAGATATGTCGGGTGGTGCGACTTGTGAGGGTGGGGTGGCAATGACAACTGAGTGGTGTGGAGGAACTATGGTAGAAAAGAAACAAGAGATCTCTAGTATGCTACGTCCAACGTGGGAGATGTGGGGCATGCGAGAGTTGGTGCGATCATCTATAGTGATGATATTTAGGATATACATGTTAGATTGAACGGAACACAAGAAATACACTGAAAACTCCGAAGAAGCCAAGATGATGATTTCCATGAAGGGCACCTCACTTTTTCTTTGATGTCTCAAAAAGAGCTTCAAGCACTCATAAATTTCTTCTCCTGGAGCACAGATATATTCCCAACATTTGACTGGAAAAGGGCAACTCTGGAAAAGATGAACTAGGGTCTCCTCTTGAGATCACTAAAGGGCTGTATAAAGTTATAGCTTTTTAATGGGGAAAAAAACCAATAGTAAATTTTTGATGTTCGGTCTATCGTGCAAGAGCAACCAGAAAAATACTATGTTTAGGTTGGCAAAAGCTTTTCCAAAGTCACTTGAAGTGTGGGGGTGCTGGCTGAAACCCAATCAGAACTTTATATGCCCTCGGAGAAGAAATGTGCTGATTACCCCAAATATAACTCCATGTATCAGTAGATCATTCCTAAATTAATGAATTTTCCTGATCCCAAGGCCAATCGGAGACTTGCAAACATTGTCCATGGCAGCAGGTACAATTTCATTAAATTTCCAGAAGTTGCCAATATTTCATGCCATAAATTTTACCAATGCCATGAAAATAAATAAATGTTGTTATGAAATTGACTTGTTAATGGTAGGGCTTGAAGTGGTATACAGATACAAGGCAGGGTTGCTACCAAACAGCTATCCATAGAATTAGATTGTTGTTGAAATAAGCCGACAGGATCACATACGTTGTTTGTGCAAAATCTTGTTAGGCGTTATTCAAAGGGTCCTGGAGACTGTTGCTGGTGGTGGTATAGTTGGGACTCTGGACTCGAGCTGCATCTGAAATGCCAATTACGAAGTGGAACATTAAGGTTCCAGTAACTGAACGAGATCATGCACGGAATTTGTATAAAGATCTGGATGGATGGTATTTGAAGCATTCTGGAGTTCTGGTAAGGTAGTCACGCCTGCAATTGTGACATAAATCCAGGTGGGTTTGATAACTTGACTGAACACGAGGAAGAGCTTGTCCAGAACATATGAAAAAGAGCACAAGTTTCTCACCGGACATAACAAGGAGTGTCTTGCATCCAGTATTCTGGCCAAATAGTATGTCTGTGTCTAGTCTATCCCCAACCATGCACATTCTTGATGTCTCCAAATTGTAGCTGCAGCAGTAGAAACAACGAGGACTTTAGGGTAAGTTTTAAAGAGAATTATTGATAAACCAATATAAGAGTGTAAATGTGATGTCATCATATCACTTCTCACACACACAGAAATGTTTAGCAAGATGAGGATAAGCATGGCGGAACAATTGGACAGATAATGATAATATTCCTTCTTTATTTTATTTCTACTTACTGTGCTGTACAACGTAATGATGATGAAAAGCTTAATAATCAATAGATGCATACTTCAGAACATTGTGAAGCTTGCTGTATGCCTGTATTGATGCAACTGTGCAATAAACTGCACTGTAAGGAGAAAATTCAGAAACTCATGCACTGCTACGAACTGACAAAATGAAGAGTTGCGACGACCCAACGACCTAAACCTCCCTCCTGTCCCTCCATCGGGAGAAATAAATTCATGCAAGCCAAATGAGGGTTACTCACAACAGCTGACCAAACATCTTTGGTTTGGAGCTCATGCAATCTGTCGATTATGAGTTTTGCAGAACAGGGGGGTTGGCATGAACTCATGTGTAAACTTACTTCCAATGGAAGTATGGAACCCCAAATGCGTCAGTATGATATCTAAGATTCAAGAAACCTTCCGTAAATGTGTATAAAAATTCTAATGTTTCAACATAACAAATAGCTTTAAAAAAAATGTGCACACTAAGAGTTCATGTCAACCCTCTCCATTCATGTAAAATTCTCAATCTACGGACTGCATGAGCTCCAAACAATACCTCAGATATGTTCAGGCGATTTGTTGTGTCAAACTCATTAGCTTACATGGATTTATTTATCTAAATCTGGCAGTATTACCTACTCCTTCCATTCCAAAATGCAAGGCAGTCGCGTCCCAGGATTTAAGTTTGACCGACTATTATACTAATAAATGTGAATGACATAATTGGAAAAATTCTTTTGACACAAATCCAATTATACTATTATTGTGTCACATAACTCAATTTTTATATTAGTCTATTTTTTAGGAAATTATTTGTCTACTTGTTGGTCAAACTTAACCATGAGATGTGTAGGCTCCACTGGCGGAGCTACAGCTAGCTACCCGGGTGCACAGGACACCGGGTAGGGAAAAAATTCTTTGTAAAACAGCACATTCTCACCATATGTGCACCCCTGAAACGATGAATTTTATCTGGTTTGGCACCCGTATGCACCCTGGTGTTAAATGCTCTAGCTCCGCCACTGGTAGGCTCCTTACCTTTATGAATGGGGCAGTACTTCTTTACAAGTGTACATGAATAATCTCATGGATGTTTTCATGATTTCCATATTTAACAACACACTTTTTTGACGATAAATAAATGTTATTTTTCTTATGTGTGCACTTTGCAAACCTTTTCAACAGGAAGTCCATCAAAAAGCTTGAAGGTTTTCCAACAACAATGGGCTCTTTCTGCACCGAGCAACTTACTGCAGCAACCATAGTTCCAGCTCCTGTAACTTTAAGTAATCAGGAAATGAACCAGTACATATAGAAGCACAAGAAGTAAATAATTAACATTTTCGAATAGCGAAACCTGGCCATTCTTGGGCGGATGTCATATGGCCAGTAGGATCACGGTTGGTCGCGATGAAAAGGCAGCCTGGATTCTCACGAATACACAAGCTTGCATACCTGCAAGAACATCATTATGTTTGAACTTTACAGAAAGACTTAAAAATTAAAACGACAAAGGAATATTATTGAATAATGTGATGTTACAACTTGGATTAGAAATTTTAAATTTAATCTTAGGTTTACTCTTGCCAACAATAATGGAAAGCTGGACCTGTGATAACAAGGTGTATAAAACCTACTATCTATAGAATTGCTTGGTTAGGGCATGTTATAATTAAAACTTCTGAAGAACTTATCTTAAATATGCTCTTAATAAGGTCGCAAACATCTACTAACAAACTGCATCAGACAGGCAGCAAAATTAATGAAAAAAAACTGGATTGAAGAAGACAGAAACTACTGATTCCAAAGAGAAAAGACACAAAAAAATTACAGAACTTGTGAAGGTAGGCTTCTGGTTCATATATACATGTGGTGTCCCAAATAAAGGGAGGATGGAAACCTGAACTATCAGTTGCATAGGACAACTTTGGTGTATCCAGCACAAAAGGAATGATAAGAAGAAGATTCGTGGCCCTAATGGACTTGAATGTAGTTTATTTCTTTTCCATTTTACCAGCAGTGAGGTGCCGCAGTAAAACTTTATAAAGAATAGAGCCCTTGCAATTGGCATAAGATATAAGAAACTTACCGCTGTCACTCATGAAATGATTGATCGGCTTTGCCGAAAAGAAAGAATGTGGTCCTAATGGGACTAAATATAGTTCATTTATTTTCAATTTTATCAGAAGAGAGGTGTCACAGCAAAATCTACTGAGAAAATCAGAGGCAATGCAATAACAAGATTTACAGCTACCCCTCATAACAAGATTGATCTACTAAAGAAACAACAAGATAAGAAGCCTTACTGCATTTTGTAATAGTTGAAGTACTGATCAAGTCCAACAATGACAGCTCCAACCTGGAAGAGATATGGCATTTGTCTTAGACGACAAAGGTTTTATTTTGAACTAAAGGTGGTCAAGAGATTAAATTCGATAAGCAGGTTTGGCGTACACTTTTGTCATGGTCAAAGTAGAAGTTCGCTTCCAACATTATGTTTTTCTTGCCATCCTCCTGCCAAAAACACCATTAGTTGAACGAAGGTAAAACAGAGGTAACATATCTGTGGAAGAGGAAATTCTGCTTTCAAGCATTCGGCATGCACCCATTATGATTTATGATGGATATGAGGAATTCAATATATCACAGCACCCAAGTTTTGATTGGTTGTATGATTTGAAACACTACTCTTGTTTTCCAACTGTGGCTGTTATAAACTACATGATCTGTGAGAACTACTTTATTTCACATAACGTAGGTAACTCGTCCAAAATGACTGTTGCTTTTGATATGAAAACCGCAGTAAGGTGCGTCCCTTAAAGTGGCCAATCAGTTAGCGTATATCACATGCGAGACTTATATTTCTACTCTCTCTCTTTTCACAATATATTTATTCCATAAGAAAATAGAGAATTACTGTGCATCAACGTGTAGGAAACAGTCACACATGAACAACTGTCCATTTGTATGTATGAACAACAGGAACAATTTTACCACTCCAACATCAAAAATATTAGAAGTTATATCAATGCATCCTTAATTCATTAAGGAAGATCAAGATACAAGCAACAGACCAACAGTGAGAAGTTGCATTAAACTTTGAATAACTAGCATTGCTTAGGTGTATCAAGAAAAATAGAAGATCATAGTGAAACTAGAGGACCCCCACCCACAAACTTACCAATGGATGAAAATGGAAAACAGATGGTCAGGGAGCATGAAACTGTGGGAAGACTAAGCATGCCATACATACCGGACCACCAAAACATTCAAAACCAGCTAACTTGAGCTCGTCCAAAATGCCATCCTCGCCAACAACATAAACCTACAAGATGAATTTTCAACAGTAATCAGTATTTATTTGTGGAAAGCAAGGCATGGACTTCTTGAATACAACACTTTGCAGCAAAGAGCATAGAATAAATAGCAGTTAAGTAAAATTTCCGCATATGTGAAGACAGGTATCAGAGAAAAAAATAAAAAACACAAGGAAACGGTGCAATGAACTATAGATCCAAGCAAAACTCAGTTCACAATACTGGGTAGGGTTGGACTAATACATGAATCTGGTGAAGCTTCTTAATGTTGTGCTATGATAAATGATGTTCTTGTTAGAATTATTATGGAAAACTCATGAAATGATTATCAACTCTTAAACATATAGGATCGAAATATATTTATCAATGAAATCAGATGTAGTCAAGAGCTATAGAGTGTCTGTAAAGGGTAAAGGCAACCTCGATCTCTTATTTAAATGGAGAATAGCAACGTCTAGATGTAAACTGGGATTTTTCATATAACCATAGGTAAAATATGCACAATAGTCTTGTTGTACAAAGGAAAAGCTATCGGCTTAAGTAACTGCTTTTTGGTGTGTCTCCTAGCATACAGTGCCAATCCCATAGGTTAGCCTAACTTCTCTTACTGTAAGGGTGCAGACTTCTGTTGTGTTGTTGAGTTTCTAACAAACCGGTGTACATATGCCATGCAGTTTCCAATCTCTGTTGAAGTGTTCTATAATGTCTCTCTTTTTTATAAGAACTGTATTGACACTGTAACATGACATTTATGAAACCTGCAGTCAAACTATTTAACTTTGACTACTAACAAATAAATTCTATTTAGATTAGTAAGATGAAAACACCATCATTAGATTAGTCCTGATCATTCACATGTTGCATTTTCGAGCATATTCATGCAAAAGCTAACAGTTCGAGGTTACATCTATGCCCAAAGCATCTACTGTGAGACACATGGGCACCAATCACACAGGATATCCTAACTCAAGCATATAACGCAGAAAAAACGAAGAGAAAGACAACAAAACAGAAGTACATCTAAATGAGAAATATTTCATGATACCTTCTTTTCTGGAGAGAAATTATTTAACTTCAAGAACATGGCTGCTGCAAATGATGATGTAAAAATCTCTTCCTACAGAAAAGATAACAAATCAATACAATACAAGAAACTCTGATCACAGGAACGTAGTTGTATCAAAAAGACACCTCAGTAACATCAAGGCCAAGTGACTTGAATTTCTTTGAATATTGCCTTCTTGACTTCCTAGAATTGTTTGTTACAAAAACTAATTTCTTGCCCTGCACCAAGTGAACACAAATATTAGCATAATTACTTAATGTCTATATAATGGTGTATTTATGAATTAACCTAGATACAGTATTAGTGTATTACAAATGATGAAACTTTGAAATTATCCAAATATATCATGTCAATGCACTAGATAATGGTCATGAAGATTGAGGCTTGGTTTGGTTAAGATGGGTGTAACTCTATTCCTCAACTACCATACTGGAAGAAAATAGAGAGAAGCCAGACAATGTTAATGCAACACACTGTAGAATAATCAAGTGTGAGTAATTTATCTTATTATTTAAAAATCTAAGGTCACTGATATTTGATGCATAATAGGGTAGCTTGGTCATGTCCTTGAGTGAAGTATAGAAGATACAGTAGGTCAGGCATCAGGGAACACCAGTAAAGTAAAGGTAGAAAAAATACTATATTTTCCAGAGAGACAAACATCCCCCTCCCATTCTCCGTGAACCAGAGCAGGAAAGAGCATAGCACAAACATACAGAATTATTATGTCTTTCATCTTATGAAGAGTCCAAACAGAGATGGGATCGAAATGTTAGTCATTTCATCCTTTAGCCATGGAAAGGAAATTAGTTGTATCTTAACCAGATTTATCTTTCTGACACACATACATATGTGCTATGAAGAGAGTAAATGAAAAATTACTTCCTAATTTTAAGAACTAAGACTTCCAATCTAGCTAACTAGTTTAATAAGAGTTCACTGAACATGGCTAGCTCTTGCGATGCATGAAAAACAGAGAAAAACGCCTGACAGAAGACTTATCTCTCTGACACACACACATATGAGCTATGAAGAGAGCAAATAAAAATTTACTTCCTGATCTTAAGAATTCAGACTTCCAATCTAGCTAACTGGATGGTTTAAAAAGAATTTATTAAGCACGGCTAGCTCTTGTGAAATGCATGAAAAAACATAGAAAAACACCAGACATGAAGACTTTGTATGGCCACTCCCCTATGACTGACCATTTCTCTTCAAAATAACCACTGGGTTCAACCAAATGCCTCCAAAATTGCAACCAGACTTCATTACCAAAACGTATTTGGCATTGACAACCAAGCCTAAACTAAATATTTCTTCTCATCATAAGATTGATGTGCTGGGCTAAACAAGACGCACGGTTGTAACTGCATTACTACCAACACCATGGAGCAGGGGAGGGGGTGGATGGGGTGCTGATTTTGCTAAATCCTCAGCTGATTTTTATTGCAATAAACTAGACAGATACTTGTCCCCAGAACAGTCGATGCGGCATACCAGTTTCCGCAGCAACTCCAGCGTCTCGGGGACCCCTTCGATGAGCTCGTCCCCCTTCCAAATCACCCCTGAAAAACAACAAGGGAACAGGGATCCACCAGTGAGAGCAGAACAGGGGCGGGACGAAAATATTCAGGAAAATCCCTTAAAATTGTGGAAAACTTAGGGGGTGATGAACGAGAGACCATCACAATCGAAGAGGAAGGCGTCGACGGAATCGACCAGGGATCGCGCGGCGTCGGCGGTGAGGAGCGCTTCAGCCATGGCTTTTCGTCTCGGCTGCTGATGCTTTCGCTCTCCGGCCGCTGGCCGCCAATATTCGTCTGCCCCTTGTCGCTCCACTTACACGGTTACTTTATCAGTTTTCACAATCACCTCCCATCAGGCAGAATTCCCCTGATCACTCTCCACCAGAAGACTCGGATTTTGGCATCACATTAAGCTTCCAAAGGGTTTTCCAAATCTGTGTATTTATCGTTGAAGAACCTGTAGCCGCCCCCTCCTCTTGAGCTGATCGCTCTTTGTGTATCATCAGAGCACGGTACGCTGTTGTCTTCTTACTAGGAAAAATTGCGCGGCGACACGCCGCGCCCGTGCGGTAAAATTCAAATTTTGAAATGTCCTTGTTTTGAAAGAATGGAAATTTGAAAAGCATTGAGATGCAAAGAGAGTGTAAAATTCAAATTTTGAAATGTCCTTATTTTTCAATGTATGGAAATTTGAAAAGCATTGAGATGCAAAGAGAGCGTACGTTCGAAAAAATTGTTCAGATTTCGAGAAATGTCGTTTGGTAAAATTCAAATTTGGGAATATCCTTTTTTTTTAGTGTGGAAATTTGGAAAGTTACTGAAGTTATATTAGATGTTTAATTTAGGTCATCAGTTAGAGGGAATACATTATATGAGAATTTGTAAAGTTTAATTTAAATCCAATACATATTTAGAGGTTATGAATTTTTTTTTTTTTTTTGCAAGTAATGTTTAGAGGAAGTGCATTTGTTTTTTTTTAATTTTTACCAAATTGGAATTTTAAAGCATACTCGTTGGTTGACATAAATAGCATATGTTATTAATATTTTTTTTGTGAAAACATGTTTATTCTTTGCTGTAAGTAGCTAGTATTTATTTTTCTGATTGTTTGCATATGTTATTTTTTTTTTTCAAATTCAATATATAGTAATACGATATGAATTTGTATTTTTCTTTTTTTTTTGCAAATAATGTTTAGAGGAAGTGCATTCGGATTTTCTTGAAATATTGTATAAATTGGAAGTTGAAGACTTTTTTTTTGGCCATTTTTTCTTTTTCTTAATTTTTTTTGTAGCAATTTCGAATGTTCAATTTTGTTTTTTTGAGCATTTCGTTGTATTTTTTATTTGCGTTTTTTCTATTATTTAGCAAGTTGGAATGTTTAAATGAGTTTGTATTTAAAGCTATTCATTTTATGAAATTTGTCTTAACATAATTAGGGGAATTACATTTAGGTTATGTTGCTCAAGTTTTGAAGTAATTGTTGACCACCAAATTTCACTTTTAGTTTTATATGTGTCAACAATGTTCAAGACTTCAAAATATACTTTTCTCAAAGACAAATAAATGGCTAAGTATTTTAAATCTTGAGAATACGAAAAATGCCATATTCAAACTCTCTAAACAAAAGTTATTCAAAACATTTTAGTTTGAGATACCAATTTTTGTGGAGCTTCTTCACAATGTGGGGAGGCAACACAAATTTTTTTAGTGAATTGAAATGTTAAAAAAAAAATCATCAATATTTAACTTATGTCCATAATGAGTGGTAATGCATATTTGTTGATTTGAATTCCATAATTAGAGTCAGTTTATTTAGATTGCATCTAAATAATTTCCAAATTAAAAATGTTTAATTTGAGTTCGTAATTAGAGGTAATGTACTATTTGAGTATTTAATAAATTTATCTTCATGTAATTAGAGGAATTGCGTTCGGATTTCTCTTGAAATTTTTACCAAATTAGAGTATTAAAACATGTTTTTTTTTTGACATAAATAGCTATCATTTATTTTTCTGATTGCTTATTATTCAAATCTGAAGATGCCCATATTCGAAGGTTGTTGGGGTTGAGATCTAATGAAATTCAGATAATGTTGATTTTTTGTTATTTCTTAAAATTTTGGAGTTTGTTAAATTTGTGAAGTTATTCATGTTTGATTACGGGGCGGAGACAGTTTTAAAATTTGTTAAATATGAAATGTTTTGACATATTATTTTCATGTATGCAATGAATAATGGATTAAAAGATTTGAATTTTTAAATTTTCCAGTATTTTATTGTGCGATTAAGTATTTTCTGGAAATTACGGCGTTTAAGATTTGTTTCTTGTTATGCAAATTTGAAGATGCCCATATTCGAAGGTTGTTGGGGTTGAGATATGTTTAAATTCAGAGAATGTTGATTTTTTGTAAATTGTTGGGGTTGAGATTTGTTGAAATTTCAGAGAATGTTGTTTTTTTTGTAAATTCTTAAAATTTTGGAATTTGGTAAAGTTGTGAAGTTATTTATGTTTGAATTATGTTTGCGTCTATTAAATGCTGACATTTCGTAGGCATTTATTTTTTTTGCAAAATTCAAATTTGGAAGTTAATCATTTACGCCATAATTAGTTTTTTTTTCCGTACTGATGTATTTGGTATATTTTTTACCGTCCATGTGGGTAAATTTATATTTGAAAATGTCCAGATTTTGAAATTGCAGAGGTTTAGAATTTTTTTGAAATGCAAAGAAAGCTTACGTTGTAAGATTGCTCAGATTTCGAAAATTGTGCAGAATGGGAAGTCACTCAGATTTGAATTATTTTAACGTTTGGAAAAATGCTCAGATTTAAAGGGTATTTGGGAAATTTAAAAAATTTAAATTTGAATTATGTTCGTATGACGTAAGTAGTTAGCATTTATTTTTGTGATTATTTTGATATATTTTTCTGATGGATATTTTTTAAGTTATTGATTTTGCAATCTGTAGAAATTTCTGGAAATTGTTTAAAAGGGGGGGAAAAATCTGGCATCCGGGCCCACCATGACGTGGTGCTGACGTCATGGTGGACGGTTCTGGCACGGCGGCGTCGACCACGCCGGCGGCGCGTCCGTGCGTTCCGGGACGCGGGAGTGGGCGCTACGGACGCGCCTCGACGCGACGCGCCGGAAAGTGGCGGCGCCGCCGGGTTTTGGTAGCCGGAGCGGCGGCGGTGGCGCGCGGAAGCGGCGGCGGCCCGCGGGCGCGGCGGCGGCGATTACGGCGACGGCGAGGCGTCCCGGCACGGGATTTGCGGCGAGGAAGTGGATCAGGCGGCGGCGAAGCTCGCCGTGCCCGTCGATTCGAGGGAGGAGAGCCGTGGTGGCGGCGGAGTGCGTCGGCGGCGGCGGCGGCGCCGCGGCAGCGCGGGAGGGAGAAGGAGAAGGGGAGGGTGTGCGGACGGGTTTTCGGCGGGGCCCCTGTGGTCTGCGAAAATTGCAGATACGTCCTTTTCCGCGGGAAAGTCTAGGATGCGGAGCGATTTCTATTTTTTTGAGGTCTTTTTTGCAAATTGTCGCCCGTGGGCGTGGCCGGACCGTCGGACGCGCGATCGACGGCGCGGAGACGCACGCGCGCTGTAGAAGCGCGAAACTGTTCATGAACAGTGCCCACCAGGCGACGTGGCTCAATCTGGGTCGTTCGTTTCGCCGATCGGACGGCCAAAAAAAAGCGAGTGACGTGGCCGAATTGTTGGGGGGTTGAAACGGTGGGCTATGATATATCGATAGATGTGTCCAAGCTAGTGTATCGTCACCACCACCATTCCGGATAGGGATATTAAGAATAGCATCAGCATCCGGTTTAATGAAGGTAGCACAAACCAAATCTGATTTCCAGGTCCAGTTATATGTATCAATAAGCTCACTGACTTTCTGCAGTTCACATCTTGCTGGCCTGAACATCGGCTTCAGAGTCAAGCTTCCTGAAATCCAGTTGTCATCCCATATTGAGATCGACGAGCCATCTCCCACACGCTTGATCAGTCCACATTGCAAGGCCTCCCGGCCTGCCACAATACCTCTCCATGTCGCAGAGGCTGAGCGAGGAACGGCAGCTTGCAGAAACCCCGACTCAGGGAAATAACGGGCTTTCAGAATTTTTGCACAAAGGGATTCCGGCCTCATCAGAAGTCTCGAACCCTGCTTCCCTAGTAGTGCCACATTAAACTTGTGCAGATTGCGAAAACCCATACCACCATTCTCCTTAGCCATAGCTAGAGCATCCCACGAGATCCAGTGAAGCGATCGCTTATCCAATGAACTACTCCACCAGTACTGAGACATACACGAGGACATGCTCTGACATACCTTCTTGGTGAGTAAAAAACACAGCATGATGTATGTCGGTATTGCCTGTATCACTTCTTTGAGCAAGGTCTCTCTGCCCGCACAGGCTAGATTTTTCTCCGACCAGCCTTGGATTTTACCACGAGCACGCTCTTTCAAGTGCTCAAACGTACCACTACTAATCTTGCCAACTGCAGTGGGAAGACCTAGGTAGCGCTCAGTAAAGGCCTCCACTGAAATTCCAAGAACTTGTTTCACAGATTGTCTGACATGCAACGGTGAATTTGGGCTAAAATAAATAGCACTTTTATCCTTATTCACACATTGACCCAAAGCATCACCATAAATCCGGATAATCTCATTTAATCTTTGAGCACTCTGGGCACCCGCCTTGAGAAAAATGATATTGTCATCCGCAAATAACAGATGGCTCACCCAAGGTGCTCTAAAGTTAACACGAATCCCCTTATCAATATAAGCACCACCAAAGAATTTCAGCAGGGATGAAAAACCTTCAGCGCAGCACAGGAATAGAAAAGGTGACATTGGGTCACCCTGCCGTAATCCTCTAGATGGGATAAAACATGGGAGTAGTTCCCCATTCACTCTGACAGAGAATCTGACAGATGAAACACATTTTAGGATCAACCTGACAAAGCTGGCTTGAAAACCCAATTTCATCATAATTGCCTCAAGAAAATGCCATTCAACGCGATCATAGGCCTTCATCATATCCAATTTGACCACACAAGAAAAGTTTTTTCCTTTCCTCCGTCTCTTCATCGCATGCACACTTTCATAAGCCACAAGCACATTATCTGTTATCAGCCTGCCAGGCACAAATGCACTTTGTTCCTCACTGATGATCTCATCCATGTGTACTCTTAACCGGTTAGTGATTGCTTTAGCAGCAATCCTTATAAAGAACCGGGCATAGTGAGATCGGGCGGTACTGATAAATCTGCACAGGGTTCCGGACCTTTGGAATAAGAGTTATGGTAGTGTCATTGAGACCCGTTTGCAGCTCCCCACCGTTCAGAAAATCCAAAATCGCCGGCGTTATATCATCCTTTATCAAGTTCCAGTGGCGTTGGAAAAAACCAGCAGTAAAACCATCAATACTCGGGCTTTGGATGGTGCCATTTGAAAAAGAGCCTTCCTCTCTTCCCCCGCCTCAAAAGGTTTACTTAATGTATCATTCATCTCAGTCGTAACACGAGCTGGAACATATTGTAACAGCTCATCCATGTTATTAAACCCCTGAGAAGTGTACAGATTTTGGTAGAAGTTTAGCACCTCATCTTTATCATCTTTAGGACTCGCACACTGCGATCCGTCTTTCAGGACTCGCACACTGCGATCCGTCAGCTCGCATCAGGTTGGCAATCCGGTTTATACGTTTGCGGTGAGCCGCTTGAGCGTGGAAATAAGCTGTGTTGCGATCCCCTTCACGAAGCCATTGAACATGTGAACGTTGCCTCATCCACGTTTCTTCTTGTTTCAGAGCTTCACGCAGCTTTTTCATCGTGTTCTTTTCCTCCTCGGATGGTCCACGGCCAACCGACTGTCGCCGCAGTAACTCCAACTTCTTTTTCAAACTTTGAACCTTCTTTGCTAGGCAGCCAAACTCCCTGGCCCCCCACGGCACTAGGTTCTTTTCCAGCGTGGCCAACCGATCTGCAATACCCTGCAATCCTTGGTTGCCTACTTGCTTTTGCCAAGACTCAATAACCAGACTCTCGTAGTCTGCATGGGCCTGCCATACATTCTCATACCTGAATTGACGTGGTGCATGTCTCATAGTATCATAGTTTGTCTCAGGCATGCCCACCATCACAAAGCAGTGATCAGATTCTATAGTACTGATATGACGGACACGGGTATTCTCAAATTTCTGTAGAAATTCCGCATTGGCAAAAGCCCTGTCCAACCTTGCCTTGACATTTGCATCACCGGCCTGTCTATTATCCCATGTGAATGGCACTCCAGACCAGCCAAGATCTTGAAAGGAGCACACATCAACAACTTCACGAAACGCCCTCATCTGCCACTCTGGTTGAGCAGCTCTACTAAAGTGTTCAGAACCATGAAGAGTTTCGTTGAAATCCCCCAAGCAAATCCAAGCAGAATGTGGAATTGCGTTAAGAGTACAAAGGAACCACCAACTCTGATAACGATCTTCAGCTTTGGGCGCCCCATAAAATCCAGTGAATCTCCATTCCTCCGCTGGATTATCCAATCGTTTTACCATAACATCGATGTGACATGAGCTCTAATTCTTTAGCTCGACCACAACATTTCTTGACCAGAACAGACCAATGCCACCGCTTAGTCCTGAACTGTCAACACCGAAACTTCCTGCAAATCCCAATATACCCTGCAGATTCTCTACTCTTTGCATGCTGATTTTCGTTTCCATTACAAAGAGCAGGTCGGGACCTTCCTGCTTCGCAATACTACGAAGCTCACTAACTGCCCCGGGGTTCCTGATGTCTACGCACGCTTCTATTCTTGTAGACAGTGTTGGGCCTCCAAGTGCAGAGGTTTGTAGAACAGCAGCAAGTTTCTCTTAAGTGAATCACCCAAGGTTTATCGAACTCAGGGAGGTAGAGGTCAAAGATATCCCTCTCAAGCAACCCTGCAATTAAGATACAAGAAGTCTTTTGTGTCCCCAACACACCTAATACACTTGTCAGATGTATCTGTGCACTAGTTCGGCGAAGAGATATTAAAATACAAGTGATATTGATGATTATAAGTGGTAATTGCAATCTGAAATAAAAATGGCAGCAAGCAAACATGTAGCAGAACTGGTTGTAAACGGTGTTTCAATGCTTAGAAACAAGGCCTAGGGATCATACTTTCACTAGTGGACACTCTCAACAATAATAATATAATTGAATACATAGATATTTCCTCTTCACTATGCTACTCTGAATTATTCTCTCGTTGGATAACGAACACCAATCCACTGCGTAGGGCTATAAAAGCACACCTTAAAGTCGCATTTCACATCTAGGGAACCCCACACTGTCAACTTGAACGCCCTAAATAGTACTAGACAAACACCGCAATTTCATAGAGACATCCAACGCAAATAATAACTCATGATAAGTATTCCCGTAATCTTTAGCCTAAGAGCCACACACGGTGCGCACACTGTCAACTTCGCACCGTGGGACAAAGGTGACTCCGGAGTTTACATTAATAAAACCACTCAAGTAGCATATAAGATAATGAAGAGTAACATCTATGGATTCAACTAGATTACAAAGCTCATGATCACATAAAGATCACACCATGGGAGAGAGAGATAAACCACATAGCTACCGGTAGAGCCCTCAGCCCCGATGAAGAACTACTCCCTCCTCATCATGGGAGGCAGCAACGGCGATGAAGATGGCGGTGGCGTTGATGGAGATGGCTCCGGGGGCAATTCCCCGTCCCAGCAGGGTGCCGAAACAGAGACTTTTGTCCCCCGAATTAGGGTTTTTGGTGGCGGCGGAGCTACGGAACTCTTCTGAAGAAATCGTCGATTCTTTTAGGGTTTTCACCGCGGAGGTAATATATAGTCCAAAGGACGTCGCGAGGTGGTGCACGAGGAGGCCACACCACCCCACGGCGTGGCCAAGCCCAAACCGCGCGGGGGCATTGTGTGGAGGTTGTGGGCCTCCCCCAGACTTGTCCTTCTGGCTCCCGGAGTCTTCTAGCGTTTTAGAATTTCTGTAATTTTTTCAGATTTTTCTGAGCACTTTCATTTTTTGACCTTTTCTGCCATGCACAGACATAATAAACAGAAACTGGCACTGTGGCATCTTGTTAATAGGTTAGTCCAGAAAATGCATAAAAATGCTATGAAGTGTATGTAAAACATGTAACAATTGGTATAATATCAACATGGAACATCAGAAATTATAGATACGTTTGAGACATATCAGTTCCCAAGCCCCTGGCAGTTGTAGCCTGCGCAACTCATTGCTCCCGGCAGGGCTGACTAGCAGCCTCTGCCAAATTATCTGAGTTGGTTGGAGTAGGTCTCTTCTTTTTCGAGTCCCTCTCACGAACCGTGTCATCTTCCTTATCCTCAGCCAACCCTTGCAAGCCCGGCTCCTCTGGTACAGAACCAGCGAGCCCATCTTCACCACCACCTATTGTGATCAACAGGGGCTGTACCTGTCGGTACACTTGCTTCTGCGGAACCCCTTTCCTTTTCTGGGATTGTAGCTTAGGGTTTTGCTTGGAGGGTGCAGTAACCTCCGCATCAGCTTTGCCCATATTGGAAGAACCCCTAGACTCTTGCTTATTTTTAGCACTAAACTGCTCTTTGCTAGACTGCTCTCCTGAACCAGCCTTCTTGCGTTCATCAGCTGGCCTTAAACCCACACCAAAAGGTAATTTTTCTTCGACATCCCTAGTCCCAGGCAATGGACAATGCATATCTGAATGCCCCAAGCGGCCACACGAGAAGCAGAAGTGTGGTATATTCTCGTACTGGACCTCATACAGATCCATGCTCGCCCTCTTGGCCGACTCAGTCAGAATCCACCTCCGGAGAGGCGCATCAACATCTAGAGTCACTCTAGCTCTCAAAAAACCACCCGCATGATCAAACTGAATTAACTCCGCCTTCTTGTCGATCTGCTGTGCAATCATCTTCCCAAATTTCTCTTTCCTTAGGTTAAACGGAAGGTTTACCACACGAGCCCAAATTCTGAGTTTATCGAAACGCAGCTCGGACGGACGCATGCAGTCATCAAATTCAGACAGGATCACAGCATGCTTGCTAACATGCCATGGGGATCCACCCCACACACGATCATAATCTCCTTGACAAGCAAATTCTGCTATAAACATATTATCCCCACTGGGTTGAAGAACAGACCTTTTGGATTTCCCCAGGCGGGGCGTAGAGCACTTGCTATGGTCTGTATGTGGAACACATTGCGGTACAACACCTTTCCCGCAAGTTTCCACTTCTTTGGTTCATCTTCCCCGCGATCATCAATCACCAGAGGTGTCGCCTCCTCCTCCGTGATATCCAACTTTCCCAATGCCTCCTCCAGCTTTGCCCGCGCAGAATTCGGGGAGAGACTCCCCGCGCCCCGTCCAGCGCCTTGCCTCGCCGGGGACGCCATCTACAGCGGCGATCGGAGGCGCGCTGCCGATGAGTCTCAGCCGCCGCCAGGGATCCACCCTCAAAACCCTAACCGCCAGGCGCCGGGTTTTTCGGAGGAAAAAACTTTGGGTTTTAAAGGGGGACGTTGGGGGAGGCTCTCGTCAAGGCCTTGTTTGTACTTTTTATTAGAATTAGTAGTACGACCATTCCTAAATGTAATGTAAGTCTTTTTAGGTTTTTTGCCCACATGTATCTAGATATATTTTAGTTAAAAAGACTTAAATTTAGAAACAGAGGTAGTATATTTTTTCTAGAGAAACTGCGTGAAACCTCCTTGTTCATCTAATCCTATCAAATTTTGCTAATTAATCGGCCAATTATTTCCTTCTTTTTTAAATAAAATGATTCAATATTTCCCGTTTTGTTCAGAAAATAATCCCATCAATTTTCCATTTATGCTTCACTAGATAGGAGTAGTGTATTGTGTATTGAGCAAAATACATTATAGTTCTTAAACTAAAGAGGGGGAACTAGTGGATAAAAGAGGGTTGGATACGCCCCTCTACCATATCTATACAAATAGAATAGTCCATTTATACAGAATGGTAAAGAGGGCTCTTCTACGATCATCAATTCCAGAAATCCATCCAAATACGAAAGTATATTTTATCCTTACCAACTAGATCTTGTTGCACCCGGTAACCAACAATTGGGCCCTATTATCCTTCAGAGAAGACACTTGAACCTCGTCATGTACTATTGACCCTTTTGAACCTAAGTGCGGACATAAAGTCTTATCCAATGTTTCTAGACTATTAGTTTTAGGAAAAAATGGGATAAACCCAGTTAAACACCACAACAAACATATTGTTAGCTATAACTGGGATTTGTGATTTGCCGGGACAATCCCCACTAATTTTTAGAAGTACTTTAGTATCAAACAACGCCTCAAAGGGAAGAGAAGCATCTAGGTCCATTAAGACCCGGGCCTTAAAATAACCTCCATTTTTAAGTTTTCGACTGAAACATGGACCCACGTAGATCTAGTATATCGGGTAAAAGCTTAAAAACCGATCCCCGACCCATAAAAAAGATAGGCATCGACGGTGTGGTTCGATTCCACGATCGACCGTTTAAAATTTTGTTGAAGAATTAGATTCATCTCACTATTTCACAACTCTCGTGTTATAAATTTAATATATCTAAGTTCCTAATCTCTCATCAGGTGTTATGTGAGGTCATACCTTCTATCTTTGTGTACCGTCTCTTCTCTTTTGTCTATACTCTATCTGTTTGTCAATATTTTTCTATCAGTTCATCGTTTTAATGTTCATGTGTTCCGTTAATCGATTCTAAATTTCGTTAACCGTGTCTTCTCAATTTAATGTTCATGTTTGGTGTTTTTTAGATGAATTTCGTCGATCGCACGTGGACGATCATTTCAAATAACATTTGAGGATTATATGTATCTCGTCGTTTCACACAACTCTCGTGGTACAGATTTTACGTTTTAATGCTTGTAAACAAATAGATCTGATTTTTTAATCTCTTGAGTGTTATTTGCAAGTGTGGTAGTAACTCTACCATGTTGAGAAAATGCGAGAGTAGCGTCACTAGTTCTTATGCAAGGAAATGGAGTGCATGCAACCAAACAAACTGGATAACATGATTCAGAGGCCGTTTTCGCATGGCCATACCCAAGAGCCTGGTGCCAGAGAGGCCAAAAAATAATGCAGGCTACCAATCACACGTGTAGACGCTGTAATTCGCAGGCATGGGGTTCACAGCGGGACGCCGGTGCTCCTCCATGGGAGGGAATCCCTTCCTTGTAAAAGGAGTAACTCGAGGACTTAAAGAATCTTATTTTTTTAATCTAGGATATCATCCACCTACTCTTTTTTAAGCAAAAGGGTTAACGCAACTCCAACACGGTGACCCATTTCCTCCGCCGTATCCGTATGTATCTGCGTGAACAGAGGATATGGCCCAAGGAGACGACACAAATGGACTGATATATTTCAAGCCCAATTTTAGGTTGGGTTTGCGTCCGGACGGGCATGTCGCGGACGGCTATGTTTTGTCCTCCTCTAGCTCGTCCCCCAGGTGCACACATGTCATCACTCTGATGTGTGCAGGAGCATTGGATTATTGTAACACTTTCACAGAAAGTATTTCGTCCAATTTTATATTGTCCCAAATAATCTAAAGGAATGGTACTACTAATCCAGCAACTACGTTGTCAAGTATATAAATACATCTGCAGTTATGTTTCGCACCCAACCAGAGTTTGTAAATAGGTTGTAGAATCCTATATAACTAAATAGTTCATCCCCACTAACTATTTCTCTTAACATGCAGCCTATCCACCTCAGCAAAGTGACACATCAGCAATTCACCGATTGTTTTTTTTCTCTTTTCTCTGCCAAATCTCCCTTATGCTCCGACGTAAATTTCTTTACCCTGTGATCTGTACGGTATGTAAGCCTGGAAGCCCATATAATTTTCTGGCCCATTCCAAACAGCCCAGTTCTATTGATCTTCTCCACCGAACTGTCGTTCTTCCCGAATCCAGATCGACCGACGAGCAGCTCCTCTCAATCAATGTCCAGTGTCCACGACCGCCTTCTCTCTTCCTCCACTCCGCGATTCCCGCGAGAAACTGCTCCACATCAAACTGGCGCAGGCATACCAGGGGCTCATGCGCCTCAGGAGGTCCCGCAGCACGCCCTCACCTGATCCCCTCCGTCTCCCGAAAGTTCCATCGCTCGCACCCTCTGTTTGCTCGATTCCCGCGGCTCGCGATCTGCCAAGACGGAAACGTCTTCCCGTTGTCATCCTTCAAATCTTCAATGCTCCTTCACGAGCACGTCTGGCCTTCCATCTACCTGCACTCATGCGTTCAACCTATGATTCCCGGCTATATATGGTCATCGATTCATGCAGCCGCAGTGTTGTAGATCGATAACCCGATCAGATCGCCATCTTGAGGGCAAGGTGCTTGGTCTACCATCACATGCCCTCCCCGCACAAATGCGTCGAGAATGATGCCATCGAGCCAGACACCGTCGATCATCTGTACTCGCGCAGTGGCGCTTGAAAGCTACCTGGCGCCGACATCGACATTTCTGGCAGAGTGTGCAATGGTCATCCTCACCAGTTCAACTTCTCTATGGCCGCTATGTGGTGGTCGGATTTTTCCCATACCCCATTCGTCCACTCCGTCCCTGCAATATACACACAATTTCATTTATCGAGGGAGTTCTTTCTCAAGGTTTCTCAAGGCGTCAACAACACCGGACCAATTTTTTCTTGGTATGTTCCCCAATGTTCTTTTGCTTCCTATATATTCCTTTCAATCCAGACCTTCAATGTCCTCCGTTGGTATTTTTCTTCTTCTTTTGGACCTCGGGCCTATTTGTGTATTTTCTGTTCAAATCTGGAAACTCTTTTTATGTTTCAGTTTGGTTTGGTTTTCAGTTGCAAGGAAAGAAACTTGATGGAAGCTACGAGATGCTTTATCAGTTGTTGCCTGCAAAATAAATTTCAGCTTGAACTGCCGCTGAACACCAAATATTCATCGGCGGGCTAGATAAAGAAAGTCAGCTCTCATTTACCTATAGCAATATTGATAAAAAATTGTAGCCCTGCTCCACGCTTTCCTACATACATCGTAGTTTCATCGTAGTAATTAACACGACGGTTTGGTGTCTCCTTTGTGATTTTTTCATGCTAGGTTAATTCTAACGCTGATAATCCTGCTATCATGGCGAGAAAAAAATCTTCTGCTACGGCGTTCTGTTTGCCGGATGTGTCTGCACTCCGTTCACTTCAGCAAGGTACCATATCTGCTTCCCTCCTTTCGTTTTTGCTTCGTTTGTACGTCCGGTTATTGTTCTCTTGAAATAAATAAGATTGATCACGGATGGGTGAGCCTCTCCTTTTATACTGAAGATCATGCTCCCTACACACATATATTTTGTGCTTTTTCAAGTGCTTTGAAAGGATAACAACAATTTCGTCGGTCTGCCTTCTGAATACATATGCATTTTACCATTTATGGAAGACATGTATTTTGCAGAGATGGAACCAACGGTTCAGGTTACTTGGTTTCTTAATGTTTTCCTTGCTTTATTACTGCTCCTTTTAGATCTTGGACATGTTAGTTTGACTAACAAAACAAGTTACTGTCAGATGGAACCCAACAGTTTTGGTTATTTGGCATGGTCACTGAGTAGAAAGCTAGGATTATTAAAGCTTTGGTCTTTTCAGATCCTGTATAGCATTCACAGCCCAACACTTATTCATTTTTTGATCTTACTTATGTAATCGGCAGACAAAGAACAAAACTTATGTAATGGTAGGTACAGTGTTTAATGTTGTCGGCTCCATTCACTTCCTCTTTGCATGGATTTTTTATAATTAAAACAGGCTGCTTTCCTTTTCGCAATTATGAGTGGAAAGGCTTTTTGTCCCTTGCAGTGCAACTGGCCAAAGGGCAAAGGCGATCCGAATTTGCAGGAATTCAACTTCTTCTACCACTCAGGCCAAAAGAGAACTTCTTTCAACCACACCTGCAAAAAAAAACTGTATACATGTTCTTACCTTTTTTAATGTAATTTCAAAACTATTCTATCTGTAACTAACATGTACTTTGATTAGTGTTTTGTGAGATTTATGCATATATGTGCCGCAGCAACGCGCGGGGAATCATCTAGTGACAATAATAAAGAAAAGGTTTACAATAACTATTAATTAAGAACAAAAGTGAACTAAATTAAGTAATATAAAACTTAAAGTGAAGAATGAGAACAATGGTGAAAGTGTTTGGAGCGTTGGTTCACCACTAGCATATGACAGAATTGAGTAGGTATATATTGTGTATCATGTGTATGTTGTGTACAGACGGAATGTCACATAAAAATGTGCCCTGAAATTTCGGCCACACACCCCACACCCGCACAACCACTAGTAGTCCTGCTAGTAAGCTAAGTCGGTCAGAAATACACTAGTAATTAAGGGTCACATGTGGATGCGGAGTAAGAATTTGGTTCTCCGTTATCCCATGTTGATGGTCAACAAAGAAGAGGGAGTTACTTCTGTTACCGATATGCCCACAAACACCCCGTATTGCACCAAAGTTAATGAACTTTATTTTCCTTAGGTAAAATACAAGTGGTCGCTCACCACCGGTCAGCACCCGCTCCAATTGTCGCCGCCCTGATTGCCATTGCCTTCGCTGCAGAGCTGAACGAGGTCACCTCTATGTCCGTGGAAGAAGTTGCCCAGCAGATCTCGGCGTCCCCGCTCACCAGCCGCGGCCGATACAAGGAGCTCGTTGATGCGTGGTTCGTGTCGCGCCGAAGTTGCTTCCGTGGGGCGCCGACGTCAATGCCAGAAACCTGCTCCCGAACTCCTCCATGCTTCTCCAGCTCATGGAAATGCGGTCACGGTCCGATCAGTCGAAGCAATCTCTAGAGAGCTTCGCTCCAGACATTGCCGGCATTGTGCAAATGTACTCATCTGTCGATGAGGACGAGTCCAAGTACCTCGAGAGTGTTCCCATGTATGTTGATGATTTGGATTTCAAGAATTCTGGGCAAGAATCAGAAGATTTTAAGATCTCAGAGCGATGCATGTCAGAAAGAGGATCGCTCAGCTAATGAACTTGGGAAGGCTGGTAAAGTTGCTAGCAGGAGGAAGTGGTGGAAGAGAGAGCTGGAGCTGGAACCGTGGATGGATTCGGTGGGTAATGACTGGACCAAGAACATGCCCTTGAGAAGGTAGCAGATATTGAAATTGGCTATGATGCACCTCCTCCATCGTTTACTGCTGGAGTGGAGTTGCAGAAGCGGAGGAGAGCACGAATTAAAGCTGCCAAGTGTCGGATCGATGAAATTAGGAAGGCTCCTGCTACTCGTATTGCAAATGCAATCGAATCACCGTCAGCTCTTGGGCATGAAGATGCATGTTCACCACAAAAGAATATTAGGAAAAAGCAAGGGCGAAAGAGACAAGATGGCAATGACAGGGATCATATCATGCACCGAGACCATCCGACAGAGGTTTCAAATGCTCCGGACAGTGGGAAGAAGAGAAAGAAAAGTGGCGCATGTGATGGTATGACTGGGAAGATTGTGTTATTGAGCTCCTGTTATTACATGGTGCAAATGAAGCAGAGATAGAACAAGGCCAGTACAAAAGATTGTTGGAGTTGCATGTCTTCAGTCCATAAGTGGAGACAGATGAAAACTTAGTGTCTTCAGTCTTTAGTACTCCCTCCATCCTGAATTAGGTGACACAGATTTGTCTAAATAGGGATGTATCTACACTAAAGCACGTTTAAATACACCCGTATTTAGACATTTTGCGTCAACTAATTCGGGACGGAGAGAGTATTTGATTATTGACTTGCTTCCTGAACATTGGTTGTCATTATTTTTAAATGGTGCATAGATTTTGATAGAGAAATTTCACGCTGTTTGCATTTTCGTTAAGTTCAGCCAAACTGGTCGTGGGAAGAACATATTGTGATAGGACTCTTACACTGCTGTACAGCTTATGAATGACATATTTGGTTAGACTCGTCATTGATCTTGTTGGTCTACTACTATGAATGCATCATTTCTGAAGTTCTAAAGTGAAAATGTGTCTTGGTAGATTGTACTTTAATTAAGTTTTTTTTTAAATCTGTTTATGATGTGACTTAATTACTATGTAATTGTTGTATGTTGCGTCATGCTGAAGGGCTGATGGTGGAGCTATGTTAGACAGATGAAACTGTTATTACATGGTGCAAATGAAGCAGAGATAGAACAAGGCCAAGTACAAAAGATTGTTGGAGCTGCATGTCACAGTGCATAAGTGGAGACAGATGAAAAACTTGGTATGCAGCGTCTTCAGTTTTAGTATTTGATTATTGACTTGCTTCCTAAACATAGGTTGCCATTATTCTAAATCATGCATAGATTTTGATAGATAAGTCTTGCGCTGTTTGCATTTTCGGGAAGTTCAGCCAAGTTGATTGCGGGAAGAACATACTGTGATAGGGAAATGCTTTCTGTTTTTCTCCGGGTACAAACAGAGAGAAATACTGCATAGGACTGATACAGACATACATTCCCCAGCGATTTTGATTGCATGGTTGACTCTTGACTGGGATGTGTCACTTTACATTGCTATACAGCTTATGAAGATAATACTTGGTTGGACTACACTGCTGCTACAGCTTATGAATGGCATATTTGGTTAGACTCGTCATTGATCTTGTTGCTCTACTACTATGATTCTATGAATGCATCATTGCTGAAGTTCTGAAGTGAAAATGTGTTTTGGTAGATTTTACTTTAATTACAGAAATATGTGGTTCGATGGCACGTGATTTGAAATCTGTTTATGATGTGCTTTATTGTCCTTCTAAATCAGTTTCATACAGAACAAGTTACATGTGACTTAATTACTATGTAGTTCTTGTATGTTGCGTCTTGTTGAATGGCTGATGTGGAGCTATGTTGGAACTTTAGCCGTTAGCTGGATATGTGCAGTTCATCTTAGTCGGAACTACTCAGAAATGACCGCTTTCTAGCGTTTACGTCTTACACTGCCACACTGGTTGTTACTGCCGGCCACTGAATCCATATGATGTGTGGTAAAACATTCTGGCATCCAGAATTATTTTCATATTTTGAAACTTATAAATAAAAGGATCACAAGAACTTGGAAACCGAGAGAGTTTTCGTGGTAGCCAAGCTACTCTGTAAGACCTTTTCCTTCCTGAAAGCAGGGCCGTCTGGCCATTTGGCTACAAAAAATCCAAAGTGCTCCAAGTCGTCCGATTCCAATCCTCCATTCCATCGTTCCCTTCTGGCTCGATCAGAGTCTCCTCCTCCCTTTCTCCTTGTGGAGACGTTGCTGCTGCTCCACGGAGACAGAGCACTCCCATGGTCACCGGCTGCATCTGGGGCGGCGGCGGAGGCGCCTTCCTGCGCGGGCGGGTACAGTGGCGCCGCCGAACCTGCAGCAGGCATCATCAGGGCGCGGTACCGCGGGTAAGGAAGCATGGCCCCGAACGGAACCATCGGAACCACTCCGGGCCAGAAGGTGGCGGCCGGCGGCATCGGCATTGCGACAGTCGCCGCCGGTGGAGTCTGCACGACGGGGTACGCCGATGCTGTTGCCGATGCCCACCAGCTCGTAGTCATTGACTGGACTTGCTGCTGGAGCGACCTCATGTACTGGATCGTCTGGTCCAGCGTCCACGCTTGGCTAGACTGTAGAATGCAGTCAGATTCAGAAAAGCTAGCCTGGATGGAGATTGCAGAGAACAAATATACATCCAAAACTTCAATTCCGTCTGCATCTGACCTCGTGGTCGCAACCTGGGAGGTTGGGGGCATAGGTATTTTGGCCTCCCGTCGCATGAATGAGGCTCTCATGTTGAACTGGGTCTGGAGAATCCTGAGGGGCGATGGGGGACTTTGGCTTCAACTAGTGAAAGCCAAGTACCTACGTGGTTGTCCTCTCTTGGCCTGTGAGAGGAAGGAGGGGTCTCAGTTTTGGAGATCTCTTCAAGCCATTAAACATGAGATCCGGCTCGGGGCTACCTTTTCCGTAGGCGACGGAGGGAGTACCCTGTTCTGGCTAGACTCATGGCTTGGTGAAAGACCACTTAGGTATGAATTCCCGGAGCTTTATGCCATTTGCTCTGACCCTATGCTCTTGGTGGCGGACGCGACCCAGAACGGGCGCTGGAACATTAGGTTCCGCCGTACGTTTGGCCTGGTGGAGGCCGACCGGTGGCAGAGCCTGTTGGCCTCCCTTCCACACTCCCTTACGGACACCCCGGATAGTGTTTCCTGGACCCTCTCACCCTCGAAATGTTTCACAGTTCGGTCTGCTTACCGGGCCCTATTTAGAGGACCCGTGCTCACGTGGATCTCCCACTTGTGGAAGGCCCCTATGCCACTGAAGATTAAGATCTTTACGTGGCAGTTGTTGCGAGACCGCCTCCCTTCTGGTGTGGAGGTGGTCAAGCGTTTTGGCCCGGGGGATGGTACTTGTCCCTTGTGCGCGGTCCCAGAGTCGGGGACCCATATTCTTTTCTCTTGCCCCGCAGCTCGCTTTCTATGGAGTTTTCTGGCCGAGGCGCTTGGGCCTGAGTGGCAGGCCCAAGACCTTGCTGAATTCCTAGAAGTGCAGGCGAACCGTACCGGTAAGAGGAGGCGCCTCTTCTGGTTAGTGTTTGCCGCGATGACCTGGACCCTTTGGACTATACGTAACAAGATGGTTATCGAGCGTGTCTTTCTGAGGCGTGCCTCTGACTCCGTTTTCAAATTCTTGGCATTTTTGCAGCAGTGGCATCCGCTCTGTAGACAGCGGGACAAGGAGCGGCTGGATGGATTGATCGAGAAGCTTATGAGGGCGGCACGCCTTCTATCTGCGTCATCCAGCCACTGAGTTACTCCCATGTGGAGTTGTATCCCCTTTTTTAGCTTTGGGCATCTTTGTGCTGTGGCCCCAGCAGACTCTGTTGTTTTTAGACTTTGTAACTGGATCTTTGTATGGTTGTGGGCGGTTGCTTTATTTATAAAGCGGGGCGAAAGCCTGTTTCGAGGAGGAAACCTGGGACGAGCTGCTGCAGGGTCCTTAGCCGCTCTACAATCCTGCACCTTCTTCTCTGCAGATACGAATATGCACATATGTATGAAATGGTATGTATATGCATGGATGAATACAAAGTGTCATATCGCTCCTCACCTAAATACCTTTTCTGTAATGTTGTGTGCTGCCGATCCCTTCCTCCTGCTTGATCCTCCTGACGCCTTTTTCATCTCGCTGGAGTTTGTGTCCTGTTACATTGGAGTTCTATATAAAATACATAGTCACTTAACTGCTTTAGAAAAACTTAACTGCTTCGAAAAACCATAACACGTGAAACTGCACATTTTAGTGAAAAATAAACATGACGACTACAAGCTCACCGGCCGTGTGCATGCATGGTCTCTTACCTTGGGTGCCCCGAACATCACATCAGTTGCCGGGAGCTTCCCTTTGCTGCTCTCCGTCGTAATCATTCTTCCCATTGCCATCGCCGGCTCCTTTGCCGTCGGAGCTTTTAGACGGTCATCCACAGCACAGTCCTCGCCACTGACGATCGGATAGAGCCACGCCGCCATGACGTCCTCGGAAGGGGGCAGGCCACGCTCCGGTATGGCTGCCGGGAGGCTGCAGGAAACCACCTCCGGCTGTCCCGTGGCGTCTCCCCGGCCTCCTCCTCCTCCATCCCACACGAGCTCGAGTGGATCGTCACTGCCAGAATGGAGTCCACATGCAACATTGCAAACACACCTTAATTACTTCTTCAGAATGTAATCATGGATATGCATTGCTAAAATTCTCCATGCGAGAGCCAAAGACACATGCGTCATGCATGCCCGCGTACAGGATATGTATGACACGCACTTATAGCGCACTTACGTGCCACCGTGGACGAAGCTGCTGCCGTCGCCGCCGGCCTCGACGGGATACCACCAATGATCCGCCGCCGGCTCGTCGCCGCCGTCCATTGCTCAACCGATTGAAGAGAAGAAAGGGTAGGACTGTGGAATGTGGATCGACGTTCATCTTCACAACCGCATTCCGGATCTTCTTATAGGCGAGAGAAGAACGGAACCAGCTAGTGTGCAGATGCAACCGCACCCACGCAGTAGTACGTGACAGCGAGCGAGAGCCCCAGGGGTGCCGGCGGCGGCGGCGCCGCCGCTGAAATGGCAACACCAGCACAGCACAGAACCACACGTACGAGACCACGCGTTCACGGCCGCGGGACTGAATCATGGGAGAGAGCTAAGCTAGCACTGGTATATTTTACGCCCTACGGCTACGCGTACTCTAGCTAGCTTCCACTTTCTTAATCGCAAAAAAACCTAGCTCTCGCAGCCTATTTCTCTGCAAACTTCGTCTTGTCCGTGTATACGTACGTCCGACCAGGTTCCGTGTGTCCCCCTGCAGTGTGAGGGTAGACGGGCCCGACAACGTGTGGACCCAACCGGCCTAGCAACGTCAAATTGGACGCAAATAATCCTTGACAAATTTAATCGACTTTCTATGATCTGAACCATATTTTGTGTATCTTGGTTTTCCTATTTCTCTAAGTCGATCCTAAGAATCGTGCAATTTAATTTACAATAAACTTGCGTAAGTATAATAAGATGAGATGATAGATCTTGATCAGAAGGTCATCCATATCGACCAAGAAATAGCTATTTCTAAGCCTCCACTCAGCAATAGCCATTTCTATGAGAATCGCCCGGACTAAATGTTCGAAATACCCGTTACATATACAACCACGATCTAATGACCAGTGTGGCATGAAACATAACCGAACTGATATCTAATTTTACATCCATTACTTTACCGAACTTAGAGTCTTACACAAGGGTCATTATGACCTACTCTTACATAGGGCATCATCGGGCGAAACTTCAACAAATAGCAAGGAAATATTTTGGGCCCAATCCATCATGCTTAACCCAACAGACATTTGACTAGAAAAACGTCCTAGTTCGCAAACTCGTCATTGTAGACATCATCCACATACTGCTCCTTCATATCTGGCCAAGTTAATAGTCAGGACCACAATGACAGGCGAGTCCCTCAAATCTTTTTCCTAGAATACTCTTGGAAGCTAGATTGATTGCTCTGATTTTTTGAATGTTTTTTTAGAGATGTACTAGGGAGATGTGATTCGATGCTCGCTCCGCTCCTAGGGGAGGCACGATGAAACCCTATCCACAACGAGGGGAAGCCGATGCGGGCTCTCGCAACTTTTGACTGATGCTTATGCCACGACACTGTCGACCGCACCATTGTAAACAACAACCCACTATCCTTAATTTGCGGATCTCACTACATGAATTCAGGTTTGCAACAAAATTTATTGCTACAACTATCTTTCGTTGCAATAAAATACGATATTACCACAAAATTACAATTCATGGTAATATGATCTACATATTGCCACACTTCCGTTTCGTCGCGCTAAGTACTCCTTTTGTTGCAATAGAAGCTACATATTGCCACAAGCTGCATCAGCGTTGCAATATGGTAGTGATATTGCGACAGTTGTGTCGCATTGCGTTAATTAGTCATTCTGTTGCAATAAAGACTAGGTATTGCAACAAAGTAAATCTTTTTGGTAATATTTGGACAATATTGTAACAATTCTGACATGTGGCGCTAATCATTTATATTGTTGCGAAAAATGGCTTCGTATTGCAACAAAACATGTATTGGTTGTAATAGGGCGACTTTTTACCTCACCTTCCTTGTGTTGCAATAATTATTACATATTGCGACAAATTGTGCATCCATGGTAATATGTACAACATATTCAACAATCCCCTATCGTTGCGAGAAAGGAGCTACACACCGTTTGTACTGCGCTGGTTAAGACGCGACCTCCTCCCTTTAGCTGAGAGGGCTAACCAGCAAACCAACCAAGAAGTTCCGTAACAGATCCACGTTCTCTTATTTTAAAACAAGACTCGTTTGTTGGGCCTTTGTATTTAACTAGGTAAATTTAGCGCGGCGTCACGCCGCGCCTGTAGTGTAAAATTGGGGTGATATATAATTCTGATGTAATTTTTTTTTCATGTATTTGAATTTATGTAGGAACGTAAGAGCACGACTGCGTAAACATAGAAAGAAGATAATGATGTCTTCATCCTTTTTGCCTGTAGAGAAGGTAGTATAGAGAGGTGTAGAGATAAAACACACATTTCAGAAACTTTGATTAAAGAGTTTGTACTCTGTTTTAGTGTATGCATAGAGGCACTGAATAAGAGAAAACTAAAGAAAGGAGGTAGGACACGTATTGTAGTTTCGTAGCTGATTTGGAGGCGGGTAGCTTCGGAAGGCGGAATGAGCAAGACGGAAGAAGGGGTCGAGGAAAACAGAGTGGGTAGGTTGCTCTATTTCCTGCTTAACTGGCTCTGTTTTATTGAAGCGGTGCGGTCGGTAGGAGATTTTTTTCAAGGAAAATTATGATTATTCCGTTATTTTATTTTTTGAGCCTATATATTTGATGGTGAAAGTGCAACTGTATGTACAATAATCTGAAGATTAGAGAGAAATATGTATATGTGAAGGAAAACTATGATTATTCCGTTATTTTTTAAGCCTATATATTTTGATGGTGAAAGTGCAACTGTATATACAATAATCTGGAGTTTAGAGAGAAATATGTATATGTCAATTAAAAAAATGATAAAACATGAAAGTTGTTTGGAAGGGTGATATCCATCTGCTCGTCAAAGAAAAATTCGAACGTATGACTGAGTGCGACGAATTTGACAAAATTCGTCGAATGGTTTTTGCGAATTTGGATCCAAAATTGAAGAGCTAGAGTCGATCAAACTCGAAACAGATTACGGAATGGAACCTGCTCGTCGGCACTCATATATTTCATGTACATATTATCATGAAAAGGAGAACGAATCGTATTTTTTGGTAAATGCGAGGGTCTTTCCGCAAAAGTGTAGCGCGGGCTGTCGGATCTGAATCGGACGGCGCAGAGGCGTGTGTGCACTGTAGACCGGAAGACCGTTTCATATTGATGGGTGCTAGCTCTAAGTTGACGAGGAATATCTCCCCGGCAACAGTGCCAGAAACAATGCTTGTACGTCACACGTCAGTTGGGAACCCCAAGAGGAAGGTATGATGAGTGCAGCAGCAAGTTTTCCCTCAGTATGAAACCAAGGTTTAATCGAACCAGTAGGAAAACGAGGTTTGCTTCGAAGGTGTTGGTGAAGGAGTGTAGTGCGGCGCAACACCAGGGATTCCGGTGCCAACGTGGAACCTGCACAACACAATCAAATTACTTTGCCCCAACTTAACAGTGAGGTTGTCAATCTCACCGGCTTGCTGAAAACAAAGGGTTAAACGTATCGAATGGAAGATGATGTTTGTTTGCATAAAACAGTAGAGAACAATGATTGCAGTAGATTGTATTTCAGATGTAAAAGAATGGACCGGGGTCCACAGTTCACTAGTGGTGTCTCTCCAATAAGATAACTAACATGCTGGGTAAACAAATTACAGCTGGGCAATTGACAATTGATAAGTGCATATAACATGCATGTGTGAGCTGTGGTGTCTACTATGAGATTCATTTGGGCATTACGACAAAGTACATAGACCGCTATCCAGCATGCATCTATGCCTAAATAGTCCACTTTCCGGTTAACATCCGTACCCCTTCCAGTATTAAGTTGCAAGCAACAGACAATTGCATTAAGTAATGTGCGTAATGTAAACAATACATTCATCCTTGAATAAAGCATTGCTGTTTTACCCCTAGTGGCAACAACACATCTACAACCTTAGAACTTGCTGTCACTATCCCAGGTTAAATAGAGGTTGAACCCAACTATCATGCATAAATACCCCCTCTTGGAGTTACAAGTATTCACTTGGCCAAGGCTTCAACAAGTAACGGAGAGCATGCAAGATCACAAATGACATAGACATGATAATATAATATTCAGCTCCACATAGGTATCAATATAAGTCAGATCCCAGCAAACACAACATGTAGCATTACAATAAGATGATCTTGATCATGATAGGCAGCTCACAAGATCTAAACATGATGGCACAAGTGGAGAAGACAACCATCTAGCTACTGCTATGGACCCATAGTCCAAGGATGAACTACTCACGCATCACTCCGGAGGCGGGCATGGCGATGTAGAGCCCTCCGGTGATGATTCCCCTCTCCGGCAGGGTGCCGGGAAGAGCTTCAGAACCCCCCGAGTTAGGGTTGACGACGGCGGCGGCAGCGAATATGTTCTGGATGAAAGGCTCGGTGTTTTAGGGTTTTCACGTCTCGGGGAATAAATAGGCGAAGGGGCGATGTCGGCGGACCCCCGAGGGGCCCAAACCACAGGCGGCGCGGCTGGGCCCACTGCCGCGCCGCCAGGTGGTTTGGCCACCTCGTGGCTCTCTTCGTCTCTCCTTCGGACTCCGTGTACGTGCTGGAAAAATAGGGACTGGCCTTTTGTTTCGTGCAATTCCGAGAATATTTCCAGAAGTAACTTTCTGAAACCAAAAACAGCAGAAAACAGGGAACTGGCACTGTGGCATCTTGTTAATAGGTTAGTCCCAGAAAATGCATAAAAGTGATACGAAGTGTATATAAAACATGTAGCAAATGGTATAATATAAGCATGGAACAGCAGAAATTATGGATACGTTGGAGACGTATCAAGCATCCCCAAGCTTAGTTCTACTCGTCCTCGAGTAGGTAAAACGATAACAACAAATAATTTCTGAGGAGACATGCTTTCACACAATCTTGATCAATATATTGCAAGGCTCATGTCATGAATGAAGTGACTCAAAGCAATGATCTATAGTTTGCTAACAAATAGATAAAGAGTAAACAATGAATCATATAAGCAAAAACTTTTCATGAATAGTACTTTCAAGACAAGCATCAAAAAGTTTTGCATAAGAGGTAACTCATAAAGCAATAGATTCAAAGTAAAAGGCATTGAAGCAACACAAAGGATGATTAAGTTTCAGCATTTGCTTTCAACTTGTAACATGTATATCTCATGGATAGTTGTCAACATAAAGCAATATAACAAGTGCAATAAGTAAATATGTAAGAATCAATGCACACAAAGTTGACACAAGTGTTTGCTTCTAAGATAGAAAGGAGTAGGTAAACTGACTCAACATAAAGTAAAAGATAGGCCCTTCGCAGAGGGAAGCAGGGATTAAATCATGTGCTAGAGCTTTTTAAGTTTTCGAAAGCATATAGAGAGCACAAAATAAGTATTTGAGAGGTGTTTGTTGTTGTCAACGAATGGTAGTGGGCACTCTAACCCCCTTGTCAACCAGACTTTCAAGAGCGGCTCCCATGAAGGACGTTATCTCTACCAGCAAGGTAGATCATCCCTCTTCTCTTTTGTTTACACATGTATTTTAGTTTCTTTATAGATGACACTCCTCCCAACCTTTTGCTTACACAAGCCATGGCTAACCGAATCCTCGGGTGCCTTCCAACATTCACATACCATGGAGGAGTGTCTATTGCAAAATTAAGTTGCTTACTGATAAATCAGGGCAAAACATGTGAAGAGAATTATTAATGAAAGTTGTAATTAATTGGGGCTGGGCACCCCGTTGCCAGCTCTTTTTGCAAATTATTGGATAAGCGGATGTATATGCCACTAGTCCATTGGTGAAAGTCTGTCAGAAGTAAATGACAAGATTGAAAGATAAAACACCACATACTTCCTCATGAGCTATAAAACATTGACACAAATAAGGAGTAATAAAGTTTTGAATAGTTTAAAGGTAGCACATGAAATATTTACTTGGAATGGCAGGAAATACCACATAGTAGGTAGGTATGGTGGACACAAATGGCATGGGTTTTGGCTCAAGTTTTGGATGCACGAGAAGCATTCCCTCTCAGTACAGAGTTTAGGCTAGCAAGGTTGTTTGAAGCAAACACAAGTATAAACCGGTACAGCAAGAATCACATAAAAACATATTGCAAGTATTATAAGACTCTACACTGTCTTCCTTGTTGCTCAAACATTTTACCAGAAAATATCTAGACCTTAGAGAGAACAAATATGCATCCCAAGTCTCAACAAGCTCTACGGTAGTTCTCCACTACTAGGCTTTAACTACATGATGCAAGAGCTTAAACATGATCTACTTGAGAGCTCAAAACAATTGCAAAGCATCAAATCAAAACAAGACAATGATCTACAAGAATGCATATGTCTTTTCCAATACCAACTACTACATGTAGCATTTTCTTTCTTCCAAACAAACACCAATCAATTTATTTAAACATAAACTCTCCAAATGATAATATAATGCAGCAAGAGAGTATTTATAAACAAGTGCTAACAGCTCGAAGAGATGCATGAAAAACAGGAGCTAAAAGCACTGCAGTAGCTAGTTAAGAATACTCAACAAATATAAGTGAAGAACATGAGTATTCACATGAAAAAGCGGAGCGTGTCTCTCTCCCACACAAGGATTGCTAGGATCCGAATTTATTCAAACAAAAACAAAAATAAAAACACACAGACGCTCCAAGTAAAGCGCATAAGATGTGAAAGAATTAAAATATAGTTTCACTAGAGATGACCTGATAAGTTTGTTGATGAAGAAGGGGATGCCTTGGGCATCCCCAAGCTTAGACGCTTGAGTCTCTCTGAATATGGTTGGGATGAACCACGGGGGCATCCCCAAGCTTAGGCTTTTCACTCTTCTTGATCACATAATATCACCCTTCTCGCTTGATCCTTGAAAACTTCCTTCACACCAAACTCAAGACAGTTCTCATTAGAGGGTTAGTGCATAATCAAAAATTCTCATATTCTGTAATGATACAATCAATCCCAAAGCTTCTGGACATTAGCTACAGCCACCAATGCTTTGTGGAGCAAAGAAATCCACACAAACACAGTAAAAGAGCGAATGCAAAACAAAAGGCAGAATCTGTCAAAAACAGAACAGTCTGGAATGACGAATTTTTTCGAGGCACTTAAGTTGCTCAGATGGATCTGGCCTAAAATAATGAAAGTTGCGTACATATCTCAGGAATATGCGTGATTTTTTCAGAATTTTTTGAATTTTCTACAGGGAGATAAGCTCAAATCCGTGACAGCTAAAAATCTGTCACTGCGCAGAAATCCAAATCTTGCATCAACTTTCAATATAGAACTTTACTTGGCACAACATTGCGATAAAATAAAGATACAAAGGAGTTGCTACAGAAGTAACAAAACTCCTTGACTCAAAGAAAACAAAAATAACAGCAAATAAAAACGATGGGTTGTCTCCCATAAGCGCTTTTCTTTAACGCCTTTCAGCTAGGCGCAGAAAGTGAAAATCAAGTGTTGTCAAGAGAAGAAGCATCAACATCATAACTTGCTCTAACAATAGAGTCAAAAGGTAACTTCATTCTCTTCCTAGGGAAGTGTTCCATACCTTTCTTGAGAGGAAATTGGTACCTTATATTACCTTCTTTCATATCAATGATGGCACCAACAGTTCGAAGAAAAGGTCTTCCCAAAACAATAGGACAAGATGCATTGCATTCAATATCCATAACAATAAAATCAACGGGGACAAGGTTATTGTTTACTGTAATAAAAACATCATTAACTCGCCCCAAAGGTTTCTTCATAGCATTATCAGCGAGAAAAACATCCAAATAACAATGTTCCAAAGGTGGCAAATCAAGAATATCATAAAGCTTCTTGGGCAAAACGAAATACTTGCACCAAGATCACACAAGGCATTGCAATAAAATCATTCACCTTTACCTTAATGATGGGTTCCCAACCATCTTCTAATTTCCTAGGAATAGAAGCTTTAAGTTTCAACTTCTCCTCCCTAGCTTGCAAAAGAGCATTTGTAATATGCTTTGTAAAAGCCAAATTAATAGTGCTAGCATTGGGACTTCTAGCTAATTTTTGCAAGAACATAATAACTTCAGAGATGTTACAATCATCAAAATCAAAATCATTATTGTCAATGGTGGTGGAACCATTGTCTCCAATAGTTTGAAAAATTTCAGCACTTTTATCAGAAAAAGTTTCAGCAGTTTTAGGCAATTTCAAACGCTTTGCAGAAGTAGTAGAGACATTACCAACACCAATAACATTACCATCAATAGTAGGAGGCTTACTAGCATGTAAACATTAGCATTACTAGTGGTGGTGATAGTACAAACTCTAACTATACTATTCTCTTTTTCAAGTTCTTCCTCTTTTTCCCACCTAGCATGCAATTCAGCCAACATCCTAATATTATTATCAATTCGAACTTGGATGGCATTTGCTGTAGCAAATGACTTATATCTTTAACTTCATTAGGCATAACTTTCAGTTTTAGAATTTCAACATCATGAGCAAGACTATCAACTTTAGAGCAAGATCATCAATTTTTTCAAACTTTTCCTCAACAGTTTTATTGAAAGCTTTTTGTGTGCTAATAAATTCTTTAAGCATAGCTTCAAGATCAGAGGACACACTTCTATTGTTGCTGTAGGAATTACCATAAGAATTGCCATAACCATTTGAAGGATAAGGCTTATAATTGTTGCTACCAAAATTATTCCTATAAGCATTGTTGTTGAAGTTGTTGTTTTTAATGAAGTTTACATCAACATGCTCTTCTTGAGCAACCAATGAAGCTAAAGGAACATTATTAGGATCAACATGAGATCTACCATTCACAAGCATAGACATAATAGCATCAATCTTATCACTCAAAGAGGAGGTTTCTTCAACAGAATTTACCTTCTTACCTTGAGGAGCTCTTTCGGTGTGCCATTCGGAATAGTTGATCATCATATCATCAAGTAGCTTTGTTGCTGCACCTAAAGTGATGGACATAAAGGTTCCTCCAGAGGCTGAATCCAATAAGTTCCTTGAGGAAAAATTTAATCCTGCATAAAAGGTTTGGATGATCATCCAAGTAGTCAGTCCATGAGTGGGACAATTCTTCACCAAAGATTTCATTCTTTCCCAAGCTTGAGCAACATGTTCATTATCAAGTTGTTTAAAATTCATAATGCTACTTCTCAAGGATATAATCTTAGCAGGAGGATAATATTTCCCTATGAAAGCATCTTTGCATTTTGTCCAAGAATTAATACTATTTCTAGGCAAAGAAAGCAACCATTCTTTAGCTCTTCCTCTCAAGGAGAAAGGAAAAAGTTTCAGTTTTATAATATCCCCATCCATATCCTTATACTTTTGCATTTCACAAAGTTCAACAAAGTTATTAAGATGGGCAGCAGCATCATCAGTACTAACACCAGAAAATTGCTCTTTCATAACAAGATTTAATAGAGCAGGTTTAATTTCATAAAATTCTGCTGTAGAAGCAGGTGGAGCAATAGGAGTGCATATGAAATCATTGTTGTTTGTGCTAGTGAAGTCACACAACTTAGTGTTCTCAGGAGTTCATTTTGAAAAACAAAATCAAACGAATTAAACAAGTAACTAATTTTTTTGTGTTTTTGATAAAGAGAGCAAACAAGACTAAATAAAAATAAACTAAGCAAGACAAATAACAAAGTAAAGAGATTGGGTGTGAGAGACTCCCCTTGCAGAAGCAATTCGGAGGCGGACAAATAACAACCATCTAGCTACTGCTATGGACCCATAGTCCAAGGATGAACTACTCACGCATCACTCCGGAGGCGGGCATGGCGATGTAGAGCCCTCCGGTGATGATTCCCCTCTCCGGCAGGGTGCCGGGAAGAGCTTCAGAAACCCCCCGAGTTAGGGTTGACGACGGCGGCGGCAGCGAATATGTTCTGGATGAAAGGCTCGGTGTTTTAGGGTTTTCACGCCTCGGGAATAAATAGGCGAAGGGGCGATGTCGGCGGACCCCCGAGGGGCCCAAACCACAGGCAGGCGCGGCTGGGCCCACTGCCGCGCCGCCAGGTGGTTTGGCCACCTCGTGGCTCTCCTTCGTCTCTCCTTCGGACTCCGTGTACGTGCTGAAAAAATAGGGACTTGGCCTTTTGTTTCGTGCAATTCCGAGAATATTTCCAGAAGTAACTTTCTGAAACCAAAAACAGCAGAAAACAGGGAACTGGCACTGTGGCATCTTGTTAATAGGTTAGTCCCAGAAAATGCATAAAAGTGATACGAAGTGCATATAAAACATGTAGCAAATGGTATAATATAAGCATGGAACAGCAGAAATTATGGATACGTTGGAGACGTATCAATGGGAAACGCAGGTTTTTTTCTGCAAGAAAACGTAGAAGTAAACGGGAGACTTTCCTGCAAAAAAGCGTAGGGTCCGCGCGTATGTGTTATGCCGGAGGACGGAGAGACGTGTGTGCAATGTAGACCGGAGGACCGTTTCATATTTGTTGGAAAACGTAGGGACTTTTCTGCAAAAACACGTAGGAGGAAACGCGGACCGAGAGACGTATGTGCACAGTAGACTGGAGGACCGTTTCATATTTGTTGGAGAACGCAGGGACTTTTCTAAAAAAAACGTAGGAGGAAACGCGGTGACTTCCCTGCAAAAAAGCGTAGGGTCCGCGCGTGGGCCCACCGCTCTCCGTGAAACAAAAAACGCTCCAAAAAAAAGCAGTACAAACTGCACACTCCGAGCAGTGCACAATTTTTTTTCATCAAACATATCAACATGGATGTAGTTTTGAATTTCTCGACATGACTAATCCATTCCCGAAAACGGATCGCGATTTGGAAACTCGGTTCGTAAAATATTTCACTTTTTGTGTTTGTATCGGAAGCAAAAAAGTATGCAGGTACAGTGTAGCTATCCGGACACTGCAGCCAGTGGAACGCGGGGTCTTCCCGGGGAAAGGAAGCAAAAAAAAGAACAATATGAGAGGCCAGTGGAACTGCAGTCCTGAACAGTGTTAGCTACAGTGTTCCGATCGCTGAGAGGCCGACGATTTCGACGTCTTTAATATAGTTAGTTATTATGCGGTCGATGTTCGCACAATATGATGAAGACAATTACTACACTTCATACAAAATAACCAATACAACTTTTATCTCAATTCATAATAGTATTAGGGTTTCTTCATCTCCCAAGAACTAACAAAATTACTTTGGCATGCAGGCACAAGAAATAACATGGAATATGGATGAATAATTAAAGTAGTACGCAAAGAAATCCACGATAGGGTTTAGGACTACAACGAGATTAATGTAGGAAATCGATGGCGGCGACATAGATGATGACGATCTTGATGTAATGTAGGAAATCGATGGCGGCGACATAGATGATGACGATCTTGATGTACATGCCCCGGCCTCCGTGTTCCAAGCCTCTTCTCCTCTCGAGGATGGTGTGGTGCTGTTGGAACTATGGAGGGAACACAGAGGCGTGGCGGTAGCCATCCCGGGGGCATATGCGATGGAGGATGATTGGATGCTAGGTTTTCCCCTCTTTGTATAGGCTCTAACAGTTCAGTTCAGAGTTTCTCGAGTCTTTCGCATCAAATAGGTGGGTGACCCTTCACGAAAGATGTTTGGTTTGTCATGACAGACCCTAAAGAGCTTGGTACGGTCGGTTACGACCATCCATGGCCGTACCACTGGTCGTTAAAGATTTTGTAAACTTGTGTTGGACACCATTTTTTCATACTGACTCTAATTGATGCGTTCTTTGGCTCGTTGGATCTGTATGGACGATGAGAACAATCTCATGCTGTTGGATTGACCTTGTGAAAAAATAATCATTGTAAAATACTCTATATAGGTTGAGCTGTTCCAGGTTGAGTCAAATGAGCTCCTTTCCCTTATGATTTCTTCATAATTTTCACCTTACACCTAAATTCACGCAAAAGACAAAGAAAACGAGTAAAACCTACTAAAAATCCATGATTGTGAAAATTTATCAGAAAATGAGTTTTAGTTTAATATCAGCATAAAAGGTGGAAGCTAGCACAAAATATTGCCAAAATTCCAATGTAACATTAAAAAATCGAGCAAAACGCTATAGAAAATGCATTTGCCAACTCCCTACTCCCCAATTCCCACACATCTTCATTCTCTCGTCCCTCTCCACCGCCACGCCGCCTCTAACCTCCTCGCCGGTTTCGCCACCCCACCCTTCACCTCGACTAGCCGGATGAGGTTGGCCCTTGATCAAGTACTGTTTCCACTTCTCGCCAACGCCGAAGTAGCTCGGGTCGTGCAGACTTCGGCCCCTTCAATATGGGCCTTCCCGTGGACCTCGACACCGACTGCCGAGTCCTCCTCAGCGTCAGAGGAGGTCGAGTTTGATGACTATGCTTCCGGAACCGACCAGGACCGACGCCGGAGGAGGTCGAGTTCGTCGGCCTTAGTCTCGTCCACGGCCACGACCTGCACCGCCCACAACCTATTCGGCCGCTTTTTGGGCCTAGTTGTGAGGTACAAATCTTTACTATTAAAGCAGAGAACGTCGTTGGTGTCACACCTCTAAATATTCAAGGAAAATGCCACCGCTAACTCTCCGCTAAAAAACGTGGATTATTCTTATCCGATCCTGAGTTGAAACATGCCCTTCAAACCGCGCGGCGCACGCCCAGATCTCAACAGAATCTATCATTCTCTCTCCTACCTGAAAAAACACAAAACATCTCTAAGAAAAAGACACAAAAACACGTCGATACCGTCCGGCCCCGCCGCGCGCGCCTGTCACCTCTCCGAAATCCCAACAGAGGCGGCCATCCCATGGATCATCTAGACAGTCCCATGTCTACGGCGTCTGCTGCTCCACGCGGCCCCGCGTCCCTATTCTGGTCGATCTTACAGAATTGGGGAGAGATTCAGACCGGCAGCTTCTCCAACGGCGACTTCATGGTGCGCCTCTTCTCACCGAAGTCAGGCTGGGTCAAACTCCCGGACTTCCTGGCCGCCCGGCGGGGGTACGCCAATGACATCCTCGTCGCCGATGAGCGCATGGTCATCATCGGCGGCCGGCGGCAGTTCAACTTCGAGTTACGTCGATGCCACCCCGCCGCCGACCTTCTTCCCGTGATGCTGAGGCGCCTCCACGACGCCGGCGTCCCCAAGGAGTAGCCCCGTGGTTCAGCGATGAGCTCTGGAGCCACTTCAACCGCGTGCCCGCCCGGAAGTACACCAATTGCGCGGGCGATCCTCGATGCGACAGCGCCGCGCTAATGTCCTCGATGTCTATCCGGCCATTCGTGGACTGATAACTAAGCGGCCAGCTTTTGCAACGGGGTAAGCATCTTGGACAGATTCTTGGATTGTTTATTTTCGTCCTTATTTCTTAGCTGGTGACTGGTGTAGCGGAGTTCCGTTGCTCATCTCGTGCTCTGCAGGTTCGGCGCCGCCCTCCTGTACGACGGAATGCCTGAGAGAATCAAGAATGTTGCGGAGAGCGGCGAGGACTGTGTAAGCGCACTCCCGGACGCGCTCCTGCTGCACACACTGTCCTGCCGTGCGGATATGGGTGCTCGCCCACCGGTGGCAGAACCTCTGGAGGTACACCCCCAGCCTGCGCCCCATCCATGGCCTCATCAATGACAGTTACTCAAGGTTCGACAAGTTCGCCAGCCATCTGATCATGCTCCGAAACCGCTCACCTCTTGTCAACTGTGAGATCACTCTCTTTCCATACGGTACTGGTCATAGTCAGTCGTGCCCATACATCCAGGCGCTCCAGCTGTGGATTCTGTACGCTCTAGCGTGCGATGTTAAGGCGCTCCATGTTATGACTACTGTGGCGAGCAACACTTGCTACTCAATATGCCTTTCACGATTTCATCTCTCGACACCTCATTGGCCTTACATCTTCAGAGTGTTATCTTCAAAAGCTCTATGGATTTCTCGAGTTGTCCGGTACTAAAGGACTCGCAGATGTACTACTGCGATATTTGAATGCGGAAGATTTCATCTAAATCACTGAAGCGTTTGTGCATTACCGGTGGTTTCTTCCTTGATCAATCCCGCACTCGGATTTCTGTCCTAGATGATTGTGAGACTTCATGACTCCTTTGCTTGAAAGCATGCCATTGCTAGAAACAGCATTCGTTAGGCTCGACCAGAATTGTCAAGAGTGTGCTTCTCAATGGTTTGTCCAGTGCTATCAGTTGAAGTTGATTGCTGAACCTAATAAGGTACTGTTGCGCTAACTATCCAGTCGTATGCACTGTGCAGCTTGTTGTATATCTGTCCATTGTGAGGCATTTAACACATAATTTCACAAGTTATTTGACACTTGTGTCATCATTGAATGAATAGATAGTTACATACAGTAGTATTCTTACAAGACACATTTATACTCTTGTAGCTGTAATTAGGAAGGGTATCATGTACTTTTTATTTTACTTCGCGAGTACGAAGACCATGAGCCAATAAGGCCAGTATGGGGAATGTTAGATGAAATCCTTTATTTTGCCTTTGTCTTTCATAACAATTATTCAAGCTAAGAAGGTTTGGCTTACTCTTACTGTTAAAATGTATCTAAATTGCTATTTTTTTGGCTAGATCAGAGGGTTAGTGGTAGAATAAATAATTCAATAGTAAATTGTGTTATGTCAATCTCTTTTTATGGGTTAGTTTAACCCTAAGTTATGTGATAGTACAAGGAAAAGAACATTTTACAGGAGAGAAGAGCATGTACCATTTTACTTCTTGAAGCATTTGGAGTTCGTACATGTCGCCTTATATCTATATCTCTTTACATACCTATCTGTATGGTAAGGTGCTCTGTTTCCATTAATACTTTCTCCTTATCTTTTTTGGCCATGTAAACTTGAAGAGGTGTTATATACTTTTATTCATACTAGATGATTCCCCGCATGTTGCTGCGGGGCGTTAGTATGCCAAATAGCTTAGGACTATTATGCACTAAGGAGAAAGAAATAAAGTAAAAAAGGCATCAGCATACACATAGTAAATGACATAACTATGACTTGAAAATTGTAGAGCTTGGAAGATTCCGTTGTGTAAAATACGTCTGACTTTCCTCGAAGAAAATCATAGTACGCAAATGGATGAAAACTTATGTTACAAATATTGAGCCGGCAAGCAACAAAAAGAAAAACATAAAACCTTTATTACATTTGGGCAGGTTGTTGAAACTCTTTGGTCCACTCTGAATGTTCTTTTACTGAGTAATAATGTTATAATTTCAGACCACGCTCCGGTTGCAGTACATGAGTGAATACATTGAAGTCCGGCATAGAACTGTAGCTTCGTGATCTTGGATGTCCTAATTCTAAGAGTATGTATGAAGAATTATGTAGCCATATCACAAATGTTTGTCAAGAACTTGGTCTTCTATTGTTTTTTTTGTCATGTACTCCCTCCGTTTTTTAATATAAGATGTTTTGGGTGTTCTACATATTGTCTACATGCATACTAAAATGAGTAAACATGTACACTACAATGTGTTTAGATGCATTTGTATGAATGTGCATGTGGACAAATATTAAAACATCTTATATTAGAAAACGGAGGGAGTAGTTCACGAGGATATCAGGACCAAGCTCCACTGCGCACCACACCACAGCTGCACGCTGAATGATCCGCTGGAGTCGGTTAGGAGGAAAGCCAAGAAGGCGTTCAAGGTGAGAGCTCCAGTCCGGTAAGTTCTATTTTAAGTTTACAAAATATGTGATACTAGGTTCTGCCTTCCATCGCCCTGAACTATTTGGCTAGGTGTCAAGTTCCACTTTTTCAGATATTGTGGAAAATTTTATTGAGAAAAACCTGGCCTCTAGATAGAGTGGTATATTTGTGGTATATTTCCTAGAAGATACATGGCTGTTGGGGAAAACAATAAGATAAAATGGTAAACTCATTTAATGCATTCTCGTTTTATTTTCTTGGTTTGTAGGGACACAGTAAACTCATTTTATCTTTGCCGATCACATGTTCAAAATATTCTGTGTTTGATCATTCTCCATCTAATATTAGCTAGGAGTATATGTATTTATCATCCCGAATATATATGCTTCAGATTGAGTTTTCTTCATCTCCGTAATCAAAACAGATTTTTTTCCGATAGAATTAAGATAAGATGCTAATTTATGTAAAAGAAAGAAAGATAAAATGCTTGCATGGTTTTGTTGGTATTAGGTATACTATCATCTTTGAGTTCTTCAACTGCATGGAAAGCTCTATCCGGCTGCTCCAAATGAAAGTATTCATGACAACGTTCCCCAAGTTTGCACCAACATTCAACACTTCTTGGGGTGGTAAGCTTCTTTGGACAGGGCATCACAAATGAGGATATGCCTTGCATGTATTCAACTCTACTCCAGCAAGGCTAATGGTAGCTACACCTGATCCTCATGCACCCAAATGGTAGGAATTAGTTACAAAGATAATTAGTCAAGTCCTTAGTATTCACACGTGTGTTTCGTTTTGGTGATACTGATATGTTGAAACTTTCTGTTGTAAACAGTAGCTCCAAATTTGTATATCTGTAACTCCAAATTTGTGCGTATAAGTTCAATTCATACAAATACAGTGAGTTCACAAAGTGTGTATATCTAAACATTGCGTTACTGCTACCTACAGAGTGTCTTACAAAATACCAACACCACAAGTTTAAGAGCATCTCATGTCTTTTAATGTCTGAAACTTTCTTGCTGGTCTTATACTCTTCCGTCGATGGGTATCAGGGTCACCAAAGCAACTGGTATGGGTTGTCTCTTGCAGTTGCAGGTAAAGTAACTTTTGTGAGCAACATGGGTGAGTGTTCAGGTGCAACTTGCTGAAGACTGTTGTGTTCCTACTGTTCAACACTACCCACGTAGTGTAGCAGGGGCCTATGCCCCCACTCAAACTTTTGAATTCCTATAGTATTTCTCATATTTTACAGATATTTTCTTCAGATTTTGCGAACTTACACAAAGAATGCCCCCAGTCACTTAATTTGCCCCCACTCCTAATTTTTTCTGGGTCCGCCCCTGTAGTGTAGTCAATGTCAAGCTTAAACTATTGAAGAGGAGCAGTAAAAGAATGTCACGTACATGATCTAATGTTGTTGCCTGACTGGCATCTATTTAGCAACACTATGCACATCAATAATAGCGTGAGACCGGGAACCGATCAGAAGGTGAGTTACACATATGTTCAGAGCGAAGGCCACAGAGAAGAGGAGACATTGTCAATGCTAACTGAAACATGTTCTTGTGATTATACCATGGTTAGCATGTGTTCATAGTCAACTGTCTTGTCGAATTTTCACTAAATAAAATTTCTGGGATTTTTTTTTTGTGATACTTCGCTCATAGGCTGGTGCGAGTAACAACACTTACAAAGTTTAGGGCCAATGGTGGAATATGTCTTGGGTGCTTTAGTGAGAGGTGTCTGGCAGTCCAAAAGAAATTCTCCTTGGAATACTGAATATGGTGCCATATAACCAAAAGAAAATGAATTCCCTTGAATATTTGATGCATATGGAACCACAGCTAGAGGGTTTTTACTGTTGTTTTGAAGTATTACAATATGGACGAAACTTCCTTTGCGATGTTTAGCTAATGGTAAAAAATGTGATTGCCTTTAAACACCTATTGGTTATTACGGAATATTTTGCCGTGTTTATTTAATAGGTGCATGCATAATAGTCTTTCTTAGTTTTGATGTGAACAAAGAGACGTGTATGCTTAATTTGTGTACTAAGTAGGACCATAGAAACAAAATTAAACACATGTCAAAGCAACAACAAGATGATAAGATAAGAGCATCTCCAAGCGAGCCCCCCAAACGGTCCCCAAACCGATTTATTTGTGTCCGGGCGTGACCGGACGCGGCTTTTTAGTGTCCGCACGTCCGGCACACCCCAAACCCTCCGCACATATGGGGTGAGTTTGGGGGCGTCCGGGCGCGTCCGGGCGTGTCCGCATGCCCACTGTGGACCATTTTTTCTCTTTCTTTTCCTTTCTTTTGTCCTTCTTTAATTATTCTCCCTCCTTCTCCACCAATCACATGCAAGGTCCCCACAATTTGGGATGACATTTGGGGGTCATGGTTGTAGGAGGTCATTTTTTAAGGTGGTCCGCGGACAGCCGTCCGGACGTTTAGGGGATGAATTTGGGGGCCTCGCTTGGAGATGCTCTAAATTCACACTTTATTATCATGTCCATCATTCTAGCGTGCCCTGATATGCCAACAAGAACTTACTTTGTGTGCATGACTTGCATTTTTTATCCCGTTGCAACGCACGGGTATTCAACTAGTTCACTTGAAACATGCCGTAGACTCCGAGCTGCTTTACGCTTCGCGCCGGTCTGTCTCACGAGCTCATGCGGGTATCCAAACACCCGCATGCGAATTATGAGGTGTGCACATGAGCGACGTCATAACACATGTTTATTTTGCTACGAAAAGAAGACAAATAAATCGTAAATCATTGTTCACTGAAAGAACATTCGAGCCGCACTGCAGCAGGTTGAGACGTGGAAAAACGAAAGGGGCGGAGCCGGAGAGAGAAAGAAACGGAGCACTCCGACTGTTTTTGTGAGCTGCTGGTCCGGTCCGGTGCTGGTGCCGCCGCTCCCAGTCCCACACACAACGGAACGGAGTCACGCACACATTCTTCCCCCACAAAACCCTCCCACAAATCTCTCTCTCCCTCCCCCCACCTTTGCCCTCTCTCTCTCCTCCTTTCCCCCTCCTCTCCTCTCTCCCTCCGCTCTGCTCACCCCTCCCCGCCTCGGGATTCGCGTCCGCCCCTTTCTCGCGTTCGTCCGTGCGGGAGCGAGCAGCAGACCGGGCCCGGGAAAGGGTTTGCGGCGGCGGAGGCGGCGGCGGCGGCGGCGAGGAGCAGCGGAAGCAGAGGCAGCAGGAGGAAGAGGCGATGGCGGCGGCTAGGGTTTCGATCCCGGCGGCGGTGCGGCGGACCATCCAGAACATCAAGGAGATCGCGGGGAACCACACCGACGAGGAGGTCTACGCCGCGCTCCGCGAATGCGACATGGATCCCAACGAGACCGCGCAGAAGCTCCTACACCAAGGTATCCTATCCCCCGCCCCGCCCGTCCCGACTCCGTTCGATTCGATTCTGCATGCGGCGGCGGCCAGGGCGCGTCGGCCTGCTCTCGGTTTCTATCGGTTCTAGCAGCGGGGAATGGGGGTTCTCCCGGGCCCGCGAGGACATGGCGCGCGATGCCTAGTATGCCTCGGGGGGGCTGGCGGCGCCCGCACATGATTTGACTGACGCGTGCCTGGTTGATTCGGGTTCTAGTGGTTCTAGGGTTTGTGTCGTCCTTCTCTCCTCGTCTGATGTATAGTCTCCGGTGTGCGCAAGATCCTGTCGTGGATTATTAGAACATAATAATAACTAGAGCTCGGTGAAATCATGTTGTAAGGTTTGGTGTCTTGTGTTAGATTCAGCTAGTTTCTTCTGTGGGGTTGCTGCTGGCGCTAGAAGTATCTGTGGGGAATAGCGAGCTTATGAGTGATATATGTAATCTTTAGTGGAAGTGTGGTATCGTGTCCTGAAGGATAATAGCACTGTTATGTTTGTTAGTGCCTCCTGGATCTGAGTTGATAAAAACACTGGTCATGTTTTTATCTTTGAATTGAGGCGCGGTCATCCTTTTGTGCATTTCTCGTGCTATTTGTGGCTAAGTTGAGTAGGAACCCAACTAACAGGGCCTAAATCTCCCGTTTCATTTCATTTAAGAGGTGTTTGTTTGTGTTTCTTAGATCATTCATGTATCTTATTCCCTAAGAAGTGTAGATTATGTTGATACAAACAGAACAGGAGTAACGGATTGTTGTAGTCACCACACATCCAATTAATAGATAGGATGGATGCTTTGTGACATGAGTTCGCCCCTAGCCTAGTTAGTGGAGTAAGTTTCAAAACATCACTTTTTACCTTTCCACCTTAGAACTGCCAAAGATAAAATTCTATCGTATTCTTTGTAAGAAAAGCTTATGTTCTTATGTGTAGAGAGCGGGTCACTCATATCTTATTCTCTGGAGATATGTTGAGGTAAACATAAATAATGATTTGTTTGGGGAATCCTTTCGTGCTTCACTGCATGTCGTACCACCAATGTTTTACTTTATTTATTTTTGCACATTTGATGTTAGATCTTTTGGTATTACTGTACCTTAATAAATCTTTGGTTATTTCAGATACCTTCCATGAGGTAAAAAGGAAGCGTGACAAGAAAAAGGAGGTAAGGGCAGTCACCTGCTTTGATCCCTAATTCCCTATATGTGACAAATTTTCCCACTTATCCTTATCTGGTTACTATTTGATGACATTCAGTAATGTTGTAAATAGGCCAAACACAAATTCATTTGCACAATCAAGGTACTATTATTAGATATTATGACATTGCAAGATAATGACGATAAATAGTAGCTTGAAATGAGTTTATAGTGGGGCATGAGCCAACATGACAGGATTGCCATTTATTTGCTGTATAGGCCGGCTGACCACTTTAGAATACATATATTCAATAAGCAACTTGAAGTGTGGTAACCTGTTAATTTGTGAGCAACTTATTTCATTTACGCAAGTCCATTCATTCAACTTATGTTTGAACTGTGTTGAATATTAATAGTTACACCAATAAAAGAGATCACCCAAATCTATATAGCAGAGGTGGCTGAATAGCATATCAGTAGCTATTTAATTCATAAGTTTGATCCAGCATTGTGCGTACGATTCGGTAAAAACTGTGCTGTGCAAAATATTGGGGGACAGCTACATACAGATTTCCTGAGTGATATCATTCACCAGAAATGTTCTTGCTGTGTTGCCTTGATTTCATCCCTCCTTTTGGCATCCTCGTATGTAATTGTGTCATTTTTTACTTTCATGTTGCTTATGGAGTTCTATATTATTGTTCTCTCAAGTGCATTGCTTGTCAACTATATTAGTTCATCACAGCTTTAGCTACTTTAGTACTGACATAGGCATAAGATATCATATATGTATATGGCTTAGCTGCTATCTGACTACCCATTTCTATTGACAGGTGCTAAAATAACTACTTTCTTTATCTTACAGAGCAACAAAGAACCTGCTGATCCTCGGTGGAGACCTGGGATGCAGAGGCGTGGTGGAAAGGGTGGCCGCGGGAACTATTCAGCACGCCAATCAAGCAATTCTAGTGGTATGCTTGCATTACTCTGCGGAACATGAAGTGATGTTGCAATCTTTTAGATGTGGAATTCAACTTTATTTTGCTTTATGTACAATCCTACTGTTATCTATTTTTCTTCCAAGACCTGCCTTATACTTTATCCTGAAATATGTGGATAGTCTGATGAATTTCTGCTGTTGATGGAAGTTGTCATTTATAATCTTTGATCTACGACTGCTGTTGCCATTTCATTTTGCAGTGCAACTTATTAATGTGTGAATGTTCATATGTACAGTGAGGAGGATTACAGATTCTTCTGACATGATAAATTCACGCATCATTCTGTATCCACTTAGAAGTAGCCAGTAGTGAAAAATAGTTTATATAAATAATTCCTGCACTACATATGCTGACATTTCTGGTTCTACAGACGGCACTGGGAGAAATGCTCATGCTGGGAAGGAAAATCACCTGAATACGAACATGGATAAATGTAGTAGCTCTTCAGCTGTCAATCCAAGCACAGCCACGAAGATGCCAACTTCCATTCCAAGGTATTTATATTGGAGCGGAATGCCATTAAACAGTTACTGTTCATTAAGTTCTCTTTCTTATTTGGCTTATGTATTACAGTATATAATTAAGATATTGTTCTTGTGCTACCTTTCCTTTTTGTGCTCAGTTATTATCTGAAAATCATGATAATTTTTTTTCCTGTAGTGGTTTGCGTAGTGTATGTTTGGCACAACTGTTTTTTTAATGTGCTTTCTTGAATATGATGTCTTAGTATTCAGATGAACATGTGTATCAGTTCCTTCTAAAAAGAATAATGCCTGGTAGTGTAGATGTATTTCGTTAGCTTAACCAGAACATCATTACTGGTATATTATCATTTTTCCACCTAGGAGGAAATCAGAACGGCTAGGAATTCATGAAATATTACTATGTACTGGCCACCTTAGTTGAAGAGTGTCTGAATCTGTTGTGCTGATCTGAAATCAAATCATGATTTGAGGCTTGATCAAAATCAATTGATTCCGTGCTTGTTTTTTCGTTCTGACTTTTGCAATACTGCTTGATGACTACGTGGTTCCATCAGGGGTATATGGTCTTTTCCTATTGATGTATGGGTGGGTGTGTCCTTTGAGACTATATTTCTTAGAGATGTGTGTTGCCTCGAACTCTGTTCATAACATGGTCTTGGGCAAAACCTAGAATTTTGTTTGTAGCCATCTCTGTTATCCATTCCCAGCTGCGCCTTGACACGCAAATCAGTCTCCGTAGCCGCCTTCGTCTTAGCGTGCAAATCTTCGTTAAGATGCTATGACCCTCCTGTATCGGAGTTTGCTGCTGGCTCATTCAAAGGGGTGCGGGTGGGCTGGGAAGATGTCTTGGGGGTATTATGGTATTTCCTATTGATCTAGGATTTTGGTGTGTGCTTGTATTTGCTATCTGAGCTGTGTAATACAACAGGCTCTGTTTATACAGGTCTGCTATTGCAACCTAGTATCTTTATATTCTTCTAAGCTTTCTTGGATCACTTGGTATGTGGTGATGAAAAACGTATGATATTGCTTTCAATCATTAAACTATATAGGTAGTCATGGTTTACACCCGGGTGTGTATACCGTCAGATTTAGGTGGAAAAAAGCACTGGGCATTTCTAAAACCGTGGCAAGTTTGTGCATGACCATTCATGAATTCTTCAAAAGGAATACAAAGAGAATAGCAATTATGCATATACATTTGTTTTTTACAGGTCACAAGGGGACATATTTTGCCACAATGTTTTGCTTTTGTAGTTTGTACATATAATCATACAATGTAGATGTGTAAATTTCTCACATTATTTCTGAAATTTACAAATAGTATTTCACTAACCCGAGCAAGTGCATGTGGGTGCCGTTAAGAATAATTTTGCACAGCAGAAAGGCATGCTGGAGCTGTTCACATGAAACTGACGTTTTGCCAGTTTGTCAGGTGGGTTATCAAATGGTCCATCACAACCTCTTGCTCCCAAGGCGAAAAGTTCTCTTTCAAAAGGGCCTGCAGATCTTAAAAGTACTCCAGAAGAGGTTGTTGTGGATTTAGGTTCACATGTAAGCCAGTCGTCTACACTGCCACCCCCATCCATACCAGGAGTGGGTGCTTCCGTTTCAGACTCAGTGCTTACTCCATCACTTGAAGCCAACAGCCAATGTGAGATCATTGCCAACAAACATGCTTCCAGAAGTAAGAAGGCAGCAGGGTTGGTTTCTGATGATGTATCAGCAGTTCCCAAAGGTACATTTTCATATTTTAATGCACATTTTTACCAGTTGGAACCAGTGAACCACATTTGTGTTGTCCTTGTTATGTTAATAACACATTTTCGTATGTCTAGACACATCTCAACCTTCTGTTTCGCCATCTATTGTGCTACCATCTGGTAGTAGGCCTTCATCTAGCTACAGTAGTCGTTCACAACAGCTGGGTGACTCGCAAAAAGGTACCTGTCGAACTCTGAAAACTCTATGTGTAAGCCAGCCAGTCCTCTGTATAACTTGCTGGAAAACAACTTTGACAGCTATCACTACTGGTTCTATAAATCGTGGGTTTGCAACATTGCTATTGTTGCAAATGCAGCTATTAAATCCACATCATGTCATTTTCTACTTTTTGTGAGATTATTAAAATTTGACATGTAATTAGGCTTTCAGGTCGAGATCATTTTGTAATCTGTGTGGTGTGGGCACTAGTTGCCATGACTTGTGTATTAACCCGGAATCTGATATAATCTCATATGCATTACTCCCTCCGTTCCAAATTAGATGACTTCCATTTGTCCACATGTGGATGTATCTAGATATGTTACAAGTATAGATTCATCCACATTTGGACAAATGAAAGTCATCTATTTTAGAACGGAGGGAGTAGATTTGAACTGAGTTTGTGAAATAAACTTATTTCGCGAGGAATTTTATTACAATAAACTTGCAACTTTTAGTATTATGAACTTCCGCTAGGATCAGTGAAGTGGTACCTGGACCGATTGGAATTTTTATTGACTATGGTTTTTATGCCTTGGTCTGTATATGGTCGATGGGTGCACATGAAATGCTCTAATAATTCTTTATCACTGGCTTACTGCTTTTCTTTGCCAACTGTAGAGCAAGCCAGAATATGCTACATTGTGCCATGAATACATTGCTCTATAAGGGATGCATGAATAGATTGTTAGTTGATGTGCATTATCTTTTCTACCGTGAAAGTGACAGGTCTTTCCACAAATAAACTCACAAATTTAAGCAATTAATACTTACAACTTAGCTCAATCCTTCATTTCACCCCCCACTCTCATTTCTTGTATGTTTGCTTTATGCCATGCACTTTCTGAACATAAAATTCTTGACTTCTAAACAGATTGTTAGTTTTTAGCAGATCTTCCAATATTTATGGTCATGGTTCTATACTTGAATGGAACTGTCCTTTGTTTTTGAAAATGCTACCTTTCCATCACTGAATATCGTGCATTTTTGTTATCTAGCTGTTCCAAATAAGGAGTGGAAGCCAAAACCAACGAACAAACCCACCCAAGCTGAAAATGTTACCCATGATGATGTACCTGTTACTGTGAAGGATGCTCCACAGTCAGTTCTGGTATCGACTTCCATTCACAAGGAAGATATCTCTTCGGAAATGGACAAAAAACTCAGTGATATGCAGTTGTTTGACAAGCAGCATGTCATTATCCCGGATCACCTTCAGGTCACAGAGTCGGAAAAATATGGGCTCAGTTTCGGCAGTTTTGGCATCAGTTTTGAACATACTGCTAGCTTTCCAAATGATCATGAGAATGAGAAGAGCTCTATGCCGCCTGAATATGAATCTTCACAGGAGGTGGAGGAAGTTGTGGAAGAACCTGCCTCCAGGTTTGTATTTTAGTTTCTGTCTGGTATTGTGCAATATTATTAAAATGTTCTTGCTGTATATTTACTACTGTAATAATCTTATATTTATTGTTCAAAATACATCCACATCAGTTGGTTTTAAATATGGTGGTCATCTTTGTGAATTCCTCTATGGGAATGAGTGTCATGTTCTTCGTACTTGATTGTGGGCTTAGTTTTTATTTTGTGCCTAGTAATGTGTACATATCTTCTTTTGGTAGCATAGAATCCTGGTTGATAGTGAAGATATGGATCCAAAGGCAGACAGGCAGAGAGTCGCTTTCTTATGCTTAAAGGAGTTATCATTAGATTCAGCTAGTCAACGTTGTCTTAAATTTTGTTAACTCCATGTAGATAGCATTGGAGCTACATGAGCATATTTTTTCCACAATTAAGTAAGTTATGCACCCTATGTCAATTGCCAACCCATTCACATTTTTGTGTGCCAGTCTCTCCTCCAACCGAAACCTGAGGGAGTTACTGCCGAGTGCCATTCACCCCAAATTCTTTTTGACCAAATGGGGCCTTAGTATAGTATGCATTCACCTTCTGAGGGGTCATGGGGAAATGCATTTCATTTGTGTGTGCACCTTGGGCTTGAACGTTTTTGAGATATTTTCTTGTAGCTTACTTGCTCTACGCATCTCATGGCTTTGCAGTCCTGAACCAACATTAGTTTTTCACTGTTTGTGTTCTGGCGATTGAAGTTATTTCCTGTGTCATAACTAATGTTTTGTCATGAGTTTCTGTGTGTAGAAAGTCAGTTTGTAGCTTTCTGTTTTATTATCCTTAATATTTGTTTGGTAACTGAACTGCAGTTATCAGGGTGCATCCTCTACTGTTGAAGCTGCAGCTGAGCCAGGTCAGCAGCACCTGAGTGCTGAAATGACGGATAATATTTCAAGCCAAGAGGTGGATAATTCGTCTAGTCCTCCCGAAACTGCAGAATCTGATCAATCAAAGGACACAGCAGCTTCACACATGCCCCAAGATTCGGTCCAAAATACATACCCAGCATATGCATTGGCACCACAATCTCAAGGGAATCAGATTCCGATACTAGAGACATCTGAATACCAGGCACGTGCGGCACTTATTTGAACTATGCTTTTTATGATATACTTACCATTCATATGAAAGTGGTTTGATCACTTATATCCCCTGTTTCACCCAGACGTGTTAAGGTGCCTGGCTGCAAAGTCACTTTCATCACACTGGATTAATTTTAACTTGCTCTGTATAACGTTGCATGTTGCATTTTTTATATTGCTTAACCTTGCTGAAAATATTCCCAACCCTCCCCCCGTAGCATAAAGTATACTTTCTAGCCGGTCTGCATTCCTAGCCTTCTGTTGAGACAATATTTCTTTTCAAACGGTCTGATATCATTGTTGTTGGCTTTGGCCAATCTTTTATGTTGCTGTGGTGCTACCCAACATGAGGTACCCACTCCTGAGTAGATTACCCCTTCTAACCAGCCGCTTTGAACTATCCTGTCTAATTTCTCATTTTTATGGTATAATACTCTGTTTGGGTCTAATAAGCACTGCCAAATTGTGCATACAGGTGCAACAGACAAACGATTTTATTGCAAATTATTATACTTACCGGCCAATTGCTGATGCCGATGGTCATCTCTCACCATTTACTTCCCCTGGAACGGCTGTCAAGTCTGGGAACATGTCAGTTCCACCTATTCAAACTGGCCAGACTCAAGAGGTTTGCATCTAGACTTTTCTACTTCACATTGTTTGTTGAGTCTCAGTTGCTGAGCTTGTTGATGTGGAACCTTGGCCAATTAATGTTATGTGCTTAAAATATGGTGTGCGTTTTATCATGTTTTGCATCCATTTCCGTTGCTGTTCTTCATCCTCACAGTAAAATAGGTCAAGTGTTTCTTTGGAGACAAATAGGTCAAATGTTGATGTCATATCTCTGGTACCAAAATTGCAAACAGGAATCTCAACATGGAGAAGATAATTATCTTTTAACAACTAAACCCTGTTAAATTGTTAGCCTTTTCACTTCTGTAGATTGAACATTAGTTTGGGACAGGGCAATGGATAATATGCTTCTCCATTTCATCTGTCTTCATAAAATTTAGATAATGCCTGCGTGGGCATCACATCTTGCATTCACCTGCATTTTTTTCCAGTCTATCCTTTTGACAGTTCTTTGTTAATGACCACAGGAACTCAACTCAATGGCGCTGTCTTCATCTGGACCCACTTCACTTGCCACCCTAACTCCTGGAGCTGTACCAAGTTCTATTTCTATTCCACAACAACCTCTTCCTTGTTCCGCCAGCCTGTTGGTGTACCTGTACCCCATTATCAACCAGGCTTTTTCCCATACAATCAGTATATCGCTCCATTTTATGTTCCGCCGCATGCCCTTCACCATTTCATGGCAATGCTGCGTTTCCTCAAGCTCCTCCACCTGGAAGCATATATCCACCAGTAAGTTCAGCTGTTGTGCCACCAGTCAAATACTCGGCCAGTGCATACAAACCTGGTGCGAACACTGGAAGCCAGACTTATGCTGTAGCACCTGGTGCCTATGGAACATATGGTTCTAGTCCATCCATGTATACAAACAACAATGTGGTGCCAAGCGGAACTTCGGCAGAGAATGGTGATGTCAGTGGATCACAATTTAAAGAAAATAACATCTATATTGCTGGACAGCAGGTACATGTACTGAAATTAGCTGTTTTATATGTTGTTTTGGTGAAAGTTCCTTGTCACTTGAGAGTAAAAGATATAAGCTATGCTTTCACAATTGTTTTAGTAGAACCACCTGTCTGGTGATGTATTCGTATATGGAAATGCTTCATGTGAGGTTATTTGTATATAAGCTAGCTAGTGTGATTTCATTGCTAAATTGCCTTCTAATGTCTTCACATCCTAACTTACATCCTAATTTATGGCTTATCAGCTAATTGCCAAATGTTATGTGCAGTACTCCAACCGTTGTAGACTTGCTAGTGTACTACTAAACCGTAATAACTAATATACTGGAACCTCGTAAACATACACAAGTTAGCATTTGGTACTGCCAGTCTGTAAAATTCCGTTGTATTTAGAGGATTTCTTTTGTTTCAAACATGTTTAGGCTTGCTACAGTTTTTTTAATTGTAGTCCAAGATGATTTGATTTCATTTGGTTCTGTTGTGGTCCAATTCAACTAAATGCAGCCACGAGTTGTATGGTTCCCTATTCCGGCACCAAGTTCATTTTACTCGTACTGATTGCACATAATATTTTTAACTAGGAAATTATACCAATGGACTGCTGGTCCAGTGACTTGCTGAAATCTCTGTAATACTTGTTTCTCACTACTTGGTGTATGATTTCCAGAGTGAAGGCTCTGCTGTCTGGATCCCTGCAGCTGGACGGGAACTATCTGCCCTCCAGTCTAGCTCCTTCTATGGCCTGCCTCCACAGGGGCAGCATCTGGCATTTGCCGCTGCCCAAGCTGGTCATGGTGCGTATGGAGGATGTACCACCCAGCACAGACTCTTGCTGGAGGTGCTGTTCACCCACTGCTCCAGCCATCGCAGACCATTGCTGGAGCTGTTGAAATGGTTGGGCCACCCGCCAATGGTTATCAGCAGCCGCAACATGCTCAGATGAACTGGGCTAACTATTGACCACAAGCAGTATATTCTTGCGAGTAGCCACCATAGGATGAAAAAAGAGCAGTCATTTGTTGGATACCTCAAAGTGTGGGTAAAAGAAGTTTTCAAGAGTTTTTAGCATAATAGAAGGGGGGGGGGGGGGGGGGGGGGGGGGGTGTGTGTGCCTGATCAAGAGTGTATATATATCATCAAGCATGGGTGATCTGCAGGGAAGGGTTGCAGATTCCCAGATGGTCTATTGTCCCATCGCTGGTTTGATTTGTAGCAGGAACTGACCATTATGTTAGACGACGAGGGTGTACGCAGGTACCCGTTCTTTTGCCTTGCCCCCACTGTGTTTTGAGTTTTGCTGCGAGAGTCATGGAAGTGAGCTAGTGGGATTTTCATTCTTTCCGCTGCTTTACATGTAAAGTAGTAAATTTTGGTGCTACGAGGACATGTCTGTACTGTTTGTACTTGGGTGTAATACGAACAGCGGTATCAACCTAATCCTATCCTAAGTTGCAGCAAAGCCTTGTTTCTTTTGTGTATTCTGCTTCACGGTTTAATATTCTCATATACCAACCGAAGGACCTTGGTTTGATTGGGTGGTTTTGCTTCTGAATGGAACTGGGGTTTGTAAAATTCATATAAGTACTCACGCTACCACAATATCCACCACATTTATTTGCTCTAAGATGAGGTTTTGACCAATAACTACGCCATAATGTTTTGTTTCTGCTGTATGAAAGGACAGCCGTAATTACTTTTGAATAGAGTACAATTCTATCTGAGTTTGTCACATAAACTACTTATAGAGTAATCGAGTTATATCTGGACACCGAAATTACAATGAGGTAGACATAATGAGAGAACGTAGCTTCCTAGTTGCGAAGAAAAGTTTTGATTGGTTATTTTGTTGCATCTGTGCAGAGATCATTTGCACATCCATCTGTGCAGAGATCATCTGCACATCGCTGTAGAACGGCAATAGTGTCGTCAGTCTCATTTCTTAAAATCTTACATTACAACGTCAGTCTCATTTCTTAAAATCAGCATTACGACATTTTCAGATGTTCCATAGCAGAGCAACTAAAACTATGGACCGAATATTTTTATGTTCTAGTGTTGCTGTCCGTGTCCCGATGCATTGAAGAGCATCCTAGATTCCTTTGGTTGCTTGGCGGTGTAGAATTAGGCGATGTTCCGTTGGTTGTCTCGTCAATATGACGGAAAGTCGTCCTTAAGAGTCCGCGATGCTTCTGCCTACTTCAGGCGAACAAACATTCAGAATGTCTTCATGTGGTTTTATCTTCTGTCATGGGAAGAAACTCTCATATAGCTGCAGCAGCTGCATCAGAGATTCAGAACCACCTGTTATAGTTTTATAATTCCTATTTACAGTACTCTTCTTGCAAACACTTGTATACGTACAGAAATCTTGGCATCAGTAATTTTTCCGCAATCTATTTGTATAGAGTCTGAGTATACGGTATCCAAACAGTTTGAACTTCAAATGTTCAGTTATAGCCCTTGGTCCTCATCCTGAGGCATAGTTAACCATCTTCTCTTATGGATTGCGCAAGCTGCTGTTGCTTGTAGCATCCTCCGCGTTGTCTCGTTATGATGCAAGGGTCTCATGAGAGTACAAACACTTGTACATGAGGCCTTCCTACTCATGCGACGCTGCCGACAACAATATACATTACAGGAATGAAGGAAGAAGAAAATGATGCCGGGGCAACCTCTGTTCTTGGTTTGCTTTGTATTTCTGTGCTCTGTCAATGGTCCTTTCTGCATATTTGTGCAATGCAATCCTTTTTTTAATTTAATCATGATATCGTTCCTGAAAATACGAACATGTTGCTACCAGATTTAGTTACAATGATGGCATAAAATTAATCAAATCGCAAGAGACATAAGGTAGCTGCAATGAGAATGTTCAGGGAAACTGACTATTCTGCATATACAGTGTCTGTCTTCACTAAAATTCCTGCCACGAATGAAAGTGTTCTATTATTCGTCTGCAAAAACCAAGAAGTTGAACAACGAAATTCATCTCGTTCATCGTCATTAAAAACCTAATTAAGAACAAGTGCATATCGTTAGTTGAGCTTGTTCACCGGCCTATTAAGGGAAAATGGCTGGTCGACCCAGCTGTAAAAGATATTACAGTCAGTTAGAACTTCTCGATGGATTCTTCAGGTCATCATTTGGTTTCTATACTATCAAGAAAGAGCACAAGACATATAAAGAAATTTGAAGCAAAATGTTGCTGATTCCATTCGTATATATGATAATTTCATTACAACATAGGAGTACATATTCATGATCCTTGCTACATGATTATCAGCGGTGGTCGGCTGGGAGGCGCCATGTACTTCATCACTTGGTGGGTGGCATGTTCTTCACCTGGTCCAAGGCGATCCTCACGGTTCGATCACGAGGGTAGCCGCTGTAGACCACTTCAAGGTAACCATCCTCTACGCCGGAGACGACGACGGCAGGGTGCACGATGACGAGACGCTCCCCCGTTGGCAGGGTCCTCGCCGGCATGCGCACCTTCACGGCCATGCCCTTCTTCACCGAGATCAACGAAGAACGTTTCTTGATCGGTGCCGATGAGGGCTTCCTCAGGTACTCTGTACCTGCTCCGGTCGTCTCCTGATGGTAGGCGATCTTGCTGTTGGCAGCACCGGATGTTGGCGACGATGATTTCTTCAGAGTCGCAGCGCCGGCGCCTGACACGGAGGGGATCGGCGGCGGCGGCGGCGTGGCAGAGGGCTTCTTCACAACTCCCCCCTTGGGGACGTTGATGACCTTCCTGCGGCGCACGAGCTCACGACGGATCTTGTTTGGCATCGGGGAGGACGAGCGTTGCGCCATGAAAGCAGGCACGGTGATGGTTGCGGAGGGAAGGAGGCCGGAGGGTTCAGCAGCGAAAGAAAGCGTCCTACATTCTGGGCGGCGCTAGGATTATATGGAGTGGGAGGGAGGTCGCCGAGGTGGAGTCGGGCTCGTAAGCAAGCGTGGATGCCAAGCAGATGGCAATGGCGGTGGGTGTTAGCGTTTGAAATTTCGGTCGGACGCGTCCGACTTGTAGTCGATCGAGATCATCCGCCGTCGGTGCGCGGCCCTTTCTCATCCCACCCACGAAACACGTCCTCCTCAGCCAATTCGCCTCGAGGCATCATGCCGACCATGACGCCTTCAAGCACAAGCTTCAGAACATGCAGCAGGATCGCGCCAACTGGCCCGAGCAGCTGGCACATTGTACCGCGTCTATCTCGCCTGCGCCACACCGTCATGGACAACGCTTGGCTGGAGTGCGCTGAGTATTGAACAAATGCACTAGCCAATTATTCCAAAAGTCCGAAGAAATGGCTAGACTTTATATTTAACACCGAGCAAGCCCTCCAGGCCGCAGTGCTCTTCCAGCTTGAGCGCCCGTGCACCTATGCAGCACCGATACGGATACCTGTATCGGTATTGGGCCGATACGGATACGGAGATATGACATTTTGAAAAAAGCGTCAATACGAGGATACATTTTCATAGTCTTTAAAATAAATTAATACATGTAGTAGCTAGAGGTGCCAAGGTGATTACATAAATTATATTTGCATTTGGTGAGAGCATGAGAGAGGAGGCTGAGAAAGCAGTGTGCAGCTGGCTGCCTGCGACTTGCAAGGGGCATCACCAATTATTTAAATGCTTTATTTACCGATATGTTGCCAATAGGTATCAAACAGGTATCGTGTCCGAATTGGTATCAGATACGGTATCCGACACGGACACGAGCTCCAAGCAGTGGCGGAGCCAGCGGGTGTGCCGGGTGTGCCCTGGCACACCCAGACCTGGCGTGAAATGGTTAGCATCTATTGATCTGTTGCTATCTCGTGACTTTGCCATGCAGTTAAAAATCCAAATTCTGACTAAAAGGTAAAAGGAATCTGGAAGAGAAGCTCAAATAATCCAGCCCATATGTGATTTTACAGCCCATTAGGCTGGAACAGCTCCCGATCTGGGGCTTTTCCATGTTCTGCCTTGTCGCCAATTCGCCATGGTCTCGCTCCCACTCTCCCAAACAGACACGCACCTGCTCTGCTCGCAATTCCTTTTCGCTCCTGAATCCCTAATTCCCTTCCTCTTCAACACAACTGCTGACGGCGGGAGAGAAATCCGGAAGGAAGCCATGGAGGCGGGCAGCGGAGGAACCCGCAAGGCGGCGCTGATAACTCCTGGAGGTCGCGGCGTCGAGCACGCAGGCGAGCGGCACCGGGCGCCGGGATTAGCAGCCAAGCAGAAGCAAGAGCGCCGGCGGACAGCGTAACCTAGGTGAGCATCGCGCGCAAGCGCAACACATAGAGCAGTTCCTCTGTACTCTGTTATGCGTAGAGTGTACTGTTATGTTTCTGTTACCCTGTTTGCTATTAGAAAAACTGCACTAGCCTGTGTTTTTTTATCAATTCACTAGTTTTTATTTTAGTACTGTGTTACTTTTGTTGTAAATTTTTCAAAAATAAAGGGAAATAGTCGTGACATTGCGTCCCTTTCCAAAAACATGATTTTGTTATCTACATTTTTTTTTGGTAAGATGCCGAGAACATTTTTTTTCTTGAGTGTGCACACCCTCCGAAAATTTTCTAGCTCCGCCACTGGCTCCAAGCAAGGTATCGGTGCAGCGTAGCCGTGCACACCAAAGTGGGTGGAAGCGCGTCGTACAGGCTCCTCTAGCTGAACTGCTGAAGCTGCATCGTCCCTCTTCGGCAGGCTCCTGAGCCCATCATCAGCAGTGGAGGGCGCTGGTCAGTTTGCCCATGGGGCTCACCTCGTGGTGGCCCTCAACGCTATGATCTTCGCTATCACGTCTACAACGGCAATGTCAAGAACTAGGCCTTGGACCCAACCGATCTCCATCTCTCTACTCCTTTTATATTCAATAATCTAAAATTCCTAAGTTCATTTGAGATCACCTTTTTTTTTCAATAACCAGCCAAACGCACCCTTAAAAAGATCTCGGTATTTGAGATCACCTTTTTTCTCAAAGTCGGTTGAAAGGCTGGCCTCTACATCGCACACTGTCATTTCTGCTGAAGTTGATGCAAATCAACAAGGCAAAACTTATTAACAAGTACTCCCTCCATCCAAAAATAAGTGTCTCAAGTTTGCTCAAAACTGGATGTATCTATACATAACACTTATTTTGGGATGGAGGGAATAGAACACATGACATAAACAAATATACCAAAACCATTATAAGATAGTCTGAATTTAACACCTACGACTAAATTTCACACAAGTACGTATTTGCTTCATTTTGCCATCAGTCCTTATTATTGGAAATCAGAATATTTGAAAGGAGTGAAATGCGAGGGTGTTTAGTAACATCTCTCTAGAAAATCAAGGACGACGGAATAGAGTGGATCCTAGCAGGTATCTCGCGCGAATTATGGCTTGATTAGTTTGTTTCCCAGCCCGCTTACGATGGATCTTTTTCTTTTCTTTTTTGCTTTGGCCAGTCCTATATATTTGCTCCTCATATATCAATATATAAGACATAATTTTTGCCTTCCTTCAAAATAATTGTGGGAAAATGAACCATGTAAGAAAATGTAAATACGTACACGTGTGAAAATTTTGAGCTGAGAAAATTGAAAAATTAAGCTACTATACAACGAACTATATATGAAGCTAAAGTAAGAGCATCTCCACTCGGGGCGCCCAAAGGCCTTTGGGGCGTGTCGGACCAAAATCGGCTCCCACTCGCGGCGCCCAAATGTGTTTTTGTCCGACGCGGCCTGTTTTCGGTTCGGCACGCCCAGCTCGCGCCCTTCGCTTGGGGAGTCGATGGGCTGCGCCGGACGAAACGAAGCACGACGCCACGTCGGCCTCTGGCGCGCGGGCCACACCTGTCATTGGCACAGGCGACTTCAACCGACGGTGGTCAAAGCCGCGTGCTGCGTGGCCGCGCCTCGATTTCACAGTCGGTGACCGTCAGTGAGCCGTCGCATCCCCCTGCTCGGCGGTGTCAATGCGGCGCTTTTCGAGGGCAGCGTCGTTAATGCCACCGCCCTCCGGCGGCCATAAAAGGCCTCTTTCGCCGCCCCCGTCCTCACACCACGCCTTCTTCTCACTCGCCACTCGCCCGCCGCCGCGAACCAAGAAACCGCCGCGAATCAAGAAACCGACGGTGGTCAAAACCGCGAACCAGGAGATGGCCAGAAGCTGGAGGCACAACGGTGGCGCGGCGGCGAACGGCTTCGCACCGCGCAACCTCTTCCACGAGCAGGCGGAGGCACTACGTGAGAACGTCTACCCGATGCCGCCCGACATGCGCGCCCTAGGCCGCTGGGCGGTTTCCGTCGGCGGCATTCCGGTGCCGCGCCCGCTGACGGGGACGAACCGCGACTTCCGCGCCGAGGCCATCGCCCACTTCTAGCGAGAGCTCACGCCGGAGGAGCGCGATGACCCGCTTTGGGACCCGGAGCACCCAGCGAACTTTGCCCGTTACGAGGCGGCGCTCCAGCGCCTCTTTGACGAGGAGATGAACTGCTGGGACGGCCGTGGATTGGTGTCGCGGGACAAGAACGTCGCCGGGCTCGAGGCATTCTGGGGCGTGCCCGGGCACACGCTCGTCGCCGTCATGGAGCACATCCGCAACAGCGGATCGCTGCTCCAGACGCCGGCGGTTCCTCCTCCGCCCCCTTCTCTGGCGAATCTATGGGCACCGCGTGTGGCGGCGTCTTCCTCATCGCGCTCGGCGGCCTCCTCCTCCCGCTCCCGCACCTGGCCTCTGCTCACGCTGAAGCCGAAGTTGATGAAGGTCAAGGTGGAGCCAGAGCTGTCGCCGCTCATGGCCGAACTCATCACGGCGCAGGCGGGCACGGCGCCGTCACGCAGGTCGTCGTCGCCGCGTCCATCGACGACATACCGCCGCTCGATAGGCCCGCTGTCTGCGCGTGGTTAGCGTTCGAGCACGCCAAGTCCAAGGGCGTGCCCTACTTCGACCTCACCGGCGACGGCGCAGGCCCTAGCCGCGTCAAGGAGGAGGACGTCGACGCAGGGACCAGCAGCAGCGGCGCCGGCGTCAAGAAGGAGAAGGAGGAGGACGACGACTAGGCCGCCTTCAGGCGCCGCTACCGCCGCCATTAGATTAGGTTTAAATTTCGTTCAAATCTGTAAAATTTCCTAAAGTTTAAACGAAATCCTCCAAAGTTTTATTTTACAAAAAAAGATTTGGTCGCCATGAGTGGGGATTAACGGCGCCCATAGGCAAAAGGCCGTCCGGACGACACCCAAATGGCCCGTCCAGAAGATCGTTTGGCGGCCATTTGGGCTTCGCGAGTGGAGATGCTCTAATGCAATGTAAATGATTGCTAAAGTTAGAGTAAGTACAAACAACAAATAACAAGATCATTTTATCAAATTTCTCACGTACATGTTATATGTACTACATGTATGAATCTTGTGCAAAATTTGAAGAACATAGAAATACGTTTTCCTGCTAAGTTGCAAATGACATGATCATGCAATAGTACGTAGTGTCCATTTGCTAATATTCTGTTCTCGATGCATTAATTTTCTTTTGCGATGAGTTGGACCGATCCATAGCAACATGGTTGTTTTGGTGGTAGGCGCTAAGGCGCACTCTGTTCAAGCTACTGCTAGCTAGGTTCAGTCGCTCGTTCAGGGCAACCTAGGTAGCCACGACCCATGAACGTAATCTTTTGCGTGCTGTGGAGTTCTGCAGCGTGGAGACGAGGCATCTCTGCTTTTGCTCAGCTTTGGCCTACCAGAGCAGCAGGTGAAATAATGGAGTACCAATCTCGCACGCCACTGTTGCAGCTTGACAGCTACGGAGTAGTACTACATGGGTGAACGGGTGACGGTTTGCAGTCATGCATCAGGTTCAACACATTCATTCATCCACCTGACATTTTCTTTCAGAAGGCCCAGGGACGCTGGTTGTACTAATATAAGCAGAACATGAACCATAGCAAATCTCCCATTTAAGTTTCACAATTTATCCACCTTGTTGTTGTGAGCACTTATTGCGACGGCCGGATGCAAATGGTTGTTGTGTGCACTTATTACCGGAGGCCGGATGCAAATTGTTATCTGTATACTTATTGCAATATGTGTCGCCGTTTTGTGGCGTAGGATGCTGGCGCAAATGCGATGACTGAACTAATCGCCGGTGGTGCCTACGGAGGCGCCGACGCCGATCAGTTCGGCTAGGGCGAAGAAGGGGATGGCGACCAAGTCCAGGGCGGAGAAGGGGAGGGCGACCAAGGCCAGGTCGAAGAAGGGGAAGGCGAAGAAGGGGGAAGGCGAAGAGGAAGAGGATGGCGGCAGGAAGGCAGGTTACAGAGGTCGGACTTGGAGCGACAAGTAGGACGTGTTGTTGTGCGAGTCGTGGATGGCCGTGAGCATGAACGGCACGACCGGCGCCAACCAAAAGTGGGATGCCTATTGGCTACACATACATAAGGACTACACCGAAAGAAGGGCGTATCCACCTCATGATTTGTTGCCCGATCGCAATGCCAAATCGGTTGAAAGCCGGTGGGGCGTCATCTCGACGCTCACTAGCAAGTTCCATGGTTGCCATGAGCAAATAATGAATAGAGAAGAGAGTGTCAAGAATGACCAAGACAAAGTAAGCCGGTCATCTTAACTTGCGTCTTATTTGTAACCGGCCATGTTTACAAACATATTTGCCTTGTGTTTGTTTGCGCAGTTGAACGATGCCGGTTACATGTACATCGACTTGGCGATGGACCGTAAGAAGCCATACAAGTTGATGCATTGCTGGGAGGCGCTTCGCGACTACCCGAAATGGAAGAGTCATTGCAAGGATGGGGCCGAGGGAGATGAAAGAAAGCTGCCGGCCGCTAGCGTGGATCGTCCAGCGATGGGAGTCAAGGCGTGCAAGGCGGCCGCCAGGGCTGGCAAGAAGACGACGGTCTCCTCGTGCATCATCCAAGAGTCGGTGCAGCTCTACGTCAACGAGGTGGCCGCGTCGAGTGCCCAGAAGAAGAAGCTTTTCGAAGCGGCCGAAAAAAGTGGGACACCTTCTTCGAGATGCAAAAGACCAAACTCAAGGCACATGCGAAGAAGGAGGACCGTCTGTTCATGGCCACCAACACGAGCGACATGAGCCCCAACCAGAAGGCCTACTTCATGGCCGAACGGAGGCGCATTCAGGCTGAGAAGGCGGCGGCCGATGCGGCTGCGGTTGAGGAATCCAAATAGGAAGGCAAGGAGGACGAGGACGAGGAAGCCGACGCGTGATCGGCATGCACCATTGCGCCGGGGGCGCCCTTTTGATGGCCGGCACTAGAGACTAGTTTCTCCGGCGCGGTCGAACCTATTTTGATGGCTGGCATTGGAGACTTGTTCTCCGGCGCGGTCGAAACTAAGTCATGGCCGGGATTTCATACTTGCCGCGCGGTTGAACAATTTGGTAGCCGCAACTATTGGAGACTTTTATTAATGCATGTATCCAATTATTACATACAATTATAACTAGAAACTAAGAACACTACTCGTCGTCATCGAAGTCAGCCTTGGGTGGCGGTGTTCCAGTCCTGTCGTCCGCCGGCTCCGCATCTGGAGTACCCGGCTGTCAGTCCGGTGCTGCTGCCTGGGGGACGGCCAGTGCTGCATGTGCACCAGCCACACGGGACGGTCACGGGGACCAAGGTTCCCATGGTGAGAAAGCAGGGCGTACCGGAGATGGAGTTGCGGGCTCGGCGTCTTGCTCCTGTTCAGCCTCGGCGTCCTGCTCCTGATCGGCGGCAACCACGGCCTCCTGCTGCTGCGCCTGATCTGCGACCACCACGGCCTCGTGCTCCTGATCGGCGGCCACCACGGCCTCCTTCTCCTGCGCCTGATCGGCCACCACGGCCACCACGGCCTCCTTCTCAGGCAATGACATGGCGAGTGAGTTGTGGGCGGTGGTTCGTGGAGAGAATGTGAGCGTCGTGCGGCCGGCGAAGATGGTTATAGTGTTGCGAAGCGGTGCGAACGCCACCCCGAAGCGACGCGGCGGCGGTGTCGGGGGAATACTTTCTGGATTAACCCGCGGCCCAGTGCGACTTAACTTACTCGCACGGACAAAGGCCCACTTGGGAGCAAGCCCAATATTGAACCGCCATAAGGGGAAAGATCTAGAAGACATATCCCGGAGGACGTGAAGACCAAGTAGTCTCCGAGTAGGCCTCTGTGGACGTATTCCTTATGGGGAAGTTTCCTTTTGTAACCTAGCGAGCCTCTGTGTATATAAAGAGGACTCGCAGGACTTAGAGCGGGTCAAGCTATCAAGCCCCAAACCCTAGCTCATACGGCGAGTACCAGATCGGATCGCCTCCATTGTAACACCTCGATTATCATATCAATACCAATCTAGGGTAGGCAGGAAGTAGGTCTTTTACCTCACATTGAGGGGGCCGAACCTGGGTAAATCTGTGTTGATCTTTGTTCCTGCGATCCCAAGCTCGGAGATGCTTGACTCGCGTAATCCCACACCTACGAAGTCATCTATGACACCTGACGTGACAAACCCACGACAGTTGGCGCCCACCGTGGGGCCTGCGGTCAAGAGCGTCACGTTCCGCGCAGGATCCATGAAGGGAGCTGAAGATCTTGTTGTTGGCCGTATCATCACGGTCAATGGCACACCCCTCATCGACGATTCAAGCTGGGGGCCGGAAGCAGATTACTTGGAGACCGGCCACGTCATCCCCTTTGGATCCATCAACGTCTTCGTCGGCTTCATTGGCGGCGAGTCAGAGGATCCATCGCAACATGGCGACTCAGAAGAAGGAGTCGCGGTAACAGTGGACCAAGAAGAAGAATCTATCAACTACGAGTCGCTGCCTCTTGAAGACGAAGAAGGCCAATCCATTGAGTATGTCCTTGAGGAAAGGCTATGCGAGGCCCTGTGGATAGTGGCTCGCCCTCTGTAGAAGATCGGCACGTGAAGGGGTCTACAGGACCACAGAAGCGACGAAGGGCTGGGCATGCCACCAGGCAGCTTAGCCCCCACACCGCCGGAAGCAGCAGAACAAGCCGCGCTAGACGCATCAGGAGTCGCGGCATCCGCTGCGATGACGCCAGGAGTCGCGGCCTCAGGAGTCGCAAACAGAGAGACTCCACCTGGAGTCGCGCCTGCGGAATCAGGGTCAAGGGTAACCCCCAACGCAGCGGTCACGCCGCCACAGGGAAGCGTGTTGTTACACCAATATCTGCGGTTAACGCGGCTGCTAGGGTGACAGAATTGGAGGCTACCAGGATCGGGCTATATGATGAAGTCCAGAGAATCGCGGATGAGAGAGCCAGGCTGGCGCGTGAGGAACAGCGCCTCCAACAGGAGCAACTGCGACTCATCGAGGAAACCAATACTCTGCAAGGAATACAGGCCACCTTGCCACACAGACGCCACGCGAGTCGCCTGCAGCCAGGAACAGTAAACCCTATGGAGCTGTTCCAATCGCCTACCGCTGAACCAGCAATTGCGGTCCTCAGTCGCCACCAACACGATCCCATCAGTCGCCACCAACACAGCGCACCCGGTCGCATGGTCAGGGGTCGCACAACCTTCAGTCGCGGTACCCACACACATGGCACCATCTGCCATGGTTATGCGGTCCGTGGCCCCGTTAGCTGCGCCCGCGGTTCAAGCAATCGCTGTACCATCAATCGTACCAGCGGTTCCATCTTTCGCAGCACCAAGAGTAGCAGAGATACCTGGATCAAGGGCCATAGTACAGGCTAACAACAGGGCCATGATGCCCCCGCCATTGACGCAGCCAACCTTTGTTCAGCAGTCGCCACAGCAGCCTCAAAGGTTCCACACGCCGCAAGGGCATTATGTTAGCCCAGTGGAGAATCTCTTTGGCCACAAACATCTTGGCCAGATTAGCGCCAGCAGGAAACACGCCAATGGACAGAGAGGCACGGCGCGCCATTGAGATGCTGAGCACAGCAGTAATACAGCAGGCAATATGTCCGAACACGCAGGACGGCTGCACTCCACCCCTTACAATAGCAGAGCAACGGCGGAGAGAAGCATCCACGCGGAGTCGCCACACGTTGCGACCTCGAGTTCGGCTAGGCGACAAAGGGAAGATCAACCTGCGGCTCAAAATCAACCTCAGCAAGTTCAACCCATAGAGATTGTGCAGCCGCGCGCGGCGGCCAATCCAATAGGAAGGCCAGCTTCGTCCAACCTATCGTCGCGACTCAAAGGCCCAGTCTGTTTCAGCGAAAGAATCAGGTCTGAACCGTTTCCTGCAGATTTCAAAGGGCCTCGCAAGGTCGCCAACTACAACGCCAGCATGGACCCTGTTACTTGGCTCAACAATTACGAGATGGGCATGAGCATCCTAAATGCATCCGAAGAGATCTGCGCACGTTACCTAAACATGATGTTAGAAGGCGCAGCCACATATGGCTACAAAATTTGCCACCAAATTCAATAAACTCTTGGGATGAGATGAAGGAAGCTTTTATCAAGAATTTCCAAGGAACATGCAAGCGACTCTGCAGCATAGAGGACCTTGAGCGTTGTGTACAGAAGGAAGGCGAGTCGAGTCGCCACTGGATGAGAAGGGTCGCAGAGATCATACATTCCTCAGATAACATACCACCCAGTTCAGCAGTCCTTGTCATGGAGAAAAATTGCAAATTTGAGCCGCTAGTCCACAAACTAGGTCGCATGAAGGATAAAGTCAAGAGCCTAAGCGAGGTAATGGCGGCGGCCAACAAGTATGCTAGCTCGGATAAAACCAGGGACGCATCTGATGGGGAGGAAGAGGAAAACACTGGCAAGGGAAAGAAGGCCAGTAGCAAGCCTCAACAACAGCAAGCTAGCAATGCCAATGCGAGTTATAACAAGCGCAAAAACGAGGAAGGAAACTCAGGGTTAGTCGCAAATACGAACACTCGTTACAAACAAAGCAGCAGCAGAGGAAGGAATTTTCACCCAGTTAATTTGGAAGAGGTTTTCAACCGCCCCTGCGACATCCATATAGGAAAAGATGGGAAACCACCCAACCACACGAAGGCACAGTGTTATCATTACAAAAAGTGGAAGGATGGACAGCCACTCAACACAAACTTCAATCATCAAAACAACGAGGAAGGTAAACACGGCGGAGGCAACAACAGCAACAACGCCGTCCCAAATCCGCAGCCAGATCAGCCACAGTTCCCAAAACAGTTGGGTCAGTATCATACCATTGTGGTGAATACTTCAAGGAGGGAACAAAAGCTGCGACGACGCAATCAGGCTGTTAACGCCATAGTACCAGCCGTCCCACAGTGGCTAAAGTGGTCCGAGCAACCAGTAGTTTGGAGCCGCGAGGATCACCCAGGAGAAATAAATGAAGAGGGAAAACTCGCGCTGGTGGTTGCCCCTCAAGTCGCAGGGTACAAGTTGAGCAAAGTACTGATGGATGGAGGCAGCAGCATCAATATATTATACTATGAAACCTTCAAAAGAATGAACCTTCAAGAAAAGCAGCTACACCCATCAAGAACAACGTTTCATGGTGTCGTGCCAGGCATATCAGCTCAGCCATTGGGGCGAGTTAACTTGGAGGTCGCCTTTGGGACACAAAGCAACTTCAGGAGCGAGTACATTTGGTTCGAGGTTGTAGATTTCCAGAGCCCATATCATGCGCTGTTTGGCAGAGAAGCATTCGCAAAGTTTATGGCTAGGCCGTGCTATGTGTACCTAAAGCTTAAAATACCAGGCCCTAGGGGAGTCATCACCATCAATGGCGACAAAAGAATAGCTCAAGAATGCGAAGAGGGCGACAAGGCCATAGCCAGAGCAGCTTGCATCGCAGAGAGCGCGCCCATGCGCGAGTCGCAGGAGAATTTTGATGACATCGTGAAGGCCAAGAGGCACCTGCCTGACTTGCGACTTCAGATTACGGCCGCAAGGGAGGCAAGGAAGTCAAAGGCTACAAGCCATTGCCAATAAGGACACATCCCAGGCATCGCGAGTTGCCATCAGCAGCCGCAGCAAAATTATTAAGAGTTTACATCATCAAGCTGGCCACTCAGGGCTAAAAATTTCAATTCTGGTCGCCACTCAGGCGCGACCGACCCAATGTAACACTTCTGATCGCCACCTAGGCGCGATCGACCCAATTCTGGTCGCCACTCAGGCGCGACCGACCCATGTAACATCTCTGGTTGCCACCTAGGCGCAACCGACCCAAGCATCATTCTGGTCGCCACTCAGGCGCGACCGACCCATGTAACATCTGGTTGCCACCTAGGCGCAACCGACCCAAGCATCACTTCTGGTCGCCACCTAGGCGCGACCGACCCTATGTATCATATAATGATTCTGAAATAAAGCATCTCAAACTACCAATTGAGCTGTGAGTCTTTTATTTTTTAATCATTGGTCCCTTGGGGGTGCGGCAGCTTTTTAGCGCGGCCTATTCCTTGGGATCGCCAAACAAGTGGCATTTATCGTGATTATACTCAACCTCTCTTGGATGCGACTTGCACTATGCGGCCAAAGTACTGGGGGTGCGGCGTCAATCGAGTTTGATTGCCTATCATGGCCGCTCTCGACCCTGAACACGCACTTTTTACCTGGGAAATACTGAGCCGCGCAAGGGCCTAAGTGAGGAAAAACCGAGACAAATCATAAGGACCAGCCTATTGGTCGAAACATGTACTGCTGAGAGTACTTAAGCAAACCATAACATTGTCTTATGACACATAAATTCTAACAATTATTACAGGCCGCTAAGGGCCAAGATCATAAAACCATTTTTTCTTCTTCATTTGTGCGCAGCTTTTGCCTGCGGGAAGGAGGAACAGGCGGCTTACCAAGCTTGCCAGAAGGAGCAATCGCAGGCTCGCTGGAGGGCTCTTCAGTCGCGGGCTTGGGGGCTGCAGAGCTGGATACGCCTGGAGAGGGGTTCTTTTCCTGCGGAATCACCGCACTGGATGACGGAGCGGGTAACTTCTCCCATTGCTTCCATCTGCATTATACTTGCCCATATAGGTCGCAAGATCTATCCCCTCCACCAGTTCAGTCGCGTGGCCGCGCATATCCTTCCAAGTCGCCGCATATTCTGAGGCCGTCAGTTCGGTGCCATCCACCTTCTTCGAGGGCCTACCTTTTGCAACCTTGGCAGCATCAAAAGAAGGATAGTATGTCTTGGCCAAAGCAAGAACATGAGCCGCGCCGGTGCGAGCTGAGGACTCCTTCCAGTCCAAAAAGAACTGAGGCGCCCTAAGCAGTCTTTTTAGCAACCCTTCAGAATCACCGGGGACTGGCTTGGTCGGCAGCAGGCACTTAGACAGTGATTTCATGGCATCACAAGTTCTTCGCGAAAAATCGCGGATATACTCCAGCTGTTCTTGAGTACTGCCGCGCTGCACTTTGGCATCTTCACCTACATCGAGGCATGTCTCCGTCAGCTCTACAACATACAGGCAAAGATAGTAGAGAAAACAGATGCAGATATGAGTCGCAAACATACCAGTTAACTCTTGAGTCATGATGCACACTTTGGCGTGGACAAGGTTATGGGCATCAGAAACTTTTTCAACTTTTTCTCAAGCTCGCCAATGGAAACAGCCTTAAGCCTTGCGTCCTCGTTGGCATCAGCAATGGCGTCTTTCTGAGCACTGACTTGGAGGTCCAGTTGCTGGACCCTCTCTTGAAACTTCTCTTCAACAGTTTTAAGCCGCAGCTCGGTGGCTTTGGCTTGTTCAGATAACTTGAAGCTTTCATCAGATAGCTCGCCCATCCTGGTTTCCCTCTTCTTCAGCTCAGCGTCACGCTGGCCAAGGAGCTCGCGCAGCCTCTCCAGTTCAGAAGGAGTATCCCCCAACTGCTTTTCCAAGGCGAGTTTGGCAGCTGTTATGGAGCTTAGTTCCTCCTACAAAGAGTACATCAGTTAGTAAGTACATATCAACAGCTAAAAGAGAAGCATCAAGTCTCCCTTTACAGTCAAAGAAGAAACTTGATCCTTGGGGGCTAGAGACAGATAAGTGGAGATAGAAGTTTACCTTATAAGCCGCAGACAGGTCAGACAGTGCCTTGCGGAGCTCCATGGCTTGCTTGTCATTTGAGAATGATGACCTCTGACAGTTTCTCAGCGCGGCTAATGGAGGAGGAGGAAGCAACCCCAGCACACAGAATTGGCGACCGCAGGATGTCAGCCGCTGGCGACTCAATCACTGGGCGTCAGCATCCTTGGCCATTACATCTATGGAGGAGGGGTTGACCTTCTCCACGTCTTGGATCGTAAGGGGATCCGTTCTATCCTCCAAAGCCACCTCTTGGGCCACTTGACGGTGCTGACATGCCTTGGGTCCCAGAATCTATGAGCAGAAGTTTGCGTGTCAATAGAGGAAAAAGAATAAGCATTCAAAATGACAAGACAACAGAAATTACCAGAGTGGGGACCCATGTCTTCTTCAGTTGAGGCGGTGGGTTTGTACACGCGCCTGGCAGCGGAGGAGGTCGCGCCCGTAGCAGGCTTGCGACGTTTCGTGGCCTCAGGATTCTCCAGAGCATCAAGCTCTGGCTCCTCACGAGATAGCCTCTTGGAGGCTCTACGGGGAGTTGGTCCAGCCGCGGCAGCAGAGCTCGCGGCTGGCACTGGACTGTCATCCTCGTCCAGTTCAGTCTCTTCACCTTCTGAGGCCGCAGAGGCGACAGAAGGGATATCAGCAGTTTCGCTGCCCTCTAGAGTGGGCAGCAACTTCTTTCGTGCGGCACGCTTGGGAGCAGCGGTGCCGGCGACGGTCGCAGACAGCGACCAGTAATTCTCATCAGCCTGGATCAGGAAGATATAAGTTGCAGTATTAAGAAAGGAATGCGACTCAACTAAGAAGGCAAAAAGACAGAGAAGAGGAGTTACCTCAAAAGGCTTGTTGTTAACACTGAAAGGGGCAAGCCCCACCTTATCGAAGGAGATGTCCTTCTCCTCAGTCACGCGGGTGACGAATTCCACCCAATCCTCAGACCTCCAGTCCGAAGCCTTGATACGGTCGACGTCAGCAGAGGTGCCTGTGCACTCAAGGAAGGATCGCTGTCGTGGACTCACGGGCTGAATGCGCCATTTGGTCCAGCAAGAGAGAAGATCAAGGCCAGTAAGACCATGACCTATTAAGGCGCGGACCTTGATCAGCGACTCATTGATGAAGGGCATGGCCGAGTCACGAGGTTTTGATTTCAGTGCCTCGGTAGGCATGAAGAGGGTGTTAGACCAGGAGGGAAGGCGAGTTTCGCCCTCCGGTGAAGTATCTTGGCAATAGAAGAAAGATTTTTGCCAAGCCCTGGGTCGATTCGCCAGGGCTAGCTTGGGAAGGCAAGAGTTTCTATGGCGTTGAAGAGAGATGGCGCCGACCTGAACATAGGCGCCACCCTTGGAGACAAGTTGGCTGTTGCAGGTGAAAGAGCCCAGCCATAGATCGATGTTGGGGGCTATGCCAAGATAGTCTTCGCACAGCACATGAAAATTGCTCACCTGGAGCATTGAGTTGGGCCCGATGTCGTGAAGACGGAGGCCTAGGCGTTGCAGCAAATTGCGGAAGAAGGGAGAACCTGGCGGCGTGAATCCACGCTCCACGTGCTCCACGAACATCACCAGCTCGTTGGGCTTGGGGCGCGGCTCGATTTCATCGCCTGGCGCCCACCAGACGCCGTCCTCTTTCGGCGGCAAGAAGCCAGCTTCGGCCAGATCTGCAAGAGTTTCCTCCGTCACCCAGGATCCTTCCCAATTGCAGGAGATCCTGCGCTTATCGTCAGATGGCTTCGCCTTGGGCGCCATTGCGAAGGGGAGATTGGATTGGGGAACTAGGCTCGGGTCGAGGAAGAAGACGGCGCGGTTAGGGATGAGGAGATTGCAAAGGCAAGTGGATAATGACCTAGGTGGCCGCAGCTTATAACTGAAGGGACCCGTAACTAACGGCACAATCTGCGCTCGCAACCAACGGCACAATTTGCGCCCGCAAAACGAGTAACGGTCCGCAATTAAAGGAAACAGAATATTTCCAGAAGGGGAGATGAGTCGCGCAGATAAGTCACAACTCTGAATCGCATAAATTAGAAGATTGGTCAGAACGTTTGCAGTGTGGCTCAGTGACCATTTCAAGAGGTCAGAAGGTTCTCACCGTAAAGTCCTAACCAATCTTGGGGGCTAATGTCGGGGGAATACTTTCTGGATTAACCCGCGGCCCAGTGCGACTTAACTTACTCGCACGGACAAAGGCCCACTTGGGAGCAAGCCCAATATTGAACCGGCATAAGAGGAAAGATCTAGAAGACATATCCCGGAGGACGTGAAGATTAAGTAGTCTCCGAGTAGGCCTCTGTGGACGTATTCCTTATGGGGGAAGTTTCCTTTTGTAACCTAGCGAGCCTCTGTGTATATAAAGAGGACTCGCAGGACTTAGAGCGGGTCAAGCTATCAAGCCCTAAACCCTAGCTCATACGGCGAGTACCAGATCGGATCGCCTCCATTGTAACACCTCGATTATCATATCAATACCAATCTAGGGTAGGCAGGAAGTAGGTCTTTTACCTCACATTGAGGGGGCCGAACCTGGGTAAATCTGTGTTGATCTTTGTTCCTGCGATCCCAAGCTCGGAGATGCTTGACTCGCGTAATCCCACACCTACGAAGTCATCTATGACACCTGACGTGACAAACCCACGACAGGCGGCGGCTGCACGTGCACACCAACCGCCGTGTTCCGACGCGACGCGAAGGTGAACCGGCGGCGGTCCTATGCCTGCAAGGTGTTCGATCTAATGCTCAAAATTTGGGCCGTTTGGGGGTGGGCCTTTGGGGTGCGCCGCTGTGGGCTGCACCCTCCATTCGGGCGGACACATGTCCTGCACCCTCAATTAGGTCTCAATTGGGGGTGCCGGACACCGATTTGGAGGCCCCCGGTGGAGATGCTCTTAACATTTTCAGAACACCCAATAGTGTGAAGCTGGTTTCACTAATGCAAAAATACTTGTAGTCCCCAGATCGAAGACGTTCAGGTATAGATACTGGATATAGAACTTGAATTTCGGAAAGTGTCTTCTGCGCCATTTAGAAAAATTAAAAAATCGTATTTTCGAGTTTTAATTTTTTTAAAAAAAATCTGGATGTAGGTAATGGCGTATCTCACAAACGTGCAAAATATCAATTTAAAATTTTTATATTATGGGCTAAATAAAAATGACAAATCTGAGAAACTTAGAGATTTATAATTATGCATACTCAGATATACACTTTTACCATTTTTGTGTAGCTCAGAATACAAATATATCAAAAAAAAAATTTACATGTTTGTGGGACACACCGTTGGCTACATCCGAAAATGTTTTCATAATTTTTTGAAACTCGTAATTATGATTTTCGATTTTTTTTAAATGGTAGGAGCGAGCCCAGGAGCCAAAAATCTGAACAAGCTACTAATTTGATAATCAGAGTGGTTAACCTTGCAAGTTAATAAGCCAGAACAGAACAACATGAAAGGCTAAATGCAATAGTACATAATACTGATAACCATGGATCGTCCAAAATAAACATAATTTGACGGTAGAGCCTAGCTGAATGTAATCAAGTCAAATGATGCTGGGATAACATAGCATCAATAAACTGCTGAAATAGTCTCATACAGGACAAGGTACTCAAATTCCAAGCTTCCCCCTGAGCTGACTTCACACAAAGTTGCCCCAACTCCTTACAAGTCGCAACACGGCCTGAACCATAGAAATGACAGAAGTATCAGGTACCGAACTTGCACTGAACCGAACCTTAGAATTTTTATGAGCTAAATAGAAGAGCAAGTAGTAAGATATCAAACTGACTTGTAAGTTGTAACCAGAACATTAAGCTCACGTTTATGCTGTTTATACTTCTTATAATTCAGACCCAGAAGGGAAACCACAAAAAAAAACCCAGAAGGAATACACACTCAGAAGTATTGCACCAATAATTACGAAAAGAAAATTGAAACAGACGGCGCGGCAATAGCAGAGGATTGTTCTGCTATTTTGTCTATGATTCGAAAACGACTGTAAGACAAAACACACTAAATTTCTTAAATGAAATTGGGGGCCCGGTGGGGTTCCTTTCATAAAAAAAGATGGGCTATCTTTCCACAATCAAAATCATCAATTGAATTTATGCAGCAGGCTACCAATTAACGACACAGTGAAGAACACATGTATAATCATATGCAACATGACACCAATATTATCCTTTGTAGCCTTCTTTTACCTTCTAAATCATCAAATACTAGTAGAAAATACAAGGACACAGTAGTATCTTTATTGATTGTAAAGTTAAGAGAATGTAAAAGTGACATCGATTGTGACAACGGTATGGAACTTGATCATTGACAGTTTTTATAACCTAAAAAAGGACATCCCCCAATGTCTAGGAGAAAAATCACATTATAGTGTGAAGTAAGATGTGATTGCTTAAGATGCTGATTTCCAAGGTATAGCATTCAGAAACAGAAGCTATTAGGACCAGTCACAAACTTAAAACAAGCATATAAAAGTATCAAGCACACTAAAATCTTAATATAAAATTCACCCTGCATTTGTTAATTCTGATGGCAATCCCAAAGATGTCTATAATATTTTTTTGAGCTAAGGGGTTTCCCCCCGATTTCTATTAATATAAATCATGATGTCTTTTACCAAAGCTGTCTATAATAAATCAAAATGAACAAGGAAATCAGAGTGAGTGGGCGGTTCAATTGCAAACCTAATGTACAAAACTGCATTATCAAGATAAACATTACAATCGAAAGCAACAGCTACCGAGATAACAAAAGTGTTGGTCCTGGTGCCAAATTACTAACAGCGTAGCATACATAAAACCGGTCCTATCCTAAATGAACCGTAACGCACAACATAAAACTACATTTGAAGCATACTAGGAAGTTAGTGTGTTCGAATAATTCCGATATGCGAAGTTGTAATTTGGAAAGGATCGGAATGACAAGTACAACTACAACGGCATGATAGGATAACGAAAATCTGTACTAGAGACTCTGAACCATGCAGCACAAATCGGGGAAGTATCAAGTGTGTCATTATCTGTTATAACACCAGCAGATACAGCCAGCAGAAAGTGTGATTAGAACTTCTAAAACAGACTTCAATATTGTCCTTTTGAGCACAATGGCTTCAGTATCCTATCTATCTAGCAAGAAGAAATCACTGTAACCATTTAAATCCTAGCAAGGATGGGAATTTGTGCTTCCAAGTTCTACTAGCCTACTTATGATACTACGCACAGGCAACAAACGGCAAGAGAATTCTGCACGAATTAAGAGTAAAGGCTGACTTACAAATTGCTCTAAATTTTCACTGCGCTGGAGCCAGGAACGCAGGCGGCCATGCCAGGAAGTAAGGGCGTGTTTGGTAGGCTGCAGATACTCCAACCAGGCCTGCCATGTGCAACCTCCGGGGTGATTGGATGCCTGCATGGAGCGCTGGGCTAGGCTAGCACTCTTCTCAAAGCACCCTCGGGCCAGGCCCGCTGGGAACGGCCGAATCGGCCGTTTTCGTGGAGCCAGGATACGTGCGTGCGACCTAGCGCAACGCGGCGCATGAGCTGCTGCAGCCGCCGGAGATGGCGCGAGCGCCAAATTACGGCGGGAGAAATTCGGTCACCGCCCACCGAATTTGCCCCTCTATTTAGCCCACCTCCAAATCGAAAACCGCCATTTCTCCTTCCGGACCTGTTGCGATGGCGGAGCGTTTTGCGTCTAGGCTAAGGCGAGCTCGCAGGCGACCTCGACCGAAGTGCTGTCCTCGACGGCGACCTCCACGGCGACTTCGCCGACGACCTCGACGGCGACCTCCACGGCGAAGGCACCCGCGAAGTCTCACCTGGATCTAGCGCCTGTAAGAACTCCTGACCTTACTCCTTCTTCAGATCTTAGATTTGGGTACTAGATTACAGTCCACGGATCCGCTGCTTACCTTAGGGTTCATATATTGATTGTGTACTCTGTGCATACCCAGATCTATTTAATATTTGCTAATGGTTTGTGGTTCCTCCGCTGGCTCAGTGTGTGCTTGTGGTTCATAGATTTTAGTTCCTCCGCTGCTTGCCTTACGGTTAGAGTGAACATAGTAAGAACATACTCCCCAACCAGATTCGTGTTTACCGTCGTGATTAAGAGGTTCATTTCCATGTAGGAGACGGGCCGGCGTAAGATGAGAGTCCCTTTGCAAATGCTTTGTGAGAATGCAGTGCCTGACTTGACCATGTATGAGAAGTCGGTGCCTCTGAATGCAGTGCCTCTTGATGTGGTTCCTCTGAATGCAATCCCTATCTCACCTGAGCAATCTGAGATGACTGCCAAGGTATCTAAGAAGAGAGCGCACTCGAAGAAGTGCCTCAGAGGGGACCTATGCAATGGTTACCTACTATGTCACTCTTTGTTCTAAACAGAGTTGTAGAGCTCGTACAGAAGGGGATACATTTTGACAGAGGCTTCAAAGAAGAGTACGTGAAGAGGGTTAGCAATGATGTTCTTGAATTCATTGGGCTCACTGTCACCACAACTCAAATTTACAACCACCTGAGAAGGTGGAGAGCTAGGTGGGTTAGGATTTACCAACTGAAGCGGATGGAAGGAACAATTTGGCATGAATATACCAATACTCTAATGATGGATGATGCCAAGTTGATTGCACACATCACGGTTAGTTTCATTCCAGGGACTAACATACCTTTTCCTTTCGCTTATTCATTACGAACCTGAACTAACAATCTGTGTTGTCCAAATCAGAGACACCCGAAGGACGATGAGTTGCTGAACAAGCCCATTATCAACTACGCTCAAATGAAGACAATCTACATGGCAAGAGATGTTCATCCTCGCAATCTCTACAGTCCAGCATTGCTGATCAAGGCTATGAACTACCTTGCTGACCGTGGAGATGAGCAGATCATGTATGCCAGCATGACACCCTCGAGGAGGAACTCCTGGCTTAGGTCGTATCTGCACGACCAGTGCTACACCCGATCCATTCTTCACTAGTTTAGAACTGATGGGTCTGTAATATGTTTGAGGTGGTATATATTAACCCCTCCGTCGATGAACTTGTGATGCATTACAAGCTGTGGTTCGTAAACTCCTTATGCATCAGTCCTGGTACTGTGATCCGGATGAACTCATTTTGGGTATGCTTCTATTATATGCTATGCTATGATATGCATCTCCATATGTGGTTTGTCGGTAAGCATTGGGGTAACATCACCACAAGATTGGAGAGGTAGCCACAGCAGCAGCTTTGCATACAACCAAACACAGCCGTAGTTGCATTTGAGCATGCAAAGGATGTAACCAAACACCCAGAACAATGAGCTCAGGTCATACCACGTTCTTTGCTGCAGGCTACCAAAAAAGATCAGCAACATGGCTGAAGTCCGTTTTTTCGTGGCCATGCTCCACTGGGCCTGCCCCATGGAGACGAGAAACCAATGCAGCCTACCAAACACGCCCTAAGGGAAGATGGGGTGCGCATATTCCTTGCCACGTTTCGTCGACAGGCGCTCCATCTTGCCGGTGTCCATGTGGTAGGAGAAGCGCCCGAAGCCCCACGTCTTGATGAACACCTTCCCTGTGCGACCGGCGTCCATGTCGCTGGGCCAGACGTAGAGGGCTCTGAGATTCGGGTCGCTGGGCAGGCCACGAATCATGTCACTGAGCACGAGCAAGTCGACGATTTTGCGCTCCAGAATCCAGCCGTTGTCGCTCCTCCTGTCCGTCCCGCATACCCACAGCTGCAGCTGCTCGCGGCGTCGGTCACCATGCAAAGCCGCCCGTCCGGCGTCTCCCGATGCTGTACTTGGCGGTGCCCAGCACTTGCGGCACCGACAGATAGGAGAACTTGAGTGTGGAAGGGTCCAGCACGAGCAGGCGCATGGAGTTGCAAACGAGCCAGTAGATCTTCCTGGCGGCACGCACGGCCTCTCCCTCGAACCAGTAGGGGTCGAAATCGACCAGGACCTCTTCGTCCCGCGGGAGCACGCGCCAGCGGCAGTCGCCGTTGTCGACGGATGCGACCCAGGCGCGAGGGTGCCCTCCGTCGATGGCGAACCAGACGGCCTCGAAGCATAGCTTGCTCGGGTGCGCGGGAGAGCAGCGCGGAGCCGACGTAGTGCCTTGAGCTGTGCCAGCGTAGTCATCGGGCACCGTGTCGCGCGGCGGTGGCGCGAGGATCGTGCGGCGGCGGGTGGCCGGGTCGAGGACGAGGAAGCGAGGGAGGATCCCCTTGGGCCTGGGGGGCCCGTCGCTCGGTTCGAGAAGCAGAAGGCCTTGATGCGAGTCGAAGACGAAGAATCGGAATGCGTCCGGGGCGAAGTCGAGGGAGAGGCGCGGGGAGGAGGCGTCGAGGGGGGCGAACACGGGGAGGAACACGGCGGGGGTATCGACAATCTTGGAATCCTTTTCGGGCACCTGGGAAGGGACTGCAGTTGGGTTGTAGAAGTAGCCGAGGAGAGGAGGGGCGCGAGGGAGGCAGCGGGAGGCCAGGCGGCGCCAGCGGTGGGAGGCGAGGGCAGAACGGAGGAGGTCGGCGAGGGAGAGGCGGCAGAGAATGTTCGAGAGGACGAACTCGGTGAGGACATCGATCGACGCTGTCTCCGCCGCCGCCGCAGGCTGTGGCTCCACCAGCGGTGGGGAAGGAACCACCAAGGTGGAGGAAGACGTGGTTTTCCTTTTGGTCTTGCCTCTGTTCTTCCCGTTCTTCCGCGCCATGGCAGGACTAGTGACTACCTCGCCCCTCTCTGGTTGGAGTAGAGCAGGACGGACATGTCATTTTGTAACGTTGGGTTCAGGTTGTTCGGAAGACAAGCAAACACCACTGCTACCTTTTCTTTTTGGAGGGTATTTTTCGAATTTTGAGATGGTGGTGCTTTCTCCTCTATAAACTGTTGCCGTCTGGTTTTTGTCAATTCTTCAGAAATACTATGCGACACATGATTAAGAAAGTGTCGGGGGGTTGCCCCCGGGTAGGGCAAAGATGTGGTGTTAAGTGTTGCAAAGGGCTAGCCGGATCAACATCTAGCCGGGTCAACATCTAGCCGAGTCGGTTAGCACTTGATCAAGCTAAAGTGCGAAAAGACGCCAAAGAGGATCCGGTAAAGTCTAACCGAATCAGAGGAAGGAAACCGGTTAAGTTAGCCGGGTTGGTCAGGAAGGACCCGGATAAGGTAATCCGGATATTGCACAAAGGCCAAGTAATGTCAGAAAGGTTCACGGGTTCTGCAGGTCTCCTGCCAGAAGTTGAGAAGACAGCCGGGTCAAGTCACAGGTTTTCCGGGTCGCAAGGCCCTAGGCGCTGACTTGGCCAATTCGGGAAAGAGGATATGACCAGGGCCCGGGGGCTACGCCTGCCATTGCCCAAAGTGGCAAGATAGGCCTGCTAGGGACTTGACGGCCAGGTCAGGTCACGGGATTCCTGGGAGCACAGCAACCTAGGAGCTGACTCGGCCAATTCGGGAAAGGGGCAGTGGCTAGGCTACTGTGGTCTACACTGCCTTAAGCTCAAAGAGGAAAGATAAGCCTGTGGTGGACAGAGGATGAGCTGGGCTGAGTGACAGGGGCCAGTATTTGTCCTGTTCTCCTTGTCCATGCCATTGTCCTCTGCGGCGAGGGGCAAAAGGGTAATTCGGTTACTGTATATATGCACCACCACCTTCCCTGTGAGGAGGATCGACCATTGTGAGCATCATTTCCCCCCAAGCTTCATCTTCTACCTGGAGCTCACTCCATTGTTCATCATACAGCTCAAGGAGCGCTCTGTACTTGTAAACACTTGAGATATAAGAGAGTAGGCTAGAGCTGCAGTAGGGGTGTTACCTCCACAAGAGGGCCCCGAAGCAGGGTACATCGTGGTGTTCTTTGCTGTTCTTGGTTTGCTTTGTTCTTGTTGGTTCTTGCGACTTCTTGCTGATTCTTCATGCGTGCTTCGTGAGCGCGCAAACCCTCCCCGGTTCCCCCAACGCCCAAGCGAGCCCACACTTAAGCCATCCCCATGGCATCTGCCGTGACACCACCACGACAGTTGGCGCCCACCGTGGGGCAGCGGCGGCGTTGGCTGGGGTTTCCATCCGGACGGGCACCGTCGCTGGCTCCGGCGAGCGGGTCCTCTCTGGGCTCGTTTGCAAGATCGGCGAGTTCAACTTCATCAGCGACAACGCGGGGTGCTTCACCGACAAGCCCTTCCCCGCTGACGGTTTCCTCATGACGCTCGGCAGCTTCGTCACCTACGTCGCCACCGAGCCTGTCGCGAGTACCCGGCGCAGGTGCTCGTGGCTGCGGATCCTCCCTCTTTCCGCGCAGCTCTCGGAGGCGTAGCGCTCGCCCCGGGAGTAGCGTGGAGGTGATGATGACCGGGCCAAGTGCAGCAGCTGGCAAAGGAGATACCAGCAAAAGCATGCCCGAGGAGCTGGCCACGCCAGTTGATCCGGTTGGCAAGCCGACTCGGACAGCTAAGTTCCCAAAGGAGAGACCAGATCCTGTTGGCCCGCTTGGCATGTCAAGTAGGGAGGCTCCTTTAGAAGATGTCTTGGAGAAATTAGCTCGGCCAGTGGCACCTGGGGCAGATGTAGAACTCACTGTAGCTCAGCTAGAGGCAGAGCGCCTGAGGTTGCAAAAAGAAGCCCGGTTAGTGGTGGAGTCTAGGCAAGCCTTTGATAGGATATGAGAGAGTACAATGCGGCTAATGGAATCACAGATGGTTTTACTCCTGTAGTGCATCGCTCACGCAAGAAAGCCGAGTTGCGTAACAGGGGTAAGGACCTCAATGACGAGTTAGCCAGAGCTGCAAGATCGAGCTCAAGTAAGGCTACTAGTCATAGATCCGGCACAGGCAAGCCGGTATATAGCTCCCCGGCTAAGAATCTTAGGGCTGCAGCGGCAGCGCGAGCCGAATTAAGTACATTAACCGGGGATGCTTGGCGCAAGCAGGCGGAGAGAGTCAATGAGCTTGTAGATGTGTGCAACAGGCAGAATGAAGCCTACCGGAAAGCTAATCCGGATGCTGGTGGTTCCCGTGTAGTGGTGTCGGTTAAGGCTGCTAGCCAGAAGTCTAAGGGCCAGGCGTCATCTCCGCATGTTGTAGTTGACCGATCCCCAAGTGTGAACTCGGGTAAGAGCAAGCAGCTGCAAACCTATGATGCCGTATATGCGGGCAAGCAGCTAGCAGCTCAAGGAAGAGGCGGACAAAGCAGAAACAGTGGTGGTCAAGGCAATCTGGGTGCTGGAAGGGGAAATTCGGCTGGCCGAGGTCAACCACCACGCCATCCCGGACAGCAAATGATGGCACAGGTGCAGCAGCAAAGTGGTGGCCAGGTGGGCTACCGCTATGACGATGGCAATTCGGCTATGGCGCGAGCCGGATACCAGACGTATGACAATGCACTGGCGTCGAGACTGGGGCCTCGGATGTTGGATCCGGATGATCAGCGTCTCAAGTTGGACAGAATCTACCAGTCCGAGAAGCTGGAAGAGCAAGGCCCACCGGGTCCACCATGCTTTGGACCTCGGATAATGAATGAGCCAAGTGTGCCGTTGTTCCAGCTCGGCCGCAACACGAAGCCGTATAATGGCAGCACCAAGCCACAGGATTGGCTGACGGACTATGTATCATCAGTGCACATTGCGGGGGGCAATCGCCGATGGGCGGTCCGGTATCTCCCGCATATGTTAGAAGGTCCAGCCCGGATCTGGTTGAATAACTTGCCGCCGGGTAGTATCAATTGTTGGATGGATTTGGAACAGGCGTTTAACAGCAACTTCTCCAGCACCTACAAGAGGCCAAACCGACCTCAGCTCCTGGCTGCATGCAAGCAGGAAGAGAGGGAGACAGACCGAGAGTATTTGACTCGGTGGAGCAACATGCGCAATTCTTGCGAAGGTGTAGTAGAGGAGCAGGCCATTTCATGGTTTGCGCAGGGATGCAGGCATGGTACCCCACTTTGGCAGAAACTCCAAAGAGATATGCCAAAAACCCTGGCAGATATGATCCGGATAGCAGACACGTATGCACTGGGTGATCCAACACAGCCCGCATTGGATGCAGTGGGAGCAAACAGGAGGCAACCGGTTAATAACCGAGTTGGACCATTAAGGCCCAGTGACCGACATGAATTCGGTTACAAGAGGAGAGATCCGGATTACAGATACGGTTCTGATCAAGTTGCTGCGGTAAACATGGACCAACCCGGAGCGGGAGATAGCCAGAGGCAAAAAACTGATGGTCCGGCTTGGAGGCCGAATCAAGGTGCTTGGCCGAAGAAAGTGTGGGAGGGACCAAGTCCACCTCTGACTTTTGAGTCCAGATTAGATGGGCCTTGCTGTTATCACACACAGATCCACGCAAACCGGCTAATCATTCGACCGGAACTGTAGTTGGCATCACCGCATTCAGGCGGAAGGTCAAAGAGGACCACCTCAGAGAGGAGCTCCTAGACCGAATTTCAGGCCAAACATGCCTAACCGGAGCCAATGCAACCCCGGTGAACGCTGGAGCTCCGAGGCCAGCAGCAACGAAGCCGGTTAACCTGGTGAACATGGGAGGCAATGACAATGATGTTGGCCCAAGTAGGCAAGGTGGATACCCTGGAAATGATTACAAGGAAGCACATCAGAGTTATGTGGTTTTCGTGACCGAGCCAACTGACAAGAAAAGTCAGTTGAGAAGAGCAAAGGAGGTGAATGCAGTGATGCCAGCAGTTCCAAAGTACTTGAACTGGTCTGAGCAGGAAATCACGTGGAGCAGGGCGGATAATCCCCGAATCATGCCAAGTCCAGGAACCTATGCGCTAGTCGTGGATCCGACTCTGGTTGGGCCCAAGCTGAATGTGAAGTTTAGCCGAGTCTTGGTTGACAATGGCAGTGCCATAAACATCATGTATCGGGATACAATGGTCAAGTTGGGTATTTCGCCGAATCAGTTGCAACAGAGCAGTTGTACTTTCCATGGCATAGTACCCGGGGTGTCTTGTTCCCCCATGGGTAAGATCTGGGTGGATGTGTTGTTTGGTACCAGGGACAATCACAGACTTGAGAGTCTCGAGTTCGAGGTGGTGGATTTGGAAAGCCCATACCATGCTCTGCTTGGCAGGCCAGCATTAGCCAAGTTCATGATATCTACTCATGTGGCCTACCTCAAGATGAAAATGCCTGGCCCGAATGGTGTTATCACCGTTGCGGGAGACTACAAGAAGGCCATACAGTGTGCTACAGTTGGTTCTAACTTAGCCGAATCACTGGTGATACAAGCTGAAAAGAGCAAGATGCACGAGGTGGTGGCAATGGCGAAGTCGGCTCAGTTAGGCGTGCTGGCCATGACCAATCCGGATGCGGGTGCAACATTTGAGGTGCCCAAGGAGACGAAGAAGATCCCCATTGACCCGGAGAACCCGGAGCGCATGGCCATCATTGGTGCCGGGCTGGATGAGAAATAGGAAAGCGCGCTCTGTCACTTCCTCCGTGAGAATCGGGATATCTTTGCATGGTCGGCTAAGGACCTGCCTGGTGTTCCGAGGGAGTTGGCAGAGCACTCTTTATTTGTCAGGCCGGATGTAAAACCGGTGAGGCAACCGACTCGGCGTCTCTCAGATGATCGAAGAAAAGTGGTGCTTGATGAGCTGGCTAAGCTGCTTGCAGCCGGATTTATTATGGAGGTGTTGCATCCAGACTGGATATCCAATCCGGTTCTGGTAGAGAAGAAGAAGGACGAACCAGCTGTGGTCAAGGTGTGGCGTATGTGCATCGACTTCACCAATCTGAACAAGGCATGCCCGAAGGATCCATTTCCTTTACCTCGGATTGATCAAGTGATCGATTCCACTGCTGGGTGTGAGTTGTTGTCTTTCATTGATGCGTACTCTGGTTTTCACCAGATACCACTGAACCCTAAAGATCAAATAAAGACTGCTTTTATTACCCCGTACGGGGCGTATTGCTATCGTGTCATGTGTTTCGGTTTGAGAAATGCCGGTGCAACTTATCAGAGATGTATGCAGAAATGCTTACACTCCCAAATGGGCAAAAATGTGCAGGTGTATGTCGATGATATCGTCATCAAAACTAAAGAAAAGCACACTCTCCTCGAGGATCTCGAGGAAACATTTGTGAACTTAAGAAAATATCGTTTGAAATTGAATCCGGATAAATGCACTTTGGTGTCCCGGCTGGAAAGTTGCTCGGTTTCCTTGTATCGAGCCGAGGTATTGAGGTGAATCCGGCTAAGATCCGAGCCATAGAAAGAATGAAACTGCCAAAATGTCTGAAAGATGTACAAAAATTCACCGGGTGTTTAGCCTCGTTGAGTCGGTTTGTGAGTCGGCTAGGAGAAAAAGCCTTGCCCTTGTATCAGTTGATGAAAAAGAGCACCGGGTTCACGTGGACCCCGCAAGCAGATTCGGCTTTCAACGAATTAAAAAAGATGTTGTCCACTGCACCAATTTGGCGTCACCTTTGCCGAATGAGCCAATGCTACTTTACATTGCGGCCACTAACCGGGTCGTAAGTGTGGTTATTGTGGTAGAAAGAGAAGAAGAGGGCAAATCCGTGCAGAGGCCGGTGTACTATTTGAGTGAGGTGATCTCAACTTCGAAGCAAAATTATCCTCACTACCAAAAGATGACATATGGTGTGTACCTGGCGGTCAAGAAGTTGAAACATTACTTCCAAGAGCATCCGATTACAGTGGTGTGTGAAGCTCCAATTGCGGAGATCATTGGGTGCAAAGATGCAACTGGCCGAGTTGCCAAATGGGCGATAGAAGTGTCTCCTTACACACCGCATTATGAGAGAAGAGATGCTATCAAGTCTCAGGCTTTGCCGGATTTCCTTTGTGACTGGGCTGAGATGCAATATGAACCACCTAAACCGGATTACAATTACTGGAGGTTGCACTTTGACGGTTCCAAATGCAAAATCGGGCTAGGTGCTGGGGTGGTGCTCACATCACCAAAACAGGATCAATTGCGATATGTATTGCAGATTCATTTCTCAGCGTCAAACAATGTAGCCGAGTATGAGGCACTGATCCATGGGCTTAATGTGGCTCGGGACATCGGCGTTCGCCGGATTGAATGTTTCGGTGATTCGGATTTGGTCGTGCAGCAATCTTCTGGAAATTGGGATGCTCTTGATGCCAATATGGCACTGTATCGGTTTCATGTTCAGAAAATTTCGGGATTTTTTGAAGGCTGTGAGTACAAGCATATACCTCGGCTGGAAAACCAAGCTGCAGATGTTCTGTCAAAACTCGGGTCGTCTAGGGAGGCAATCCCACCCGGAATATCCTTGAATCATCTAAGGGTCCCTTCAATCAAACCTTCGCCTGATTCCGAGTCGATTTTTATTCCCAAGCAAGAATCCGAAGCTATTCCTATGAATGTTGATGTTGAGTATATCGAGGAAGACCCGGGGACTGCATGCCCGGACTCGGGGACTGCTCACACAGATTCGGAAAATGCTAACCGAGTCTTGGGAAAGAGGAGCAGAGATGAAGATGATGCTAACCGGATTGTGGGGAATGGACAGAAGCTGATAGAAGAAATAATGGCGGCCAAACCTGGAAGAAAATGAGCACTTGTTCCCTTTGCATCCAGTACCAGAGTGGGCTGAAGAGATCATGAAATTCATCGAGGAAGGAAGCTTGCCAAGCGATGAAACCAAGGCTAGGCGTGTCCAGAGGAGATCCAAGGCTTATACCATCATCAACAAGGAGTTATACAAAAGAAGTGTAACCGAGGTGTTGCAGCGCTGCGTGGAGCCAGCAGAGGGCAAGGAGATGCTCCTAGAGATACACCAAGGTGAATGTGGACATCATTGCAGTACAAGAGCCCTGGTGGCTAAAGTGTTCCGGCATGGATTTTATTGGCCCACTGCTCATGCAGATGCGGAGGACATAGTCCGCAGATGTGAAGGATGCCAGAGATTTGCTAAGCAAACACACTTACCCGCATCGGCACTGAAGACAATTCCTATTACTTGGCCATTTGCTGTGTGGTGTTTGGATATGGTGGGAGATTTCAAGCCGGCTAGGGGCAACATGACACATATGCTGGTGATGGTGGATAAGTTCACCAAGTGGATAGAGGTGAAACCAATCCGGAAAGTGGATGGCCGTTCGGCTGTAACCTTCTTGAAAGAAATCATTTTGAGATACGGATACCCTCATAGCATCATCTCGGATAACGGCACGAACTTTGCTGTCGGAGAGTTTGCCCGATTCTGCATGGATAAGGGGATCCGGTTAGACATAGCCTCAGTGGCGCATCCAGAGTCCAATGGACAAGTGGAAAGATCAAATGCTCTAGTGTTAGCCGGCATCAAGGCTCGTCTCATTGAACCATTGTTGAAAACTCCGGGGTGCTGGATAGATGAAATTCCATCAGTTCTTTGGGGTCTAAGGACTACACCGAATCGGTCAACAGGCTATACGCCATTCTTTCTGGTTTATGGGGCAGAAGCTGTCCTACCCACTGACATAGAATATGATGCACCAAGGGTGGCAATGTACACTGAAACCGAGGCAAAAGAGGCCCGGGAAGATGCAGTGGATCTGCTAGAGGAAGCAAGAGAGTTGGCCCTGTCTCGGACAGCAATATACCAGCAAAATCTCAGGCGTTATCATAGCCGAAAAATCAGTCCTCGAGTGTTTCATGAGGGTGATCTAGTGCTGAGGCTGGTGCAGCGCAGCAAAGGCCGACACAAATTGTCACCTCCATGGGAGGGACCATTCATTGTGAGCAGGGCTATGCACAATGACTCGTACTATCTTATAGATGTACAGGAACCAAGGGAGGATGGCCTGGACAGACCCGGACAAGAAACCAAGCGACCTGGAATGTAGCTCTGCTTCGACCCTTTTACTCTTGAAGGGCGCAATGTATGTATTTCGGTTTATCATAAATGAAATGCAGCAATCCGAGTCTGGACTCGGGGACTGTTTCGTAATATGCATGTGTTTTTTACTGTTTTTTGTTACCGTTCGTGTGCCGAATTGCTTTGAACCCCGTCCCAAAATTCAAGTAATGTATGTTGTGTTGTTGATCTCGTGACTCGACTGACAAACACCAAAATGGTAGTCAAGAGCAGAGATGAGGAATATGGGAAACATGAAAATGGACTCGGGGACTCGGTCCAAAACCGATTCGGCACGTCGTTTACTAACCCCTGTTATTTATTTTTTCGTTTATGTTGAATGATTCTAAACCACAACTCGCATGTTTCAAGTATTGTATGCTATGATTCCTATCTTGTGACTCGACTGTCAAAACACCCAAAGAGGTAGACAAGAGCAAAGATTTGGCAAAAGTAGTAAACAAGAAAACAGACTCGGGGACTCGGTTTAAGATGATCCAACATAAACCTTGTCCGGATCGCGTTAAGCATGATAAGCATAGTCTCGAAAGAACTTAAAATAGTCTATTACATCTGCTCCCGGCATACCGGGGATTTAATGTTTTTGTTAAGTACTTCAGGGTGCAGCGGACTCGGTCGCGGCAGACTCGGTCATAGGAGTTTCGGTTGCGGGAACTTCTGTGGTAGGAGCCTCGGTTAGCGGAGCTTCGGGGGCACGGGCTTCAGCTACGGGTGCTTCGGTTGAAGTGGACGCGGTTACGGGAGGTTCTGTTGCTGGAGCAGACTCAGAAGATGGTGGCACTTCGGAAGTAATCTTGACTGGAGAGCTTGAAGGATGGGCGGATTCGGAAATATCCGGATCAGGTGAAGCCTGTTTAGTAATCACAGTCAAGTTAGTGGCTGGAATCACAGGAGACTCGGTTGGAGTTTGTTCGGTGAGCTTGGCCGAGTCGGAGGCTGGTACCTTGCTGGATTCTTCTTCATCAGACTCGCCCTCAGAGTCGGCATATTCTTCTGCGGAGGCATCGTCCGATTCCTCTTCTTCAGTCTCTTCCCCATCGGAATAGACCGGAGCGTCCAGATCAAGATGCTTGGTGCGTGCAAATTCGGCCATGAAGTTGGCGGCTTCTTCACGGATCTTGATCCGGGTAGGGTCTGTAGCCCATGGAGAACCTTCGCGAAATGAGCGCACTTTGGCAAGGTCAATTAGCTCATACCAGGACATGATGAATAGTAAAGCTGCGTCAGCACCAGCGCGGGCGGATGAAGACCTCCACTGCTGTAACCGAGTCATCGCTTGGTCCAGGTCTCTGATCAGCTCCTCCGCAGGCACAACTTGCCGCGCTTCAGGAAACAAGATTCGGTGAGCCTTGAGACTGGCATTAAGCAGACCGATATGGGAATCCTTCAGAGGAGCAATCCGGCCTTAAGAGCTGTAATATGATCTTCGATGTCCCATGTCTCTGATAGGGAGCCTCGGTTAATTTAGCTCTCTCAGCTCGGGCGTTCTCACAGCCTGGCGGCTTGAAGCCGGATGCTGGTAAACTCTCCTACAAACAAATAAGCTAATACTGAGTTCAGCGAGAAGGAACACAAGCATATGTATCGGTTAAGAGCAGAAAGAAAAAAGGGGATTCGGTGAACTTACGATCCATGTCATCATTAAGGCTAGCAAGTGCAGCAAGCCATTTCGCACTGGCCGCTTTGTGAGCACTCAGTTCTTCTTTAGCCGCTTTGACTTCGGCTTCAGATTCGGCAATGGTCGTTTGAATTTGCTGGTCCAGTTTGGCCCGCTTCTCAAGTCCGGCTTTGAAAGTATCCCGCTCCTTCTGGATTATGTCTTTTTCACGCTTCAGCGTATCCCGCTCTCCTTTAACCTTGTTCTTCACTTTTTCAACTCGGTCAAGCTCTCGCTGGAGCCGAGTCACTCTGATTTTTCCTCGGATAAAGCGCGCTTGTGCTCTTCTTCTTTCTTGTCCATTTCAAGACAGAGCCCATCGAAGGAAGTTTGGAGCTTCTGGTGCTGATGGGCGAGCTGCTTAAAGAGCTTGCCGCGAGCGGTCATGGTTTCCTGAAAGAAAACAGGCAAATGGCGTCAAAAGAATCTCGGGGACTGGCCCGAGATTAACCGAATCAGTTGGAAAAGAGACTCGGGGACTGGAAGTCCCACGGTGTCCTCGGTTAAGGCAACATTCATGATAAGTTTTTTAGAGATTCAAGCCGAATGACTTTCTTACTCGGAGGAGTATCAGTCGTTCGACCCGAATCTCGGGGACTGGGTATAGTACTATTTGATCATGTTAAAATAAAAGCAAGATTCGGAAAATTTACCTCAAACACCCGGTTAGCTTCAGTGACCGAGGTCTGTACAGAGTGTAATGATTGAAACATCCGACTAGGCCCAGCCGGATGTGGCGCTGAAGTAGAAAAATCCTTGGCGAGGTCAGCATCATTCCAAGCTTCAATGAATTGCTTGGCGGACTCGAGCTTATCGCTGCTCGGAGGGCGGGATTCGACGGACTGGCCGAATCGAATCGCTGATGGGGCGGCAGAAACCTTCTTGCTAGCAACCACCTGCTTATCCGAGGTGGTTGGAGTTGTGCCAGAGGCACCTTGAGTCGGCTTGGGTTGCGGTGACGCACCCGGAGTCTGCTTCGGATGTGGCTCCTTGTGCTGCTTCTCGGAAACTTGCTGTTGCTGTTGCTGCTTCTGTTTTTCTTCTTCTGCTGCTCTTGATTCAGCAGGGTTTGCGCTGCGGGAGTAGGGCGAGGATCCGGCTTAGGCAGGGCGTAGCCGATGTCTTGGCCTTTTCCTTCTCCAGCTCCTTGAGAGGGCGTGGCCAACTTGAATCTCGGATTGGAGCCGAGGTTTCCTCACTCTCCAAGTCAATAACCGGCTCTGAAATGGGAGTCGGCTGAGGTATTGGTAGTTGTGACACGCATTGGTGAGGTGGCAGTTCGGTCAGGAGACTGGGTTTCCATGGCCGTATCCAGTGGAGGAATGGGAGAAGAATGGATGAATGAGTCTGCGCGGTGATGAGGACATCACTGCATAAAGCAAAGCAGACAGTTAACTCGGATATATATGACTCGGTTAACAGAGGAAGAAAGCAAATAAAGTTAAGTCAGTATTACCCCTTGGTGGTAGGCATCGGCTTGACGCGATTCGGCTTGTCGCCGGACTTCTTTCTTCTTTTTGTCTGTGGGGCATCTGTTTCGGGCGCCTCAGCGCGTTTCCGAGAGGTCTCTTCAGTATCTTGTTTGGCTGGAACACAAGGAGGTGGTTTCCATGAAATCGGAATAGCGTCGATGGGTTCTAAGAGGCAGCAATCTTCATCTTCCTCGTCGGAAATATGGTGAATGTTTGATTGCTTACCCTTGCGGACTGGCTTGGCACGGGGAATTGGCAAATAGTCATCCGTATCCGGATCCTCTTCGCCCTCGCGCGGCGGGCTAAGATCCGGTGTCCATGCCTTGGTGGAGAGATCTCCGTCTTCAGTAAGTTGACGATCAAACAGCTGCAAAAAAGATAATGCGAATCCGGATCAGGCCGGGGTTATTCAGATGAAGTAAGATTGGATTCGGAGAGTGGTGAGCTAACCTGTGGAGGAAGTTTTTCCCGGTAGAATGGCTTTACACCCCACCGCCATTTATCCGACATCTCATTGGCAGCAATGGCGTTTACCCGTCTGAAGACGGAAGCTTTGTCAAGCTCGTGCTTGCTGATCCGGGTAGGATCTAGTGCGCCACGCATGTGGCATATCTTGTGGTCACGCCTTTGAAGAGGGCTGACCCGGCGAGAGATGAAGGTCCGGAGGAGGTCGTCAGAGATCATACCTTCTTCAAAAAATCCTCCAGAGTGGTATGCACTGTCTGAAGTTCAGCAATTGTTTCAGCCGGATTGTAACCGAAGTTCAGTTCGGCTGTGGGCGGCTCCATCCTGAATCGGGCAGATTGAGCATCATGGCCCTCAGCGCTCTTACATAAAAAGGTCCTTTGCCACTTCTTGACCGTGTCTAGGCCAGTGACACGGGGAAAGGTGGATCCCTGCCTTGGCGTGATGCTAACCGAACCGCAAGCAGTCAGTTGTTTCGGCTTGGTACCTGGAATGGTATGCTTGCGGAGGTGGAAGTATTTGGCCCATATATCCACACTCGGCCAGAGGCCGAGATAGCCTTCGCAGAAGGAAGTGAAAGCTGATAAAGAGACGAAGGCGTTCGCCGGGAGGTGGTGAAGTTGTAGTCCGAAAAAGTCCAGAAAGGCCCGGAAGAAGTCACTAGCAGGCAATCCGAACCCGCGCTCGAAATGCGCTATGAATACCACGCGCTCACCGGGTTCGGGGGCCGGTGCGAGTTCTTTTCCGGGTCTGCGGCATATAACTTGCGGCGTTATACGCCGGGTGGCTCGTAGCCATTCCAAATCATTCCGGGTAACATCAGATCCCTCCCATCTGCCGGGAGGAAGTTTGGCCATAACCGACTCAGTTCTGCAGTAAAAAGGCAGATAACCGGATTAGGAGATTCGGAATCCATGACACCAAAGAAGAGTCGGATAACATTGAAACCGAATCAGATCTAAGGTAACTCGGCTAATCTTATCCCGGGTAGGGTTAACCGGGTCCAGTGGGGAAGGTGATGCGGTTGGAAATCGCAAACATCTTTCCGCGGGTTTCTAGGGTTTGGAAGATCTACAGCGGTGGTAAAAAAGAAAGAAAATTACGGGTAAAAACATGGTTGAACTGCTCCTACGGTGACAAGTCTTTCTAGGCTAGTCTGATGTAAAACTTGGAGAGAAAGTATACGGAGTATGCTATGGCATGAACATGGCTTAGATACGCATCAATCTAGCAAGAACAGGCATGTGTATTTCAAGAGTATGAACTTGTCACGGTGGCTATGGCGAGAGGAGGAAGAACTTACAGTGCTGGTTCCTCGAAGGAGGAGTTCGACGGAGAAATGGCGGAGATGGGCGCGAGGCGCGGCTCCGGCGGTCTTGCTCTGGTGCGCTGTGCGTCCCCGGCGCGGCGAGTTTGGAGGTCGAGATTGCGGCGGCGACGGCGGAGCGGATGAGTAAGGGAATGAGGCGAAGAAGAAGGGGAGGTTCCTTCGCCCACATTTATAGCCTCCAGCGGTAACTGCCCCCACTGCTGCGCGGTTTTCGGAGTATCGTGCATTAACCGCACCCTGGAATTCTGTGGCCTTCAGTATGGCCGTGTATTCCCAGCACACACGAGGCAATAGAATTCTAAGCGGTGGGGAGGATCCTATGTGCTGGTCAACGAGGAAACCGAGGAGACGCGGTCGTTTGGTCAAATGCACTCGAGTACCCGGAAAATCCGGATAACGTGCTGTCAGTGACATGTCAGATCAGAGACCCGGATTATGGGGCTTTGCGCAGAGATTCACTGAAGTGTCCCAGAAAATCCTGAGACAAGATTGTGTAGTATGTGATTCGGTTAGTGATGTTTGTTTTTAACCTGCTACGGCTCTTCAGCCGAGGCTGTAGAACCGCACCAGCTTCGGGGACTACTGTCGGGGGGTTGCCCCCGGGTAGGGCAAAGATGTGGTGTTAAGTGTTGCAAAGGGCTAGCCGGATCAACATCTAGCCGGGTCAACATCTAGCCGAGTCGGTTAGCACTTGATCAAGCTAAAGTGCGAAAAGACGCCAAAGAGGATCCGGTAAAGTCTAACCGAATCAGAGGAAGGAAACCGGTTAAGTTAGCCGGGTTGGTCAGGAAGGACCCGGATAAGGTAATCCGGATATTGCACAAAGGCCAAGTAATGTCAGAAAGGTTCACGGGTTCTGCAGGTCTCCTGCCAGAAGTTGAGAAGACAGCCGGGTCAAGTCACAGGTTTTCCGGGTCGCAAGGCCCTAGGCGCTGACTTGGCCAATTCGGGAAAGAGGATATGACCAGGGCCCGGGGGGCTACGCCTGCCATTGCCCAAAGTGGCAAGATAGGCCTGCTAGGGACTTGACGGCCAGGTCAGGTCACGGGATTCCTGGGAGCACAGCAACCTAGGAGCTGACTCGGCCAATTCGGGAAAGGGGCAGTGGCTAGGCTACTGTGGTCTACACTGCCTTAAGCTCAAAGAGGAAAGATAAGCCTGTGGTGGACAGAGGATGAGCTGGGCTGAGTGACAGGGGCCAGTATTTGTCCTGTTTTCCTTGTCCATGCCATTGTCCTCTGCGGCGAGGGGCAAAAGGGTAATTCGGTTACTGTATATATGCACCACCACCTTCCCCTGTGAGGAGGATCGACCATTGTGAGCATCATTTCCCCCCAAGCTTCATCTTCTACCTGGAGCTCACTCCATTGTTCATCATACAGCTCAAGGAGCGCTCTGTACTTGTAAACACTTGAGATATAAGAGAGTAGGCTAGAGCTGCAGTAGGGGTGTTACCTCCACAAGAGGGCCCCGAAGCAGGGTACATCGTGGTGTTCTTTGCTGTTCTTGGTTTGCTTTGTTCTTGTTGGTTCTTGCGACTTCTTGCTGATTCTTCATGCGTGCTTCGTGAGCGCGCAAACCCTCCCCGGTTCCCCCAACGCCCAAGCGAGCCCACACTTAAGCCATCCCCATGGCATCTGCCGTGACACCACCACGACAGAAAGTCTGTTGTACTATCATTTCATAATTTGTAGGTTAGCGTGAATTCACCTGTACTTGAAAAGTTTGTCAACCGTTTATATTAAGTGCATGCAACGGATATATCTACACATGCAGCATTCAGATAAATACGTGTCAAATACTTCGGGATAGGGGAGTAGAACAGACGAAGTACCTACTGTCCAGCTTAACATTTTCTCCTACAATTCCTACGGTTTTACCCTTGCCACGACGGTAGGTTGGATCGTGGAGGGCGGCGCATCGAAAAAAATTGTTGGTTGAAGAGTAGCACAGATCGACAAGCCGGAGGGTCGAGAAAGACGCGAGGGAGCGCCGGTGGGCCGTAACGAAAATGGTGCCAGAGCTCGATGCGGCTGTAGAGCTATTCCTCGGCCAAATCCGACCAGGGAAAGGGCGACTGGGTGCGGACGACGATTGGGGTATGGGAAGTAGCGTAGAACCGTAATGCCGGCAGAATGGCTGCGGGTCAGGGCATCTCCAGCCGTAGAGGCCCCCCAGGAGGTGATTTTTTGGCTCTTGGGTGGCGCCGGCGCAATTTCAGCTCCTAGGGTGGATGATTCTCCAGCCGTGCCCCCACCCAAGAGTAGCAGCGGAGACACGTGGCGGTCGAGCACGCATGATGGAGGCGTAGAGGTCGTCGTCGGCCGTGGCCGCCTCGCCCACCTACGTCCTGCCCGCGGCGAGCTCAAGGAGAAGAGCGCGGACGCCGGCCTCCCTCCGCCGTATAAAAGAAAGCAAGAACTGACCACGCCGGGCGCCGCCGTCTTCAGTTGTGCAGCGGGTTGGGCCCCGTGGGGACGCACCGCTTGGAGACGCCGTAGCGCGGGTCGATCTCGTCCCCGTCGTCGCGGCCCGGAGGGGGCAGCGGCGCCGCCATGCGGTGCTGGTGGTGGTGTCGGCCGTGGCGGCGGCGCGCGGATCCTCTGAGGAAGCGCCGCCTGAGGTGGAGCTCGTCGCACCAGGCCGGGCGCGGGCCGCGCGGCTCACACACCCGCGCGAGGATCGCCTCGGCGGCGGCCGTCATCTCCTCCGGGCTCCCGCGGCCTGGTGGCGGAGGCGGGGGCGGCGGCAGGAGGGTGGAGCAGAGGAGGAGCAGGGACGCCAAGAAGACGAGGCGGAGGGTCCAAGACCAAGAACGCCCCATGGCCGCGCCGCCGCACGACGGGAGGCGTGGTCAGTTCTTGCTTTCTTGGGCCAATGCCTACGCACCTCGCCGTGCTTGGAGTGGTGTTCCTTCTAGCTGGGGAGCCACGGGGCCGTCGCAATGGACCTCACCGGGCTGCTGCTTCCGATGCACCGGAGAACGGGGAAGCTTCCGGGTGGCTGCTGGGGACTTCTGGTGTGCGGAATCGGAAGGGGGAGGCTGGGTTGCTCGCATGGTCAGCCATGGCGGCACCGGAGAAGAGAGAGCTCCACACGCGGCGGCCGGCGAGCTCTACACGCGGTCTACGCCGCCGCGGATGGCGGCCTCTGTGGCGAGCTCGAGGAGGGCGGCGAGCCGGGCGGTGACGCGGGCTCGGCGACGGCCTACTGCGCTCCACCACCGGCGCTCCACCGACGGGAAAATGGGGAGAAAATGTGGTTGGTGGCCTGGTGGGGGAAGAAAAGAAGAGAGAGAGCGCACGTGGGTGGAGAGAGAAAAAGGAGGAGAGAGAGAGGCTGCTGGGTGGCTGACAGTGGGCCTGTCTGCATGTAAAAGATAGCGCCGGCGCCCCTGGGTTTGGCCTGGGGGCGCCGGCGCTATTTTTACCCAAAACGGCGCCATTTGGGTTTCTGGGGGCACGGCTGGGAGAATTTCGGCGCTATTTGGCTAAAAAGTGGCCTGGGGGCTCTTGGGGGGACGGCTGGAGATGCCCTCAGGCCAGGGATAGCACGGCGAAAATTCCGGGTAGACGTTGGGCCTCCCGTTTGGGGACTTTTTATTTCGAAGGGAGAAGTGTAGAGTTTTTAGGAGGTCGCAGAAAAATTTAGCAACAGGAGATCGATTAGGGACTTTACTGGAGCTGTATTTTTCTCCTTTTATCTAGTGGAGACGCTCTATGGATTAAGCTCACTTGAAAAGGAAAACCTCGTGTGCTTCAATTCAATGTCAAAACCATCAAGGCATCAAGCATACGCCCGATATATTTCTCGCGCTGGCCATGCATGCTGCTCACCAGCCGCTCATGGTGGCTGCTCGACGACGACGGTAGCACGACGGTTAGCTCAGTCGGTGATATCAATTGGGGAATCAGTGGAAGGACAGATAGCGATAAATACAAGGTTTTCCCCGTAAAAATAGCACCGTCACGCGTCACTCTTAGAACGATTTATGATGGATCTGCACCAGATGACAAGTTCTTGACCTATTTGACTCCAATTTACAACTTGTTGTATGAATTTGCACATGATGAACAACTTTGTATCCATGTGATGCTATGAGTAATAAAATGCATTTCATCTCAGCTTACAAGTACCCATTTATCATGACATCTTTGGATTGTTACGATTTTCATAGGGATTTGAATCCTAAGGACATTTCATATGTAGGCTCTTTGGATGATTGTTCTGGAGTTACCAACTTCCTATGTGCTCCATTTGTGCAGTCTCCATTCCATACTATGCTCAACATAAGCCCATACATCATTTTCTTTCGAAGAAAGTCCAGTTTTGTTCCCTTAACTCTTGAGCGAATTTACTTATGATTCTAAAACTTTTGTTTGGTCCAAAACGAACCTCGAACCATTGAAAGAGTTCACATCCCGTACGACCCAAGAAAAACGGTGACGTGAAATGCCCGATCACTTCACGCTCTTGAAGTTGGCCGGCTAGTTGCATCGCCCAGCTTGAGGGACGAGCAGATCGCCATGAATCGACCACGAGATCTTTTGAACAGAGGAAGTTGCATCGTCTGGAGAAAATTGATGCCCCGAAGGTGAACCTTGTCTGCTCGTTCCGCTCCGCTCGTCCCCGCGGGCGACCGCGGCGGAACCCCAGACTCACCTCGCCTCCTACCTCCTTCCCGTCCCCTTCCCCTCCTCGCCGCCGCCGGACGGCGCCGCCGGCCAAAGGCCGGGCGCTGGCAGCGGCGGGGCTCCCTCTGCTCCCTCGCGATGGGTTTGGCGCGGGCCAAGGGCGCCGAGTTGGGCTCCGCGCTGGGCAAGGGACGGCGGCGGCGCGGCTGCTCCGGCGGCTGTGTGGCAACCTGCGGCGGCGGGGTGTACCAGTGGTGACGCCGGCGGCTCCAGGAGCGGCGCGTGCATCCTTGAAGGCGGCGGACGAATCTGGCGGCGCCCTGTCGAGCTCGGCATCCGGCGCGTCCCGGTTGCGGCGTGAGGAGGCTGCGGTGGTGGCCGTCGCTGGCTGGCGGCGGAGTCGCCGGTGGTGGCCTGGCCGAGGGCTGGGCTAGGGTTGATCTCGATCTCGGCCTAGACCTAGGTTTGGGCCGGATATGGGCTGCCGGTAGGCCTGCGGGGCTCCTGGCGTGCTGGGTGGCGCGGAGGCGCCGTCCTGCTTGCCCTGATCGACTCCCTCCACGGCTACGGTGGTGGACCTGTGCGGTGCGAGCTCTGTGCGAGCTCGGCTAGATCAATTGGCGGCGAAACATGGCTGTGCGTTCCCGGCGAGGATGGCAGCAATAGGGGCGACGTTGGATCTGCAGGTGGATGGTGGCGGCGGCCTTGGCGCTGTAGCGTGGGGGCGGGGCTAGTCGGGCTTGATCTGGCCGGATCTAGAGGATCTGGCTGATCTGGGGCCTGACAGGCCCTACTGCTGCGTCCGGTCGGCGACCACCTTTGGCGGTGGAGGACGGGATCTCCTCCTATTGGCTACTGCAACTGCCCACGCGGATTCGATGGTTGCCGTCTTACTTCGCCTGATCGCGGGCCTCGCGGTGTTTTGGTGTCAATCTCGGCGCTTGAGCTCGTGGACGCCGGGGCGGCGGTCCTGGAAGGTGGACTGCACGGGTGTCTCTGCGGCGAGCGACGTGGCGGTGGTGATGGTTTTCTCTTTGGCCATGCGGATGGCGAGGAGGAGCGGCGGGGGATCCTGGTGTTGGCGGCGCTTCGGCATTGACAGCTCCCAGATCGCGTTACGGAGGCTAGGTTCGGAGAAAGTGGGCGGACCAATATACCGAGCGGGATGAAGGTTTTTCCGGGCGAAAGCTCTGCGCTCCGGCACCAATGGCGGCGGTGCCTGCGGGTATCGTTACCCTCTTGGGTGCGCTATTGTCGGTACCTTTTCCATTTAGGCTCCGGGTGAAAACCTTGACCTTCGTGGTCTCGATGACGGCGACGCACTACGTCGTTACCCTCTTGAGGGCGTCGTTGTGGAGCTTCGGTATCCTTGGCCTCGCTCCGCGGCTCCGGTGGCAAGCTTGGTTTTTCTTGTTCTTTTCTTTCTATCTTTGATCTGCTTTGTAAGAGGTTCCCTCATCACTTTGTATCGGTTCGGCCGTTGGGGTTTATTTATAAAGCGGGGCAAAAATCTGTTTTGAGATCTCTCTGACGAGTGCGGCGATGACATGATGCCGCGGACGAGTGTGGATGACAACGATGAGTTTGACATCTGCACGGGTAGGGAGGTCTGGAGAAGCACACGGGCTAGAGACGAGGGTGAGTTTGGTCATAGACGGGTTAGACAAGCTCGCAGGTCAGCGTTGGTTACCGGAGCAGCAGGTAACAGTAGACCTAAACTAGACTTGCACCAAACAGGAGACTGCACCCTGACCGCCAGAAAGTGTCTGTACAAAGTAAAACAATGACACGATACAATATATCGATCAAGAGTATGTATATACCGAAGTTTCAAACCATCACACGCTCCCCTCTTACTATATAAGTTTTACCAGCAGTTTCAAACCTGACTCTGTCATTTCAGTACAACATAATGATCAAGAGTACTGAACTGCATGGGCAATGGTTTGCATCACTATTTATTTATTTATGGCGTGTTTTAAATGATCCAGCGACATGTGATTTTACATTGACAAACATATGCAAAGTGTATATACTCCATCATAAGCCACAACAAAATGCTAGAGAGACTCGGCAGGAAATGGTTCGAATAAAACTCCGTTTTCATGTTACACAAAATCTCCAATTTAAATAGGTCTTCCTACCTTGGTCTTTAATTTCAATATTGTGGCTTATCTCGCAGAATACATGCTTCATGGGGCAAAGAATCAAAGCTATGTCCTACGTCACAGAGTCTGTAGATGTACACTACTTGTACTACCCAAATTCAAGATGCTGAATTATGACTTGATATTCAAGCTATTAATTTGAGCAGCACAAGTTGCCAAACGCTCAAATTGCCAAGGCACGACAGGAAAATACTAAATTGAAATGAGATAAATATTACTGAATATGACTAAAACGATGGTTCGTCAAAAATCAGCATAACTTGGCAGTACGTCTCCCCAAGATCATCTGGTCCAAAGGATGTTTGGATAACATAGCATCAACAGTTCAACACACTGCATAAATAGTCTCATACAGCACAACACAACACCACACATTGCTCAGAGCTTCTCAGCGTGCAGATCGAAGGGGAGATGGCAGCAGATAAGTAGTTGACCACAATTAGAAATGAAAGGATGCATCTGAGCTGACTTCGAAAAAAAGTTGCGTCCATGACTTAATGTCACCACCCTGAATCATATAAATGGCAGAACTATCAGCAACCGAATTTGCGGTGAATGAAATAAACAGAATTTTATGAGCAAACAAGAAGAGCGACAGGTAAAAAACAGTTAAACTGATCTGTAACCGAACATTAAGCCATGTGAATGTTGTGTGGAACTGAAAACGGGGACAAATACTCAATCTAAAAATGGAATAATTCTTTTAAAGAGCTTTATGAAATGTTGCAATAATTCAGATGTACTGAGACCAACCAAGTATTTTTTTTTACATGAAAACCAAACTAGATCGGCTATCTGCTAAACTGAAAGTCCACGATGAAGTTAACAAAGTGACACCATCAATTGATTTTACACAGTGAATATCACAAGGTAATTTACCAATATTGACATGATAAACGACACATATATGATCATATGCATGTTTGACACAAATATATCCTTTCGAGAATTTCTTTGATCCTCAAACTGACCAAATTCAACAAAACGCAGCAACACAATTGTACCCTTCTTAACTTTATATCTGTGTGGCAGCGTGGAACTCAACGTGAGTAATAAAGACTACTCAAACCTAGGCCACTACCACCAAAAAAAATATATGAGAAAGCAAAACACATTAAGGTACAAACTAAATGGGATGACTGGCGACGTTGATTTATTAGACATACCTAATAAGATTCAGAAACACTAGCTAAAGGTCTAGTGGCAAACTTGCAAGAAGCCTAAGGCCACTAAATTCGAAGCATAACAATTCCCATTTTAGAATTTAAAATCAATATGACATAAGGAGAGATCGGAGTAAGCGATCTAAACCCAATTGACAAAAAATGAACGACAAAAAAAATTACAACACCATAAGCAATATAGTTATCAGGATTAATATCACGTTCGCCCTGGTGACAGAACTACATATCACATACTAAACAAAAACGTGACTTATGCATGACGTCAAACTGCATTCAAAATGTTTATCATCAATTCAGCCGTTAAAATAGGAAAGCCCTGGATGCAAGTAAGACGCCACAACAGATCATGAGCATGTGCAGAAACAAGAAACTGTAAACCATGTGGCAAAAATTAGCGAAGTAACAATCATTATCTGTTTACCGCCAGCATATGTTATTCCTAAACTACAGGGAATTGTTACCAGAAGTTTAGAACTTCCAAGAAAGAGCATATCTAAGAGAACAAACAAATTAAGAAACTAAATGGGATGGCTGAGGATGTTGATTTCTTAGGCATAGGTTTCAGAAAAACTAGCTAAATGTCAAGTGGCAAACCCGCGACAAGCTAAGCCCACTAAATTCTCAGCATAACATTTAGCCTGCATTTAAAATTACAAATCCAATTGACAAAAATTGTGATGTCAAAACACACATGACAACCCATAAGCAAGATAGTTATCACGATAAACATCACACTGGCCCTAGAGAGTGAATAACCTATCACATATTCACATACGACCTCTGTCCAAATATAAGACGTTTTGGTGGGCTGAGGTAGTACTAAATAAAATCGGTTATTTTAATTGACTATAATGCATGACATCCAATTTCATTCAAACAGTTTATCAGCAGTTCAGACGTTAAAAATGGGAAAGCGCTGAGCAGCAAGTACACCACCACGATAGGATCGTGAACATGTGCAGAAACTAGAATTAAGTAAAAAATGTGTAACCCCACATATTTCTGGAACCCCCCCGACTCTACAGTGGACAGAGGCGAGCGGGAGGCGACTCCGGCTTGCCCAGCTCCCGCCGGCGCATCGGGTCGATTCCCCATCCTCCGCGGCCGCTCCGGCGGCGGGAGGGTGCAGAATCACCGGATCTGCGTTCCGGGTGAGTAGATCGGGGTGCGGGCGCGCCTCCGCGGCGGGAAGGGCGGCGCCGTTGCGCTTCTGGCGCCTGCGGCTTCCCCTCCTCGGCGTCGTCTCGGCGGTGCTGGTGGGCTGCAGGCGTCCTGGCCCTGCGGTGTTTGCTCCGGCGTCGGCAGGTGCTCGTGGTGGTGCAGGAGTGGCGGGTCCAGATCCCTCTGGTCGCCTTCGGCGTCGACGGCGTCGGCGCGGGCTCAAGGCGGCGGCTGCGCTCTGGTGGACTTCCAGCTTCCCCTTCTACGCCAAGACCCAGGCGGTGCTCTGAAGACGGCGGCTATGTCGGCGGCTTCCTGGCCGCGGTTCGTTGCAGATCGTCGACTCGGGTGGAGTTGGCGGCAGCGCGCGGTACGGCGGACACCGTGGTGAGGCGGCGTCGGTGGTGCTGGGCCCTCAAGGACTGGTTTGTAATTTTCTGGTTTCCCGAGGTTGTTCTGCTAGTTCTTTGTTCTTTGATCTGTACCCTGTAATCTCAAAAAAAAAAAGAGAGTAAAAAATGTGTAATTGACTTTTGTGCCGCCACCTGCAGTATTATATAATTGCTAAACAACATGAGTTGTGACGAGTTCAGAAGTTCAGGAATATACTTAGTATTGATAGCCACCCATTGTTGTTCGTTGAGCACAATCAATTCAGTATCATGCAAGATGAACTCCCCATAACCCACCGAATCCTAGAATCCTATTCGATGGGATACAATTTTGCTTCCGAGTTGTACAATCCTATTCAATGAGTAATGCCCTACCTCTGGTTTTATGCACATGCAACAAATTTCTCGAGCCAAGAACAACACATGATAAGAATGATACGAGTGGCAGAGAAGCAACATTGTTGAACAAAAAAAAAAGGAGAGGGATTGGTCTTACAAATACCGAATTCAGTACTCTGGAGCAAGGAACGCGGGCGGCCTTGGCAGAGAGTAGGCGAAGATAGGGGTTCCATAATCCATGCCACTTTCCGTCGTCAGGCGCTCCATCTTGCCTGTAACCAGATGGAACGAGAAGCGCCCGTGCCCCTGCGTTCTGATGAAACTTTCCCTGAGCGACCAGCGTCCATGTCGCTGGGCCAGATGCTCAGGATCCTGAACATCGGGTGTCTGGGCAGGCCAGGAATCATGTCGCAGAGCACGCGCAAGTCCACGAGTTTCCTCTCCAGAAGCCAACGTTGTCGCTCCACTTGGCCTCCCCGCGCACCCAGAGCTGCAGCTGCTCCTCGGCGTCGGTCACATGCAGCGCCCATCTTCCGGCGTCTCCCGACGCGGTACTTGGCGGAACCAGCACACCCGGCACCGGCAGGTAGGAGAACTTGAGTGTGGAAGGGTCCAGCACGAGCAGCCGCCAGGAGCTGCAGATGTGCCAGTAGATCTTCCCGGCAGCGTGCACGCAGCGTCCCTCGAACCACCACGGGTGGAAATCGACCACGACGTCCTCGTCCCGCGGGAGCGCGCGCCAGCAGCACTCGCCGTCGTCGACGGACGCGACCCAGGCGCGCGGGTGGCCGTCGTCGATGCGAAGCAGATGGCCTCGAAGCAGAGCTTGCTGGGGTGCGTGCGGGAGAGAAGCGCGGCGGAGCCGACGTAGTACCTGGAGCTGCGCCAAATGCGGTCATCGCGCACCGTGTCGCGTGGAGGCGGCGGGAGGAGCACGCGCCGGCGGGTGGCCGGGTCGAGGACGAGGAAGCGGGGGATGATGCCCTTGGGGAGTTTCACGGCCGGTTCGAGGAGCAGGAGGCCTTGGTGGGAGTCGTACACCAGGAAGCCGGAGGCGTCCGGGGCGAAGTCGAGGGAGAGAGGCGCGGCGAGGAGGCGTCGAGGGGAGCGAACATGGCGGCGTTGTGGCGGGTTCGATCGGATTCCCTGGTGGGGTGGACGAAGTGGCCGAGGAGAAGGGGGGCGCGGGTGCAGACACGGGGAGGCCACGCGGCGCAGCGGTGGCAGGCGAGGGCGGCGCGGAGGAGGTCGGCCGCGGAGAGACGGCGGAGAATGTCACGGAGGTCATCCTCACCGAGATCATCGATGGTCGTCGTTGTTAGATTTTGGGCCCATTTGGGCAGCCAATAAAAATTCCTGAAAATTTCAAATTGGCCCATGTGCATGGCAGAATTTTGGAGGTACAAAGTGGTGCTAAAGTTTAGTCCCACATTGCTAGTTGGAGGAGGACAAACACCACCTTATAAGGTGAGTGTTGTACCACTGTGTGCTAATGAGAATAGAAGGCTCTCTCGTGCGCACTCCTCCTCCGCCGCCGTCCGTCCGTCCGTCCGTCTCGTCACGACACGCCGCGGGTTTCGCGGTTGCGGGAATGAGCCGAGCCGCGAATAAGGTTTTTGGGAAGCGTGCTCCGCGCGACTGCTTTCAAGTTCTTCATCACGGCTCGACTTCCTGGATGATCTCGGGTCCGCGGGCGACTCGTCTCCAACGTCGTCTTCTTCGAGCTGCTACTGCCGTGCTGCTCAACGACTACTTCATCTACAATCGTTCGGTACGTTAGTCACGCTCCGATGGCTGTGTTTGTAGATGTCTGGCTGCTGTTCATGTTAATTAATACGTCTAGTATTTTCGAGTTTAACATGTTAATAGCTGTTGCGATCATGTGTTTACTATTCTGGAATAATCATGGAAAATATGCCTAATAATCCAACAATCCAAAAACCTTATATTGTTATAGGCAATTTCCTGAGTTAAAACATGGGACATCTATCTGATGCGCTGAGGCCGGACAAGTTTACCGGTGTGGACTTTAGAGTGGCAGTACAAGACCACACTGTGGTTGCGATCTCTGAAAGTGTTCGAGGCTAGTGAGGGTTTACCTGAAGGAACTATATCTGACGAGGATCAGAACAAGTTAAAGGAAACCAATACTGGCTTTGTGGGACTCGTTCTGAGTGCTCTTAGGAACAAGCTGTTTGATGTGTGTACATGCACATTACAGATGGCAAAGAGCTCTGGGAGGCACTGAACGCTAAGTTCGGTTGTAGCAGATGCTGGCAGTGAACTGTACATCATGGAGAGCTTCCATGACTTCAGGATGGCTAACAACCGTTCTGTAGTCGAACAGGCTCATGAGATACAGTGCATTGCTAAGGAGCTTGAGCACGCTAAGTGTGCCTTACCTGACAAGTTTGTGGCTGGATGATTATTGCAAAGTTGCCCTCTTCATGGAGGAACTTCGCCACAACTCTCAAAACACAAGAGACAGGAGATATCGGTTGAAAACCTGATAGCGTCTCTTGATGTTGAGGAGAAGGCTCGGGCTAAGGACACTGCTGAGAGAGGTGGTGAAGGTCTGTCTAGCGCCAACATGGTGCAGAAGAACTTTCACCACTGGCAAGGCAAGGCAAAAGAGCAAGCCTTCCTTCACATGCCTACCAAGACCTACTTCTTTCAAGAAGAAGAAGAAGATGCTGAAATCTAAAGAGCTAAAGTGCTACACTTGTGGAGAGCCCGACACTTCTCTGTGGACTTGCCCAGATCGTGCAGACAAGAAAGGGAAGGCGTCAAGCATGTCAACGTCGTGACCGCTAGCAATGTGATGGGTACGGTAATTTACCGACTGTGCTTTCAGTATTTCAATCTCCATGTTGGTGGATTGATCGGGTGCTAATGTTCATGTATGTGCTGACATCTCTATGTTCACTTCTTATCAGGTCGC